>CM061491.1:28310000-29560000 GCA_030867185.1 Tagetes erecta
CACCTGGATTTCATTACGAAGTTACCACGAACTCCTAAGGGGTATGATGCTATATGGGTGGTTGTGGACAGGTTGACAAAGAGTGCTCACTTCCTACCAATCAAGGAGGCAATAAGTTCAGAGAAATTAGCCGATGTATTTATCAAAGAAGTTGTGGCAAGGCATGGAATGCCGGTATCCATTGTGTTTGACAGGGACACTCGGTTTACGTCAATGTTCTGGAAGAAGTTTCATGATGAGATGGGAGCGAAGCTCCATATTAGTACAGCTTACCACTTACAGACCTATGGACAGTCCGAAAGAACGATCCAGACGCTGGAAGATATGCTTAGAGCCTGCGTGCTCGAATTTGGTGGTAGCTGGGACAGCCATCTGCATTTGGCAGAATTCTCCTACAATAACAGCTATCACGCTAGTATAAAGATGCCGCCGTATGAAATGTTGTACGGAAGAAGATGTAGGACTCCCGTATGCTGGGGAGAAATTGGCCAGAGAAAGCTCAGAATTTTGGAGGTAGTCGAGGCCGCAACGGAGAATTTAGAAAGGATTAAAGAGTGTATGAAAGCGGCTAAAGACAGACAAAAGTCTTATGCCGATAAAAGAAGAAAGGATATTGTGTTCAAAGTAAGGGACAAAGTCATGCTAAAAGTGTCCCCATGGAAGGGAATCATTCGATTCAGGAGGAGAGGAAAGAAGCCCTAGATTTATCGAGCCATTTAGAATAATTGCACGAGTGGGAGACGTTGCTTATCAATTGGATCTCCCAAGAGAATTGAGTGGGATTCACCCCACCTTTCATGTGTCGCATTTGCGTAAATGTTTAGCTGATGAAATTATGGCAGTGTCGTATGAGGATCTAGAAATTGATGAGCGGCTGAACTACATAGAACATCCAGTAGCCATATTAGATGAAAAGGAAAAACGATTACGGAATAAGACCGTGAAGCAGGTAAGAGTTCAATGGAGAAATAGGAGAGGTTCAGATGTTATGTGGGAGTTAGAGAGAGAAATGAAAAAGAATTACCCCGCGTTATTTTCATGATTTGAAGGTTTTGGGGACGAAACCTATATAAGGAGGGGAGACTTGTAACACCCCGATTTTTATGGTAAGACATTTTTACGTGATTATGCTTATATAGATGTGCATTTTCATGATTATGATTAAATTGATGTATGACGCTTATGATATATGCTATGTTTACGAAAAATGTGGTGATTATGAAAGATACGATAAAGAACGAAAATGTTTATAAATGTACAAGAATGTAAAACGTAATGACTAATTACTTGGTAATTAGAAAAAATGAAGGATTAATGAAGAGGTTATGATGTAATTATGGGCCATTAAGGGTAAAAGAATGAATTAGGCCCAAAATGGTAAGTGGATTAGTTAAGAGGTTTTCCTAAAATAGCCTAATTACCTAATTAAGGCCCAAACCCACCTAAAACCCTACCCAATATGGAAACCCTACTATTTAAACTCACCATTTCGAGCCACCATACACACTTCACTATCTCCACAACACACACACAAACCCTAATCTCTTTTGAAGAAAACTAAGGCAAGAAGGAAGAAAAAACCAAGATTTTGTAAATCAAGAGTAGATCTAAAGTTAGGAGGTGTTAAACAACAGATAATCAAGGTAAAATCATTCCCCAAAACATGTTTTCATAACACAAAACGAATCTGGCCATTTATGGAGTTTTTAAGGTTTTCAAAAAGTTTCAAAAAAATCAATAAAGGTTGCATTTTTATGGTTGAAATTATGGAAAAAGCTTAGATTTGGTCATATAAATGATAAAACAAGGTTTTGGACGTAAAAAGTTTGAGATTTGGTTGACAAACAAGAGTTTTGGGCTGAAACCGAGCTGAAACCCCGTTTTGCGACACTATGCATTCATAATGCGACACTAGTGTTCTTTTTGTGAAACTATGATGTCTTGAATTCTTGTCATGTGTCGGAGTGTGTTTGCGAAAGTAGTTTAAGTCCCAACGAAAGTTGGGAAGGTGCCTTGCGAAACTGCAAGTGGAGGTGTGCTGAAGCAGCATGCGACACTATGGTTCATCATTTCGACACTGTTTGCGACACTGTTTGCGAAACTAAAAAAAATAACGATTTTCCATAACAACTTAAATACATATCCTGCACCAATAACACTAGCTTAACCTTGACCGAACTAGAAAGATCATCTAAGAATCAAGTGAGTTCTAGACCTCACTTTCGTTTCGTTTTAAATATGCTTTCGAGGCTAACATGCAAACCAATACACTTATATGATTGCCCTATGTGGTGAAGAGTATGTGAGTGACTACGTGTTGATTAAATAAAGAGTATGTATGGTAATAATAATAGAGATAGAAACAGTAATCCAACTAGGGATTTATAATTCCAGTGAAGAGACACCACCAAAGTGGTAGTGTCACACCCTCAATTTTCCACAAACGGGGTATCCGTTAGGCGTGTGACATACCAGGATCTCAAGCCATTAGTTACACGAACTTTGAGTCAACGTTTATAAAAATATTTAACTTTGTAAATAACCAAAGGTTCAGAGTTTAAATGTTAAAACCAACTTTTAGCGGAAGCATAAATAAATCCGGTGCGCAAAATCCCGCACACAAAACAATAAACCAAATTAACAAAATAAAGTAGATATTAAATTTAACTTTTAAAATAATCCAAAAGACGACCCAATGCATGCATGTCCTACGTGCTCAACTCCTTAGCTACCTGAGAAAACATACTAAAACGGTCAACACAATATGTTGGTGAGTTCAATGAGATTTGCTTATAAATAAAAGATACCGTTCATAATACAGATAAACCAAAAATAATATATATTTCATTTTATTAGGCGGTTTGCAAGACCGAATGCTTATTGCTTGTCAACACGTCGAGATGAAAGCTAAACGTTACTTTTGCCTTTTCGCCATCTAACCAGGATGACCCATAACCATTAAGGACAATTTGCACCACATGACGCCCAGTCAAGGGTGGGGTGCCGTCGCAACCCGGTAGTACTACTCAAATTTCCCCGCTATCATATATTAATCAACCTCGAACTTTTATAAGGACTTGAATGTGGTTCCAATTCGTGTAAAGCACTATAAGACCTAATAAAATCCTGCCCGTAGGCATTTATACTTTTATCAAACCTGCCCGTAGGAAATTATACTTTTACCGAAACCTGCCCGAAGGCCCTACCCGAAGGTATAAAATGCAGCCTTAGTTGGCCCCGCCCGAAGGCATAAAGTTTTGCCCGAAGGCCCCGTAAAATCATTTGTATGTTTTCTCCCCGAAAAAGATTTCAAAAGCGGGCAAAGAACTCACCTTTGCAGCGCACAGCAAATTAATCAGCAAATATGCAACACAAGAACCTAGACCGTCTTACGACCTGCTTAATAATTATTTGTTAATTATTAGTTACATATATACCTATACACAAACATCCATGCAGCACATTTCATACATCCAATCACTAGTTCTGACCCAACTCACATTATCATCGTGTGTTTCACAATAATACTTACGCTTATATTTGTCACATATTTACAAACACACATATACAAATAAGCATGCGTACACATTTACTACTCATACATTCTATTTGCTACCCAAACATGCTGCCATTTAACTGTACATATATAGTCGCATAGGTTGTTGCTTCAATTTCACCATGCATACATACTGATCATATTTATCTACATACATAATCGTAGATACATACATCTAATATGCCGATTTCATTCGTACACGAGATATATATATATATATATATATATATATATATATATATATATATATATATATATATATATATATATATATTCATACAATACATACATACTTCTAGATTTTACCCGTTTATACATACATACGATTGCACACCGTTTCATGCTTAACCAATTGTTTGTAATTCAGCCAATTAATTCAATTATACCTATATACACATTCACATGTATGTTGTTGGTTAATACGCACATGTCTGCACACGTATACGTTTTAATATACAATCACCGGCATACTGTAATTATACACACACTCAGCACATACATACATTCATATGATAATTAACTGTTGCGGCTTAAATCCTATCTATACATACAAATCAAACATATATATAAATACATATTGACATGGTCTAATATATATATTATCTATACATACATACATATATATACCTTTTACCATGCTCTCATATATAATATCTAAACATATACATATTAAGCATACATTCATGCGACTACTTATTCATATATGTTGTTCTATTTACCTACATATATACACTGCAAAATAATGTTGCTGCTATATACTTCAATATACACACAACCCATACACAGTTCACGTACATGTATACATCTACTTGATCATGCTCTTGGTTTTCCTACGCATACATCTACTGCCATAAAAATACACACACTCACTTATATATACGACATCATGCTCACGGATCACATATACATACCATATGGTGATCAAACCGATAACAAATCGAAACCCGTAATGACCCGAAATCGAAACCTAAAACGAAACTGTATCGTAACGAATAGAAGAAAACAACATGACGGACACATATAAGTACAACCACACATACAACCGATCAATTTACGTAAACATATTCATGCTTCGCGAAACTCACCGGGAATCGACGAAAGAGATGATCGGAGATGGAGATGAAGTCGACAACGCAGCGATGACCGGGGGGGCTGTTGTTGTTGCACGCTTTCTTGATAGCGGTGAAGGCCGGCAACGGGTTTAATGGAGTGGAGTTTGGCTCGAGTTCTGTGGCTGCCGTTTTGAGGTTCGATCTCGGTGAAGAAGAAGAAAATAGGCCGGTGACTTATATTCATATATATATACATATCGGGTGTTGTCTAGGGTTTAGAGATTGGTTTTCAATTTCTACACTTAGGACCCTAGAGTTTGATGATTTGTCACTTGGTCCTTAAAGTTAATAAGTTAATCTTTCATTAATTATGAAACTAATCCTGACGTTTGTAAAATTTAACGGAATAGGCGACGGATAGTTTAACGATGTTAACCTGAATTTGCGGTTTGTCACAGGTAGACTCCATAAGAGTCGAAGAGTCGTGACCCGACTGGGGGTTATAATACCAGTGAAGATGTCATATAATTACTGGTAGATCCATGAGGGTCGAAGAGTTATGATCCAACTGGGGATTTCAATACCAGTGAAGAACCATTATATCCATAAACTCGGCAAGGTTGTAGTTACGTACTAGATAATGATATTACATACATGTAATACAAGGAAGATATGAAACGTACTAAATGACTTTACTTTTAAAACTAGAACTCACTCAGCGTAGCTAACTTTTGTATGCATGTTAGATTGATGTGCATGTGTGAAGATTTAGAGAGCTGCTTGGCGAGAGCTAGAGACTTGTTGAAGACTGGCATTGAAGAAAATACGTTTAAGAACAAATTTACATTTTGTAATGTTTAAAAGAATTTTTTAAGACAATTATGATGATGTAATGATGTTTTAAACAAGTATTCTGCTGCATTTTAGATTTTATTTAATTTATGATTGTTTTTATGCTTATGAATGCCAATTGTGATGCTTGCCGAAAGACGGGTGTTACAGTCAGCAAATGCACTCCTGTCATAACCATCGTTAACACTGACAACCAGTGCTTGATTCTGAGCTTCTGGTATTTTACCCTCATTTTTCAATTTAGGCATGTGTAAGCTTTGATATGGTTTATGCTGAAAGTGTTGATTACGATTTTGATAGCTTGAAGATTGATGATTTGAACTTTGAGTTTGATTCCAATTACTTGAACTTGATTGCCCATTGAAGTTCTGATTTTTCAGAGCTGTGCATTCTCTTGAAAAGTGATCATAACCATTGCAATTAAAACATCTTGCCTTTGATTTATTGAAACCAACCGGTTTATGAACATTTGGCCTGAAATTACGATTGATGTGTCCATGTCTTTCAGCTCGGTATGCAATCATAACCATCTGCCAATTTAAATCCATTTCTTCTACATCATCTGGATTCATTAGATGAAGATCTTGAAGAACAACATCCATTTGAGTTAAATGACTGCCTTGGTAAGCTTCAAAACTTGCCATGATGCAGTGAATGCAGTTTTTGTTTCATCATCTTGCAACAATATGTTCATTACATCTTTCACTTTGCATGAAATTGTATAACTTGAACTTTGAGTATCAGATTGAGCTTTCATTGGTTGAGTTTGAACTTTTGGAGGTGATTGAGGCTGCATGTAAGTTGATGCACTTGATTGGTAAGAAGCATCTGTATAGAAACTCGTGCCAACAAACATATCATCCTCATCTTCTTGATTAACATGTTCTTGAGCAAGAAATGCATCGTCAACAGTATTTGAAGGAAGAGAATTAAATTTATACTAAGCTTGAGATCCAGATCGATCTATATTCCTGGAACTTTCATCAATTTCCACTTCTTCTATTTTTGCAATGAGAAATCTAGATCCATTGGAAATTTCTCAGTATGTTTCAGAAGAGTAACCGTTTGTTTTCATGAAGATTGAAGAGCACTTAATAGTCTGTCGTTCAAATCTTGAAGATCTGTTTTTGCACCAATATTTGTCATCTCAGTTGTTAGATGTACAAATCTATTCATCATTTGGTGAACAGTTTCTCCAGATATATGCTCAAACAAATCTAGTTGCCTCTTCAATTTCTGTTTTCTGAGATTCTTGAGTTGTTCTCCTCCTTCACATAATTTCTTCAGTGCTTTGAACAAAGTGGTAACCCCTTGCACATCAATGAGTAAGCCTTACTTTCATTTTTCACCTTTCGTAAGTCTTCTCCTTGAAGATTATTCTCCGGATAAGGTTCAGTTGAATCTTTTGTATAATTGCTTCCAGTATCAGGTGCAATTGGAGTAGGAATATGTGGACCCTTCTCGATTGACTTCCATAGATCAGTATCAATAGCACATAGATGATATTTCAATCTGATTACCCAATTCTGAAAATCTGTTCGGTTAACCAACCTTGGAACACGATTATCTGAATCATCAGTAGGAGCCATTTTTTTTAAGATTTTAAAGACAATATTTTTGTATTTTTGTTAATTTTGAAAAAGACAAATAAATTTTGAAATTAAAACTAAGTTTAAAAAATGAAAAGAATTTTGATACGAAAAAACAGTAACAATTCAGATAATGATGTTTTAATTTGAGACGACTAAACAGTCACACAGCTGAACAGTAGAATCTTCACACGTCAGAAAAGTTGTCACACGGCTAAACAGTGAAATGAACTTGACACGACTAAACTTGACACGACTGAATAGTTGTTTCACCCGACTGAACAGTATCAATCTAACCACAGATATCACCCGACTAAAATCTTGACACGGCTGAACAGTACACAGCAAAAACACTTAAAAACAACTGAATAGATGTTGACCCGACTACACAGTAGATCACACGGCTCAACAGTACACAGATTTTCCTTTGAATTTTTCACCCGTCTAGAACAAATTGTCTTCACACGACTAACAGGAACCTAATTTTGTGCACAAACTAAGTCCATAATTTGTCTAAGTCACAAGATTAGTCACACGGCAAGAACATCTTCATCCTGTTCATGAACATCATCATCCAATTTTCAATGATTTCTCAAAAACTTGTTCAATTAGTCCAAAAATCACACACAAGTAGTATAATGTAGCGATTATCAATCCTATAACTCAATCAATCTCAGTCAACATCGTTTGATTGTGAATTTTGATAAAATTTTGATCGAACTGTAATTTTCTTTTTCTTCTTAATTCCTCAAATCTGATGAAATCTGATGACAAATTGCCCTGATGTTGTGAATTAGAAACGATTTTGATGACGAATCGGATCTAAATTCAACAACAGATCGTGTAGATCATGATTTGAGTAGTATTGATGTGTTTTTGCTAGATGAATAGCGAAGAACACACAGTACCAACATCTCTGATACCAATTGATAGGGTTCAATTGGATCGATTACTGCTACAAACCACCACGATCTATGTAATACAACACTCAATCAACACAGTAATCATGGTTATAAATTCAATTGTATTGATAGTTGCAGTACAAATTGTGCAGGGGAAAGAGTACAATGAACACACACACTTTCTATTCGTCTATCCTCTCTCTGTCTCTCTCTCTCTCTCTACACTCACACTAGCAACATACTATTTATACACCAATACATTTAGAGAAAACACACTATTAACCCTAAACAATAACTTTGTACACAAAAAGAATAATTTAAATCTTTACTAGGAACGAGCCCCAACAAAAATTTTCATATAAAACTACAAAATTTACCTATATAATCACACCAAAAACAAATTTGATCAAAAAATCAACTTTCAAAAATCTAAGAATTTTCACATAAACCACAACATTTACCTATATAATCACACCAAAAACAAATTTGATAAAAAAATCAACTTTCAAAAATCTACAAATTTTCACATAAAACCACAACATTTAGCTGTATATAATATCAACAATCCAATCTTTCATCAAAAAATCAAGTTTTGAAAACATCAAAAGTTTTCATATAAACTACAACATATACCTATATAGTCACACCAAAAACAAATTTGCTCAAAAATCAACTTTTGAAAAAATAAAAAATTTTCACATAAAATCACAACATTTACCTATATAATCACACAAAAACAAATCTGATACAAAAATCAACATACAAAAATATAAAAAATTTTCATATAAAACCACAACATTTACCTATTTAATCGCAACAAAAACAAATCTGCTCAATAACACAGCTTTCAAAAAATCAACAAATTTTCACAAAACCACAACATCTTTATCTATATTTAATCAAAGCAAACCAAACTTTCATAAAAAAATCAACTTTTGAAAAAATAAAAAATTTTCACAAAAAACCACAACATTTACCTATATAATCACACCAAAAACAAAATTTAATAAAAAAATCAACTTTTGAAAATATAAAAAGTTCACATAAAATCACAAAATTTACCTATATAATCACACCAAAAACAAATTTGATAAAAAAATCAACAACTTTTCACATAAAACCACAAAATTTTACCTATATTTAATCATAAAAATCCAAACTTTCATCAAAAAATCAATTTTTGAAAACATCAAAATTTTTCATATAAAACACAACATTTACTGATATAATCACACGAAAAACAAATTTAATCAAAAATCAAGTTTTGAAAAAATCAAAAATTTTCACTAAAAATCACAACATTTACCTATATAATCACACGAAAACAAATTTGATCCAAAAATCAACTTTCGAAAACATAAAAAAATTTCATATAAAACCACAACATTTACATATATAATCACAACAAAAACAAATTTGATCAAAAAATCAATTTCAAAAAATTAACAAATTTTCATATAAACCACAACATTTTATCTATCTTTAATCATACCAAACCAAACTTTCATAAAAAAATCTACTTTTGAAAAAATTAAAAATTTTCACATAAAACCACAACATTTATATATTTAATCACACCAAAAACTATTTTGATCAAAACATCAACTTTTGTAAAAATAAAAAAATTTCACGTAAAATCACAAAATTTACCTATTTAATCACACCAAAAACAAATTTGATCAAAAAATCAACAACTTTTCACATAAAACCACAAAATTTTACTTATATTTAATCACAACAATCAAAACTTTCATCAAAAAATCAACTTTTGAACACATCAAAAGTTTTCATATAAAACACAACATTTACTTATATAATCACACAAAAAACAAATTTGATCAAAAATCAAGTTTTGAAAAAGTAAAAAATTTTCACAAAACCACAACATTGTAACACCTCGATTTTTATGGTAGGACTTATTTACGTACTTGTGCTTATATGAATGTGCATTTAAGTGATTATGATTAAAATGATGTATGATGTTTACGATACATGTTATGTTAACGATACATGTTATGTTAACGATAAACATGATGATTACGATATATACGATGGAGCAAGAAAATGATTATAAGTATACGAGAATGTAAAGCGTAATGACTAATTACTTACTAATTAGAAAAGTGAAGGATTAATGAAGAGGTTATGATGTAATTATGGGCCATTAAGGGTGAAAGAATGAATTAGGTCCAAAATGGTAAGTAGATTAGTTAAAATACTTTCCTAAAATGGCCTAATTACCTAATTAGGCCCAAAGCCCATCTAAAACCCTACCCCAATATGGAAAAACCCTACTACTTAAACACCATTTCCAGCCACCATCCCCCATTTCTCACCATCACAACAACACACACACAAACCCTAATCTTTGAAAGAAAACTAAGGCAAGAAAGAAGAAAACCAATATTTTTGTGAATTAAAGGGTTGACTTGAAGTTTAAAGGTGTTAAACAACAGGTAATCAAGGTAAAATCATCCCCTAAAACTTGTTTCCATAACACAAAACGAATCTGGCCATTAATGGAGTTTTTAAGTTTTTCAAAAGTTTCAAAGAAATCAATAAAGGTTGCATTTTTATGGATAAAATCGTGGAAAAAGCTTAGATTTAGTCATATAAATGATAAACCAAGGTTTTGGACGTAAAAAGTTTGAGATTTGGTTGAAAAACAAAGATTTATGGTTGAAAACGAGTTGTAACAGCGTTTTGCGACACTAGTGTTCTTAATGCGACACTAGTGTTCATCTTGCGACACTAGGACGACTTGAATTCTGGGCGTGTGTCGGGTGTGTTTGCGACAGTAGTTTAAGTCCCAACGAAAGTTGAGCAAGAGCCTTGCGACACTGCAAGTGGAGGTGCTGCTAAAGCAGCATGCGACACTGTGGTTCGCCTATGCGAGACTACTTGCGACACAACCTGCGACACTATGTGCGACATTGCGTGCGACCCTAAGAAAGAAATGACGATTTTTCATAATAACTTAAATGCAGATCGTGCACCAAAACCACTACCTTAACCTGGTCCAAACAAGCAAAGATCAGTTAAGAATCAGGTGAGTTTTAGACCTCACTTCCGTTTCAAACACAACTTTGAGGCTAACATGCATACAGAGATGTTTCTAGACTGTTGGACTTTATTATGTGATGTATGATGATGATGTAAGAACGAGTAACGAAATACTTGTATATATATATACTAGTAAGGTACCACGCGATGCGGCGGCGATTCAGAATTACTAATAATTTACAACGCGGTACCCTCGTCTATTAGTTAATTAATACTTTCATGACTTTTATTATGTGATGTTTTTATTAGCTTTCTCATTCGTATATCGGTGCAATATACGTAAGTCTTACAAATGTTTATTAAATATTAAAAAATACATGAATAAAAAGTATCAGTCGTGAACATATTTTTTTAAACAGCGACCCATACATGAATAACTTTGGAGTTTTCAATCACCAATTTGTTATAAACGCCACCAAAATCCTTCTGTTTTAGGATATAACCCTATAAAAATTCTTTCTAATGTACATACCACTAAAACAAATTTTGTTTGTTTAAACCGTAACCAAAAAAGAGTTTAAAAGCTTAATTTTTTTTATTCTTAGGAAATGGTGAATAGCTGGAGGATTGTCATGTATGGAATACATGCTTAATTCCTTAGAATATGAGAAATGAAATAAATTGATCTAAATGTATAAGATGATGTTATAAAGATTGTTCACAAATTAAAATAGCAAACAAACCATTCTTTCAACAAGACCTTACATAGTCCATATAATACTCATTCGTGACTACTATATACACATGTACAAAACCATGTTTTAATTAAAATAAACTAACAAATGCACTTAGTATGCAAAAACCAGAAAGCACACATATGACATTACCTAATTCACGTTCTTTAACATTATTTGTAGCCCAATAACCATTTCCCACCTTGGCTTAGAACCCCAAAGATTGTGAATGACTATCTCCCCTATCACAACTTTAAAACCAAATAATAAACAAGTTAAAATAGCTTATAAAAACAGTTGTAGTGCTTTTAAATTGGCATTCACAAAGTGAGAAAAGTCTAGATCTATCAAAAAAACACTCATCCAAAGCAAAAATTTCATGGTCTTGTAGCAAGTTGCTCAGGATTAATAAGAGGCAATTTGACCTCAAAATCAAACAGTATCGTGTACAAATTCATCAAAATAACGCATAAAGGTATGAGATAAACTATTTACCCATCTTTGTTGACTGTAGCTATCATCCGCCCTACTGTTAATTGAATTATAAGAAGGATAAAATTTCTTACTTGTTTCGTTTCGTTGTGCTCTCCTCCCAAGTAACCATATGACGTGACCATCTGACCTTCAGAGTTTAAATGTACACCAATGTAAAAAATTCCATAACTTGGTGAGATATAGTAGAAAAGAAACTTTGTTATACATTAACGAAACTATATATTAGTTTTTAGTTTCTTGTTCAAGTATGTTACTCCTATTTTCAGATAAATCAATGCAGAAATGTCCACTTAAGTAGCTAGATACAACCCTTTTACAACCTATATCAACAACGCTAGTCTACAAGTTTTCATTCACCTTGAATCAAGAATATCTCATAATGGGCAAGTGTTGCATGGGCCAGAATATACGGACGTTTCTATAAAGATATTTCACTCAATCACTACATCAAAAAGTAAAAAGATATATTAAAAAATGTGATCACCTGACCAAGAAACAACAACACAAAGCCAACAAACATCCGTCAAATTAGTGACAAACCTGACTCGAAAACTTACTAAAACACAACAACAAATTATTATATCATTCAGAGTTTTAATTACACAATTTATTTTTGTTACTTTTATATCATTCAGATTTTTAATTACACAATTTATTTTTGTTTGGATACTGATGAAAGGCTATTAACAAACACATACACATTAATATATATCATGTAACTAACTTGTTTAGAATGCAAAATTTCATTTACTCACCCCAAATAGCAACTTCAACTTCAAATGCAATTTGACCCATTTAAAGTTGATTCAGCTACAGCCTAAAGCCAAAAGAGAAACGCTTAAATCGTTGATGAATGTTGATGAAAGACGAATTAGAAAACATTAAAACTTAATCTCTTAAGAAAACAACAATGGGTGGCAAGTCAAATGTTGATGAATGACGAATTAGACTGTTAGAGAAACGCTTAAATCGTTGCGATTGCAAATTTGTAAAACAACTCTTCAACCAGTTCCAACTACAGTTAAGGGTGAGTGATCATACCAGAGCTGACACCACAATATGGTGCTGATGTAACATAGAACAAAACCAGCAGCTGATATGCTATGTGTGTAATTTTGGCTTATGGATATAACAAAAACAAACAGCAGCAACCTTGTAACAAAAAATAAAAGATCAGCAGCCTTGTTAATAAACCATAAAAAGAAGCCGTATATCAACTAAATCTGCTATGTAACAGTTGCATATCAGTAGCCTTGTAAGAGAACAAAAATCACAACAACCTTGTAACTGAACAGAAACCACAGCAGCATTGTAACAGAACAGAAACAACATTTAGGGCACAAACCATGTAGTCTACATCATGCAGTGAATAAAAAAAATATAAATTGTGCATGTATGTACATAGTTTATTATGTTGATCAGAAAGTGCACAACACACAAAAAAATATCTCACATGCACGACCAACCATGGCGCGTAGTTCACTGAAATCTCACACACACATCTTACAAGATGACCTAACTAAATACAGAACATGTAAAAAAAGAGACAATACTTTCTATGAGTAAGTAGTTCAATTTTACCCATTAGCATCAAATTTCACCCCCCACCCCCCCCGGGAAAAAAACACACATTCACACAACACACACGCCACATTCATATTTAACCCCCCACTCCACATTTAGGACAGTTTGGTGATGAGTCAATCTGGTTTACAATTTCCTGTCAAAAGAAGTTTACTTTTTATAAACTCTCAATGTATAAATATGACTTTTATGATTTATAACCTTGTTTTGGTCAAAAAGTTGTTTCCTTTTCTTAAAAACAGTCTATATGTATGCCTTTAGTTGTTTTATGTATTGATTGATCAAAAACATCAGGTGATGTGAAGAAACATATGACAAAATGATCAAAAACAAATTCACACATTCATACAAAATAAATACAAGAAACAGGAAGTGCTTGAAGTACCAAATGCTGGAGTGCTTGCAGTACCAAATGCTAGTGTGATTGATGAACCAAACGCCGTAGTACTTGAACCACCAAAAGCTAGAGTGCTTGATCTATAGAAAGAGGTGCTAGAGGCATCAAATGTAGAGCTTTTGCTGTAGAACCAAAAGCTGATATGTTTGTAGCAACATCAAACACAAGGGTCTTGTGGCACCAAATTCAGGCAGCCTTAATGCTCCAAAAGGTGAGGATACCATCTCTGCCCCCAACCAGCCTCAAGACCGATCACTCGATCAACCTAACCTACCAGACCAAGGCCAACTTGCATCTGAACACTGGGTTCCTTGAATGCATCTAAATAGCAACTAAAATGTAAATGTATGCAGCAGCTGTTGCTGTTGTTAATAATACACAACATAAACAGCAAAAACAAGTTGCATCTGAACACTGGTTTTCATCAACTGTTTTCGTGTGCAGCAACTGCTGCTGTTGTTAATCATAAACAACATAAACAACATAACCAGCACAAACAGCACAAACACACAACACAGCAGCATCAGCAACAACATACACATTCACACCTTCATTTTTTAAAAACAGCAACAACATACACACTCACACATTCACATATTCATACACATATTCATACACAAATAACACATTCATTCACACGCAAAGTTTATGCAGTAGCAGCAGCTTTTTTTGGTGTTTTTTGGAAGTCATTATCACATTCACATTAAGACACAACACAGCTCAACACAACACAACACAGCACATTCAACACACATTCATACAAACACACATGTGCTGCTGTTAATAACTCTTGATGTGCAGCAGCAGCAGCAACTTTTTAAACATCAAAACACACAAAGTTTATGCTGTTTATGTGTTGCAGCTGTTTAAAAAACTCAAAGTTTTATAAGCAAAAATACCCCAAGAATTCATACATACAAAGTCATACAATAAACACCATAACACATTCATTTTTTTAAAAAACACCAAACATAACACATTCATTTTTTTCCAAAACAGCAACAACACACACACTTTCAGATTCATGCTAACATACAACATTCAGACAAGTGTTTAACCCCCCCTTCCCCCCAACACACACACACTTTTAGATTGACAACACTCAGTACACAGTTTCATTTTTTTGAACCATTTTCCGGTTTTCATCAACTGTTTTCGTGTGAAGCATATGCTGCTGTTGTTAATCATAAACAACATAAACAGCAAAAACAGCACAAACACACAACACAGTAGCAGCAACAACAACATACACATTCACACATTCACACATTCACACATTCACATATTCATACACAAACAACACATTCACACACTCACTATCAGATTCATACCTTCAAAGCAAAAACAGCAACAAAATTCATACAACATTAACAGCAAAAACATTCAGTTTTCATTTTTTTGAACCAACACAACACAACACAACACAACAAAATACAACACAACATACAACACAACACAACACATACAATAAACACCACATTCAGATTACCCCCACCCCCATATTCATACATTCATATAGCAACAAACAACATAAACACCAACAAACAACATAAACACCAACAAACAACATAAACACCAAAAAAAGCAAAAAATCATAAACAACATAAACAGCACAAACACACAACACAGCAGCAGCAGCAACAACAACATACACATTCACACATTCATTTTTTTAAAAACAGCAACAACATACACATTCACACATTCACACATTCACATATTCATACACAAACAACACATTCACACACACACTTTCAGATTCATACCTTCAAAGCAAAAACATCAACAAAATTCATACAACATCAACAACAACAACATTCAGTTTTCATTTTTTTGAACCAACATAACACAACACAACAAAAATACACAACACAACACAACACAACAAAATACATCACATACAATAAACACCACATTCAAATTACCCCCAACCCCCATATTCATAAATTCATATAGCAATAAACAACGTAAACAACAACAAACAACATAAACACAAACAAACAACATAAACAGCAAAAAAAATCATAAACAACATAAACAACATAAACAGCAAAAACAGCAAAAAAATCATAAACAACATAAACAACATAAACAGCAAAAACAGCAAAAAATCATAAACAACATAAACAGCAAAAACAGCACAAACACACAACACAGCAGCAACAGCAACAACGTACACATTCACACATTCATTTTTTAAAAACAGCAACAACATACACATTCACACATTCACACATTCACATATTCATACACATATTCATACACAAACAACACATTCATTCACACGCAAAGTTTATGCAGTAGCATCAGCTTTTTTTGGTATTTTTTGGAAGTCATTATCACATTCACATTAAGACACAACACAGTTCAACACAACACAACACAGCACATTCAACACACATTCATACAAACACACATGTGCTGCTGTTAATAACTTTTGATGTGCAGTAGCAGCAGCAGCTTTTTAAACATCAAAACACACAAAGTTTATGCTGTTTATGTGTTGCAGTTGTTTAAAAAACTCAAAGTTTTATAAGCAAAAATGGCCCAAGAATTCATACATACAAAGTCATACAATAAACAGCATAACACATTCATTTTTTTTAAAAAAAACACCAAACATAACGCATTCATTTTTTCCAAAACAGCAACAACACACACACTTTCAGATTCATGCTAACATACAACATTCAGACAAGTGTTTAACCCCCCCTCCCCCCCAACACACACACACTTTTAGATTGACAACATTCAGTACACAGTTTCAGTTTTTTGAACCATTTTCCGGTTTTCATCAACTGTTTTCGTGTGAAGTAGATGCTGCTGTTGTTAATCATAAACAACATAAACAACAAAAACAGCACAAACACACACAACAGTAGCAGCAACAACAACATACACATTCACACATTCACACATTCACACATTCACATATTCATACACATATTCATACACAAACAACACATTCACACACTCACTTTCAGATTCATTACTTCAAGGCAAAAACAGCAACAAAATTCAAAGAACATTAACAGCAAAAACATTCAGTTTTCATTTTTTTGAACCAACACAACACAACACAACAAAATACAACACAACATACAACACAACACAACACATACAATAAACACCACATTCAGATGACCCCCCACCCCCATATTCATACATTCATATAGCAACAAACAACATAAACACCAACAAACAACATAAACACCAACAAACAACATAAACAGCAAAAACAGCAAAAAATCATAAACAACATAAACAGCACAAACACACAACACAGCAGCAGCAGCAACAACATACACATTCACACATTCATTTTTTAAAAACAGCAACAACATACACATTCACACATTCACACATTCACATATTCATACACAAACAACACATTCACACACACACTTTCAGATTCATACCTTCAAAGCAAAAACAGCATCAAAATTCATACAACATCAACAGCAACAAAATTCATATAGAGTATGCTGTTGCTGTTATTCAGTTTCAAAATCATACTAACATACAACGCACACCTTCATACAACACATTCATACACACACACACAACAAATTCATACACATATTCAGTTTCATAACACAAAACTTACAGAGTATGCTGCTGTTGTTATTTAGTTTCAAAATCATACTAACATACAACACACACCTTCATACAACACATTCATACACACACACAACAAAATCATACACATATTCAGTTTCGTAACAAGTATATATAAACAGCAGTAGCAGCAACAAGTGTTTAACCCCCCCCCCCCCTCCAACACACACACACCCACACACACATTCATACAACACAACATTCACACACACACATTCAGATTCAAACAGTAGCAGGTTTATCATCCATGTGCAGATTAAACAGTAGCATGTTAAATTCAGATTCATACATGCTTTCATACCACACACACATTCACACAACACACATTCATACATGCTGCTGTATATAAACAGCAGCAGCAACAACTGTTTAACAGATTCAAACATAAACTTTTTTTAAAAATCATTGAAGTTTTATGTTTGCTGTTGTATATATCATACCAACATAAACACACAGTTTTATTTGAGCTGCTGTATATCATACCAACATAAGCACACAGTTTTACTTGTGCTGCTGCACATTCATATAACACACTATCATCCATGTGCAACAGCAGCAGTATATAAATAGCAGCAACACACATTCATCGCATTCATCTAAACAACAAAACAGAACACATTCCATATGAGCCACACACACATTCAACATAACAGCACATACACACACAACATAACAACAGCTGATGTGTGTGTTTTGATGTTGAAACTGAATGTGTTGTGTGTGTATGTGCAGTTTTTGTATGTTTACTGCTGCTGTTTCAACACAACCAGTAGCAACAACTTTATTTTTTTCATTCTTTTGAATTATTTAGCGTTAACAACACATACAACACACACATTCATACAACACACAACATAACACATTCATACAACACAATAACACATACACTTTTTGTTTCAAAAATCACAACACACATTTATATTTAGTATTTTGTGTTTAAATCAAAACACACAACACAACACACACATAAAATTGGATTTAGATCAAATTAAAAAGCATATCAAATTCAAAGCTAATAATACAGACAACTCCCATAGACTGTGCTAACTTCAAAAACATGTAAAAAATAAAGAGCTTTAAGAAATCAGATTCTTGAATCATAGCATTTAACAAACTAATCATATAACAATAACGTTACCTGTGATGAAGATACACATGGTGTTGCTGCAGTTAGCTGAAGCATTTTCTACAAAGTCATGCTACTTGTAGAAGATAGGCACATGTAGTTGTGAAAGTCATTCAATAAAGGTCATTCAAATGCTAAAATGCATGCTCACAACCATGATCAATCAACAAACAGTAACAAGGTTATTGACAAAAATACACCTTTAATTTCATGTGACCTACAATTCTTACCTGCCAAATCACATAGAGAACAAGCAAAAGAAAGTTGAACATGCTGCTAACAAACAGACTTTTGGATTTGGTTAGCAACGGCCAAATTGAGCATCCATGAAATGCCGACAATGGGTTGTGTCAGCAAAGGGTTGTGATGGTTTTGATGCTATCACACAACAAGCTTGAGTAGAATCCTCTTTTCGTTTTTACTACTAATAATGGGTCAACACATTAAAACAAAAGTTGATATATTTACCTGTCAACACAATACACAACACAATATTAGAATAGTTTCTGCTGTTATGTGAGATGCTGCTGTGATATTTAAAAACCTGGTTAAAAGCTATTTTAAACATAAAACCTATGTGTGTGTACATAGTTCATCAAATTTACCCCCCCCCCCACACACAGTCATACATTCACACAAAACACACAATACTGCAACTTTTGCCCATTCCAATAAACACACATTCACACAACTACTGTTGTTATATTTAAGACAAACATAAACACATAATTTATTATCAAAATGGTCAAAACTTACATAATTTCTGACTTGTGTTAACAAAGAGCACACACAACTTTGCAAAACACATAACACAAACACATAACAACTTCAAGTGTAAAATCTAAAGAAACCCTAAATCTTACCTTACCAGTGAACAGATCAACTGTAGATATCGTAATTCCTACTACTTTGCTTAGCTTCTAACGCAACCACCACAACCATCCTAACCCTCTTTTCCCTTACACAAATCGAACCTCCGATGAACACAATAAATCTGTGAAAACGACATGAACTGTCATCTTTATCTGAGCAGCCATCATCTTGAAACAGGGAGGCATCTTCGTGAATGTATTTTTCTTGTGATGGAGCAGAGAAGAGAGAATAGGTTAAACGATTTTGAATTTTGAAACAGGGAGGCGGTTTCAAACTTTCAAACCCTAGATATGTGTTGTGTGTTGTAGAGAGTTGAAAATTTTAAGGAAATTGTGAAAAGACGGTTCTACCCATCCAATATGCTTAATAAGATAGTATAGATATATTTATATAAACGAATGTATGCCTTAACGGAAGACAAGAATCCTATTGGGGATCTTATAAAACCAGACAAGAATCCTACTGGGATCTCATAAAACCAGCTAAGAATCCTACTGGGGATCTCATAAAACCAGCTAAGAATCCTACTAGGGATCTCATAAAACCAGTTAAGAACTACTAATGGGCCTCTTAAGACCAAAGGGGACACGATGACGACTCACTAACAGACAAAGATATTATGTTGTGTGTTATACGAATGTGACGTCCAATATAAGGATGCAATTTATGTGTGTTACATGAATGATATGGAAAGTTCTAAAGATGTTGTAAAACTAGAACTCACTCAGCGTAGCTGACTTTTGTATGCATGTTAGATTGATGTGCAGGTTTGAAGACTTAGGGAGTTGCTTGTCGAGAGCTAGGGACTTGTTGAAGGCTGGCATTGAAGAAAATAAATTTAAGATCAAATTTACATTTGTAATGTTTGAAAAGAAGTATTTAAGACAATTATGATGATGTAATGACGTTTTAAACAAATATTCCGCTGCATTTTAGATTTTATTAAAATTATAATTGTTTTTATGCTTATGAATGCCAACTGTGGCGCTTGCCGAAAGGCGGGCGTTACAAGTTGGTATCAGAGCCAAAGTTTAAGAGAAAATGGGTAAAATGTTTTCAAAGAAAAACCTAAAACTTAGACTAAAAATGGGACCAAAGTAAGAATGCCAGTCTGCTAGCTCCACGCCAAGAGGTAAAGAACGAACAACAACAAGCTATATATATATGATATGTTAATGCAATTAAAAACGAAAGAAGTCGTGATCGTGTATTAATTAGATGCCTGAATGTAATAGGACAACAATTGAGGTGCCTGTAGAAAGTCTTGTGACATAAACAGTATTAGGAAAATAGAGGAATAGGTTTAGTGCCTATACATGTTACATGTTCTATACGCGTTTAAATGCTCTTGTATGTTTTATGTGAACTAGACTAGGTTTGGATACTAACGGGATCCAGGAGGGGTACATTTAGAACGTGAGCAGTAAAGTAAGTAGTTAATACAACTGGCCACTGTCATTAGGAACTTACAGTACTTATCACGTCCTGAATTACTCTGACTGATGAACGTGAGTGTTTGAATCTTATAGGAAGTAAGAAATGGCACCCAAGAGAATGACTAGAAGCTCTGCCAAAGCTGCTAGTGCTAAGGCCGCCAAGGCCCTTGAGGGAAAGCGTGGGAGAAAGCCCACAAAGAAGAATGTTGAGACTGATCCTGAAATCGAAGTTGAGATTGCACCAACCTCCGGGCTTGAACAGAATTTGATGGATGTTGTCGCACAAGAAGTACACCAGGTCTTGACTAGTGTTATGCCTTCGGTTCTGAAGGAAATGATGAAGGAGATGAAGAAAGCTGAAAGGAAGGGACCCACTAAGAAGGGTGTTGAGAATGATAAAGAGGAGGAAGAAGAGGAGTCTGAGAAGGTAGAGAAGGATATCAAGTCGTCTGATGACTCGGATTTTGAGGATAAGGGAAAGGGGTGCAACTACAGTGCTTTTCAAAGGTGCAGACCCCCTACTTTTGATAAGAAAAAGGGGTCCCCTGCCACCCTTGAGTGGCTAAGTGAGATGGAGGCTGTGATTGATATCAGTGAGTGTAGGGTTGTTCAAGCTGTGAAATTTGTTGCTCACTCGTTTACTGGGGCTACGATTTACTGGTGGACTACTGTGAAACAGTCCAAGGGAAGGAAGGCGATCAGGGAGATGGTATGGGAGGATCTGAAGGAATTGATGGTTAAAAGGTTTTGACCGCAGTATGAAGTCGACCGGGTTGAGAGGGAATTCCTGAATCTGACTGCAGGAAGTATGAGCGACCTCGAGTACACCACAAAGTTCAATGAGATGGCACAGCTGGTGCCTTATTTGGTTGAAACTGAGCAGAGGAGGATTAAGTGTTATGTTCAAGGGTTGCCACCTAGGGTGCGCACTCACGTGAATGCCCACAGGCCGGGTACTTTTGAGTCGGTTGTGGATTTGGCTGGGATGGTTTATGACAATGTGGCTGCTGAGGAGGTAGTGGAGGTAAAAACGAAGCATTGGGATAATTCCCAAAATCAGTCAGAGAAGAGGTTTAGGAATGATGGAAGGGGGTATGACAACAAAAGGACAAAGGTTGAGGCGAATCAGGCTGTAGTTCGTGACTAAAATGGGGGAAAAGATTGTGGAAAATGTGCAAACCCCACTCGGGGGAGTGCAGGATAGGGTCAGGACTGTGTTACAAATGTGGGAAGCCGGGCCATCGAGCCTTCGAATGTAAGGTGACTGTTAAATGCAACCGATGTGGGAAGCAGGGTCACATGAGTAGGGATTGTCGTGTGAATCTTGGGGACAACAAGGGGAAGGATAAGTCGAAGGCTACTGCTAGGGCCTTTACTATGACCAGGAAGGAGGCAAGGAAGGAGTCAACAACATTTGTGCCCCTGTGTTATTTGATTCTGGTGCTAGTAGGAGTTTTGTATCTGCTTTATTTTATTCGGCCTTAAAAGTTCCCTCTAGAAAGGTAGAACAGTCTTTTGATGTAGAAACAGCCGAGGGTAAATTCATTAGAGTCGATCAAATGATAGGAGGTTGCACCATTACTCTTTTAGGGCGTAGTTTCCCTACAGATTTATGCATTATGACCTTGGGTAGTTTCGACGTGATATTGGGGATGGATTGGTTGTCCAAGTTTGATGCCAACATAGGTTGTCGCGAGAGGGTGGTTCGTTTAAAAGCTCCCGATGAAAGCCCCGTAACTGTGTATGGTGACCAAGAAAGTAAGATTCCTCGTGTGATCTTAATGATGAAAGCAAGCCGACTAATTCAACAAGGCTGCAACTCGTTAAGCAAATGTTAAGGATATAGAGGAGGGACTGAGGCAGTTGTCAGATGTGCCGATAGTTTGCAATTTCCCTGATTTATTTCCCGAAGATTTGCCCGGAACACCACCCGACAGAGAGATTGAATTTCAAATTAACCTAGTGTCAGGAGCACAGCCGGTGGCAAAAGCGCCATATCGTTTAGCCCCAAGTGAAATGTAGGAATTGATGACGCAAATGAAGGAGTTGTTAGATAAAGGCTTTATACGACCAAGCACTTCTCCCTAGGGAGCACCAGTTTTGTTTGTTAAAAAGAAAGATGGAAGCATGAGAATGTGTATTGACTATAGGGAATTGATCAAGTTGACCGTGAAGAATCGTTACCCTTTGCCCAGAATAGATGACCTATTTGACTAGTTACAGGGTGCGAGCTGGTTTTCTAAGATAGATCTTCCTTCCGGTTATCATCAGCTGAAAATTAGAGAGCAAGATATTCCAAGGACAGCGTTCTGCACGAGATACGGACATTACGAGTTTTTGGTCATGTCCTTCGGACTAACTAACTCACCAGCCGCGTTTATGGATTTGATGAATCGCGTGTGTAGACCAATGTTGGATAGGTCTGTGAATGTATTTATCAACGATATTCTAATTTACTCAAACAAGGAAGGCGATCATGCGTGCCATTTGAAAGAAGTATTAGAGATGCTGCAGAAGGAGAAATTGTATGCTAAGTTCTCAAAGTGTGCCTTCTGGTTACGAGAAGTTCAGTTTTTGGGTCATGTCATAAACCACGAGGGAATCATGGTCGACCCAACAAAGATTGAGGCAGTTATGAAGTGGGAAATTTCTAAGATGCCATCCGAAAGCCGTAGTTTCTTGGGTTTGGCAGGTTATTATAGAAGGTTCATCCAAGATTTCTCAAGGATAGCCTCCCCGCTAACGAAGTTGACAAGAAAGAAAGTAGTATTTGATTGGGGAAAAGATCAACAGGAAGCGTTTAATAAGTTGAGAAAAAGGTTAACCGAATCCCCCGTACTAACGTTACCTGAAGGGAACGATGATCTTGTAGTATATTCCGATGCATCATGACAAGGCTTAGGATGTGTGCTTATGCAGCGCGGAAAAGTAATTGCCTCCGCATAGAGGCAGTTGAAGGAAAATGAGGTGAACTACCCGACCCATGATCTTGAGCTCGCAGCAGTTGTTTTCGCTTTGAAGATATGGAGACACTATTTGTATGGGACAAAGTGTACACTGTACACCGATCATAAGAGTTTGAAGTATTTCTTTGAACAGAAAGATCTAAATATGAGACAGAGAAGGTGGTTGGAGTTAATCAAGGATTACGATTGTGAAATCCATTACCATCCAGGAAAGGCCAACGTGGTGGCCGATGCTCTAAGTAGAAAGGAGAAACATGAATCGATTCGGGTAAAAGCTTGCCAGCTGATTATTACAAGCGGAGTTATGGAAGAGATCAGAAGGGCTCAAGTAGAGGCCCTAAAAGAAATTCAAATTAAGGCAGAAAGAATGGTTGGAAAAGGGATAGAATTGGGCAAAAACACTTATGGTGTGAAGATGTTATACGGTAAAATATGGGTACCCCGATTCGGGGAAATACGGAAGGGTATACTTTATGAAGCGCAAAAGTCCCGATACTCAATCCATCCAGGAGGGACAAAAATGTACCAGGATTTGAAGAAGGATTACTGGTGGCCGGGTATGAAAAGGGAGGTTGAAGCGTATGTGAGTAAGTGCCTGACTTGCCTTCAAGTCAAGGCACAAAAGCCGTATTGTAAGATTCAGCCACTGGAGATACCGGAATGGAGATGGGAACACATCACCATGGATTTTATTACGAAATTACCACGAACTCCTAAGGGGTATGATGCTATATGGGTGGTCGTAGACAGATTGACCAAGAGTGCTCACTTCCTACCAATCAAGGAGGCAATAAGCTCAGAGAAATTAGCCGAGATATTTATCAAAGAGGTTGTGGCGAGGCATGGAATGCCGGTATCCATTGTGTCCGACAGGGACACTCGATTTACGTCAAAATTTTAGAAGAAATTTCATGAAGAGATGGGAACAAGGCTCCATATTAGTTCAGCTTACCACCCACAGACTGACGGACAGTCTGAAAGAACGATCCAGACCCTGGAAGATATGCTTAGAGCTTGTGTGCTCAAATTTGGTGGTAGTTGGGATAGTCATCTGCCCTTGGCAGAACTCTCCTACAATAACAATTATCACGCTAGTATAAAAATCTCGCCGTATGAAATGTTGTATGGGAGGAGGTGTAGAACTCCCATCTGTTGGGGCGAGATTGGCCAGAGGGAACTCGGAAGTTTGGAAATAGTCGAGGCCACAACTGAGAAGTTAGAAAGGATTAAGGAGTGTATGAAAGCGGCTAAAGACAGACAAAAGTCTTATGCTGATAGAAGAAGGAAGGACATTGTGTTCCAAGTGGGGGATAAAGTCATGCTGAAAGTGTCCCCATGGAAGGGAATAATTCGATTCAGAAAAAGAGGAAAGTTAAGCCCTAGGTATATCGGGCCGTTTAGAATTGTTGCACGAGGGGGAGATGTTGCTTATCGATTGGATCTCCCTGAAGAGTTGAGTGGGATTCACCCCACCTTTCATGTGTCACATTTACGTGAATGTTTAGCCGATGAAGGTATGGCGGTGCCGTATGATGATCTGGAAATTGATGAGCGGCTGAACTACGTAGAGCAGCCCGTAGCCATATTAGACGAAAAGGAGAAACAATTACGGAATAAGACTGTGAAGCAAGTAAAAGTTCAATGGAGACATAGGAGTGGTTCGGATGTTACGTGGGAGCTAGAGAGCGAAATGAGAAAGAATTACCCCGCGTTATTTTCATGATTTAGAGGTTTCGGGGACGAAACACATATAAGGAGGGGAGACTTGTAACACCCCAATTTTTATGGTAGGACTTATTTACGTACTTATGCTTATATGAATATGCATTTAAGTGATTATGATTAAAATGATGCATAACGTTTTCGATACATGTTATGTTAACTATAAATATGATGATTACGATGTATACGATGGAGCAAGAAAATGATTATAAGTATACGAGAATGTAAAGCGTAATGACTAATTACTTGCTAATTAGAAAAGGGAAGAATTAATGAAGAGGTTATGATGTAATTATGAGCCATTAAGGGTGAAAGAATGAATTAGGCCCAAAATGGTAAGTAGATTAGTTAAAATACTTTCCTGAAATGGCCTAATTACCTAATTAGGCCCAAAGCCCATCTAAAACCCTACCCCAATATGGAAAAACCCTACTACTTAAACATCATTTCCAGCCACCATCCCCCATTTCTCGCCATCACAACAACACACACACAAACCCTAATCTTTGAAAGAAAACTAAGGCAAGAAAGAAGAAACCAAGATTTTTGTGATTCAAAGGGTTGAGTTGAAGTTTAAAGGTGTTAAACAACAGGTAATCAAGGTAAAATCATCCCCTAAAACTTGTTTCCATAACACAAAACGAATCTGGCCATTAATGGAGTTTTTAAGTTTTTCAAAAGTTTCAAAGAAATCAATAAAGGTTGCATTTTTATGGATAAAATCGTGGAAAAAGCTTAGATTTAGTCATATAAATGATAAACCAAGGTTTTGGACGTAAAAAGTTTGAGATTTGGTTGAAAAACAAGGATTTAGGGTTGAAAACGAGTTGTAACAGCGTTTTGCGACACTAGTGTTCTTAATGCGACACTAGTGTTCATCTTGCGACACTAGGACGACTTGAATTCTGGGCGTGTGTCGGGTGTGTTTGCGACAGTAGTTTAAGTCCCAACGAAAGTTGAGCAAGAGCCTTGCGACACTGCAAGTGGAGGTGCTGCTGAAGCAGCATGCGACACTGTGGTTCGCCTATGCGAGACTACTTGCGACACAACCTACGACACTATGTGGACATTGCTTGTGATACTAAGAATGAAATGATGATTTTTCATAATAACTTAAATGCGGATCTTGCACCAAAACCACTACCTTAACCTGGTCCAAACAAGCAAAGATCACTTAAGAATCAGGTGAGTTCTAGACCTCACTTCCGTTTCAAACACAATTTTGAGGCTAACATGCATACCGAGATGTTTCCTGGACTGTTGGACTTTATTATGTGATGTATGATGATGATGTAAGAACGAATAACTGAATACTTGTATATATATATATATATTTATATAAACGAATGTATGCCTTAACGGAAAACAAGAATCCTACCGGGGATCTTATAAAACCAGACAAGAATCTTACTAGGGATCTTATAAAACCAGACGAGAATCCTACTAGGATCTCATAAAACTAGCTAAGAATCCTACTGGGGATCTCATAAAATCAGCTAAGAATCCTACTGGGGATCTCATAAAACAGTTAAGAACTACAGAATGGGTCTCTTAACACCAAAGAGGACACGATGACGACTCACTAACAGACAAAGATATTATGCAGTGTGTTATACGAATGTGACGTCCAATATAAGGATGCAATTTACGTGTGTTACATGAATGATATGGAAAGTTCTAAAGATGTTTAAAACTAGAACTCACTCAGCGCAGCTTACTTTTGTATGCATGTTAGATTGATGTGCAGGTTTAAAGACTTAGGGAGCTGCTTGGCGAGAGCTAAGGACTTGTTGAAGGCTGGCTTTGAAGAAAATAACTTTAAGATCAAATTTACATTTTGTAATGTTTGAAAAGAAGTACTTAAGACAATTATGATGATGTAATGATGTTTTAAACAAATATTCCGCTGCATTTTAGATTTTATTAAAATTATGGTTGTTTTTATGCTTATGAATGCCAATTGTGGCGCTTGCCGAAAGGAGGGCGTTACAAACATTTACCTATATTAATCACACCAAAAACAAATTTGATCAAAAAATCAACTTTTGAAAAAATAAAAAAATTTCACATAAAATCACAACATTTACCTATATAATAACACAAAAACAAATTTGATCAAAAATCAACTTTCGAAAGCATAAAAAATTTTCATATAAAACCACAACATTTACCTATATAATCACAACAAAAACAAATTCGATCAAAAAATCAACTTTCAAAAAATCAACAAATTTTCATATAAACCACAACATTTTATCTATATTTAATCACACCAAACCAAACTTTCATCAAAAAATCAACTTTTGAAAAAATCAAAAATTTTCACATAAAACCACAACATTTACATATTTAATCACACCAAAAACAATTTTGATCAAAACATCTGTTGGGGTTATTTGAAGATGTCACTTTCCAAATATAAGCGAGTGAAGATATTGAGCATCATCACGAGCAAGCACGGGTGAAGACGTTCATCATTTGTATTTGTCTTAGAATATTTGTGTAATCGTTTCGTGCTTAAATGCGCATTTGTGCTTAATTGCACGTGTTTAGGTTACATTGTAAGGTGAATGGTATAGACTATAAATACCATCACCTAGGTCATTTGTTAAAGAGTTGCCTACATTTCATTCAATATCCTTTGTAACCTCTCTATTGATCTAATACAATTCACCTATTCATATTATCATCATCTTCATTATACTTTGCATTGATCTTCATGAATATTCAAGCATCAATACGTGATCAGTGAGATTCCGCATCACTGATCGCAAACAACATCCCCAAACAATCTCAGATCTAGATCCAAGCTCGGTTCGTCTAGAACTATCAATTGGTATCAGAGCTGTTGGGTGATCTTTGATTGTTGTTGTTATTGATGGAATTTTAGCTACATTAGCTTTGATTCATGTTTGTGTAAAGAACTGCAAAGTTTGAGATCAATTGGTGAAGATTTGATTGTGTTTTTGAAGAAATTGTTCATGTTCGTCATTTCACTGCTCAAATTTGAAATCCAGAATTTGTTGTTGATATTGAGAAATTGTTGATTGAGATATGCTAGAAATCATAATCCTAAGCTTCGTTCATCATCAAACATCACTGATTTGTTTATTTCGATTCATATTTTGTCAATTTGTCTCAAAACCCACTTGTTGTGTTCTTCATCAAAATCAGGATTTGAGTGAGATTTAGCTTGATTCAAGGTAGAAAAACTTTGAAGGAGTGTTAGAAACATCATTCCTAAGCCGATACAAGTATTGAATTGAACAAAAACAACAAAAATTGAAGAACTGATCTAGTGTTTATCACAATTTTGACTTTGAAAAGTCAATCTGATATGAAGATTTGAAGAATTGATTGATATTTGCCCAGAAATCTGAAGAAGAATTAAAGAATTGGGTGATTGATTCAAAGAAAATTTTTCCTAAGTGTTGATAATCGTGAAGAAGTTTTCAGCCGGGTGAAGAAGAAATTTCACTGTTCAGCCGGGTGAAACACTGTTCAGCCGGGTGAAGACACTGTTCAGCAGGGTAAAGACACTGTTCAGCCGGGTGAAGACACTGTTCAGCCGGGTGAAGCACTGTTCAGCCGGGTGAAGCACTGTTCAGCCGGGTGAAGGAACTGTTCAGCCGGGTGAAGAAGAAAAATTCACTTTTTAGCCAGGTGATAGAAGGAAATCACTGTTTAGCCGGGTGAAGCACTGTTCAGCCGTCCCAACCTTGTTGACCCGTCCAAACAGTTACCCGTCCCAATAGTGACCCGTCTATAAAAAAAAAAAAAAAAAAAAAAAAAAAAAAAAAAAAAGTATCAAGATGACTTTGAAAATTCAAGTTAGTCATTTTTAGCCACCATGACTTCCCAGAAAAAGTATCAAGATGACTTTGAAAATTCAAGAAAAATGTCAACGGGCATGTTCACCGTGATCCGAGAAGAAAATAAAAGAGAAGATATCAATGAATTTATTACAGAATTTAATCATATGTTTGAAACAACATATCTTCAAGTTGCAAAAGCCTGTGATCAAAAGAGAAGAGACTTTCTTGAACGCACAAAACTCGCTCTTGTGAGTCAAGCAAATTCTCATGACAATCAGGAAGATGAAGAAGAGTATGATTGGAGTGAAAACAATGATGTTGTTTCCATTCAAGAGATTGAAAAGAAAGATAAAGAAATCAGCAACTTGTCTGAAACCATTGCAAAGCAAGATGAGACAATTGCTCAACTGAATTCAGAAATAAATAGATTGATTTCAGAAAAAGAAAACGAGAAAGATGTTCAGAGTTCTTATGTTGAAATGCCAATTGAAGTCAGAGAAAAGATGTGCACCAAAGAATGTTTTCAACAAGTTGAACACTACAGAATATACTCTTTCAAGATTTGTGATAAACTCAAAAAGGAAGAGAAAATGCACAAGAATCTGAAAAAACAACACGAAATATCTGATCAAAGAATCACATCTCTCGAAGAGTCACTCAAGAAAGTGAAAGAGAAGTAATGAATGTCAAGAATGAAGCTGCAAAATCAAATGCACACTCATCCAGTGTGATCAAAGATTTGCAAGAAGAGATTACAAAGTTGAAGAAGTTGTCTGAGATGTTCAATTCAGATAACAACATTCTGAAAACCAAACTGCAAGAAGAACAAGAGAAGCATGCAAGTCTACAAAAAGATCACCAATTATGTGAAGATAGAATCAAATCTCTTACACAGAATGTTGATTCAATGCTTATCGAAAAGCATAATCTGAATGTTCAACTCATGGAGCTCACTGATAAACTCAACAAATCACAATCTGATCTTGTGTTTATCAAATTAGAAGTTGAAAAAGAAAAGTCTGTTGAAAAGAAAGATGAGAGATTAGTGCCAACCGGAATTGTTGGATCACTATCTTCTCAAGAAGAAGAAGAAAAGACACAAGAGTTTCAGTCGAAGAAGAAGAAGAAGTTTAGAAGAAAGAAGAGCAAAGCCAAGAAGAACAAGACAAAGGCCGCTTCATCTGATTCTACACCACAGACTCCTTCTACTTCAAAGTCTCAAGATTCCGAATCCCCGAGTGATTCAAACAGTGACGTATACTGTTTAATCTGTGACTCTGAAACTCATCATATCTCAGATTGTATTTACAGTCAAGGTGTCTTTCCTTTTGGGTCAAAAGGTGACATGTTCAAGACTCCAGCTCCTTCAAGAAAGATTCAACAAGATGTAGAGGTCAAAGCTTCTCAGAAACAACAATCTTCAACAGCAAAGATTTCTCAGAAGAAAGGAAAGAAGTGTCCCTTCAAGGCTCATCAGAAGTACTGCGAGATTAGTGAGATGTACAATCACAAGACGTCATAGTGCTACTACAACAAGTACTGCACCAACTGTCAGATGTACAACCACGACACAATGGAATGTTACTACAACAAGTATTGCTCTATTGGTGACATGGTCAATCACAACACATCCGAGTGCTACTACAAGCCGAGAAGGTCAGTCCAAAGAAGTTCAACATGTGCATACCCTTCCAGGTATTTTTCTAACTTTAAAAGATCTAATCATAGACATTCGTTTGATGAAAATCAACATGTCAATGATTCATGGAAACCAAAGTTTGTCAAAAACAAAAAGGGAAATCATGATTTAAATGATAAAATGATTCCAATAGTGAATCAATCTTTGAATAAGAAATATAGTCAACAAAACCTGTTTTTAAATGAAATTCACAATTTGTTTGAAAATGACTATAATTTCTCTTTTGACAAACAATCCATGAAAGAAGATGAAGGTACAAATTACATTGTATCATCAAAACCACCACCTGAAGGTATTCCTTGCACTTATGAGAATATCTCTTATGTTGATGAATTTGGACGACCCAAAACCGAAATGGTTTGGGTCATTACCTCTAACTGATTTGTTAGTGTGTTAGGGAAAGTTATGGAGGCCGGTCAAACAAATAAAAGAAGACCGTGGCTGATCCCTTATCATGACAAGATACCGAATCTTGTTCATGATGTCTTCGATGCAACTGACATCAAATGGAGTTGGAAACAAAAAGGAATCATTGAAGGAATTTAAAAAAAAACATTTTCAAAAATCAAACAATGATGGTAGTGCAAGAAACAACCGATGTTTCATTTCGTCTGTTTAGATTAAGTATATTGCATGCACTCTTCATACGTTGATAACATATCTGCCATTTTCTTTTCATTAAACTTTCAATTTTCTTAGAAATTTAAAGTTTAGGGGGAGAAAACCATTGAAATAAAAAAAATAAAATGATAAAATAAGAAAAATTCAAAAAAATATGTTGAATCTACTTACACGTACATGAGAAATGATAGATACACTAGAGTTATTCAACACATCATTTTTAAACAATAAAGACTGAAGCGTGAAAATTGATGTGCGAGACGGCTTAGACAATTATACTGAACAAGTATATTCTTTGATGATTTAACTAAATTCTAATGAGTTTTTGTGGTTGAAACATCTTAGTGCATGTGAAACGTTTATACAAATCAAATAGATATCTCGTGAAGCATCCAAATTACATCGGGTAACGATGCAATCTATTCAGTGTGATGAACCGCATCGTGAGCTTCTTTGTTGTGGTATCCACAGACCTGAAGTCTCACATGAAGTCTCTTTTGAGCTTCAAGATGCAGCAAAAGATTCCCAAAGTTGGAACAAAAAGAGTCCCAAATGTGGACCGTCACCAAACAAATTCCAAAAAGGAATTCAGAAGATTCCCAAGGGGAACGATAGGAAATGAAAAATTCCAAAATGGAATTCAAAAGAAGTCCCAAAGTGGACCAAATCCAAATAGAACCCAAATTCCACACTGTTTATGATTGTAAGTGACCTGACGTGTTGAGTTGTTCTCAGGATATTTAGATGAGGTGTATAACTTTCTAATGTGCAAAGTATGGGTCACTCAAAACTTATTCTTAATCAACCTAATTAATCATCAAGAATAGAAAAAGTAAGTGTGTCACTTCGAGCTAATTGATTTGTTCAACAATTCATCACTCAATTACTTCACAATTCAAATGTCTATTCTCAAAAGTGCAAAACATGTGTTGGATTAATTGCTGGTATGATCTCATTGCAGGTTAAAGATTCAGAATGTAAAGAGAAAATTCCAAAAATATCAAAAACATTGAAAAATTCAAAAACCCCAAAAAGATTGTCATTTTAATAATTTTCTTTTGTTTTGGCATATTAACATATGTTATTGATGTAGAAGTTGTTCATTAAGCAATATCTCATCCGATTAAGAACTTAATCTTTACATTGATGATAAATGCACATTATTGCCTGAGTTTTAATGTTTTTCTTTGAGTTGCAGGAACAGTTTCCATTGCAGAACAAGCTTCCGCGCGACTTGAAGATGTTCCTATTCAAGCCTGATTCCAGTCCAAAGATCTCCAAGTTAGATTGCTGAGTGTTAAGAATCCTCCTCTTAATATCTCATACACAGATCCCATTAACCTCTAAAGCAAAAGTTGAGGGGGAGTATTCTAGGTCAAAGAAGTCTTCGCATTCTACTTCAACCGTTGAAGAAGATCCCGTTGCTGATATATAGATTCACCGGAATCTACTCTCTGCTTATTTCTTTCCATAGCCTCTGATGTTACTCTAAAGGGAGAGAAGGATGCAGATTGCTTGTTGAAAGACAGAGTTTTGACTGCATCATCTTAGGGGGAGTACTGTTGGGTCCTCTTGAAGATAATGCATACCAAAACTTTAAGTTGCTCTCTATGCTCGCCACATGAAGATTTAAGCTGATATGTCAGATTTGTAAAGTGTCATCTTAGGGGGAGTACTGTTGGGGTTATTTGAAGATGTCACTTTCCAAATATAAGCGAGTGAAGATATTGAGCATCATCACGAGCAAGCACGGGTGAAGACGTTCATCATTTGTATTTGTCTTAGAATATTTGTGTAATCGTTTCGTGCTTAAATGCGCATTTGTGCTTAATTGCACGTGTTTAGGTTACATTGTAAGGTGAATGGTATAGACTATAAATACCATCACCTAGGTCATTTGTTAAAGAGTTGCCTACATTTCATTCAATATCCTTTGTAACCTCTCTATTGATCTAATACAATTCACCTATTCATATTATCATCATCTTCATCATACTTTGCATTGATCTTCATGAACATTCAAGCATCAATACGTGATCAGTGAGATTCCGCATCACTGATCGCAAACAACATCCCCAAACAATCTCAGATCTAGATCCAAGCTCGGTTCGTCTAGAACTATCAACATCAACTTTTGTAAAAATAAAAGATTTTCACATAAAATAACAACATTTACCTATATAATCACACCAAAAACAAATTTGATCAAAAAATTAACTTTAAAAAAATCAACAACTTTTCACATAAAACCACAACATTTTACCTATATTTAATCACAACAATCCAATCTTTCATCAAAAAATAAACTTTTGAAAACATCAAAAGTTTTCATATATACCACAACATTTACCTATATAATCACACCAAAAACAAATTTAATAAAAAAATCAACTTTTAAAAAATAAAGTAATTTCATAAAAAAGCACAACATTACCTATATAATCACACCAAAAACAAAATTGATCAAAAAATAAACTTTCAAAAAATCAAAAAAGTTTCACATAAAACCACAACATTTTACCTATAAATAATCACAACAATCCAAACTTTCAACAAAAAAATCAACTTTTGTAAACATCAAAAGTTTTCATATAAAACACAACATTTACTTATATAATCACGCAAAAAACAAATTTGATCAAAAAATTAGCTTTCGAAAACATCAAAAATTTAATATATAACCACAAAGTTTACTTATATAATCATAGCATAAACAATTTGATCAAAAAATTAATTGTTGAAAAAATTAAAAAATTTCACATAAAACCACAACTTTTACCTATATAATCACACAAAAAACAAATTTGATCAAAAATCAAGTTTTGAAAAAATCAAAAATTTTCACAAAAAACCACAACATTTACCTATATTAATCACACCAAAAACAAATTTGATCAAAAAATCAACTTTTGAAAAAATAAAAAATTTTCACATAAAATCACAACATTTATCTGTATAATCACACCAAAACAAAACTAATCAAAAAATCAACTTTTGAAAACATCAAAAATTTTCATATAAACCACAACATTTACCTATATAATCACTCCATGATAGGTTCAATTGGATCGATATTGCTGCAAATCAGAACAATCTAAGTACACAAACACAATTCAATCAGCAACACAATTCATTACAAATAATTCTCTTTGTATTGATGATCAAAGCATAAAAGTTGTAGTACAAAATGTGCAGGAGAATGTAAGAACACACACACTAATTCTCTCTCTAAGCGTGTAATTGTGATCTAGACTCTCTCTCTAACATTCTCTCACAACATGCTTTATGTAACAATACATTAGGGAAAATACAAAATTAACCCTAAACTATACAAAATGTATAAACAAAGTACAAAGTAAATGTTTAACTAGAAACGAGCCCTAACAGTACTCCCCCTAAGATTTATCTTTGAACATCAAAAATCTTCAGCAGTTTTCAACTTTGTCTTTTCAGCATCAATCTCTCAAAGATCTTCATATTCTTCTTTAACATCCAACAACGGCTTCCCTTTGTATTCTTCTTGTTCTTTTAAAGCTTCCTCGATACAAGACTTGAACTTCTCAGCAATCTTTGCTTGTCTCGGCTTTGATTCGTTTGTAACAATATCACAGTCCTTCATGCGTCTGAGAGTGTCTAAGGAAATACCTGCAAAATCATTGTTAGCATAAAATACGTACGGTTTCTTACTTCCTTTGACTTTGACTTCCAAGGTACCCTTTGACGTCACCCTCATATACTCGATCTCAGGCATATCAATCTTCACAAGGTTAGCATTAAGCAATGCCTTCCTTAATCGGATTTTCTCTGTAGCAGCTCCAATCACTTCTATCATAATCACAAACAAACTTCTATCATTTTCAGCTACAGGATCTTTCAGTTTCTCCATCTTGTGGTTTCGAAGGTAATCAATGTAAGATGGATGTAGTAGTTTGAGCTCAAACGTACTAAACAGTGTGATCATGTCCTGATCCCAATCATCCAAATTACGTACCAACTTCAGCTCATAGGTTTCTTGATTATAGAACACCTTCAGAATGGGCTTTGTAGCTTGAGAACCATCAATCACCTTCAACCCCGGATCTGTGACTTTGTCAAAATATTCATCCGAAAATTCTTCTAAGTACATGTCTCGCAGTATCAACTTTTTCTGTTTCCTTTTCTTCGTCTTCAGATATTCATTATCTTCCTGTTGTCCCCGAAACTCTAAGAACTTTGGTAAACGACTTATCCCGGCATCCAGTAACATTGCACATTTATCACCACGCTCTTCATGCGTGTGATTAATCAATCTTAATTTGTGTAGTTCCTTCAAATCTTGCACTTGCAGCTTGAAAATACTTGAATAATAATGATATACATCGCACAAACCATTTACCCTCTTAATAAAAAACGCATCAAAAACTTCATCATATTTCCATGCGATAATCTTCACATTCTTGGATTTTTCCGGCACGATCATAGAATCCAGCAATTCAGCAACTGACTGACCTTTACTCAGTAGTGACCTGACGATATCACCTGCTGTGGCAGACTTATGCCAAGATTCTCGTACGTCCATTGGAATGTTGTAAGATTTCATTTCACTCGGAAACATGTCAATCAACTCCTTCCTCTTCTTATGTGCATCAATTGGCAATGCCATCACTGGTATCTCTTTTGGTTCGAGCACTTTGTACCTTTTGGTCAACATGCGATTATGCATTTTCTCAGTCTTCATAAAGCTCACCACAATCTTTTTCAGAGATTCCCGTTTCAGCCTCTTCAACGTTTTGTATGGATAGTTCCTCGAACTCAGGCATTCACGCATATTTCTGGTTGACATCTCCTCTGGATCTTGATGATACAGTTCTTCCGGAGGAAGATCATCAATGTTTAAGCTTTCTTGCAGAGGCGTCCACTCTCCCATTTCTACCACAAATTCTTTTTCATCAGCCGTCACCTTGTCTTGAGCATTCATACACTTCTCATATTCCTCATTTATCTGACTAACTGTAAGTCCATTCAGAAAAACTGGATTATACTTCATCTTCTCTAAGTATGCGAATCGCTCATCAAGATCAACAGGTATCTCATCATCAGGATTAGCCTCAGGTTCAGAATCAGTAAATTCTATATCATCTAAATCATCGAGTGCTTCTATCATTGGTGCAGTTTCAGTTTGAATCGGCTAAAACTGAAATGCTTCTTTTCAACTTCTTTCTCTTTCTCAGTCACTTTGACCACTTTAGGCACTTCAGCTGCCATTACAGACTCAGATTGAATCGGCTCAATCTGAACTGTTTCTTCAGTTCTAGACTTCTTTACACATACCTCTTCTCTCATAATCTCAGGCACAGCATCCAGTTTGCGTTTTCCCTTAGCTTTGTCAAGATTGACAGGATCAGCAGCTTCATCGGGAATAGGGACAGATTCTACAATTGGTTCTGTTACAGTCTTAGATCGTTGTGATCTAGTTTGATAGACAGTGACGTCCCTAGGAGTCTCAGACACTCCAACGTTCTCTTCATCAACAAAGTCTTTGTCTGATTCTGATCTAACAGGCTCTTCTTCTTTTATCCACTTTTCCAACACTTCCTTCTCAACACGTAAAGTGTTACACTCTGCCTGTAACTCTTCATAATCAGCCTTCAATTTTTCATGATCAACTTTCAGCTTTTCATGATCCTCATCTAATGCCTTAAAAGTTTCTAAATTCTTTTGATGAGTAGCCCAAAACTCTTCTAATCTCTTCTTCTTCCTTTCATTAGATTTTTTCAACTACGCATTAGCATCTAAGAGTTTGGCTACCATCCTTTCCAAATGAAAGACTTTATCTTCTTCTTCATTTAGATCAACACTTGAACCAACCTTAGGTGAAGACTCCTTTAGTTGTTCAACATGTTCAGCAGCTTTGGAAGATGTGGCAATATCAACTGGATCAGAAACAATCATGCAATCATCAGTATCATCACCTGTCTGTGCCATAGTCTCCACTTCAGCTGCAACTTCTTGAGCAATTTGAACTATATCAATCTGTTCAGGCACATACACATCTTCAATAATGTCCGGCTCATCAACAATCATAGGTTCATCCACAGTTTTAGATCTTCGAGATCTGGAATAATGAACTGTGAGCTTCAATAACAATCTCTTCTACAGCTTTCACAACCTCAACAGGTTCATTTACTTCAACATTTTCAGTCTCAATCTCAATCGGTTCATCAACTTCAACAATCTCTGCCTCCTCTGGAACAGATTCAGCACTTTCTTCTTCAATATTACCATCATTCCCACCATCACTATCATCATTACTATCATCAGATTCCTCATTTTCTCCTTCATCCTCATCATCATTATCTTCTTCATTCTCATCCTCATTATCATCTTCTGGATGACGAGCAAAGTACTCATCATCATCTAGTAAATTGTCCGGAATTTCATCAACTAGATCCAATGGATTAACAATTTCACCGTGTGATATATGATGATATACCACTTCAATATCCTCATTGTTGTTTGCTATATCTCGCATATAGTCAAACATTTCAACACTTTCTACACCTCCAATACTCATCTTTCTATATGATAGGTCATTCATATCCTCCGTGTATAAAATTCCTCCTTCAAAACCTTCTTCTCGAATGTTTGGATAAGCAACATTGATCATAAGTTGCAAGAATCTCGGATACATGAGAAACTTGAACCTTTTGCCTTTCACCAAATTGAACACAAACCCTTTCATGATCCACTTCGACATATTGAAAGGCTTGTTCTCAGCAATAGCAACAATGGGTGAAGCAATGTCAGAAGGGAAATTGTCAAATCCAGCACTCCTTCGAGACATGCATTGCTGGATGACATAACACAGAAGTTTCCACTTTTTCCCCAGTCTAGCTCTAACAAACTGTTGTTTAGGGAATATGGGAGGATGACCCATATTAATAAAACATGCCTGGCACTCAGCAGTTTTTAATTCATCATTGGCTCCAATCTCATCATCATCTATCCTTAGAGCATTCCGAATAGATTCTTCAGACACAGTCAATTGCAACTGTCTGGAAATGTTTCCTCTCACCACAGTCACACCAGCTTCATCAGTCACAACCTCAGCCGTCCTCCAGAAACTCTTGATGAGTCTTGCATATATAACTGGCTTTGCACACATTGCATAGACATACTTGGTTCTTCTAATGAATCTTATCATGTCTAGGTATCCTTCTGTTTCTGGAATTGATTCATCCAAACATGCAACAAGATTGTGTTTGGGCTCAAACTTAAGATTCTCCATCTGTTTTGACAAAGACAAGGCATATGAGTTAGACTTTTCATTCATAAATAACAAATTTGCATAAGAATTTAAACATGAAATTACAATGTAAAACAATTCACATAATCATTTAATCACCTAAGTTAATCTAACAAACTGATATTCATCATTTTGTTCAACAAACTTTTGAAAATCAAAGATCATACAATATTTTTACACTTAATCAGTTTAAACACTTAAACTCAAATCTGAAATTTTGTAAAATGAACTTGAATAACATGTTTTAGTCTGGTTTAAACATCGATTTGTCACTCAAAAACATATAATTCATCAATTTGATGTTAACACTTAAGAACATTCAAAATGTCATCAATGGCGGTTCGACTGTCATGTGAAAATTTTAGTTGATTTAATTGATTTTAAACAATTTAATGCAAATTAGTGGATGAATGTTGATGATCGACAGTAATTACACCTATTACAACACTCGATTTAGGTTTTAACACTCCAAATCAAAAATGTCGATTCAATGACCAAATACTGTTCATCATCATTTTTCGTTTTTCCAATCAATTAGCAGGTTTATGAAGGTCGAATCATGTAAAATATACCTTATTCAATCAATATAACTTGTTACAGAACAATCGATTGAATATGATAATCAACGTTTTGAGATACAGGGGATTTTGCTTGAAAATGTTGGCGAAAAATGATAAGTGTTGTGAAGAGTCGGGTATTTATATGATAGAAAATTAGGTCAAACTTAATGGGACGGGTCAACAATTTGGGACGGGTAAACAATTTAAGCCCAATAAGCCTGGGCGGGTCATGCACTGTTGAGCCGCGTCAGGTACTGTTGGGACGGGTCACAACATTGGGACGGGTCAACATAAAACATGTAAAACACTTGGATGGGTCAATCACTGTAGAGACGGGTAAAGCACTATAGAGACGGGTCAGAGTTAGGAACAACTACACCTGTTTTGGTTTTACCCATCACCCGGTTGCATAGTAGTCCTTTAAACATCACCCGGCTTGCATAATAATTCTTTACATTACCCGGCTGCATAGTGATACTCTTTCATCACCCGGCTGTGTGATAACAGTTTCTCTTCATTACCCGGCAGCACAGTTGTCATACTTACCCGGCTACACAGTGTTCTTCACTTACACGGCTACATAGAATCTTCATTCTATTACCTGGCTGTACAGTGTCAACACTTCTTCACCTGGCTGCATAGTGACATACAACTTTTTCACCCGGCTTCCTTCTTTCAATCAATCACCCGGCTGATATCAACACCACTTCATTACCCGACTGAATAGTGAATTATTCATTACCCGGCTGAATAGTTGAGTCTGATATCTTCACCCGGCTGATATCTTCTCATTCAATCACCCGGCTGATATCAATCAACACTACCTTACCCGGCTGAATAGTGACTTCATTACCCGGCTCAATAGTTCTGATATCTTCACCCGGCAACATCAACACTTAGACGATTTTCACTTTTCTTTGTCTGTTGACTTTTTAAAATGCATTTATTGCACCTGCAAACATTCTCGACAATTTAATTAGACAAGACATCCTTATTAGGGTTTGTCACATTAAATTTTCAAAAACAAATTTAGGGCAACAAATTTATTTCACATAAATTCCCATTTTCATTTTCTTAGATTTTCTTCAAAAAAATGTTTTTGCACAACCAAAATTTCTATATCCCGAAGCAATTTTCTAAAACAAAATCACAAGACCTTGGGTTTGTTTTTAACACATCCAAAACATTTTCTTTCATTCATTGACCACTTATCCTTACTTCAACATACTTATTTCAAATATTTTTGATATTTTTGATTTTTGTGAAATATTTTTCTTCATCATTATTCTCCCCCTAAACTTGAAATTTCTTGAAATTTTTAAGTTTAAACAGTATGTCGATGTGTCAATAATGAATCCATATGCCTGCACACACAAAGCACACACATTAAAATAAAGACATATGCAATGCAATGAATCAAAATATCGCAGTGAGATCATACCACACATTATCTGAACATGTTTTGCAAGTTTTGAATAGACATTTGATTTATGTTTGATTGAGTGATGATATGAAAACATACCAATTAGCTCGAATTGACACACTTACTTTTTCAGTATCATGATGAGATTAAGGTTCGAATAAAATGACTTATGTGACCCTCATGCATACATATGTCAACATTTTTCCTCATCAACCACTACCTGAATGCATATTGTACAAAACCTGGTCACTTACAATCATAATCAGTGTGGAACATGGGTTCTATTCGAATTTGGTCCATTTTGGGACTTCTTTTGAATTCGATTTTGGAATTTTCATTTCCTATCGTTCCCCTTGGGAATCTTCTGAATTCCTTTTTTGGAATTTTGTTTTGGTAATGGTCCACATTTGGGACTCTTTTTGTTCCAACTTTGGGAATCTTTTGCTGCATCTTGAAGCTCAATAGAGACTTCGTGTGAGACTTCAGGTCTGTGGGTACCACAACAAAGAAGCTCACGATGCGGTTCATCACACTGAATAGACTGCATCGTTACCCGATCATGAACAACTATCATCACATGTAGAGCATCAAAAGATATATATCTAGACATGTATAACAAAGGAACTTAACACAAAGATCATTGAGTTTAGATTTGTCAACAATGAACTTACTTTTTCAGTCTAATTGTCTGAGCTGTCTCGCACATCAACTAACATTCATCAGTCTTTATTAAAAATGATGAAACAAATAATGTCTAGTGTACTATCATTTCTCACTTTTTGCAATATAGATTCTTATGACATGATATTTTCTTTTCTTTTTGCTTTTATATTCTTTGTTTTTGCTTTTTTTTTTCATGCACACTCACAATGCAAAACAATAAAATAAAAGACAAAGGAATCAATATTTGACATCGACTTATTTTATTTTTGGCTTTTATATTTTCTGATTTTGTATTGAGTTTTTGAAAAATAGAATCAATCATGGTTGATTAATCCTATGGATTGAATTAAGAATTCAAACCGTCCTGACAAAAAAGATTTTGTGAAAAGATCTGCCAGTTGTTTGTCGGTATGAACTTTAATCAAAATTATTAAACCTTTTTTCAGAGTTGTCTCTGAGAAAGTGATATCGAATTTCGATATGTTTGGTTTTTGAGTGTTGAACAGGATTAGCAGTAATGAACATAGCAGCAGTATTGTCTATGTAAATATGAGTTTTGAGAAAGTTAAACCCGTAGTCAAGCAATTGGTTTTGTAGCCACTGATAGAGTACAAATTATACATAAATCCCTAATTGTATTTGTTTACGTTTTTAGTTGTTTCGGTACGGTTTTTATAGCAATTTTGATACAACTGATGTTTTTGTGTTTCGTAGGTCCCATGTTGATAAAGAAACGGATAGATCGTGAAAAATCGAATCCGTAGGCGAAAACGGGGCGCGAAACGGAGTTACGAGCGAGCTGGTACGCGAAAATGAAGAAAGTTGGGCTTTTCTTGGCCCGGTTCACTATATAAACTCTCCACAACTAAACCCTAGCCTCCATACTCGACCAAGGGACGAATTTCAGCAGATTTTAAGGGTTTTTGAGCTTAGCAAGACGGAAACGAAGTGCTAGAAGCGGATTGGATCGTGGATTGCTTCTCGGTTTAATCGGGTTTCATTGTTTCTTCACTTTTGTCTTTATTACTACCATGTTTGCTACTTCTAAACTTGTATTTTTATTAGTGAATATGATTGTTGGCTAAACTTATTGAATCACCTAGGCCAATGATAACTTAGTTACTCGTTTTTGCATGTTTGTTGGATTGGTTTTGACGTTGGTTCAATTTATGACTTAGTAAAGTGTTTTGTTTGATTGATTAATGCTTGAATATATGTTCGGTTTGGTTTGAATTAATTCAATTGCTCCATTTAATTCTTGATGAATGTCTTTCATATAATAGAATTGAATTAGGTTACAGACTGTGTGTTAGTAACTAGTTTATGGTTTAGGTGCACTAAAACCATAGGAATAATTGGTTAGGTCAAATTAATAAGAATGTGTAGCTAAACTTGGATCCGTGAGGTGAAGGTTTAATGAGTATGTCTATGTGATTAATTAACTAGGTTCATATCTGTGAAGAGTGGTCTAGGTTTAGTTTAATTACATTGTTTACTTGTGTTAATTAAATCATATAAAATTACCTTAGTTTATTGTACTGTGAGATTGATAAACGCTATAGGTACTAAGTCATAGAAGTTCGGGTAACTGTGAGGAAGTCCGATAATTAAACTGGTTCAACTATTAACTTGATAAAAACCCGTAGGTTTCTTCTCGAGAAGGGTCGAGGGTCTTATTGGTGTTTGGGTCAAGCGAGTATCTTACGATCCCAGTCCAACGTCTAAACATTTTCCAACAAACTAGTGATTTGAGTAACTAGGGAGTCAGGTCTAGGTGGTTTATCTCTTCTCATCTGGTTTCCAATTCGTCTTTCGTTCTAGTTTCCATTTTTAGTAACTTTCCATTTTTAGTAAGTTTCCAGTTTTAGCAGGTTACTATTTTTAGCAATAAAACCCCCCTTTTTCAAATAATCTTTTATTTAAATCGTGTTTAGTTAGTCGAGTCTTTATTAGTTAATTTAACGTAGTATATAGAGTCTGTGGGTCGACACCCGGACTTACGTTTCACTGTACTGCATTCGACCGGTCCACTGCCGGTTGTGTGTAGTTTAGTAGTACGTCTAGGTTTTTATAAATATTAAAACTAGGTGTTTTTGAGTGTTTAATTTATATATATATTGCACGCATCAAGTTTTTGGCGCCGTTGCCGGGGACTCTTGGTAATTGTGTTATTTAACTTTTTGAGTCTTAATCTGCTATACACGTGCTTTGTTTTTGTGTTTGTTTATTTGAGTCTTAGGAATAGTTTTTACTTTGCTCTGTTTTTCTCCCAATAGAGTCTTTCTTGTAATAAGTATGTGTGAAATCTGTGGAGGACCTCATTTTACTTGTTTATGTCCTGATTATTCGAGGTCCTCCGCACTAACTTGTGTTACTAACTCCTTTATGCATGCACAGACATATTATTCACAGGAGTGTTCAACATCCCAAAATTTCGGGCGGTTGAATAGAATAGAGGGTTTGTTGACGGAACTGGTGTCTAACAATGTTAGCTACGATCCTCAACCGCAGGATTCCGGGAAGTTGAGCAGAATAGAGGACTTGCTAACCCAGCTAGTGTCTAATGATGCCAATGCTCAAATGAGGTTAGCAGAGCGGGAAATCCGAGTACAGCAAAACCAGTTGATGCTGGAAGAATCTTATAAAGCTGTAGAGGAAAGTAAGAGATGTTTGGAAGAGGTTCAGCGTCAGAGGCTGCAACAAGAATCAGGTAATGATCTTTGCCCTTATCCTAAGTTCAATACTTTTCATGATGATTGGGATGAGATCATGCACGCACAACCCACTCCTTGGTTGCTAGGTAACGATACATCTAATTCCGATATTTCTTTTGATTCTTGTGATATTTTAAATGAGCCACAAGATAGTTGGTATAACGATGATTCCTTTGAACTCGATGAGTTGGTATAACGTCACCTTGTACTTGACTCTCCAGATTAGACTGATTCAGATTCGGTAAATCTTGTAGAATTGTAGAAGCATGCGGAGTGAAATTAGGAACTTGTTCTGGTGAATTGATGAAGTAGTCAAATGTTTCTGGAACAACTTCAACATTCGGATCTAATGATGGTTGATTTTGAACAGATCCACCATCATTAGGAGAATTTTGCGGATTTACATCATCACCAAGAATGTTTGATTCTTGATCTTCTTGAGAACCAGATGGACCCGGAGCTTGATTAGATACCACATGATCAGGATTATGAAATGACATGAACGGATACTCAGAATTGAGATTGCCATCATCGTCATTATCAGAATCATCACTGAAGCATCCTAAGTCTCCTGATTCTTTTCTCGATTTTCCTGAAAAATCAAACAAGTTAGAATTGAAAGATTTTGATAACGAATCTAAATCAAACAACCATTCGGGACCATGAGCCATTGACGGAAACGAATTTTCTAAAAACTTTACGTTAATAGTTTCAATAACAGTGTTTGTTTTGCTATTAAAAACCCGATAAGCTTTTGAAACAGATGAGTAACCAAGGAAAAATCCATCGTCAGATTTTGACTCAAATTTACCGAGATGATCACTTAAATTTAGAATCGATACAGGACAACCAAATGCTTTCAAGTATGAAATATTCGGTTTTCTTCCAAATAACAACTCATAAGATGTTTTATTTTTATCCTGAACCAATAATGTCCTGTTTTGTACAAAACACACAGTAGCAATAGCTTCGTCCCAGAATGTGATAGGGATTTTGGCATCTGCGAGCATGGATCTTGCTGCTTCAATCAGTGTCCGATTTTTCCGTTCTGCAACTCCGTTCTGTTGTGGAGTTCTTGGAGCACTAAATTGGCGCGCAATTCCTTTTTCTGCACAAAACAAATCGACATTAGCATTTTTAAACTCGGTTCCATTATCACTTCTCAAGATTTTTACTTTACAATCCAACTGATTTTCAACTTTGATGATAAATTCTTTTAACAACTCAGCACTTTCAGATTTAACATGCAAGAAATAAACCCAAGAAAATCTGGTAAAATCATCAATGATGACAAAACAATAAGACTTCTTTCCGATGCTTTGAACATTTGTTGGTCCTAAAAGATCCATGTGTAGCATCTGCAAGGGTTTTGAAATGGAGTTTTCTGGCTTGGACTTAAAAGACATTCGGTGCTGTTTTCCTTTCAAACATGCTGGACAGAGATCAGTTGTTGAGAATTTCTTTGACGGTATTCCCAAAGCATGATTTCCAGTCACCAGTCGGTTCATGTTTCTGAAGTTTGAATGGTCCAGCCGTCTATGCCAAAGCTGACTCTCATCATTTGATGCATGTGCAATGAGACAAGTAGTTTCGGTTTCAGCATCAATCTGCGACATATCAAGCTTGTATACATCACGATCTCTTGGAGCTTTAACCACTAACCTTTCATTGTCAATCTTGAAACCTGGTTTGAGTATGTAACAGAAAGAATCATCAAACAATGTTGAATATGATTTATCACATATTTGAGATACACTTAGCAAATTAAAGTTCAACTGTGCACAGTAGTTGACTTTATCAAAGCTAATGACCCCATTTGACACGGTTCCTTCTCCAGTAATCTTTCCACCAGCGTCTCCTCCAAACGCAACATGAGTACCATTTTTTAGCTTAAAATCTTGAAGCAAGGCATGATTGCCTGTCATATGCCGGCTACACCCACTATCAACAAACCATGTGTTAATAGGTCTTCGAGGGCGTACCTGCATTTCAACAATTACCTAGTTAGTTTGGTCAACCCAGGCCCACTTGGTCTTGGGTTTTCCGAATCTATCTGTAACAGTAACTTGTTGATAATGTGGATTTTGAAAACTGTTTCGCCCAACGGCTTGATTTGTTTGCTTTCTTCTTAAAGCAATGAACCTTTCCTCTAACTTAGGATCAAGGTTATTTTCAAATTTCTGATTTCTCACCATCAAAGCTCTCGGCTAAAAACTGTTAACCTGCACATTTCTTGATGAAAAGTCATTATAACCAGAATTGTTTCGTTTGAAAGTTCTCAAATCAGGAGAATGACTTTGGTTTAAGTTTTGAAAACCAAACGCTTGATTTCTTCGAAAATTTGGAAAAGATGTCATTTCTCTTGATGAGTTTTTCCGAAAGAAACAATCTGCAGTGTCATGATTTCTTCGTTCACAAATATCACAGAATTTGTTATAAAAACATTCCTCTGAAGAATGATTTCTTTTGTCACAGTAATTGCAGTACCTGTTAAAGAAACATTCAGCAGTAACATGATTATAACGATCACAAATCTCACAATGTTTCTTGCTAATCCTAAAGAGCCGATTGTTAACTTTTGATGTTGAACCCACTCGTGATTCATTATCAGTTTTGTTCGGTTTTAAGTTAACTTGATTCTTTTGTGGAGATTTTGTTTGTGATTTTGCTTGCTTGGGAACTTGGTTCGATTTTAAACCATCTTGTTTGGTGACCTTATTTGATTCAAATCTTTTATCATTGACAGCGGAAGTCTTAGGACCTGAACCTGTTTTCAGACCAGAGTTAGATTTGATTGAAGAATTGATTTGGTTACCATAAGATCCATTCATATCGAAAGTTCCTGCAGACACAAATTTGATTGTTTTACCTTTTGACACTTTCTTTTTCACAGGTTTGACATTATCAGTTTTAACAGTTTGAGCTTTAGGTTTGTCATTTGATGTTATGACTCTTTTACCTTTCGATTGTTTTGTTTCAGATTGATTGTTTGTTAATTTCTGTTTCTGCACCTTTCCATTTGAAACTTCAGTCTTCTTCACTGCTTGCTTCTTGATCAATTGATCAGCAACCTTCGCCTACTGTTCAGTCTTCCATTTGATATATTCTGAATCATTGTATCCTGAAAATTCAGCTTCATCCTTCACCTTTTCTTCTGGTTTAGGATTCAGTGCAGGATATTCAACAAGTTGAATCAGAACAGGCTAAGATTTGTTGCTTGCTTCATCATCGGTTTCAGTCGTCACAACGTCATCTTCTTTCAAACTTTCGATCAACACTTCAGATCCTTCGGATTCATATTTACTTCTTTGAATTTCTTTGAATCTTTGTTCATTTTCAGGTGAATGATCAAATTCATTGAAGTTTTCAGGTAAAGTTTGTGTGATTGATTTAGGCATTGGTTCATGAGTGAAACCCAATCCTAGTTTGCTTTTGTTTCCTCTTTCACTTATAAGTTGTTTAACCATTGTTTTACAACTTTTCACCTTTGTTAATTCAACTTGTGTGACAGCATGAGCAACTTTTTCTTGTTCAAAGTTCTTTGTCATTTCTTCAAGTTGTTTTGTTACTAGTTCTAAATCCTTTAAAGTTTTGTTCCATGATTCTTTAAGTGACAATATCTTCTCATCAGCAATTTTGTGATCAATTTTAAGTTGTTCATGAATTTTTTCATGTTTGCTTAATTTGTCACCAATTTTAAAAGAATGAGTTCGATAATGTTCTACTTGTTGAATGCATTGTTCAGAACATAACCTTTCTTTCACATCAATAGGCAAAGGAACATAGTTAGGGGGTAATTCGATACTAACCTTTGGTTGTTCAGCAGATGATGAAGACTTACTAGATGTAGCCATAAGCGCAACTTCTGGTTCAGCTTCTTCAACAGGATCTGACTTTGCACTCCAGTCATACTCTTCAGAATCTTCACTCACAGTATCAGTCACTTTACCATCTCCTTCTTCAGACCAATCTTCTTCAATTTCACATACCAGTGCTAGACTTGATGTAAGATCAGATGTAAACTGTTCCGCATAAGCACTCCAGTCGTATCCATCTTTCACACTAACCACAAGTGCTTTAGTTTGATCTTCTGGTCTTGCCTTCGTCTTTCAGTTCTGGCATGGGAAGACTTTGGTATGGCTTTTGCATGAAGCGTTGATTCCTATTTTGATAGCTTGAAGACTGTTGCAGTTCTGACTTTGACCTTGATTCTGTCCACTTGAACTAGCTTGATCATTGTAGTTCTGATTCTTAGGAGCCTAGCATTCCCTCGAAAAATGACCATAGCAGTTACAGTTGAAACATCTGGCCTTTGATTTGTCAAAACCAACTGTCTTGTTTACATGTGGCTTGTAGCTTCGGTTTACATATGCATGTTTCTGAGTTCGATATGCAACCATCACCATTTGCCAATTTAAATTCGTTTCCTCAACGTCATCAGGATCCATCTCAAATAAATCTTGAAGTACCACATCCATCTGAGATAAATGGCTTCCTTGATAAGCTTGAAAGCTTGCCATAAATGCAGTGAAAGCAGTCTTCGTCTCATCATCTTGTAACAAGATGTTCATCACATCTTTTACTTTAGCTTGAACTGTAGAACTTGAACTTTCTGACTTCATAGATTGACTTTGAACTTGAGCTCTTGGTGGAGATTGAGGTTGAGAGTAAATTGGTGAGCTTGGTAAATACGATGAATCAGTGTAAAAGCTAGCACCAACAAACAAATCTCCCTCGTCATCAGTCTTAGCAGCATCTTGAGCTAGCAGGATTCACTACATACTTGTATTGAGAATGTGAACCTGATCTGTCTGAGTTTCTTGAGCTTTCATCAATCTCAACTTCTTCAATCTTTGCAATGAGCAAATCTAAATCCATTGGAAACTTTTCAGTATGCTTCAGTAGAGTCACAGTTTGTTTCCATGAAGATGGAAGAGCACACAGCAATCTGTCATTCAGGTCTTGAAGATATGGCTTTGCACCAACATTTGTCATCTCAGTAGTTAGATGAACAAATCTATTCATCACCTGATGCACAGATTCTCCAGCAATATGTTCAAATAATTCAAATTGTCTCTTTAATTTCTGCTTCTTTAGACTTCTCAACTGTTCTCCTCCTTCACAGATTGATTTCAAAGCCTTGAACATTGTGTAGCCAGTTTGATAAGTGTCCAATCTCGACAATACTTGAAGTGGCAACCCCTTGCACATTAAAGAATAAGCCTTACTATCATTCTTGACCTTTCGTAAGTCTTCAGCTGATAGATTATCTTCAGGATAAGGTTCGGTTGAATCTTTAGTGTAGGTGCTTGCACTATCAGGAGCAATCTGAGTAGGAATGTGAGGACCTTTATCAATTGACTTCCATAGATCATTGTCAATGGAGCATAGATGATGCTTCAATTTGATCGTCCAATTCTTGAAATCTGCATGATTAACCAATCTAGGAACACGGTTATCAGAATCATCGTTAGGTGCCATTTTAAGAATTTTAAAGAAATTATTTTTTGTGTTTTTGATGATTTTTGAAAAGAAACAGTTAAAATTTAAACTAAAAAGCAAGTAAATAATGACAAGATAAGATAACAAGGTTTGAAACAACTAAAAATGAGTCACACGGCTGAACAGTGAAATTTTGTTCTTCACCCGGCTGAACAGTGTAAATTCTTCTTCACCCGGCTGAGAAAAACTTCACCCGTCTAAACAGTGACACGGCTCAACAGTTGTCAATCTTCAACACTTGAAATCTTCACCCGACAAGGTTGTTACCCGGCTGAACAGTTACACGGCTGAACAGTAGAAACTTCACACGGCTGAAATTTTGACCCGGCTTGGAACTTGACACGGCAAAAAGGTTTACACGGCTGAACAGTAAACGTTGATCCGGCTGAACAGTGTCAAATATATCACCCGGCTGACTTGACACGGCTGAAATATAATGACCCGGCTGAACAGTTGTTAATCACACGTCTGAACAGTTGTTTACCCGGCTACACAGTAAATAGATCACCCGGCTGAAATGTCTCTCACCCGGCTGAACAGTTCTTTACCCGGCACAACAGTTCTTGATCCGACTGAACAGTACACCTTTTTTCTCGCAAATTCTTTACCCGTCTAGACAAAAATTGTGACAACCCGTACTTTCCAAGTTAACACCGTTAACTATTTTTCTATTTATTTCGTTAAGTTATAAGGTTCAATGGCTGCTTGGTTAATTAAGAATAATTAGTTATTAAAGTTGGAACAAAAATAAATAACTAATCAAACTATAGGGTTCTTTTTGTAAACATGTAATTAATTACCTACACCCTAAATACCCACCCCACCCAATCCTCGTCTTTGTCTTCTACATATCGCACGCACACACAACGTAAAACCCTACACGCCGCTGCTTTGCTCCCCGCTTCACATACGATCATTTAGGTTTCATCCCCGCAACGCAGCAGACCAGTCTCGTCCCCCGTGTGCATCATCACTGCTGTTCGGAGCACCAAACAAACCCGTCAAACTTGCAACTCCGACCACCGGTCGTCGTATCAAAAGCCTCCACTTACCTAGCTCGATAACCAGTACGTGTTCATTGTGTATTTATGATATTATCGTGTTACAGTTTCGTATTCGATCGCGTTTCGGGTTTTGGTTTAGTTTTCGGGTCGTTCCGGGTCGTTCTCGGTTTGGTTCGGTTTCAATACAGTTTGATGGGTGTGTGTTGACGATGCATACAGATATGTAATGGTGTGTCGGGACGGGCTCGGGGTTCGATTGTATGCGTTGTTGATGTGAAACTGTGAATATATATAGTTGTGTACTGTTGCGTGACCATATGTATATATTGAAAGAATGATCAATTAAAGTTGTAATATGTGGAAGATGGTGTCCGGAAGATATTTGTGTGTATATATAAATCATGAATCATATGTGTGTATGTATATGTGATGTATGTTTGTTGAAATTGCAGTTGGTGTATGCAGCATATCTTTGCGTGTATGTATGTATGTAATTGTATGTATGCTAGTATATTGAAGCCATAGGTATGTTGGTATATTGCAGCATGTGCGTATGTGCATATTGGAGAGTGAATAGGTATGTATATAGGCATACACGATGTGTGGATATACAATGCATCAAATAAATTGACTAAATGTATATATGCATATGTATGTACATGTTTATATGCGTATATGTCATTATGTGTAGGTCATTAATATATATATGTGTATATATATATAATGTATGTAACAAGTTATGATATGGATATATATGTAGAAAGGTGAAACATGTATAGGATATGATAATAAGTGTATAAGATAATGATGGATAATTGATATTAAAAGGTATGTATGTTAATTTTAATGATGGTAGAATTATTGAGTTATAACTATTGTTAAAAAAATAAAAATGCCATATTGTAAAAGAGAATGCTTGTATGACATATAAGATATGTGAAAACCTGGCATGATTAATACGTGTGAACTTATGTGTGGTATATTGCTAGTGTGTGGAAACCAAACCGAATACTCGAAACCTTGGCGAATGCGAAACACACAAACATATATATATATATATATATATATATATATATATATATATATATATATATACTACTCCCTCCGTCCTATTATAAGTGTCCATATTGCCTTTTTTAGTTGTCCCATTTAAAGTGTCCACTTTTAAAATTTATTGGTAAACTTCCAAATTTGCCCTTAATAACATAAAACAAACAATATGATGGACCCATAATAATATTTATTGTCAATGGTATTATTGTCAAATGACAAGGAAAAATACCCATAATTTAATGTGCCTAAAACTTTGTGTTTTTCAAACTAGGACACTTCTAATGGGACGGAGGGAGTACATTAATAAGCAAATTACATGGGCAAAATAGTCATTTAACAATTTCCTTAAAACACTATAAAAGCTCAACTATATCATTTCTACTGTTCTAGGGTTCACCCGCCTCTCTCCCTGTCCAAGTTTCAAATCCACATCTTGCTGGTGATTCCATTGCTTCCTCACCATCGTTCAAGTTCAACAAATAACTAATGAACAAACCCTAAATTGGTTTCTCTTGGTCGAGCGGCAGGAGGAACAACACTAAACAACAACGATCAAATCCTTACCATCGTTCAAATCCACATCTCGCTGATGTAGCAGCAGCAACAGCGACAACACTAAACAACGCTTTCTGGCAACACATATAGTCGTGCTAGGGGCGGCGGGGGCGGAGGTGGTGGTTATCAGGTCTGATGGTGGCGACCAGTTGGAGGTGGTTATCAGGTTATCAGGTCTGATGTTGGCGACCGGTGGTTATCAGGTTTGATTTACGTATGGTTTTTTGGTTTTCATTGTAAGAATCGAATAATGCTCTTTCTATCAAAATCATCTCTTTGTTCTTCAAGACCTATTGTGGTGTGGAAGACAGTATTTGAAGAAGAAGATGATTTAGGAGCATAAACCAGACACGATTAGAGTATAAACCCCATCGTATATCTGTTGCTCATCATCCAAATTAGCACGATTTATCTCAATAAAATACACTTCTCAGCTGTTGAATCTCTATAACGGGTTGTAAACAACGATGGAGTTTTCGAATCACGATGATGTAAGACTCCTAAAGCTCTAAGTTTTGAATTTTCCTTTTTCAAACACCAACAATAACCCTAGAATAATGAATAACGATCATCAGAGTTGTTTGGATAATTGTTGTCTTCATTTAGAATCTTGTTATTTGGTTTGATTTTGTTACTTTCTGTCTATGTTAATAAATGAATCTTTCTATCTCGGTTTAAGAACATGTATGCTTACCTTCCGTCTTTAATTGTTTCGAATTCAGGCTTTAGCATCTTCAACTGCTGTCAAATTGAAGTGAAACTCAAAGAGCTTCTGGCTACATATATATAAGCATGTGGGCCTTTGATAGAACCATCATTTAATCATGTAGATAAGGTGCTTTGTTTTTGTTCCTTGTGTTAACCATGATATTAGAATGTTACACATGGATTTAAAGCTTTTTATATTGCAATGTTTGTTAGTTATTTGTTGTGTTATGAGATGAATAATGTTGGTGCTTACCATATTTTTTTTGTATGAAAACTTCAGGTTGCGTATCAGAGAATGAGTTGATTTTTAAGACTAATATTGGCTTGCATCTTATGTGGTTTCAGTCCAAAGATTGAAGACTTCATGTAGGTCAACCAGCAAATTAAACCAGAGATTTCTAGCTGATTTTAAATATGAATTTACTATTTGCAGCTAAGATGCTTTTCACACAATTATCCGGCATATTTTCTTATAAGTTTTGGTGATTGTAAGTTTAAAGTGCAAATTTTAAACTGATTTATCTTCAATTCAACAGCAACTGGTTATGAAAATGTAAGGATGGAATAACACTTCAAGGGCAGATCAGGATCAACATAAAAGAACATTGACAGTCGAAGTCACTCAAATGGACATTGACTGAAATAAACAAATTAGGGCTTGTTATGGTTATGGAGCAAAAGGATGTGAGGTATATAAATTTCATAGGAAAATATTTCTCAAAAAGTTTTAATCTTTTTAAACACCGTTTATCAGTTTTAGATGATTGTTAGGATGACTGCACGGTAGTCCTATTTGTAATTTGTCTATCTATACTACATTAATAAGCAAATTACATGGGCAAAATAGTCATTTAACAATTTCCTTAAAATATTCAACACTACCTATAACACACACTCATTTGACTGCACGGTAGTCCTATTTGTAATTTGTCTATCTATACTACTAATTTGATGCATTTTTGTGTTGTTTTTCACACCCGTCATAGATAAGGCATATTCAAAGTTGTTGAAATAGAGTTTATGGATGCCTAACCAGTATGACAATCAATTTAGCACGAGATTTTCAAGCGACAATTCTATTGTTATACTGGAGGTGCAAAGAAGTTCTATATTTATATCCTTCCTAATAGTTAAGGTCGATTGGTTACACACGTTTTTGGCACGTGACTTTTTATTTGTTTATATTCTTCTATTGTGAAACTGTGTCTCCTTTTCTTTTGTGTGTCAATTTGTTGCTGTTATACTGTGGTCAAAGGTTGTGATTGTACTTTTTGTGTGCCGATGGTGTCGATTTATGACATGTAGTTTGGGGTTTTTGATTTTTGTTGTGTTCTTGTAGGTCTATTGCTTGGTTGTTGTTTTTCATGTGAAGTAGTTAGGTAATGTCTTATGTTGGGGTTCATGCGTTTTGTTGTCGACTACTTTACCGGCTTCTAGACATTTTGAGTTTGTTGGTAGGCGTCTATTACTTTCTTTTTCTATATGTCGTTTGCAAGAAGAAAAACATATGGTATTTTTGCTTTTGTCTACTATTGTTAGTTTGTTGCTGTTGTGTTGTAGTTTTCTGTTTGGTCCTATTGTTATTGGTTTGAAGGTTTTTTGTTTTTAGTTGTGCTTTTGGTTTCTAAGAATTTCAGTTTATTTCAAGTGATAGTTTGCTGTTGTGTTGTAGTGTTAGTTTGTTGCTGTGGTGTTGTAGTGTTTTAGCTCTTATTGTTAGTTTGCTTTTTTTTAATTGTCTACTTTGTTTGTTGGGTGCTTTATGTAGAGACTTAAACTATCAAGTTTAGCACCTTTGTGTTTAAGAGCAAGCGACCCATATATGAATTATTTGTGTTTTGTTTGGCTTTTAGTGATGAGTTTAGCACCTTTTCCAATATTATTTAAAATGGTTCTTCATTTACATTTTAGCAAGAAGACTTGCTGTAGAGTAGAATTTTCAGTCGGAAATGGGTAACACGTAGGTGTCAAAAGTTTAGGCTGTTTTTGTGATCATTTGGTGTTTTATTCTGCTTATATAGTTTTACAGGGTGTCTAGCCAGATACAACGCCAAAGGATCAAGTTTCTTGGTCAAGTTTATGTAGCACAGAAGGCAGGCCTTTTGGTCAAGTTTTTAAGTAGTTTTTTTGGCAGCTTCATGGCTCAGTTTTAGCATGTAGTACTTAGGTTTTATAGCAGGTTCATGGCTGCATTCTCGGCTGTTTTTGGGCTGCATTTTAGCCTGCATGTTTTGTTTTGATGTTACACACTCATTGGTGCTAACAAATCTCTCTAGCTTAACTTTTTATGTGCTTTCAAAGGCGTATGTGAACGATAATCTAGAACAAGTACTTAGATATCATTTACCGAAATCAATTATTACTTTTGTTGTCTGTAGTTTGTGCAGTTCAGCTCAAACTTTTTGCTGCCCATATGTTGGCTGCAGTTTTGTTTCAACTAGGTTCCTATATACCAACGTTACTATGAGCAAAACTAATTGATATACCACTTTCTTTCTCCTAGGTATCCATATTATTTTTTTCATTCTTTTACATATTTTGTATATATGATCTGCATTAAAACCTGATATGTAACGACCACTTTTGTTTCCTGCTAAGAAATCTGATATGTCAAAATGGAGTGTAACAAAATGTTAAAATACAGGTTTGCTACAGCTGATAAGCTGTTTTAGTGCTTGAAAGTTATAAAATTTGGTAAGAGATTTAAGTACAGTAACACTCAATTCAATCTTAAGGATTCTAGCATGTTTTGTCTACATGTTAGTAGTTGAAATTTGATGGTCTATTCGATTGTCATGTACACTTAAATCTTAGTTTTTAAATTGTGGGTCTTTTTCTTTCATTTCTATTTTGGTTTTGATGGTCTATTCGATTGTTGTATACACTTAAATAGCTTCTTGGTGACCCGTTTTACTGCCTTTTTTTGCAGATTTTCTGGTTGGTTCTAGGTACAAAAGTGGGTAGTAGTTGATGTGTTTACCACTGAATTTTTCAATGTGCTATAGGTGAGTTTGCTGCAACTTTGCTGTGTTTTATAGGTAATTTCTGTAGTGTTTTGTAGCTGATATTTGTTGCATTGTTGTAGCTATATATGCAGCGTTTTGTAGTTGGTTTTGTAAAGTTTTGGAGTAGAAGTTTGTTTTTGCAGTTGTGTATTGCAAGTTTGTTTAATCTGAATTACCTGGATTTTTACAGCAATGTTTTACACAGTTTTTACCTTAAATTTGCTGCATTTTTAACTGTGTATGGTGATCGAGATCATTCTAATTTTGAGATGCAATAATGATGAAACAAAAGGCAAAATAAGTCTGACTTTTAGTGTGTAAACCGGTCTATATGGAGACTTCAAAGAAGGCAGACTTTTAGTGTGTAAACCGGTCTGTATGGAGTCTTCTTATGGGTCCAAACTGTGCTGCAAACTTGACTGCATTGAAGGTACGTATTTATCAGCAATATTCTGCATTTATGGGTTGTTTTTGTTGTTCTTTTAATTTGATAAAGACTATCAATAAGTGTGTAAATCATCCATATCTAGACCAGCTTTCAGATCTGAGTTGCAATCTAACTGCGTTATAGGTACAATGTAGTAGGAGTGGTTAGCTGTTTGTGCTATTGTCTTTTGTTTCTTGAAGATAATAAAACTCAATTTCATAAGAGGATGGATCGTTTAAAGGTCTGACCCTCAATCTAATAAGATGTTTTTTTCATTGTTGCTTTTTGGCTTTTTTTAACCATTGTTCTTTGATTACAAAACTATGACATTTGAAGTGTACTTATGAATAGTGCAGTCTGACTTTTGGAGGTTAAACCTGTCGCTTTCGACTTTTAAAGTGATAATAAGTTTTTTTTGTAGCAGGATTTAAATTAACTAAGATGGGTTGTTTTTTTATTAATAGGAAAAAGAATTTTGCAAGTTGTTTGGATTATTTAATCGAAACCAAGGATGAGCTAATAGATAAGATATGCCATTAAAAATTGATATTTTTTATATTTTCTATTGAATTTAGCATGTTGTTTGATCTATTATGTAGATGGCTGCAGGAAGAGCTAAAAATGCCATTGGTAAAGAAGCATCATAAGTTGTATGAAATGAATCAAGTTGTAGGAAATGCTAAAATTGTCAATGGTGAAGAGGCACTGAAGTAGCATAAGTTGTATGAAACAATGGTCAATACTGTGAAAGGCATGTGTTTTTTTAAAGATGTATAAGTGCTATTTGTTTCAATTGAAATTGATTCATTGTGTAAGATTTGAGTGTGGTTTTGTAATGAGTTATCCTAATCTATAATGCAACTCTGTTTCAAGTAAGTAGGTTAATGTTTGAAACCAGAATCACTTTGTGATATCAAGAATATATAGCAGTAGGTTCGAAGTATGTTTCATTGTTTCACGCATAATAGTACTCTCTAGAATAATAATTTGTTTAATCTAACAGGTTGTTTCACATGGATTTAAACTTAAACCCTCAACGTTTTTTTAAGACTGTGATGATATAGAGTCTGATAAGTATAGTTAAAAACTATACATGGTTACAAACAAGATACACACATACACATAGTGGTTCGATTTGGTTTAAGTCAGTTAACAGAGACTTCATAACCGAATGGTTTCTCAAGTGGATAAACTTAACAACAACTAATTTTTTATTTGTACGCACCCTCAAATTAATAAATTTGCTACTACATCAACTGATTCGTAAGTAATTTTATCACACATAAGGCACCTTACATATTTTGTTTGGTTATTAAAAATTATGTAGCTCATATTTAGATGTTGTTAAGACGGTTCTTTTTATTAACATGTTAAAAGTGACATTCTCTTAGAAAATGCTTTTTAACCGAAATTGTTTTACATGTGAATAGATCTTCGGAACACGGATCATCATGTACATTATATGTGTAAAGCTTATGGCCTATATGCACCACATGATATAAAGTAACATAAAACGAGTCTCTTCACCTCTTGTTGTAAATTGTCACAGTCGCCGCATCGCGCGGGCATGCTACTAGTATATATATATATATATATATATATATATATATATATATATATATATATATATATATATATATATATATATATATATATATATATATATATATATATATATATATATATATATATAAGTATAAGTTCGTAGCTAATAACTAGAGATCAATCGTTAAGCAGGTCATAGGGCGATCTAGGTCCTCCTGTTGCATTTGTGTGGTTATTTTTACGGTGCGCTTCAAAGGTGAGTCTCTTTGCCCGCTTTTAAATCCTTTCGGGGAGAAAACATACAAACTATTTTTATGGCCTTGGGCCGCATTTGTACGCCTTCGGGCAACGGTTTTAAACAGCCTTGGGCTGAGTTTTACGCCTTCGGGCAACGGTTTGGATAAAACATGCTTCTATTGTCTAACTGTTTATTTTACTGAGCATGATTCCACCACTCTAAAGTCCTTTCCTTTTTGTCGAGATTATTAATATACAGTGGGTATAACGGGGAAATTTGAGTAGTACTACGGGTTCGGCAGACCCCACCATGTTGGATTGGTTTCCAGGTGGTGCAAATGGTCCTTTAACTTTTAGGTCATCCTTCGTGATGATAACAAGGCAAATTATTATCGTATCGTTCAGTTTAATCTCGACGTGCTCATGTAGTAAACGAAGTGGTTTAGCTAACCTGCAATAGTAAAGATGTTTATCGGTTCAAATTATTTTATTAATTATTTTCGAATACTTATCTCATTGAGCTCACCAACCGTGTGTTGACCGTTTTCAGTATGTTTTCTCAGGTGGCTAGGAGTTTGTGCACATAGGACACAGCATGCATGGGTTTTGAACTTAAAGAAGTTTTATAATTTAACTGTTGGTTTAAATTAATTATTGGTTGTGTGCTGGGTTTTAAACACCGGTTTCTTTTATTCTGGTTATTTAAACGCTTCCGCTAACTTTGAAAAACTTATATTTTAATACTCGGTTTTTGGATTATTCTAAAACCAAACTTTATTTAAATCAGTTGAGTCAGTGTTACTGTAACTAATGGCTTGAGATCCTGGCATGTCACGCGCCTAACGGATACCCCGTTTGTGGAAAATTGAGGGTGTGACAAAAATCCTTTACACGGCTGCACAGGACCTAATTTGTTCATAAATCTAAGTCCAAATGATTTTGTCTAAGTCAAAATTAATCACCCGGCTAGTTAATCTTCAACCTGTTCATCTTGTTCATCATCTTCATCATACGAATTTTTCTGGGTTTAACAAAAACTTGTCCAATTTGTCCAAAATTCACACCCTGTTAGTGAGTAATACCGATTATCAATCTCCAATCTCAATCAATCCAAAAAATGATCAAATTTTGATGAATTTGAGCAAAATTTCGATCGAACATTAAACTTCTCTTCCTTCCTAATTCCTCAGATCTGATGATAATCTGACGGAATTTGCACAATTGTTGTGAATTAGAAGTGATCGCGATGATGAATCACAACTAAAAACAGCAACAGATCATTCAGATCATGATTTGAGCAATATTAATGTGTTTTTGCTTGATGAATAGCGAAGAACACACAATAACAACAGCTCTGATACCAATTGATAGGTTCAATTGGATCGATATTGCTGCAATCAGAACAATCTAAGTACACAAACACAATTCAATCAGCAACACAATTCATTACTAATAATTCTCTTTGTATTGATGATCAAAGCATAAAAGTTGTAGTACAAAATGTGCAGGAGAATGTAAGAATACACACATTAATTCTCTCTCTAAGCGTGTAATTGTGATCTAGACTCTCTCTCTAACATTCTCCTACAACATGCTTTATGCAACAATACATTAGGGAAAATACAAAATTAACCCTAAACTATACAAAATGTATCAACAAAGTACAAAGTAAATCTTTAACTAGAAACGAGCCCTAACACTCCAAAAACAAAACTGATCAAAAAATAAACTTTCCAAAAATAAAAAAATTTCATATAAACCACAACATTTTATCTATATTTAATCACACCAAACCCAACTTTCATCAAAAAATAAACTTTTGAAAAAAATCAAAAATTTTCACATAAAACCACAACATTTACCTATCTAATCGCACCAAAAACATATTTGATCAAAAAATTAACTTTCGAATGTAACATCTGCCCCAAACCTGACCCGAACGCCCGACTCGAACCCGAATCTATCTATTTTATATTTATTCGTATTTAAACTCTCTCTAAGATGTAGCGCTTCATTTATTATATAAATAGATGTGTCATCTTTAATATTTAATGACCGAATTATTACGTAATGTTTACTAAATTAAGTATTAAATGTAATAAATTAAATCTCCAAATATATATATATATATATATATATATATACACGTTGTATTTTATAAAAGAGATTGTATAAAGATAATTACTTTTAAGTCTACAAATAACCATTCAACGTCAAAGACCAAACGATTATATAACAATGTCAATTATATATTCGATATGAGTTAACGTGGTTAAGTTAGTTAGCTAAAATAAAGGTTTAATTAACTTTGAGCTAAATATGTTAGTCTTCAAAACTTATATTAAAGTTTGCAACTTGAATTATCAAATATATAAAGTAGAGGGGCCTGAAGTGTAACATTAAAATAAAACTCAAACCTCGCCCCGTCTCCCCCTGTTTTGCCTATCAATTTACCCGACCACTTTGGCCGGAAAACCCGCAGCTCCGACGAAGGCCAATATGCACGTTTTTTAAGCCTTTTGACCCAAACAAACTTATATAAAATGTCCCGTTACACTATTCGAACCCGTTGACAACCTCTAATCAATGTTTAAACAACCAAATCCACGTTCTAATCGATTTCTAAAATCCGTTACATAAAACCCACTTAATCCAAATCAATCAAAACGTGCATATTAAGCAAATAGAAATCAATCAAGCGATCATTGCGGTACATTGAACGTGTAAATATCATTCAATTGGATTAAAAGCATCAAATTAACACCAATTAATCTCGTTTAACTTGCAACCAAAACCAAACTCATTTACTGTTTCTGGATTAAAATAAACAATTTCAGTTGTTGTAAAACACTCATCCAATCTTGATTTCACTCTCTAATATTCCAATTTCAATAAAAAACCACCAAGAACTCGGTTGTTGAAGCCAAACCCGTGCGTTTTGTTCTTCATTTGCCATTGTTTCAATTCTTTCAAACTCAAGTAAGTTCTTTACGTTAAAATGATCCTTTTTACGTCCTGATCAAAAGCCCTATGATTAATTGTTGTATCTTTATCGTTTTCGATCGAATTCATGATTCTAGATTCTAGGGTTTATAAGAATTTGGGGATTTTTATTTAAAACGTGTTAAAAGTATTTTGATTTGAAAAACAACAAATAAATTGATTTGGTCCACTGATTTGTATCTACCTATTTGAACCAGAAGGTCACCGGTTCTAATCTTGGCTGAACTATTTGTTTCGAGCCCGAGTTTCAAGGTGAGTAAAATCACTCCCCTTTTTACTTTTGGCTGAAATATGTTCAATTACTATACAATGTATTTAGTTTTCTATTTGTTTCCAAAAGAGATCATAAAATATGTTAGTCTTGACTCGTGACATGATGCAATCCTTATGTGGTAGTTTAAAGTAGTATTGTTACTTAGTAATCCCACCGGTACAATGTTAGCGCTAATGGTTTGACAAACCCACCTACATGTATTTCAAAATAGGTGATTTAAACCCGGCCATTCAATTTCAAGGTTACAAGTTACTATGTTACAAGTTGCTATTCAATGTTACATGTTGATATACTATGTTGCTATGTCATGTCCCTAAGTTGCTAAATGATTATGGGTAACTTAAATATCGAGATGGTTAGATGACGATTGCTTGAAAAGTTATCCTTAATTAATACATGAGTTGGTTCCTCATATTAAATGACTACAAGTCATATTACAATGTATTCAATGTGTTAAAGTTCTCATGGTCGAGAGTGATATGAAATAGTTATGCATGTAAGATTGCGCAGCATATTATGATGATCTAGGATTTCTCTATTATTATGTATCAATTTGTGGTTTACTCACTAGCTTTAAATAGCTAACTTTATTTTCACATATTTCAGGTGATGCATCATATTATTATGCTGCTTTAGCCAAGACATAGGATTACCTTGGACCTAGTTAAATAATAAAGGTAATCACAATTATTGTTTCTGTTTTATAAATTTTGTCGTTTCTATTTAAGACTCATATTCCAAATGTATTAATCATTATTTCGCTTAATAAATAATTACCATGTGCTTTGTTTACTATTGATATCCAATTCGCTTGACAGCCTGGTGTTTCCGCCGCCGGGCGGGGTGTCACATCGAAAACATCAAAAATTTCATATATAACCACAAAAATTACATATATAATCACACCAAAAATAAATTTAATAAAAAAATCAATTGTTGAAAAAATTAAAAATTTTCACATAAAACCATAACTTTTACCTTTATAATCCCACCAAAAACAAATTTGATCAGCAAATCCACTTTTGAAAAAATCCAAAAATTTCACATAAAATCACAACATTTATCTATATAATCACACCAAAAAAAAATCAAAAATTTTCACATTAAACCACAACATTTACCTATATAATCACACCAAAAACAAATTTGATCAAAAAATCAAATTTTGAAAAAATCAAAAAAATTTCATATTAAACCACAACATTTACATATTTAATCACACCAAAAACAATTTTGATCAAAAAATCATCTTTTGTAAAAATAAACAATTTTCACATAAAATCATAAAATTTATTTATATAATCACACCAAAAATAAATTTGATCAAAAAATCAACTTTTAAAAAATCAACAACTTTTCACATAAACCACAACATTTTACCTATATTTAATCACAACAATCCAATCTTTCATAAAAAAATCAACTTTAGAAAAAAACATCAAAAATTTTCATATAAAGCACAACATTTATAATCACACCAAAAACAAATTTAATCAAAAAATCAACTTTTAAAAAATAAAAACTTTTCAAAAAAACCACAACATTACCTATATAATCACACCAAAAATAAAATTAATCAGAAAATAAACTTTCAAAAAATCAATAAATTTTCACATAAAACCACAACATTTTACCTATATTTAATCACACCAAACAAAACTTTTATCAAAAAACCAAATTTTGAAAAAATAAAAAATTCTTACATAAAACCACAACATTTACCCATCTAATCACACCAAACATAACTTTGATCAAAAAATTAATTTCGAAAACATCAAAAATTTCATATATAACCACAAAATTTACTATATAATTACACCAAAAACAAATTTGATCAAAAAATCAATTGTTGAAAAAATTAAAAATTTTCACATAAAACCACAACTTTTACCTATATAATCACACCAAAAACAAATTTGATCAACAAATCCACTTTTGAAAAAATCCAAAAATTTCACATAAAACCACAACATCTCCTCTTATAATATTTTGCTAACCCCTTTCACTACAGCATGCCACTTGTCTACATCACATCACCTCTCAACTAATTCGCGGATCCACTCACTAACCCAAGATCCGTTTTTTAACCCAGCAATTATACGGATCTAATATAATGTTTCTTAACCTAAACTTTCATCCCATTTTTCACAACCTTCAGCCGCCGCTCCTCCTTCGATTTCATCTTTAATTGCAAATCCGTTCTAAATCTTTCAATCAGCCGCTCATCATCTCCGATTCTCTTTTCAAGGTTTGTTTGTTTTCGATGTTTGTTCATCTTCAGCTGTTAAAAACAAACGATTTTATAAACCCTAATTTGTTCCTTTTTATGACTTGTTTATTGTTTAATTGATGAAATAAGGTGTTTATTGTCTAGCGTTAGAGTTAGGTTATCATGTGCGTTGACTTACGGATGATGTTTAATATGGTTTTGTAACTTTGTTAGGAGTTTTATCAAATGAAGAAATATCCAATTAGCAGAGCACTATGTACTCTATGAGGAGATAGGGTAAGGTGTTAGCGCTTCTGTTTACCGCGCAAAGTGTCTTGATAACGATGATTTTGTGGCTATCAAAGTTCTGGATTTTGAAAGTGGAAATTGTAAGCTGGTAAATTCATTTTTTGTATAATGGTTAAATTGTTGATGTTTGTTGTTTACCTCTTTTCCTCTTTATTTGTTCTCTGATATTTTGTTTTCTTTGTGGTATATGTTTTAGAGGAGTTTGAAAGTGACAATCACTTCAACTAATCAGTCATTGCTACTTCTTTGGACTTAAAATTTATTGCAAATTGAAATGCAAGTATAAGCTTATACATCCTTGCTAGGTTTTGGTTTTTTCCTCAAAAGATTACTGTTAGGAAGCAACCTCTTAATTGGTATATGACACTTAAGTTGTTAAATTTGTTAAATTTCTTATGGAATCATTGTTACATGAGTTCTATATGACAATTCTTTATTTTGAGATGCAAGTATATGATGACAGAAGGAGAATATAAGAATTGGGTTTATACACAAAAAGGAAAGAAGTTCATAAAAAAAGTGCATGACTCAAGGTATGATTTTGAAAGTTTCTTTGTAATCAAACCATTTACGAATTGATTTTTTATGTTTTTATTTTTAGTTTTTGGTGTTAGTTGGAAAGTAAGGTCATGAATCTCTTTGGTACGCATGGGTTGCCTCCACTAATGGTCTTTACCAGGTTTCTTTGTCATCAATGCATTTGGTTATGCAACAACAACCGATTCGTGTCTTTTGAAACGTTCATTCTACATTAGAAAAACATTACGATATTGAAATATTTATGTCATGTAACTGTCATGTTTCATTGTGTAGGTTGGTTTCAACATATTCTACAAAGTACTTATTTATGATAATGCACCCCACCATATGCAGCCCCATTCGATCTTTATTTGAATTCGGCATTAATGCAAACAAGAGATCAAATGTGAAGATATATACAGCTTCATTCGATCTTCGAAGAATATCTTATCAGGTTTTATTTACAAGCTTTACTTCTTTTACTGTTTTTTTTTGCATTATTGGATGACTCTGATGTTGCATTTGTGCAACGGTTTTCATAAAAAAAAATTTGTTTGTAATTTGCAAAAACTTATATTGAAAAACAAATTTTTAAGGATTTGAAGACAATAAACATTTTCTTTATTACATTAACGCCAAATTCCTTTCTTTACATCCTATGGTTTATATTTTGACCAGAACCAATACCTTTAGTAAAGTTAATTCCTTCATGTATATGTTATCAAAGTGTTATTATTGGAAAGTTTACCTCTAATCTTTTTGAATTTTTATGGGTTTCAAAATGGTAGTTGATATTTTAGAAACTGCTTTTTTTATCAATCGGTAAATTCAAAAAATTCCTTTTTTATAGTCAATTCCTTTTTTACAACAAAGCGTTTCGAAACTACAACCATTTCCTTTATTAACCAAATTCCTTTACAACCATTTCAAGACGGAAAAAATTTGGCTGTCTTTATTGAATTTGTTGGATTGTGGATCGAAAGTCAAAACAATTACTTTTTATAATCATTTCTGATACTTGTCTAAATGGATCCTGTAATTGGATTTGTTTGTGTTTTATTTTATGAGCATATTTGGAGTCATACATTGGGGATTCGTTTTCTATCGATCTTGAATTTTTGGGTTTATTTTTGCGTCGGCTATTGATACGGGGGAGTTAGCTACTGTCATGGTATGGTATGTCTTTGAGATTATATAGAAACAAAAGGCTGGTTATGAAAAATTGGCAAAGAAAAAGAAAGAAAACTGAATCATTTCAAGCATGAAAAGAAAATAAAGCTGAAATTGCTATAAACGAAGATGAACTCTTAAAAGTTGTAAAGGAGGAAGCTGCAATGAGTATATTTTCTTATAATTTATAATGTACTTTGTTTGCTATTTGTTATTACTCAATTTAGTGTAACGCACTGGATTATTACTCATTTAAATATAAAAGTATATAAATATTTTTTTACTGTTCAACCCTGTGGGTACCCACGGGTGCTAACCTAGTTTACCTATATAATCACACCAAAAACAAATTTGATAAAAAATCAACTTTTGAAAACATCAAAAATTTTCACATAAAACCACAACATTTACCTTTATAATCACACCAAAAACAAATTTGATAAAAAAATCAACTTTTGAAAAAATCAAAAAAATTTCACATAAAAACACAACATTACCTATATAATCACACCAAAAACAAATTTGATTAAAAAATCAACTAACAAAATGCTACAAATTTTCACATAAAACATCATCATTTAACCTATATTTGATCACATCAAATCAAACTTTTATATAATAATCAACTTTTGAAAAAATAAAAATTTTTCACATAAACCATAACATTTACATATATCACACTGAAAGCAAATTTGTTCAAAAAATCATCTTTCGATAACAACAAAAATTTTCATATAAACCATAACATTTACCTATATAATCACACAAAAAACAAATTTGATCCATAAATCAACTTTTGAAAAAATTAAAAAATTTCACATAAAATCACAAAAATTACCAATATATTCACACCAAAACAAATTTGATCAAAAAATCAACTTTCCAAACACAAAAAATTTTCATATAAAACCACACCATTTACCTATATAATCACACCAAAAACAAATTTGAGCAAAAAATAAAACTTTTGAAAAAATAATAAATTTTCACATAAAACCACAACAATTACCTATAAACTCAAAACAAAACACAAATTTGATCAAAAAATCAACTTTTGAATAAATCAAAAAAATTTCAAATAAAACCACAATATTTACCTATATAATCAAACCAAAAACAAATTTGATCAAAAAATCAATTTTGAAAAATCTACAAATTTTCACATAAAACAACAACATTTTACCTATATTTAATCACACCAAACCAAACTATCATAAAAAAATCAACTTTCGAAAAAATAAAAAATTTCACATAAAACCACAACATTTACCTATATCACACCAAAAGCAAATTTGATCAAAAAATTAACTTTCGAAAACATCAAAAATTTCATATATAACCACAAAATTTACTTATATAATTACACAAAAAACAAATTTGATCAAAAAATCAATTTCTGAAAAAATTAAAAATTTTCATATAAAACCACAAATTTTACCTATATAATCACACCAAAAACAAATTTGATTAACAAATCCACTTTTGAAAAAATCCAAAAATTTCACATAAACCACAACATTTACCTATATAATCACACCAAAAACAAATTTGATAAAAAATAACTTTTGAAAACATCAAAAATTTTCACAAAAAACCACAACATTTACCTATATAATCACACCAAAAACTAATTTGATCAAAAGATCAACTTTTGAAAAATCAAAAAATTTTCATATAAAACCACAACATTTACCTTTATAATCACACCAAAAAAGAAATTTGATCAAAAAATCAACTTTCAAAAATATACAAATTTTCACATAAACCACAACATTTACCTATATTTAATCTCAACAATCCATTCTTTCATCAAAAAATAGAGTTTTGAAAACATCAAAAGTTTTCATATAAACCACAACATTTACCAAAAAAAATTTTGATTAAAAAATCAACTTTTAAAAAAACAAAAATTTTCACAAAACCACAACATTTACCTATATAATCACACCAAAAACAAAATTGATCAAAAAATTAAGTTTTAAAAAATCAAAAAAATTTCACATAAAACCACAACATTTTACCTATATTTAAACACACCAAACAAAACTTTTATCAAAAAATAAACTTTTGAAAAAATCAAAAGTTTTCACATAAAACCACAACATATACCTATATAATCGCACCCAAAACAAATTTTATTAAAAAGTTAAGATTCAATTCCATATTTTCCTTATAAACACTCATAATTGCATATTTCCCCAACTAAGAAAATTAATTGCGTATATACCCAATGTTAAGTAAATGACCCTATTAAAAATGTGTATATTTGTAAATTAAAGTTGTTTATAGGGGGAAATATGCAATTAATTTTTTTTGGTGAGGGAAATATGCAATTAAGGCAAAAATTAACTTTCGAAAACATCAAAAATTTCATATATAACCACAAAATTTACTTATATAATCACACCAAAAACAATTTTGATCAAAAAATCAACTTTTGAAAAAATAAAAAATTTTCACAAAATCCACAACATTTACCTATATAATCACACCAAAAATAAAGTTGATCAAAAAATCAACTTTTAAAAAAATCAAAAATTTTCACATAAAATCACAACAGTTAACTATATAATCACACAAAAACAAATTTGATACAAAAAACAACTTTCGAAATTATAAAAAATTTTCATATAAAACCACAACATTTACCTATTTAATCACAAAAAACACAAATTCGATAAAAAAATCAACAAATTTTCACATAAACAACAACATTTTTATCTATATTTAATTACACCAATTCAAACTTTCATCAAAAAATCAACTTTTGAAAAAATAAAAAACTTTTACAAAAAACCACAACATTTACTTATATAATCACACTAAAAACAAATTTTATTAAAATATCAACTTTTGAAAAAATAAAAAATTTTCACAAAAAAACACAACATTTACCTATATATCACACCAAAAACAAGTTTGATCAAAAGATCAACTTTTAAAAAAATCAAAAAACTTTCACATAAAACCACAACAATTACCTCTATAATCACACCAAAAACAAGTTTGATCAAAAGATCAACTCTTAAAAAAATTAAAAAAATTTCACATAAAACCACAACATTTACCTATATAATCACACCAAAAAAAATTGATCAAAAAATCAACTTTCAAAAATCTACAAATTTTCACATAAACCAAACATTTACCTATATTTAATCTCAACAATCCAATCTTTCATCAAAAAATTAACTTTCGAAATCATCAAAAATTTCATATATAACCAAAAAATTTACTTATATAATCATACCAAAAACAATATTGATCAAAAAATCAACCTTTAAAAAATCAAAAATTTTGACAAAAAACCACAACATTTACCTATATAATCACACCAAAAACAAATTTGATAAAAAAATCAACTTTTGAAAAATCAAAAATTTTCACATACAACCACAACATTTACCTATTTAATCATAACAAAAACATATTCGATCAAAAAATCAATAAATTTTCACATAAACAACAACATTTTTATCTATATTTAATCACACCAAACCAAACTTTCATAAAAAAATAACTTTTGAAAAAATAAAAAATATTCACAAAAACCACAACATTTACCTATATAATCACACTAAATTTTTTTTTATTAAAATATATACTTTTGAAAAACAAAACATTTTCACATAAAATCACAAAATCACAAAATTTACCTATATAATCACACCAAAAACAAATTTGATCAAAATATCAAGTTTTGAAAAAATCAATAATTTTCACATAAAATCACAAAATTTACCTATATAATCAAATCAAAAACAAATTTGATAAAAAAACAACAACTTTTAACATAAAATCACAACATTTTACCTATATTTAATCACAACAATCTAAACTTTTATCAAAAAATCAACTTTTGAAAATGTTGTGGTGTAATGTGAAAATTTTTGATGTGATTCAACTTTTAATCAAAAATAAAAAATTTTCACATAAAATCACAAAAATTACCTATATAATCACAACAAAAACAAATTTGATCAAAAAATCAACTTTTAAAAAATCAACAACTTTTCACAAAACCACAACACTTTATCTATATTTAATCACAACAATCCAATCTTTCATCAAAAAATCAACTTTTGAAAACATCAAAAGTTTTCATATAAACCACAACATTTACCTATATAATCCCACCAAAAATAAACTTTTGAAAAAATCAAAAAATTTTCACATAAAAGCACAACATTTTACCTGTATTTAATCACACCAAACAAAACTTTTATCAAAAAATCAACTTTTGAAAAAATCAAAAGTTTTCACATAAAACCACAATTTACCTATATAATCGCACCTGTTAAGGCTCATTCCTAGTTAAAGATTTAATTTGTTCTTAGTTTGTAAAGTTTGTATGTTTAGGGTTAATTTTTTATTTTCCCTAATGTGTTGATGTATAAAGGTGTGTTACAAGTGTGTGAGGAGAGAGAGTCTAGATCACCATTTTACACGTTAGAGAAAGAAACTAGTGTGTGTGTGATTGTATTCTCCTGCACAATTGTATTTGGAACGATTTTGATCATCAATACAAAGTGAATTATTTAGTAATGAATTCTTTGTTGATTGATTGTTGTGTTACATAGATCATTGTGGTTTGTAGCAGTAATCGATCCAATTGAACCTATCAATTGGTATAAGAGCTGTTGGTGCTGTGTGTTCTTCGCTATTCATCAAGCAAAAACACATCAATACTGCTCAAATCATGATCTGAATGATCTGTTGTTGATTTTAGATTCGATTCATCATCATAATCGTTTCTAATTCATAACTTTTGTGCAAATTCCATCAGATTTCATCAGATCAATTTTTCATCATAATTCGCATTCAAATGATGATGTTTGAGATTGATTGATATTGAGGATTGATAATTGTTGGTCCCATTAACAACTTTGAATCAGTAATTAGTGAAGATTTTGGATCAAATGGTAAAATATTGATGAACAAGATGAAGAACACAATGAAAAACGCAGATTTGATCTTGTATTGATTGCATCAGATTTACAAAGTTGGAAACCCCAATCAAATGCTCATTCAAGCCGAAAAAACCCTAATTGGCATTTACTATTTATAGCCTAATGACACTTTGGACTACTGACAATTAGGACCCTAAACTTAGACTAAAACATGACTAATGGAAATAATACAAATAAACCCTAATGTTTAGTCTAATATATATTTTGTCATTAAGACAAAATATATATATTACATAAAATACTAAAAAGACGAAAATGATTAAATATATTGTGTGACACAAAATATATTTAATAACAATCAAACTCCGTCGTCTTCAACGTCTTGTCTCTAATCTTCGTCCCGAACGCGTCGTCTTGACTTTTGTGTTGACTTTGACTGTAGACATTGACTTTTATTGACTTTAACTGTGTTGATAATATTAGACTACAATTCAGGTCCAACAATACTCCCCCATAGTCTATTATTATCAACGTCTTGCATCGTGTTCAGCACCGATAAGTCAATACTGTTGGATCTTCAATTTGGTAAGCTTCGGTCTTAATTTCAGCTCTAACAAAACTCCCCCAAGACTGATGTTTGCCAAATTTTATTGCTGAAGATCCTTAATCTCACAAGCTCCCCTATATTGTATGCTCTCCCCCATTTTGCGTGCATCATTTCGTATAATATGGAACTACTTTCCAACTATCTTTTCTTGAGTGCTTCAGAGGATGTAGGAGGAGGATTCCTAGCTCAGTATCTTCTGCAAACTTTGAGGAACAGGTTCTCTGGTCAGGTGCTTTGCTCAACTGATGATCGGCCATCATTTGTAGCAAATATCTGTAACACGATCACAAACAAAATCTCGAGATTTCTCATTAGATCATTTCATTAAACAAAATAAACCCGTGTTTATTTGTGTATGAAAAACAAGCGAACCCGTGTCCGTTTGTGTGTGCAATTTCCCGTGAAATGCATGTGAAAATGAAAATATTTTAATAGCATAATATGGAAGACTTGAAAATAATTTGAAATGAAAATCTTTTTGGAATTTTTTTTGAACTAATAAAATTTAAAAATTCGGAAATAAGAGGACGAGTCCGACAAGATCACAAATATTTTAGACAAAGAGAACACATCCCATAAGGTACATACGACCAACAAGACTCAAGAACCCAAACAAAAAATGATAATAAACGAAATTTTCATGAAGGAATCAGATAATGCGTTTCGAGCGACCATCAAGAGAAACATAGACTTGGCAAGATTGTCAATATGTTTGTCCATTTAAACCCATGCCTTGTTCCATTCAACAACCAACCTGTGATGATTTTATCATATTTTGGTTCGATTTGAAGAAACTCAAGCGACTTGGTTTTCACAGACATTTAGCAAAGTAACTCGTTTTGACATCATGGCTTATTGAGTTTAGATGATTCAGCAAGATTTTGTAATTTGGGTGGGCATAAACCAAGATTAATTAATAACCAAGGTGAATGTTCTTGTGAGTGAACTGGAGTTGGGTTTAATGTATGAAGCGTCAAACAATGATCTTGATGTAGAAACATTGTGAGCTTAGCTTTACATTTGAGCATAATTTTTTTTTATGTATGATGCGTCAAACAATGAACTTGATGTAGAAACATTGTGAGCATAGATTTACATTTGGGTTGCAGATGATGAGCGCTCCAGGTCTATATCGACGTATAACAGAGGAGATGATCATCTGAGCGTGCTGATGAGAGCTTCAGGTCTATATTTACATATAACAGAGAAGATCATCACTCCAGGTCAATACTTCCGTATAGCAGAGGAGATAAGCACGAAAATAAAAATTCTGAAGAGCTAACTAGAAGCGTCATTCAGGGCTACGGCTAAGGGTTTTGGATTTGGGAAAAATCAAGCACGAAACAAATACTCTCAGCCCATTTTTGTCAAAACTTATTACTTTGTGCAGGCCAAATGTCTGTGAAAGTACTCCTCATTACCGAGCTCTTATTGAATTTTGTTTGATCACAGAATTGCTGATGAATTGTATTCTGGCTGAGCCTATTGACACATCATAACACAAATCAATATCCTCCTTCAGATGCTTTCCATACAAACCTGAAACCTTCAAAAGAAACAAAATATTTACACAGAAAATAATTTTGGACTAATGATTTTCAGTTCATTTTCATTTGAGATTTTACTCCCCCAAAATTTCTATTTCAGCACAAAATTGAAATTTTCAAAAGACTCAAGAGCGACCTCAAAGGGATGAGAAAACTTGATCAATAATACAAGTAAAAATAATGTTAGACTCCCTTTTTTTTAATTTTTTATAATTTTTTTAATTCTTTTTTTTACTATTTACAATATATAAAATACAAAATTACGAAAGAAAGTCTTCCATGTTACTCTATCAAAAGATGATAAATGAGTTATCAAGAAAAATGCAGTGGATGTGAAAATGAAAGAAGGATCCAGAATGTGGATAAAATACTAGAACCATAACATGTTTGTTCCGCCTCAAAATTGAATAAGGAAACATTCTCTGTCAGTAAACCGGATTAATAACAGTCCTCCTGAAATGTTCCTGCACTCATCAACAGATTAGTTAGAAATGAGAACCCAGGCCATCGTAGTCCTGGGCGTTCCGTTTTCATCAGTGTAAGACACCTGTCTATGCACACAACCTGTTCTTGTATCACTTATCTTTTCCTCTTTCTTTTTAATTTGCCAAATTTGTTTAGGTTCAAACATTTTCGATTTGAAAAAGTTAAATTTGGAAATCATTTTCTGTTTAAGCCCCGAGGAATAAGAATTTGGTTTTGATGATTTTTTCATATTCATCTTTGAATCATGTGAAACCGGCTTCACATGAGAAGGTGGGGATGGAATGTTCGTCATCCGACCTTTCAAAGATGTATGATTCTTACCTTGAAATTCAAATAAACAAACCTGTTTACCTTTACCAAGTGGAGGATTCTTTCTAGACTCTGATCCGGAGAAGCAAACTTGTTTGCCTTTACCGTCCGAAGCATGTCCTTTGGGGCATTTCTTAAGCACATGATCATCCTTTCCACACTTGAAGCAAGCCTTGAATGGCTTTTGATGCTTGACTGGCCCGTGTGGAGCAGTTGGGGTGGAGCTTTCTTTGAGCTTGATGCAACTTGTTGGAAGACTTGTGGCTTCTTTTGTTTAGTTGCAGAGGGTTGACTGATTTGTGTTTTACTTTGTTGGATAGAAGAGGAGATCTTCACTTGCTTGTTCTCAAGTCTTTTACAAACTTGAGATAGGATGGATAGAGGTGAAGGCTTCTTCTTTTGAGCTTTTGAAGGATGACCGACTTGTTTTGCAGCTGGAACTGAGATCCGGATTTGTCTTGATTTGGATTTTGGAAGCATTTCAGATTTGACATTTGTAGATGACATCTTGATCTTTGAATCTCCGTGACTTTCCTTTGTCTTTGGTTCATCATCTGAGCTTGTCCAGTCTTCAATGAGTATCTCTGCTTCCAACGAATCTTGATTGATGGGAATTGAGTGTGTTGATGTGATCGGAGCTTGATGATTAGGTGATTCCTGGATTAACTCTTCCTTCTCATTCCTGATAGGCTCAAACGTAGGAATTTCACCTGCTTTAAACTTATCAAAGAAATTAGAAGTAACAACCATTACAGGATTAGAAACAACAGGAACTGAGCAATCATTAGCTTGACTGTCAGTACCCGTTTTACTATATCCCATACCAATCGAAGAATCATAATCATCTCGCACCTCTTTAAGATTCACATTCTCCAATCCTGCATACAAACTATCAGTATCTTTCTGAATTATTTCATGTAACAATAAGTGCTGGGAGGAGGATATACAAAAGCCTTATCCTCATGACCCAACCCAGTATTAATTCTAGCCCCCCTTTGTTTCTTCCATAACTCCTCCCTTTTCATGCTTGCAATTGTCCATTGTTCCATTTTATTTTTGAGCTTTCTTGTTTCAAATTCAGCAAGCGTGACTTGTTCAGTCAAATAATTTATTTCACAGTTCTTTTCCAAAAGAGTTCTTTTTAAATGTTCATTTTCTTTCAAAGCTTCTCTTAATTTGACAAAATATTTTGATTCATTCACTTTAAGCTCTTTGTTAGTTCTCTTTAATTCGTTTTCGTTTGATATTAACAATTTATTAGCTTTGTATATGCCAATTAAACGAATTTTGCATGCAGATGAACACATATCTTCAATAACTTCATAAGGAAGACCAATTACCAGTTTCTCAGCTGCAAGAACACGGTCACACTGGCAACAAGGGGTGCTCCTTTTGAACTCATCCACAGCTTCAAGCTTGGCTCTTTCAATCACAGCTTCCATGTTAAGCTTTTGTTCTTCAGCATTCTTCTTCTCATGATCAACAATAGCAAAAACCCTCATTTCTTTCTTGTCATCAGCTTCACTATCAATACCATCTCGAACTTCTTCATCCCTTACCACTTTCAACTCATCAACAACCTCATCAGAATTCTCACCATCTTCACAATAGAATTCTTTGAAAGGATCGAAGCAATCAATATAGTTATCATCATGAGCAGACTCCTCAACAATTTCAGCAATTAAAGCATGATTGATTTCTTCCTTTGCTTTCAGCATCTCTTCATCCCCTGCTTCCTTCTTTCGTTCATCATTTTTCTCATCTTTATCATCAAAAGATTTTAATATGTCCATCACCTCCACCAGTTTGTAATCAGTAAATCCTCTTTCTCTTCTAATCGATTTTCCAAGTGAACTCCACTTTGGTGGGAGAGAATCAAGCAATCTCTTAACCCGTTCATGATTTCCAAGTTCTGGATCATGCTTCTTCTGGTTATTTGCCACCATCACAAATCGATCGAGAAACTCAGGCATCCTTTCATTCTTTAAAACTGCAAAATTATCAAACCGGCTTTGTGCCATTATGAGATCATTAGATTCGAAAGATGTAAAAAGTTCTGCATAAGCCATTTTTTTAATCGATAAACCTTTTAAAATTTTGGCCTAAAAATAAATTTTAGAAAGTCCCGGCCACAAAAAAAATATTTCAACTTAACTGAATAAATTTTGGCCCAAAGACTGACAAAAAATAAACACCCGGCCAATGACGTCACTTTTCAAAATTTAATGACGATTTTAATGAAAACGCCCATAAAATTTTAACTTTAAAAAACCCGGGGATATTTAAATTGTTAACTATCAAACTTTAAAAACGTTTGTCAAAACACACGGTTCTTGTGTATAACTTTAAACCAATATGACGGTTCAATTTGTCAGCCCAAATGCCAAGCCCAAAACCTACTTAATTTTCGGCCCAAATTGAAAGTCCACAACACACTTAAACTTGGCCCATTATGTTAATAACCCAACCCAATTAAACAACCCAAAACCCACAAATTTAACAATAACCCAAACCCTAACCCACCCCCTTTTTTTATAAACAACCGGTCAACACAACACAACTCAAATCTTGTACTCTCTCTCTCTTCCAACACTCTCTCTACTCTATCTTCTTAATCTTCCTCTCTTTAAACTCAACACAACATCAACATTTGAACACAACAACATAAACACACACAAGAACACTACTCTCTCTCTCTCTCTAAACATCCATACATACAACACACACACACTCAAAATAATTCGAACTCTCTCTCTACACAATTTCAAACATAACCACATCAACATCACAACATATCTCATTCACTCTCTCTGGTCATTCTCTCTCACTACCTTATCTTCAACACACACCAACCAACTCAACATCAACATAACATGCTAGCAGCTACTTTCTCTTTGTCTTGTTTACTTCACACATCAACAACATACATCAAACATACACACACACAACTTCAACAAGCTGTATGATCTCACTCTCTCTTTCATATTCAAACTCACTTCTTCTTCTTTCTTCATCAAACAAACAACATCACTCCACCAACACTTCCTCTCTCTCTCGTCCACTCTCTCTCTAAATTTCTGTTAACCAACACAAAACAAAACACTTCGGTTCTCTACTCACTCGATCTCTAACACATACGCTTCTACTGATTTATCTTGTTTCTTTAGTAACACAAACAAACAACAACAACATACGATCTGCTGCTGCTCATTCTTTCTCAACCAAACACAAAAGTTTCTGCAGTTGTTTCTTTCAAACAAAACACAAACACACACAAATCTATCTCTCGAGCTCACTCTTGTTCTTTTACAGCTGCAACAACACACACAAACGCATCAAATAACCTTAAATCTTCACTACACTCTCTCTATCTTAGTTTGTTAGGGTTATTTCCTGTGTTAAGATTTACTTTGTATTTTGTTTATATGTTTGTAAATAGTTTAGGGTCTATTTTGTTATATTCCTTAAACTTGTAATTGTTTGCTTTAAAGCATGTAGTGAGAGAGTGTGAGGAGTGAGGCTAGATCACTTTTACACGTTAGAAAGAGAATTAACTGTGTGTGATTTATTTCTCCTGCACTTGTACTGCGAATTGCTTTGATCATCAATATACAAAGAGAATTATTAGTATGAATTGTATTTGTGATTGAACTGTTTGTTTGTGCGACTTATTCTGATCATTGTGAGTAATATTAACGATCCAATTGAACCTATCAATTGGTATCAGAGCTATTGGTACTGTGTTCTTCGCTGTTCTTAAGCAAAACACATCAATATTGCTCAAAAATCATGATCTGAATGAATTGTTGCTGTTTTTAGTTGTGATTTATCATCGCAATCACTCCTATACACAACGATTGTGCAGATTCCTTCAGATTATCATCAGATCTAAGGAATTTAGAAGAAAGAAAAAATTTACTGTTCAATCAAATTTTGCTCAAATTTGATCATGTTTTGGATTGATTGATATAAGGGATTGATAATCGGACTATTTCACAGCTTGTGTGTGAATTTTGGACTAATTGGACAAGTTTTTGACAAAACCCAGAAAATTCTCATGGAGAAGATGATGAACAGTATGATTTTGGTTGAAGATTAACTTGCCGGGTGATTAATTTGACTTAGACAATTTTCCTTGGACTTAGATTGAAGAACAATTAGGTCCTGTGCAGCCGTGTAAGGGAATTTGTGCTAGACGGGTGAAGAATTTGACTTGAAAAAGTGTTACTGTTCAGCCGGATCAAACACTGTAGTGCCGGGTGATACACTGTTACGCCGGGTGATTAAGAGATTTCAGCCGGGTAATCATCGACTATGTAGCCGGGTGATTAACAACTGCCGTGTGATCGAGTACTGTTCAGCCGGACAAACCTTTTGCCGTGTCAAGATTCTGCCGGGTCAAGATCTATTGTCGTGTCAAAGTTTCTCTTGTTGCCGGGTAACTGTTCATCCGGGTGAAGAACAAAATTATTACAACTGTTGAGCCGGGTAACTGTTTAGCCGTGTAAAGACTTTTTCCTGCCGGGTGAAGAACAAAGACACTGTTTAGCCGGTTGAAGAAGGATTTTCACTGTTTTGCCGTGTGACTCACTTTAGTTGTTTTTAATACTTGTTTCTTATCTTGTCTTTAATTACTTGTCTTTATTTTAGTATTTTAATCATTTCTTTTCAAAAATTAACAAAAACCAAAAATATTTTCTTTAAAAATTGTTAAAAAATGGCTCCTAATGATGATTCTGATAACCGTGTGCCTAGACTTTTGAATCGTGCAGATTTCAAGAGCTGGACCATCAGGTTGAGACATCATTTGTGTTCTATTGACAATGACTTGTGGAAGTCCATTGAAAAAGGTCCTCATATTCCAACTCAGACTGCTCCAGACAGTGCAAGTACCTACACCAAAGACTCTACTGAACCTTATCCAGAAGATAATCTGTCAGCAGAAGATTTGAGAAAAGTAAAGAATGATAGCAAGGCTTATTCTTTAATGTGCAAGGGGTTGCCACTTCAAGTTCTGTCTAGATTGGATGCATATCAGACTGGTTATACATGTTTTAAAGCTTTAAAGTCGATATGTGAAGGAGGAGAACAATTGAGAAGTTTGAAGAAATCTAAGTTGAAAAGACAACTGGAATTGTTTGAACATATTAATGGAGAAACAGTGCACCAGATGATGAACAGGTTTGTTCACTTAACTACTGAGATGTCAAACCTTGGAGTGAAGACTGAACTTCAAGACTTAAACGATCGATTATTATGTGCTTTACCATCATCATGGAAGCAGACTGTTACTTTGTTGAAACATACTGAGAAATTTCCAATGGAACTAGATCTGCTTATTGGAAAGATTGAAGAAGTTGAGATTGATGAAGGATCAAGAAATACTGATAGATCAACCTCACAAACTCAGTATAAGTATGTGGTAAATCCTGCCAATACTGTGGAGAATGCTTTTCTTGCACAAGATGCAACGAAGTTTGAAGATGAGGGTGACTTATTTGTTGGTGCAAGTTTCTTTACTGATTCAGCATACTTTCCAAATTCACCAACTTATTCTCAACCTCAATCTCCACCAAGAGCTCAAGTTCAAAATCAGAATCTGAAGAATCAATCAGAAAATCAAAGTTCAAATGTTCAAGCTAAGGTGAAAGACGTAATGAATATTCTATTGCAAGATGACGAAACTAAAACTGCCTTTACTGCTTTTATGGCAAGTTTTCAAGCGTACCAAGGAAGTCATTTAAGTCAAATGGACGTGGTCCTTCAAGACTTATTTGAAATGGATCCAGTTGATGTTGAAGAAATGGATCTTAATTGGCAAATGGTTATGGTTGCATATCGAACACAAAAGCATGCATATGTTAACCGAAGTTACAAACCTCATGCTAACAAGACAGTTGGATTTGACAAATCAAAGGCCAGATGTTTTAATTGTAACCAGTATGGTCATTTCTCAAGAGAATGCAAAGCCCCAAAGAATTTCAATGACCAAGCTAGTTCAAGCAATCAAGGTGTCAAAGTTCTCAACAGTTTTCAAGCTACCAAAGCAGAAATCAACGTACTTTTCAGAAACCATATCAAAGTCTTCCCATGCCAGAACTGAAAGACGAAGGAAAGAAACCAGAAGACCAAACAAAGGCACTGGTAGTCAGCGTAAAAGATGGTTATGATTGGAGCGCATATGCAGAACAATTTACATCTGATCTTACATCAAATCTGGCTCTGGTATGTGAAATTGAAGAAGACTGGTCTGAAGAAGGGGATGGAAAGATGGTTGATGATGTGAGTGAAGATTCTGAAGATTATGACTGGAGTGCAAAGTCTGATCCTACTGAAGAAACTGAATCTGAAGTTGCGCTAATGGCTACATCCAGTGAGTCTTCATCTTCTACTGAACAACCAAAGGTTAGTAATAACTTACCCCCTAACTATGTTCCATTACCTGCTGATGTGAAAGAAAGGTTGTGTTCTGAACAGTGCATTCAACAAGTAGAACATTATCGAACTCATTCATTTAAAATTGGTGATAAATTAAGTAAACATGAAAAACTTCATGAACAACTTAAAATTGATCATAAAATTTCTGATGAGAAGATTTTGTCACTAACTGAATCATGGAACAAAACTTTAAAAGAACTGGAACTAGTTACCAAACAACTTGAAGAAATGACAAAGAACTTTGAACAAGAAAAAGTTGCACATGCAGTCACTCAAGTTGAATTGAAAAAGGTTAAAAGTTGTAAAACAATGGTTGAACAACTTGTTAATGAAAGAGGTAACAAAAACAAAACTGGATTGGGTTTTACTCATGAACCAATGCCAAATTCAATCACTCAAACCTTACCGGAAAACTTTAATGAATTTGATCATTCACCTGAAAATGAACGTAAATTCAAAGAAATTCAAAGAAGTAAATCCGAGTCTGAAGGATCTGAGGTGTTGATTGAAAGTTTGAAAGAAGAAGATGGAATGACAACTGAAGCAGATGATGAAGCAAGCAACAAATCTGACAACAAATTAGAGCCTGTTCTAATTCAACTTGTTGAGTATCCAAAACTTAATTCCGAACCAGAAACAACGGTGAAGGAAGAAGGTGAATTTTCAGGATACAATGATCCTGAATACATCAAGTGGAAGAAAGAACAAAAGGCGCAAGTTGCTGATCAGTTGATCAAGAAGCAAGAAGTGAAGAAAGCCGAAGTTTCAACTGCAAAGAAGCAGAAATCGAAAGTAATGTCAAAACAATCTGAAACAAAAGAAGTGAAAGGTAAAAGTGTCATAAAATCGAATGACAACACCAAAGCTCAAAATGATAAAACTGTTAAGAAGAAAGTGTCAAAAGGTAAAACAATCAAGTTTGTGTCTGCAGGTACTTTCGACATGAACGGTTCTTATGGTAACCAAATCAATGCTCAAATCAAATCTAACTCTGGTCTGAAAACAGGTTCAGGTCCTAAGTCTTCCGCTGTCAATGATAAGAGAATTGAAAACAAAAAGGTCACCAAACAGAACAGTTTAAAATCGAACCAAAGTCCCATGCAATCAAAGTCACAAACAAAAACTCCACAGAAAAACGTTAATCTAAAACCGAACAACCATGATAATGAATCACGTTTTGGTTCAACATCAAGAGTTAACAATCGGCTCTTTAGGATTAGCAAGAAACATTGTGAAATTTGTGATAGATATAATCATGCAACTGCTGAATGTTTCTTTAACAGGTACTGCAGTTTCTGTGACAAAAGAAATCATTCTTCAGAAGAATGTTATTTTAACAAATTTTGTGATATTTGTGAGAGAAGAAACCATGACACAAAGGATTGTTTCTTTCGATCAAACTCAATAAGAGAAATGACTCCGTTTTCAAATTTTCAAAGAAATCAATCATCTGGTTTTCAAAATATGAATCAAAGTCATTCTCCGGTTTTGAGAAATTTCAATCGAAACAATTCTGTTTCTAACTTTTCAAGAAATGTGCAGGTTAATAATTTTAAACCAAGAGCTTTAATGGTAAGAAATCAAAAGTTTGAAAATAACCTTGATCCTAAGCTAGAGGAAAGGTTTAGTGCTTTGAGAAGAAAGCAGTCACCGAACGCCAATGGGCGAAACAACAGTTTTCAGCATCAAAATCTCATGAATGAAACAAATTTTCAAAATATTCAATATCAACAAGTTACTATTGTAGATAGATTCGGAAAACCCAAGACCGTGTGGGCCTGGGTTGACCAAACTAACTAAGTGATTGTTGAATTGCAGGTACGCCCAAGAAGACCTATCAACTCATGGTTTGTTGATAGTGGGTGTAGCCGGCACATGACAGGCAACCATGCCTTGCTTCAGGATTTCAAGCTGAAAAATGGTACACACGTGGCATTTGGAGGTGATGCGGGTGGTAAAATCACAGGAGAAGGAACTGTTTCGAATGGGGTCATTAGTTTTGATAAAGTCAACTACTGTGCACAGTTGAACTTTAACTTACTAAGTGTATCTCAAATCTGTGATAAATCTTATTCAACTCTTTTTGATGATTCTTTCTGTTATATTCTTAAACCAGGTTTCAAGATTGACAATGAGTGGGTAGTGGTTAAAGCTCCAAGAGATCGTGATGTATACAAATTGGATATGTCGCAGATTGATGCTGAAACCGAAACAACTTGTCTCATTGCCCATGCTTCAAATGATGAGAGTCAGCTTTGGCATAGACGGCTGGGACATTCCAACTTCAGAAACATGAACCGTTTGGTAACTGGAAATCACGCTGTGGGAATCCCATCGAAGAAATTCTCCACAACTGATCTTTGTCCAGCATGTTTGAAGGGAAAACATCATAGGATGTCTTTTAAGTCCAAGCAAGAAAACTCCATTTCAAAACCCTTGCAGATGCTACATATGGATCTTTTTGGACCAACAAATGTGCAAAGCATTGGAAAGAAGTCTTACTGTTTTGTCATTATTGACGATTTCACTAGATTTTCTTGGGTTTATTTTTTGCATGCTAAATCTGAAACAGCTGAATTATTAAAAGAATTTATCATCAAAGTTGAAAATCAATTGGAATGCAAAGTTAAAGCTTTAAGAAGTGATAATGGAACTGAATTTAAGAATGCTAATGTTGATTTATTTTGTGCAGAAAAGGGAATTGCTAGACAATTTAGTGCGCCAAGAACACCTCAACAAAATGGGGTTGCGGAACGGAAAAACCGGACACTAATTGAAGCAGCAAGATCCATGCTCGCAGATGCCAAAATCCCTATCACTTTTTGGGACGAAGCTATTGCTACTGCGTGTTTTGTACAAAATAGGACATTATTAGTGCAAGATAAACAGAAAACTTCTTATGAGTTGTTATTTGGAAGGAAACCAAATATTTCTTACTTGAAAGCATTTGGTTGTCCGGTTTCGATTTTAAATTTGAATGATCATCTCGGGAAGTTTGAGTCAAAATCTGACGATGGATTTTTCCTAGGTTATTCGTCTGTTTCTAAAGCTTATCGGGTTTTTAATAGCAAAACAAATAATGTTAGTGAAACTATTAACGTCAAGTTTTTAGAAAATTCGTTTCCGTTAGTGGCTCATGGTCCCGAATGGTTATTTGATTTAGATTCGTTATCGAAATCTTTCAATTCTAACTTATTTGATTTTTCAGGAAAAACAAACAAGGAATCAGGCGACTTGGGATGCTTTAGTGACGATTCTGATAATGACGAGGATGGAAATCTCAACTCTGAATATCCATTCATGTCTTTTCACAATCCTGATCATGTCAAATCCAGTCAAGATCCGGGTCCTTCTGGTTCTCATGAAGATCAAGAGTCAAACAATCTTGAAGAAGATGTGAATCCGCAAATTTCTCCTAATGATGGTGGATCTGTTCAGAATCAACCATCATCCGATCCGAATGTTGAAGTTGTTCCAGAATCTTTAGATTACTTCATCAATTCACCGGATCAAGTCCCGAATTTCACACCGCATACTTCTTCCATACTACAAGATCTACCAAATCTGAATACTTCTAATCTGGAGAGTCAAGTGCAAGGAGGTGACATACCAATTCATCGAATTCACAAGAAACATCCTGTCTCTCAGATTATTGGGCCGTTGAATCAAAGAACTACAAGAAGTCAGACTGAGCAAGCGAATGTCTGTCTTTATTCGTGTTTTCTATCTCAAGTGGTGCCAAAGAACATTTCAGAGGCGCTGCAAGATAACAGTTGGATTGAAGCCATGCAAGAGGAATTGCTTCAGTTTCGCAAACAAGAAGTTTGGAAACTTGTGGACTTACCTGAAGGAGAGAATGCAATTGGTACAAGATGGTTGTACAAAAACAAGCCAGACGAACGTGGCATTGTAGTGAGAAACAAAGCAAGACTCATTGCACAGGGATACACTCAGGAAGAAGGCATTGATTATGAAGAGGTGTTTGCTCCGGTCGCAAGACTTGAAGCCATACGCGTTTTTCTTGCATATGCTTCCTTCATGAAGTTTAAAGTATTCCAAATGGACGTTAAAGGTGCTTTCTTGTATGGACCAATTACAGATGACGTATATGTCAGACAACCTCCGGGTTTTGAAGATCCTGACTATCCTCATCGTGTATACAAGTTGAGTAAAGCTCTATATGGTCTACATCAAGCTCCAAGAATCTGGTATGAGACATTATCCAAGCATTTACTAGAACATGGATTTACAAGAGGTCAGATTGATCCAACTTTGTTTATGAAGAGGGCGAATGATGATTTGTTGTGCGTTCAAGTATATGTGGACGATATTATCTTCGATCGACCAGTGCGTCAATGTGCAAAGAATTTGAAGAAATCATGAAGTCTAGATTCCAAATGAGTTCAATGGGGGAGATTAATTTCTTTCTGGGATTACAAGTGAAACAATCAGCTGACGGTATTTTCATCAATCAATCAAAATTTGTTGAGAAGTTGTTGAAGAAATTCAAGATGCAAGATTGTCAAACAATTCGAACTCCATCTGATGTGAATTGCAAGATTCAACCGGATCCAAAGGGCAAAGCAGTTGATCAAACACTATACAGATCAATGATCGGTTCTCTGATGTATCTTACTGCATCAAGACCAGACATCATGTACGCTGTGTGTGTATGCGCCAGATATCAGTCTGATCCGAAAGAGTCGCATCTTGTTGCTGTGAAGCGTATATTCAGATATCTTAAAGGGAAACCAAATCTTGGGTTATGGTATCCTTATGAAGGAAATTTTGAATTATATAGCTATTCTGACAGTGATTTTGGTGGTTGTGCTCTTGACAGGAAATCGACAACTGGTGGATGTCAATTTCTGGGTCCTAGGCTTGTCTCTTGGCAATGCAAGAAGCAAACCAATGTTTCTGTATCCACAGCTGAAGCAGAGTATATCGCTGCATCTGCAGGATGTTCTCAGGTTTTGTGGTTACAAAATCAGTTGCTTGACTACGGGTTTAACTTTCTAAAAACTCCTATTTACATAGACAATACTGCTGCTATGTTCATTACTGCTAATCCTGTTCAACACTCAAAAACCAAACATATCGAAATTCGATATCACTTTTTAAGAGACAACTCTGAAAAGGGTTTAATAATTTTGATTAAAGTTCATACCGACAAACAACTGGCAGATCTTTTCACAAAATCCTTTTTGTCAGGACGGTTTGAATTCTTAATTCAATCTATAGGATTAATCAATCATGATTGATTCTATTTTTCGTAAAAACAAACAAAAATCTGAAAAATATAAAAGCCAAAAATATAATAAGTTGATGTCAAATATTGATTCCTTTGTCTTTTATTTTATGTTTTGCATTGTGTGTGCTTGCGTGAAAAAGAAAAATAAAAAAGCAAAAACAAAATATAAAAGCCAAAAGAAAAGAAAATATCATGTCATAAGAATCTATATTGCAAAAAGTGAGAAATGATAGTTACACTAGACATTATTTGTTACATCATTTTTAATAAAGACTGATGAATGTTAATTGATGTGCTAGACAGCTCAGGCAATTAGACTGAAAAAGTAAGTTGATTGTTGACAAACATAAACTTAATGATCTTTGTGTAAAGTTCCATTGTTATACATGTCTAGATATATATCTTTTGATACATTGCTTGTGATGATAGTTGTGCATGATCGGGTAACGATGTAGTCTACTTAGTGTGATGAACCGCATCGTGAGCTTCTTTGTTGTGGTACCCACAGACCTGAAGTCTCACACGAAGTCTCTTTTGAGCTTCAAGGTGCAGCAAAAGATTCCAAAATGGAACAAAAAGAGTCCCAAATGTGGACCAACACCAAACAAATTCCAAAATGGAATTCAGAAGATTCCCAAGGGGAACGATAGTAAAGAAAAATTCCCAAAGATGGAATTAAAAAGAAGTCCCAAAGTGGACCAAATCCGAATAGAACCCAGATTCCACACTGTGTATGACTGTAAGTGACCAGGTTTTGTGCAATATGCATTCAGGTAGTGATTGATAAGGAAATATGTTGACATATGTATACATGTGGGTCACATAAGTCATTCTAATCGAACCTTAAATATCATCATGATACTGAAAAAGTAAGTGTGTCAACTCGAGCTAATTGGTATGTTTTCATATCATCACTCAATCAAGCATAAGTCAAATGTCTATTCAAATCTTGCAAAACATGTTCAGATAATGTGTGGTATGATCTTACTGCGATATTTTGATTCATTGCATTGCATATGTCTTTATTTTAATGTGTGTGCTTTGTGTGTGCAGGCATATGGAATCATTATTGACACATCGACATCCTTGATAAACTTAAAAATTTCTAGAAATTTCAAGTTTAGGGGGAGAATAAAATTGAAGAAAAATATCTACAAAAATCCAAAAATATTTTGTTTTGAATAAGTGTGTTTTGAATGAACAAGATTATGTGGTATGAAAAGCAAAAGTATTGGATGTGTGAAAAACAAACCCAAGGTCTTGTAATTTGTTTTTAAGAAAATGCTTCGGGATATAGAAAAATTGGTTGTGCAAAAACATTTTGAAAAAGAAAAAGAAAAATGAATTTAATTGGAAGAAATTTTATTGTCTTGTTTAATGTTGTTTGATAATTAATATGACAAAATTCTTTTTAAGGATATTGTGTCTAATTAATATGTCGGAGAATGTTTGCAGGTGCAATAAATGACGTTGAAAAAGTCAACAGACGAGAAAAGTGAAGAAAAATCGCAAGTGTTATAGCCGGGCAAAGATATCAGATGCAACTATTTTGCCGGGTAAAGAACTGTTCTGCCGGGTAATGTTGTGTGTTGATACAGCCGGGTGATTGAGGAAAAGGTGAAGATGTTATGACCACTGTACAGCCGGGCAATGATCATGTCAAATACAGCCGGGTGAAGGTCATAGATATCAAGCCGGGTGACAAGTGTTAACTATACAGCCGGATAAAAGTCTTTTATCTTGCCGTGTAAATGAGTCACTATGTTGCCGTGTGAAGAAGAAAAGGCATGCCGGGTGATACAACTGTGTTGCCGTGTAATGAAGAAAAGCATGCCGTGTGAAGAAGGAAAGCAACTATGTTGCCGGGTGATAAAGAAAGCAAGCCGGATGAAGAAGGAAAGCAACTGTGTTGCCGGGTAATGAAGAAAGGTTGCCGGGTGATGTTTGAAGACTACTATTCTGCCGGGTGATTGATAAAACCCATCAGGTGTAGTTGTTCCTAACCTTTACCCGTCACTACAGTGACTTACCCGTCTCTACAGTGTTTGACCCGTCAAGTGTTTTCAATATGTTTGCGACTTGTTTTATGTACTTGACCCGTCACTACAGTACATGACCCGTCACTACAGTATATGACCCGTCACTACAGTACTTGACCCGTCAAAGCTTATTGGGCTTTTTATGTTTACCCGTCCCTTGTGTTGACCCGGCACTTAAAGTTTGACCTAAAATTTTTGACGATACAAAAGACCGCCTCTTCACAAACACTTATCATTTTTCACATTCACTTTCACACAAATCCTCTGTACTTAAATCGCCATTGTTATCATATTCAATCGTTTTGCTCTATAACAAGGTTGATCGATTGGATAAGGTAGTGATTTAGTGTTTTTGACCTCAATAGACCTGCAAATCAACTGTTAAAAGGAAAAACGATGATGAACAGTGTTTTTGTGCATTGAATCGACACTTTGATTTTGTGTGTTAAAACCAAAATCGAAGGTTGCTTTAAGGTTAAAAACTGTCGATCATCAACATTCAATCACTCATTTGCATCAAAACACCTTAAAATCAACTGAATCAACCTAAATTGTCACTACAGTTAAAATCGCCATTGATGGACTTTGAAAGTTCTTAAATATGTCACTTCAAAATGATGAAATATGTGTTAAAAGTGACAAATGCATGATAAAACTGAACTAAAACATGCTAAACAACTTCATCATACAAATGTCAAAATTTTGCCTTAAGTGATTAACTGTTAAAATAAAAAATGTTGTATAAATCATTAAAATTCAAAGTTGTGTTAATCAAAGTGATGAAAATCAATTTGTTAGTTCAATTTAGGGTTAAAATGTTTATGTGAATGTTTTTCTTTCTAACTTTAGTTCAAACACTTATGAAAATTTTGATATATATTGATAGTCTACTATATATAGGTTGGACTCACCGGCTTGTCGGTGTTACTTTTGTATGTAATAGTTTGACTTGTTATGTTATTTGGTCTAGCGAACCTACGGGCGAATCTATTGATTCGCCCGCAGGCCAACATGTCTTTTGTATTAGGTATCGACTGGGCGAACCTATGTGCCCAGCGAACCTGTGTTGGTTCGCTGGATAGATTCGCTAGAGCGAATCTATCAGCGAACCTAACACCACTATATATTGTAACCTTATCTTCACATTTATACAACTTTTGCACATCTTTTACTCAAGCGATTTCTTACTGATTTGTGTTGTGTAATCGTTCCATTGAGGTGCTAGGAGCATATATCTTTCATCATTGTAGCTTATATACCTCGATTGTGTGTTAGATCTTGTTATTGGGTTATTTGGACTTTATACACTTTGTTCTTCAAGTATTGGCTATATTTGTGTTAAACAAGTCAACAAAGCACTGAAATCACGTTCATTATGGACCAACAATATGGTATCAGAGCCTTAGTGCTCTTGATTGTTTGATTCAAGTGATTTTTGTGTTGATTTTTGAAGTTTTTGGGTCAAAACTCTTTCGATTCTGTTTGAAGCTTGTTTGTTGTGTTTTGAAGTCGTATTTTGCTCTGGTTTTGTGTTATTTGGACGTAGAAAGCTTTTAAAACAAACCTGAAGGCAAATGGTCAAGTTTTGAGGGTTTTCGAGCTGTTTCCGTACTGTTTCAGAGTGGTTGAGCTACCAGCGAAACTATTAGTTCTTCCAGCGAAACTGTCAGTTCTTCCAGCGAATCTAAATTCAAATTTTGTCCTGTTTGGATTGTGTTGTGGCCAGCGAATCTAGCATATCATCGAACGAAAGTTCATCTATTTGACTGACTGTGCAAGCGAAACTGCTGCCAAAATCAGGCCAGCGAATCTGTGCTTGCTCGTCAGCGAATCTGTTTGACTGCCTAGCGAATCTGTCACCAGCGAAATTTCCAGCGAATCTGCTGTGTTCTTCTAGCGAAACTAGCCAGCGAATCTGTCATTTTTCAGCGAATCTGTAGTCTGTTCAAAGTTATGACCTCTTCAACACTTAATATGAATGATCTAGACAGCGTTCAACCTAACAGGCCACCGAGGCTTGTTAGTGGTGAAAACTTTGAAGACTGGAAAAGATGTTTGAAGGCATTCTTCTACTACACCGACTACAACCAATGGGAATCTATAGTGAATGGCCCGCACGTGCCAACAACTGTTGAAGGAACTGTCACTTCAGTAAACACAGATCCAACTACTTTTACTGAAACTGATATCAAGCTACTGGATCGTGACAAGAAGGCATTAGGGGCACTGATACTTTGCTTACATCAGGACATCTTTAACCGGTTTGCAGAACACACAACTGCAAAAAGTCTGTATGATGCACTGTGTGAATTTTATGATGGGAATGAGGATCTGAAACTGGATAGAAAAGCTCAGGCTGAAAAGGAATTCAACTCGTTTGTGGGATATTCACAAGAGAACTTGACTGACATTACAAATAGATTCCTATCTGTGTCAAGTAATCTGAAGAAATATGATGAAAAGCTGGGTAATCACGAACAAGTAGCAAAATTGTTAGATTCACTTCCTCCCCAATGGAGCCTTCAAATCAAGCTACTGAAACAAGAGAGAAACTTTCCTGATTACAAATTGATGGACGTCATCAACAAGTTGAAGTCTTTTGACCTTGACGTGAAAAGAAGAGAGTACAATCAATCAATGATGGTTCCAAACATTCCGTCTCAAAATGCTGCACTTATCTCATCCGCTGCAAACTCTTATGTTTACAGTGCAGCATCTAGAGGATCTTCAGGTCATGTATCTGCTAAGTCTGCTGGTGCATCTTCAAACGCTGGTTCGAGCTCAAGTGCATCCGTCACCACACAGATTCCGTCAGATACTATGGCCTTATTTGGAATGTTTGTTCACAGTTACGAAGCTCTTGTTGCAGGTGAGTTAAAAGGAAAAGGTATGACAGTGGAAGACATGTATCAGGTGGATCCTGATGATCTGGAGGAAACAGATATTCAATGGCAGATGGCTATGCTCACTCTTCGTGCCAGACGATTCATGGAAAGGACTGGTAGAAGAAACTTTGGAAATCAAGGACAGAATGCTAAGCTGGGTTATGACAAGGGAAAGCTACGATGCTATAACTGCAAACAACTGGGCCACTTCAAGAGAGAATGCCCATTACCAATCGTCACTGAGCCAGTTAACTCTGCAACTCCAAGATCTGCTCCAATTCAAGAAAAGGTTGAAGAAGCTAAGTCAAAGAATGAAACTGCACTTCTCACCAACTTTGACTGGAGTGCAGAAATCGAAGAAACCAAGGAGGAGATTAACCATGCCCTTGTTGCTGAAATTGCTGAGTTTGATGACAATGACATAAATCTCTTTGATCCATTCAAAGAGTTTTATGGTAAAGAAGAGGAGGAGAAGGTGGAGAATGCTGATAAAGTTCAATCAGATGTTATTGCTCAAGGACATCTGAATCATTCCGGGTTAGTTTGTGAAGCTACTGTTAATGAAGTGAAGCATGAGGAAGAGTCAAAGGTCAGCCTGGAAGAAGTGATTGAGAAGGCAAGGATAGATGCAGTCGATGAATTCAAAAGAAGCACTCCCTACTGTCAATGTGATCGTGCTCTGGCCGCCGAAAAACTGGTAATCGGTCTTCCTTACGATGTTATTGAAGATATGTGTTCATCTGCTTGCAAAATTCGTTTAATTGGCATATACAAAGCAAATAAATTGTTAATGTCAAACGAAAATGAATTAAAAAGAACCATCAAAGAGCTTAAATTAAGTGAATCAAAATATTTTGTTAAGTTAAGAGAAGCTTTAAAAGAAAATGAACACTTAAAAAGGACTCTTTTAGAAAAGAACTGTGAGATTAATTACTTGACTGAGCAAGTTACACTTGCTGAGTTTGAAGCAAGAAAACTCAAAAACAAATTGCAGCAGTGGACCATATCTAGTATGAAAAGGGAGGAACTTTGCAAGAATCAAAGGGGGGCCAGGGTCAAGACAGGTTTGGGTTTTAGTAAAAATGAAACATATGCATATCCTCCACCCAGTACTTTCTGTTATTCTCCTACACCTATTCCTCATCCCTCAAATGAGTTAATTCAAGAGATTATGCAGAAAGATACTGACAGTTCCATTGCAGGTTTAAGTGAAGTAAACCTTAAGGAAGTTAGAGAGGAGTACGCATATGGTGCGAGTGTTGGGCTCGGGTGTTCTGGCAGTAGTGATTGCAGTAGTTCTGATTCCAAGAAGTCTTTTGAAGACATTTGTTTAGATAATTCTGTCTGTAGTAATGTGACATATTCAGACAATTCCATGTTTAATAGTAATTTAGGGTGTTCCACTTCAAGCCCTAATGTGTTTAATGATGCTGTTTTGACTGAAAAAGTGTGTGTGAATGACAAAGACAAACTTTCAGGTCACATCTCTGAAAGTCAAACCAAAACAAACTGTTTCCAAAAGTTCTTCACTCACCAAATTCCATCTTTCACACCAGTGAGAATTTCAAAACCAAAAGAGAAGGAATCATCTTTTTCATACATTCTTAAACCAAAACCTGAATCTGATACAGTTAAAGTCACAACAAGTAAGTTAAAAGAACTCTATGACACTTATAGTGACTGTGACTCACAACTGTCTGAATGTGATGAAGAAATTGTAATGGATAAAATTCCTGTCAACAGAATTCCCAAAACCGGTTTGAAGTCTCACTGTTTTAAATGTGGAAATACTGGTCACACTGTCAAGCAATGCCCTAAGTTAATCCAAAATAGCACAAAGCAAAAATCTTTGGGAAAAAGATTAAACACTTTTGTAAATAGTTTCTTTTGCAATACTTCATCTGTTTCACCACCCAAGTACACAAAGACTTGGGTGCCTATTTCAAAGGTCTAACTTTTCTTTTTTTTAATAAATGTCAGGAACATTCAAATGCCGTTGTAAATAGTCATTGGCATATTGACAGCGGATGTTCCAGACATATGACAGGATTGAAGGATCTTCTTACTAACTATAGGATCATAAATGGAGGTTATGTTGCTTTTGCGGGAGATAAGAAGGGTGGGAAGATGATTGGTCAAGGAGAAGTCTCAAATGGCTCACTCACTTTGGAAGACGTCAACTATGTTCCTGAGCTGGCATTCAATCTTCTGAGTGTATCACAAATCTGTGATAAAAATATTCCTGTAATGTTTCTTCAAAATGAATGCCTGTTCTTGAAGCCAGAGTTTACCATTCCTGAAGATATGGTGATCATGCGAGCTCCGAGACGAAATGACACCTATATGCTGAATATGGGTTCAACAGAATCAAACTCCACCGTGACATGTCTTCTGTCTAAAGCATCATCCTTTGAATCATTTTTGTGGCATAAACGTTTAGGACACATCAATTTTAAAATTCTGAATAAATTAGTTAAGAACAATTTGGTTAGGGGTTTACCACAAAAGGATTTTTCTGTGGTCGAGAAATGTATGGCTTGTGCTAGAGGAAAACAGCACAAAAAGCCACATAAACTCAAAATTACAAATACTATCTCAGAACCCCTCGAATTGTTACATACTGATTTATTCGGTCCAATAAGTGTCAAATCTATAGCTAAAAAGTCTTATTGCTTGGTTGTCACAGATGATTACTCTAGGTACACCTGGGTAAGATTCATGGCGAACAAGAGTGAGACTGCAGAAGAATTGATGAAGCTGATTCCTCTAATAGAGGTTCTTGGAAAGAAGAAGGTTCAAGCCATCAGAAGCGATAACGGAACTGAATTCAGGAACCACATCTTCAACTCCTTCTGTGAACAAAGGGGTATTCTCAGACAGTTTAGCGCTGCCCGAACACCACAACAAAATGGTGTTGCTGAAAGAAAGAACAGAACTCTTGTGGAGGCCGCTAGAACTATGCTGATCGAGTCAAAACTTCCAATTATTTTCTGGGCTGAAGCGGTTAATTGTGCAGCTTATGTTCTTAACAGGGTACTGATTGTCAAAGAAAAGATGAAGACGTCATACCAACTGTTTCGAGGGATTAAGCCGCTGATTGACTTTCTACGCCCCTTTGGATGTTCTTGCACTCTTCTGAATACTCAAGACCAGAAGACGAAGTTTGGGGCTGTCTCTGATGAATGCTTCTTTGTGGGATACTCTACCACACAAAAGGCGTATCGTGTTTACAACAAACGAACGCGGATTGTGCAAGAGTCCTACTACGTTGATTGGCAAGAATCTAACACTACCAGTATTGGTAGTGAACCGGCTTGGTTTTATGATGCCACCACCATTTTCAAATCATTTAATCTTCCTGACTCTGACGATGATGACATCATTCCACACACATCGGTTTCTATTTTCAATCATACACCTACACCATCACAATCACAACCTTCACAACCTTCCACATCCGCTACACAACTACCTCCCACCTCATTTGACATCCCATCACCTCCACCAGATATTCCACCACCCCAAACTGTTCAAACTTCCACATCAGATATTCCATCCACATCCAACACCATTCCATCACCTACACCTACACCTCCACAACCATCAAATCAAACACCCACAACCGACCAAAATCCCTTACTACTCAACACTGACTTCAAAACCCTGAAAAACCACCCTCACGATTATATCATTGGATCTATTACCGATGGTGTGCGAACCCGGAGTCAGAGCGGTCTGATTAATGAATGTCTTTATGCTGCCTTTCTGTCTCAAGTCGTTCCAAAGAATTATAAACAGGCACTTGAAGATCCGAGTTGGGTGGATGCCATGAAGATGGAACTACAGCAATTCAGGAAGCTCAAAGTTTGGGAACTGGTTGATCTTCCTCCTAACAAGTGTCCAATCGGCACTAAATGGGTTTTTCGGAACAAGCCAGATGATCGTGGTGTTGTAATTAGAAATAAAGCGAGACTGGTTGTTCAAGGTTTTGCCCAAGAGGAGGGAATTGACTATACCGAAGTTTTTGCTCCAGTCGCTCGCCTGGAAGCCATCAGAATCTTTCTTGCACATGCAGCAAACAAAAACTTTAAGGTTTATCAGATGGATGTGAAATGTGCATTTCTATACGGAGACATCGATGAGGAGATCTACGTGTGTCAACCACCAGGCTTCGAGGATCCTGATTTCCCGTCAAAGGTTTACAAGCTTGACAAATCGTTGTATGGGTTACATCAAGCTCCAAGGATCTGGTATGAAACTCTGACACAGTATCTCCTCAGTAAGGGTTTCTCACGTGGGAGTATAGATATGACTTTATTCAAGAAGGAGGTGGATGGCGAGCTGCTGATCGTTCAGGTGTATGTTGATGATATCATTTTTGGTTCGACTAATGAAGGGTTGTGCAGAGAATTTGAGAAGGTGATGATGGATCGATTTGAGATGACTATAATGGGGGAGATGTGTTTCTTCTTGGGGCTGCAAGTGGAGCAAAAGCCTGATGGGATTCTAATCCACCAAGAGAAATATATCAAAGAAATCCTCACGAAGTTTGGCATGGATGACTCGTCTCCTGAACTGATTCCTTTTACAGCTCAAACATGCCTTACTTCCGATGATAATGGGAATCCTGTGGATGCTCATCGGTACCGCTCGATGATCGGATCTCTCATGTATCTGACTGCAAGTCGTCCGGACATTACATTTGCCGTGTGTTACTGTGCTCGCTTCCAAGCAAATCCAAAAGAATCGCATGAAAAAGCTGTTAAACGAATTTTCCGTTACCTTAAGGGTTCCTCTCGTTTGGGACTTTGGTACCCAAAAGGTGGGAACTTTGATTTACATGCCTTTTCTGATAGTGATCATGCTGGTTGCAGGATCAACAGGAAATCAGTCACCGGTGGATGTCAATACCTTGGAGAATGTCTTGTTTCGTGGCAAAGCAAGAAGCAAACAACAGTCTCTCTGTCCACAGGAGAAGCAGAATACATTGCTGCTTCAAGTTGCTGTTGTCAAGTGCTGTGGATTCAACATCAGATGATGGATTATGGCATCAACTTTCTTCACACGCCACTCTTTTGTGACAATGAAGCTGCTGTTGGAATTGCCAAAAATCCCATTCATCACACTCGAACCAAGCACATTGAAACAAGAATTCATGCAATCCGGGATGCACAGGAAAAGGGGTTTATTGATATTATTCCTATTGAAACTAGAAAGCAAAAAGCTGATCTTTTCACAAAAACTTTTGACAAACCACGTTTTTATGAATTGATCTCCATGCTTGGACTTATATCTTTTTGAAAAACCTTTTTCTGTGAGAATCCTTTTGTAAATATGTAAATAATCTGGTCTTTGTAAATAATCTGGTCTTTATCTTCTTTGAAAAATTCGTGGGTCACTCGATTCTTTGCTCCGTTACTTTATTTTATTTCATCTTCTTTTATTTTTTTTCTTTTAAATTTTGTATATATATATATATTAAGAAAATCTGAAAATCAAAAATTTCTTATTAGACGGCTATTATATAGAAATTTTGGGGGAGATATAAAAAGATAAACTATTTATAGTTTTTCAAATTTTGCTATTTCAGGATCTCCGTTTTGATTGATGTTGAAGAGTCGTTGAAGGAGGTCAGATGCATTGCGTTTGGGATATGTCAGATAGGCTCAGCCCGAAAACAAAGTAAACAGTGATTGTGCAGCCAAACATAACGCTCAAGATCTCGACAACAAGGATTATCCCCTTGACATGATTGGATTGCACAAAGCTAATGGTTCTGTCAAAAATGGGTTGAGAGCGTCAAATCTTTGTCCTGATCTTCAACTCTTTGTCCTGAATTCCCTAAAAATCCCAAATCACCCTCGCCCTATCCCCGAATCGAGTTTCTAGTATGCAAAACAAAACAAAAAAAAAAAAAAAAAAAAAAAAAAAAAAAAAAAAAAAAAAATAATAATAATAATAAAAGGCTGCTAGTGATGCTCTTCGGAAAAGCCTCTGAGTGAGTTACTCGTTAACTCCTCAGAACGTCTTGTGTCAAGTGCTTAACTCCTCTGATATACGAAAGTATTGATCTGGAGTTGGTGGATCTTCTCTGCTATACGGAAGTATTGACCTGAAGATTCACCGAGCATGCTCAAATGTTTATCTCCTCTGTTATACGTGAGTATAGACCTGGAGCTCTAGACTATTTGAGTTTCCCAAATAATAAGTCGCATTGTATTCAAAATGAATCAATTGCTGACAAGCTCCACTCACAAAGAAAAGATGCAAAAATTGCACAAGTGTCAAAAGATACAATCGCATCGGTCAACATTCAAAAGTTGATCATTGAAATTCAAGCAAAGTCAATAGTATTGCTCAGATATACCCTGATGACAGAACTTGTTCTTTTTACCTAGATGTCTGTGGGGACCGAGTTGTCTGAGTTTCTTCAATCAAACCGAAAACATGATAAAAGAAGCTGCTGATCTCTTGTTGAAAGGACTACGGCATGGGTTTAAAAGGACAAACATATCTGCAATCCCGCCAATCAATGATTCTCCGAATTCTACTCAAAACATCATGAAGAATATATATCCTTTCTAGCGTTTTAAACCGTCTCCTGTTAATTCTATTTTATCTTAATTTTTATTTCTTTTTCTTTCATTTTTAATTTTAATTTTAAAAATTTTAGGATTATATGTATATATGTTTAGTTTTGGAGCGTTGATGTCGTGGGACGTTTTCACGGATTTACAAAGTCTTTTAAATATTTTTAAGAAAATCCAAAAATATTTTTTTTGCTGTTTGTCTAGCGAACCTAAAGCGAACCTACAGGTTCGCTCGTCCCTCTAAGGTTCGCCCGGTCTCTCCTTGTTTCGCTGACATGAAACAGCCTTGTTTTTGTGTCAGCGAACCTGCTAGCGAACCAGTCGGAGACTTTGTCTTTTGGTCTTCCGGCGAACCTAAGGTTCGCTGGCCTGTCTGCCAGCGAACCTATGGTTGTATATATATACAGTGGCAGCGAATTTTTCTCACTTTTTCGCTGTCCATCTGTACTGTAGCAAGACGCTTTTCAATTTCAAAACACCAAACGTTCGATTCTCACTATTTCACGACCTTTTCTTACATTAAACATCATCTAAGTGTGCGGTATGCAATCGTTTTCATCTTAATCTGTGTTTTATTCCCTTAATCGTTCATTTGACCTGTTAAATCTGTCGATTCGTGATTATGTTGCGTTTAAAAAGGCTGATTGTATGTTAGATGTTAGGGTTTTACTTCATAATCGCCTCATCTTGTGATTATACTACCTGATTGTTGCCTTAAATGCCTATTAATGATGAACTGTATGCGATTTCGGCCGTTTTTCAAAAACTAGGGTTTCCAGCGAACCTAAGTGTTCTTCTGGCGAACCTGAACGAAAGTTCAAGACATCGAGCGAACCTATGTCGTTATGCTGCCCGCGCAACAACATAGATTCGCCCGACTGTTTCTAGCGAACCTATACATTCGCTCGACAACAATGACTGATTTTTCTTGTCAGCGAATCTATAGGTTCTTGTGCCAAAATCTCAGGTTCGCTATACCAGCGAACCTAATTTCCAGCGAATCTATTTTCTGATTTTCAAATCTTCATTTCTGATCAATCTCCGTTTATCTTTCAGGCACAATGTCGACGTTATTCTTCGAGAAAAAGCACAACATGTGTGCTTTACTCGACGAAAACTTCGAAAAGGCCAGCAGCTATAGAGACGCTATCATATGGCTGAAGTCGTCACATATTTATCATGCCATCTCTCACTCTCCCACCATATACGAGACGCACGTTCGGGATTTCTGGCGAACTGCGGTCATGAATGTGTCGGTGCAGCCGTCACGAATATGTGCCAATGTCTGTGGCCACGACTTGGCATTTACTGAAGCCGATCTGGCTAGAATTTTGAGGCTAGAGGATGACGTGGGTGAGGAGGTCCATATGACAGCTGAAGAAGTTTACGGGGCATTTCGGAACGCTGGGTATGAGGGTCCGATGCCAGGTGAAAAGAAAATGGAGTTTGTGAAGTCGTACCTGATCCAGGAGTGGAGGTATATAGCGCATGTGTTCATTATGTGCCTGGATCACCGAAAAGGGGGTACGGACGGATTGAACTTGGACTGGGCTCGAGCGATGATGCTGTTTTGCCGAGGGCAAAAAGCTAATCTGGCAAAGTTGATTTACAATTACATGCTCGAGAACATCCATGCCAGCAAGGGGGCAAAATGGCTAATGTATCCCAGATTCATTCAGATGATTCTGAATGATAAGTTGCCAAATCTGCCAGTTGAGGGTGCTATATTGGAAATCTGGGATATGCATCCCAGAATCTTCAAGGATTGTAAATCTGTGCGGGCGGACTGTGTTGGTAGAACGTCGTTTTTGTGGGAGAATATGTATCCGGCTGATAGGTGGGTTTATATACAAAGGTTGATCGAGTCGGAAAGGAAAAGAGGTGGAGAAAATATAGAGGTGATTGAAAAGAAGATCAGGAAACGGAAACCCTATGCCAAGGATAAAGATTATTCGTTTGATAGAGAGGTGGATGAGATCCAGGCCGAAATTGATGCTGGCAAAGAACTGAGAACTAAAAGAAGGTCTGATATACACGCTGAGGCATCGAAGAAAGCAAAGCATGATGTAGGGGGTACATCTGCTGGGTCTGGGAATGAATGGAAGGATGAGGTTGAGAAATTGAAGACTGATCTGGCTGAGCTAAAAAATAGGCATGAAGAACTGGAGAAACAAGATGCTGAGAAATCGACTGTCATATACGAGATGGGTCGTATGATGAAGGACCAGCAATGTTTGATTGTAAGGATCTTCAAAGAACTGAATGATTTGAAGGAAAATGCTGGAACTGAACCAGCTATGACTGAGGCCGAACTGAATTCCTTGACGGATATTACAAAATATCCGTTAATGGACATTGATTTTGATAATAAGGGAAAGGGAAAGGCCGTAGAGGAAGAGTTTGATGAAGAGATGGGGATAAATTTGGATGCGTTTGAAGGAGAGGAAGTTGTTGGTGGAACTGGTGTGGATTATACATTGGTGGATGAACCGGACACTGATTTTGATGCTGAAAGTGAGGAGGACATTGAGGATGAGCCGGAGATATACAAGGTGGAGGAAAAGGGAATGAGCTACCAGTTTGAACACGCTGAGTTAGACAAATCCGAATGGTTTAGAAAGGAGGAAGCTGTGGTGCCTGAGGTACCAATATTTCAACACTTAGACGAACCCACCACCAAACAGCAAGATAGACAGATCATTGCATGGAAATACAACTGTTTGGTGGAAGCTTATATGATCAAAAGGAGGGGTGGTGACATCACTTACGTCAAGAACCGAAAGCATTTCGCCACCTTTCCTAGATGGGACTTGAGGAGACTGGCAGAGCTACCGCTACTGGGAAAGGAAAATAGCGGCAGGGCGTGCGCGTTCGAAGCTGCAATTCAGGAGGCCGCAAAGTCAGATTTTGTTGATTTCGGATACCAAAAGCCTAGAAGGATGAGGCAGAAGGTGGATAAACATTGGGTGTCATGGAAGGGGAAGATCGTGCTGAAAATAGATGCTCCGAAAGTGATGACGAGGGTCAGGGTCCCCGAAACTCAGCCGCCGAGACTGCAAAATTTCCTGAAATGGTTCTACGACAACAGTTCGGGGGAGGCCGTTATCAGATTACAAGGGGAAGACCGTCCTGAAATACGGTTGTTTGATCCAATGGAGGTCTTCTCCTTCTGTGATGAAGATTTAAAGGTTTTGTGTGAAAACAGAATTAAGCACGGGGCTGGAGATGACACTGCTGCCGAAGCAAACCTGTTTGTGAAGGTTGCTAACAAAGCCCGGGGAATTCGTGCTGAGCTGAAGGAGGTAAATGAGAGGTTGAGGAGGACGGATGATCTGAAATTGGAGATGGATGATTTGACTAGACAACTTGATCGAACGATAGAGCAGAGGTTTGAAAAACCAGTTGAAGTGATTGACTTGGAAGCTGTAAGCGAGGAGCCAACAGCAGAGATTCAGGCGGAAACGACAGTTCATCCTGAGCCTGATACTGAAGTCGCTGATACAGAGTTTGTGGATTCAATGTTAAATCTAAGTGAAGATGAGGCCGAAATTGAAGACTATACAAATCCAATGGCCGGGATCAAAGAACGGGCAGGAGCTTTTATTGAACAACTTTGAAGCCATAAAGACGGAGCTAATCTGAAGACTTCCCCAGGTGAGGTCCAACCTAGGGGGAGTATTGATAGTCTACTATATATAGGTTGGACTCACCGGCTTGTCGGTGTTACTTTTGTATGTAATAGTTTGACTTGTTATGTTATTTGGTCTAGCGAACCTACGGGCGAATCTATTGATTCGCCCGCAGGCCAACATGTCTTTTGTATTAGGTATCGACTGGGCGAACCTATGTGCCCAGCGAACCTGTGTTGGTTCGCTGGATAGATTCGCTAGAGCGAATCTATCAGCGAACCTAACACCACTATATATTGTAACCTTATCTTCACATTTATACAACTTTTGCACATCTTTTACTCAAGCGATTTCTTACTGATTTGTGTTGTGTAATCGTTCCATTGAGGTGCTAGGAGCATATATCTTTCATCATTGTAGCTTATATACCTCGATTGTGTGTTAGATCTTGTTATTGGGTTATTTGGACTTTATACACTTTGTTCTTCAAGTATTGGCTATATTTGTGTTAAACAAGTCAACAAAGCACTGAAATCACGTTCATTATGGACCAACATATATTTATGAAGAAACTAACACATTTGTCTTGTTTATGTTTTATGTTTGTTTTGACAGATGGAGAATCTCAAGTTTGAGCCTAAACACAATTTGGTAGCATGTTTGGATGAATCAATTCCTGAAACAGATGGTTACAGGGATATGATCAAGTTCATCAAAAGGACCAAATATGTGTATGCTATATGTGCCAAACCGGTCATATATGCAAGGCTGATTAAGAGCTTCTGGAGGACAGCAGAGGTTGTTAGAGATGAATGGTGTTGCTGTCGTTCGAGGCAACATAACTAGGGATATGATTTTGACTGTTTCTGAAGAAGCTATTAGACATGCCCTGAGGATAGATGAAGATGAGGTTGGGATGAATGATGAGCTGACCATGGATGAATGTAAATCGTGTTTTGTTAATATGGGTCATCCACCTGTATTTCCAAAGTCACAGTTTTATAGGGCGAAGTTGGGAAAGAAGTACAAGTTGTTATGCTATGTGGTGCAACAATGCATGTCCAGGAGGAGTGCAGGGTTTGATAATTTCCCATCAGATATTGCATCACCGATTGTTGCCATAGCAGAAAACAAACCCTTTAATATGTCGAGATGGATCATGAATGGTTTTGTTTTTAACCTGGTGAAGGGCAAGAGGTTTAAGTTTCTCATGTACCCGAGATTCTTACAACTGATGATCAACATTGCCTATCCTATCATCAGATCCGAGGGTTATGCTGGAGGGATGTTATACACTGAGGACATGAACGATCTATCTTACCGAAAGATGAGTATCGGGAATGTGCCTGATGTTGAATTGTTTGAGTATATGAGAGATATAGCCAACAATGAAGAAGATGTAGAAGGTATTTATCATCACATATCTCATTGTGAGATTGTTGATCCACAGGACCTAGTGGATGAGGTGCCTGACAATTTGTTAGATGATGACGAGTACTTTGCTCGTCATCCAGAAGATGAAGAAGATGATGGTAATGATGATGGTGATAATGATGAGGATAGCGATAGTGGTGATGAACATGATGATGGTGGTAATGATGGTGCTGAATCTGAATCTAATTCAGAGGAGGCAGAGATTGTAGAAACTTTTGAACCTTTGGAAGTAGAGAATATTGAAGTTATTGAGCCTATGGTAATAGAAGAACCTGTTGAGGTTGCTTCTGTTGTTGAAGAAGTTGTTGCTAAAATTCCAAAAGATGTTAGTGTTCAGTATGTCAGAAGGAAGAGATCGAAACAAGTTAAAGAGCATGTGATTGTTGAGCCTGAAGAGATTGATGTTCTTCAGATTGCTCAGGAGGCAATGGCCGAAGCTGAAACTATGGCACAGATAGTTGAGGAAGCTGATGCTGGCGTTGCTGATCCTACTGCTGTTGATGATCCCACCACATCGTCTCAATTTGCTGAAAATATTGAACAAGGTTTGGAGTCTTCACCAAACTTTGTGTCAAAGATTGATGAGAATGAGAATGAGAAGGATAAAAGGATTGCAGATTTAGAAGAAATGGTTGCAAAGCTGATTGAAGCGAATGTTTTGTTGAAAGCTTCAAATGAACGGAAAAAGAAAAGATTTGATGAGTATTGGGATATACATAATCAGAATTTGAAAATCTTCAAGAAATTGGATGAGGATCATGTTAAGCTTGTTGATGAACATGTGAAGTTGAAGGATGATTATGAAAAACTGAAGGAGGAGCATGAAAATCTGAAATTTGATTACAAAGAATTGCAAGCTGAATGTAATACTTTGGATGCCGAGAAAGAAATGCTAGAAAAAGAGTTGGAGGAGACTAAACCAAAGAAAGCTGGCTCATCATCAGATAAAGATTTTTCTGAAGAAATAGTTGAAGTGACTGAAGCTGAAGTTCCTAAAGTTTATTTGACTAGAGCTCGAGGCACTACGAATGTTGGCATTAGAGTGGAATCACCAATCATCATTCCCGATGAAGCTGTTGCTGAAACTGTCATCTCTGACAAAGCTGAGGGAAAAAGGAAGTTGGATGCTATTCCAGAGATTTTTGGTGATGAAGGAAGCTCGAAAAAGGCTAAGATTGTTGAAACAGTGCAGATTGAGCCGATTCAATCTGTAGCTGTAGTTGAGACTGAGAAAGTTGATGAAACTGTGACAGACTCTGGAGCTGAAACTGAAGTATTTGTAGTGACTGATAGTGAGAAAGAAGCTGGTTCTGAGGACACAGTTCAGATTGAGCCGATTCAATCTGAAGCTGTTGATGTGCCTGAAACTGAAGCTGAAGTTGCAAGTCAGTTTGAGCCGGTTCAAACTGACGATGCACCTATGATTGAGGCGTTGGATGATTTAGATGACATAGACTTCACTGAATCTGAAGATGAAGCTGGGCCAGAACCGAATGTTGTTGAAGATATTCCAGATGATTTGGATCAAAGGTTTGCATACCTTGAGAAAATGAAGTATAATGCTGTATTTTTGAATGGGTTGACTGTGAGCCAAATAAATGAAGAATATGAAAAGTGCCTGATTGCCCAAGATAAAACCGAAGCTGATAAGAAAGAGTTTGTGATTGAGATGGGAGAATGGACTCCGATGCAAGAAAGCCTAAACATAGAAGATTTGCCTCTGACTGAATTGTATCACCAAAATCCAGATGAAATGACTGCTTCTAATATGCGTAGTTGGTTGAGTTCGAGAAACTATCCGTACAAGACTTTGCAGAGGCTGAAATCTGAATCTTTGAGGAAAATTGTTGTTAGTTTAATGAAGAATGAAAAAATGTACAATCGTATGTTTTACTTGGACTACAACAATCCTCAGTATTTCGAGCTAACAAAAAGATTCAAAGTACTTGGACCAAAAGAGATTCCGGTTATGGCTCTACCTGAAGATGCTCACAAGAAACGACATGAACTGATGGATATGTTTCCTAGTGAAGTTAAATCTTACAACATACCAATGGAGGTGCGTGAGTCTTGGCATAAATCAGCAACAGCAGGTGACGTGGTGAGGTCACTGCTGAGCAAAGGTCAGTCCATTGCTGAGTTGCTTGATTCGATGATTGTGCCTGAGAAGAATAAGAAAGTGAAGATAATCGCTTGGAAATACGATGAAGTATTTGATGCATTTATGATTAAGAGAGTAAATGGTTTATGTGATGTATACCATTACTTCTCGAGCATTTTTAAATTGGAGGTTCAGGATCTGAAAGAGCTGCACAAACTAAGGTTGATAAATCACACGCATGCTGAGCGTGGTGATAAATGTGTGATGCTTCTTGATGCCGGGATTGCTAGACCACCGAAGTTTCTGGAATTTAGAGGTCAACAAGAAGATTCAGCATATGTGCAAGCAAAGAAAGAAAGGAAGAAAAAGAGACTGGTTGTAACTGAAGATATGTATTTGGAAGAGTTTTCAGATGAGTACTTTGACAAAGTGACAGATCCTGGATTGAAGGTAATTGATGGAAGTCAGATGACAAAGCCTATACTCAAAGTGTTTTATAATCAAGAAACCTTTGAATTAAAGCTTGTTCGAAACTTGGAAGATTGGGACAAAGACATGATTACGCTTTTCAGTACATTTGAGTTGAAGCTGCTACATCCATCATATATCGATTTTTTGAGAAGCTATAGAATGGAGAAGTGTAAAGATGCACTTGCTGAAGCTGACAGAAAATTGTTCGTGGTAATGATAGAGGTGATTGCTGCTGCAACTGAAAAGATCCGAGTGAGAAAGGCAGTGCTGAACTCTAATCTCGTGAGGGTTGATTTACCAGAGATAGAGTATATGAGAATATCGAGAAGAGGAACTTTGGAGGTGAAAGTCAAAGACCAGGAGATGCCATTCGAATTTTATGCTAATATTGATTTTGCAGGTTTAAATCTGGACTCACTTAGACGTATGAATGCCTGCCCAATTCTGACGAATGAATCCAAGCCTCGACAAGCCAAGATTGCCGAAAAGTTCAAATCATGTATTGAAGAAGCTTTGAAGGAACAAGAAGAGTATAAAGGAAAAGAGATGCTGAATGTCAAAGACGAACCAGAAGAATGGTAAAAGAGATTGATGCTGAACAAAGAAGAAAAAGATTGAAGATTTTGCTGAAGATCCAAAGTTAAATCTTAGGGGGAGTACTGTTAGGGTTATTTCCTGTGTTAAGATTTACTTTGTATTTTGTTTATATGTTTGTAAATAGTTTAGGGTCTATTTTGTTATATTCCTTAAACTTGTAATTGTTTGCTTTAAAGCATGTAGTGAGAGAGTGTGAGGAGTGAGGCTAGATCACTTTTACACGTTAGAAAGAGAATTAACTGTGTGTGATTTATTTCTCCTGCACTTGTACTGCGAATTGCTTTGATCATCAATATACAAAGAGAATTATTAGTATGAATTGTATTTTTGATTGAACTGTTTGTTTGTGCGACTTATTCTGATCATTGTGAGTAATATTAACGATCCAATTGAACCTATCAATTGCTATCACCAAACACACACACAATGACCGATCTGCTGCTTCTTCTTTTCTTTCTGTTTACTCGACAGACGACAACAACAGTAACAACACCCTTCCTCTCTCGATCTGCTAAAACAACACAAACACTTCTTCTCATTTTCTTTCTTTGTTGACAGCAGCAGACGTACACATAAACAGTGTTATGGTTCGAGTTTTATGGTGGTGTTGACGGATCTGTTATTGATATGGTTGGGGTATGGGTTTGGTTAAAGAGAAACGAGATGGTTAAGGTTGTGTGAGTTTAAATCTGATGGTTATGGTTGTTTTGGTTTTAATACTAGAGAGGGTATGGTATGGTATGGCAGGTTGGTTTTAGATTTGTGATGAGCAAGAATGGTTTGTGTTTGGTTATGGGCAGGGGTTATGGTAATGGTTTGATTTTGGTGTGTAGATCCTTTTTTTTATGGTTTGGTTTGAAATGGTGGGTGGGTTAAGGGTAAAGATTAAGGTGGATGATTAAATCTGGTGAATCTGTGATGTGGTTGGCTGTAGATCCGTATAGGGTTTTGGTTTGGTTGTGATTTTCAGGTATTGTTGGTGCAGGAATGTGTAAAAAAATAGGTTCGCTCAGTTCAGGATAGTGTCGGGAGAACTTATAGGTTCACTAAGAACAACGGGCGAATCTATGCAAATGCTTGGCATAGATTCGCTCAAAAGTTTGAACTTTCGTTCAGATATTAACTAGTTTCGCTGATCTTGCAGATTTGAAGATTTGAAGAACACCAAGAACACACACACACTGTTTGTGAGAGAAAATCTCAGATCTGATGATTTCTTCTTCTTTTCTTATAGATCTCAGCTTGTAGATCACAAATATGTTGCTAAAAACAATATATCTGATGATTGTTGAAGTAGATCTGATGAAAATATGAACATTCAAACTCAGATCTACTTTCTCTCTCTTAAAACCCAACTTTCTCTCACTAACATTCTTCAACAATCTTCAATGATCAGTAACAAATCTTCAAAAATATGAATGAATTGGATCTCTCTTAGGCTCTGATACCAATTGTTGGTCCCATTAACACCTTTGAATCAGTAATTAGTGAAGATTTTGGATCAAATGGTAAAATATTGATGAACAAGATGAAGAACACAATGAAAAACTCAGATTTGATCTTGTATTGATTGCATCAGATTTACAAAGTTGGAAACCCCAATCAAATGCTCATTCAAGCCGAAAAAACCCTAATTGTCATTTACTATTTATAGCCTAATGACACTTTGGACTAATGACAATTAGGACCCTAAACTTAGACTAAAACATGACTAATGGAAATAATACAAATAAAACCTAATGTTTAGTCTAATATATATTTTGTCATTAAGACAACATATATATATTACATAAAATACTTAAATGACGAAAACGATTAAATATATTTTGTTGACACAAAATATATTTATTAACAATTAAACTTCGTCGCCTTCAACGTCTTGTCTCTAATCTTTGTCCCGAACGCGTCGTGTTGACTTTTGCGTTCTCTTTGACCGTTGACGTTGACTTTTGTTGACTTTGACGGTGTTGATAATATTAGACTACAATTCAGGTCCAACAATAGTCCCCCATAGTCTATTATTATCAACGTCTTGCATCGTGTTTAGCACCGATAAGTCAATACTGTTGGATCTTCAATTTGGTAAGCTTTAGTCTTAATTTCAGCTCCAACAAAACTCCCCCAAGACTTAATCGGTATAAATCACTGCTTGTGTGTGATTTTTGGACTAATTGAACAAGTTTTTAAGAAATCATTGAAAATTGGATGAAGATGTTCATGCCAATGATGAACAGGATGAAGATGTACTAGACGCATGACTATTTTTGACTTAGACAAATTACTGGACTTAGTTTGTGGATAATATTAGGTTCTTGTGTTGTCGTGTGAAGACAATTTGTCTAGACGGGTGAAAACTCAAGGAGAAACTGTGTACTGTTGTGCCGAGTGAACAACTGTACAGTCGGGTGAAAATATTTACTTGTGTTGTCACTATTCAGCTGTGTCATCAACTCACTATACAGTCGTGTCATCTATTTACTGTTCAGCCTGGTCATCAAACATCAGCCGTGTAAAGTTCTTGTAGGGTGAAAATTGATAATGTTCAGTCAGGTGATCTACTTTTTTGCCATGTCAAAGAATAGTTGGGTCAAGACATTCACTGTTCAGCCGTGTGATACTACTCAGTCGGGTGAAGATTTGTTTGTTTGAAATTGTTTACTGCTCAGCCGTGTGACTTCAATTGTGCACTGTTCATTCGGGTGAAAGAAGGAAATTACTGTTCAGTTGTGTGAAGTATACACTGTTTAGCCGTGTGAACTATTTAGTCTTTCAAGCCACATTATCTGAATTGATATTGTGTAGTCGCATAAATTACATTTCATTTCTTAAACTTAGTTTTTATTTCAAAAAATTTAATTGTCTTTTCAAAAAATCAACAAAAAAATACAAAAATATTTTCTTTTAAATTTAAAATGGCTCCTATTGATGATTCGAATAATCGTGTACCAAGGTTAGTTATCTGTGTTCTATTGACAATGATTTATGGAAGTCGATTGATAAAGGTCCTCATATTCCTACTCAGACTGCTCCTGATAGTGCAAGCACCTACAAAAAAGATTCAACAGAACCATATCCAGAGGATAATTTACAAGGTGAAAACTTACGGAATGTGAAAAATGACATAAGGCTTATTCCTTGATGTGTAAAGGTCTACCACTTCAAGTACTGTCAAGATTGGATGCTTATCAGACTGGCTTCACATTATTCAAAGCATTGAAATCAATTTGTGAAGGAGGAGAACAGTTAAGAAGTCTCAAGAAGCAGAAACTAAAGAGACAACTGGAACTGTTTGAGCATATTTCTGGAGAAACTTTTCATGAAATGATGAATAGATTTGTGCATCTAACAACTGAGATGACAAATGTTGATGTTAAGACAGATCTTCAAGATCTTAATGATAGATTACTATGTGCTCTTCCATCATCATGGAAACAAACAGTGACTTTGCTAAAGCATACAGGAAAGTTTCTTATGGACTTGGATCTTCTTATAGCAAAGATTGAAGAAGTTGAAATCGATGAAAGTTCAAGGAATACTGATAGATCTGGTTCTCGTGCTCAGTATAAGTTCATGGTGAATCCTGCAAACACAGTTGAGAATGCCTTTCTTGCTCAAGATGGTATCAAATCTGAAGATGAGGGTGATTTGTTTGTTGGTGCTAGTTTTTATACTAATTCTTCATATCAACCAAGTTCACCAATCTACATGCAACCTCAATCTCCACCAAGAGTTCAAGTTCAACCAATGAAATATCAATCAGAAAATCAAACTTCAAGTTCAACTGTTCAAGGCAAAGTGAAAGATGTGATGAATATCCTGTTACAAGATGATGAAACAAAGAATGCTTTTACTGCGTTCATGGCAAGCTTTTAAGCTTATCAGGGTAGTCACTTAACTTAACTGGATGCAGTTCTTCAAGATCTATTTGAAATGGATCTTGATGACGTTGAAGAGATGAACTTAAACTGGCAAATGGTTATGGTTGCATACAGAACACAGAAACATGCTTATGTTAACCGTAATTACAAGCCAAATGCAAACAAGACAGTTGGTTTTGACAAATCAAAGGCCAAATGTTTCAATTGTAATTGCTATGGTCATTTTTCAAGGGAATGTAAAGCTCCTAAGAATCAGAATTACAATGGTCAGGCAAGTTTAAGTGGACAGAATCAGCATCAAGGTCGAAGTTAGATTTCACAATAGTCTTCAAGCTATCAGAATAGAAATCAACGATTCATTCAGAAGCCATATCAAAGTCTTCTAAAGCGTTTGTGGTCAGTTTCAAAGATGGATATGACTGGAGTGCTTATGCGGAACAGTTTACAGCTGATCTTACTTCAAATTTGGCACTTGATTGTGAAAAAGAAGATGAAGATTGGTCTAAAGAAGAGGATTATCAAGTGTGTAATGATGACAGTCAAGATTCAGAAGAGTATGATTGGAGTGCAAAGTCAGATCCAACTGAGGAATCTGAATCACAGATTGCTCTTATGGCTACATCTGAAGAGTCTTTCTCATCTGCTGAATCAAATCAACCAAAGGTTAGTAACGAATTACCCCTAACTATGTGCCTTTGCCAGATGATGTGAAAGGCAGGTTATGTTCTGAACAATGCATCAAACAAGTGGAACACTATTGAAATCATTCATTTAAAATCAGTGATAAATTAACTAAACATGAAAAACTTCATGAACAACTTAAAATTGATCATAAAATTTCTGATGATAAGATAATGTCACTTAAATATTCATGGAACAAAACTCTTAAAGAACTGGAACTTGTAACCAAACAACTTGAAGAAATGACAAAGAACTATGAACAAGAAAAAGTTACACATGCTGTAACACCAGTTGAACTATCAAAAGTGAAAATTTGTAAAACAATGGTTCAACAACTGGTAAGTGAAAGAGGCAACAAGAACAAAACAGGGTTGGGTTTCACACATGAACCAATGCCTAAATCAATCACAAACACTTAACCAGAAAACTTCAATAAATTTGATCATTCACCTGAAAATGAACAAAGATTCAAAGAAATTCAAAGAAATAAATCTGAATCTGAAGGATCTGAAGTGTTGATTGAAAGTTTGAAAGAAGATGATAGTGTGGCTGTCGTAGCTGATGACGAGGCCAGTGACAAATCTGATCCCATTCTGGTGCAAGTTATTGAGTATCCAAAATTGAATACGGAACTAGAAAAGACGGTGAAGGACGATGCAGAGTTTTCAGGATACAACGATCCAGAATACATCAAGTGGAAAAAGGAGCAGAAAAATCGTGTTGCTGACTAGTTAAAGAAACAGTGAAGAAGAATGATGTTTCGACAGTCAAGGTGTAGAAACCGAAAAAGTTAAACAATCAATCTGAAACGAAACAGTCAAAAGGTAAAAATGTCATAACATCAAATGACAATACCAAAGGTAACAAAGCTCAATCTGTCAAAGCTGAATCTGTAAAACCAGTGACAAAGAAAGTGTCAATGATAAAACCAATCTAGTTTGTGTCAGCTGGAACTTTTGATATGAATTCATCTCATGGTAACCAAACAAATTCAAAGATCAAATCTAACTCTGGTCTGAAATCAGGTTCAGGTCCTAAGACTTCCGCTGTTAATGATAAAAGATTTGAATCTAAGAAGGTAAGTAAGGAAGATGTTTCACAATCAAAAACTATTCCAGGAGCTAATCCATAATCAGGTAACAACAAAGCAATTTCACAAACACAATCTCCACAAAAGAACCAAGTTAACTTTAAACAAAACAAGTTTGTTAATGAATCACGTGTTGGTTCAAATCCAAAAGTTAACAATTGGCTCTACAAGATCAGTAAGAAATATTGTGAGATTTGTGATCGTTATAATCATGCTACTGCTGAGTGTTTTTTTAACAGGTACTGCGATTACTGTGATAAAAGAAACCACTCTTCAGAAGAATGTTTTTATAACAAGTTTTGTGACATTTATGAAAGGAGAAACCATGACACTGCAGATTGTTTCTTTCGAAACACCTCATCAAAAGGAATGACTCGTTTTCCAAAATTTTCCAAAAATCAATCTTTTGGTTTTCTAAAAACGAACCAAAGTCATTCTCCTAATTCGAGACCTTTCAAAAGAATCAATTTTAGATTTGATGAAATCTCATCAAGAAATTTTCAGGTTAACAGATTCACACCGAGAGCTTTGATGGTTCGAAATCAAAGAAATGAAAACAACCTTGATCCTAAGTTAGAGGAAAGGTTTTCAGCTTTAAGAAGAAAGCAATTGAATCAAACCGGTGGTAGAAATAATTTCCATACAAATTTCTCGAATGAATCAAACTTTAATAACTTACATTATCAACAAGTTACTGTTACAGATAGATTCGCAAAACCCAAGACCATGTGGGCCTGGGTTGACCAAACTAACTAAGTAATTGTTGAAATGCAGGTGCGCCCTCGAATACATGTCAACTCTTGGTTTGTTGATATTGGATGCAGCCGGCATATGACAGGCAATCATGCCTTGCTTTAGGACTTTAAGCAGAAAAATGGTACACATGTTGCATTTGGAGGAGATGCTGGTGGAAAAATCATTGGTGAAGGAACTATGTCAGATGGGATTATAAGTTTTGATAAAGTCAACTACTGTGCCTAGTTGAACTTTAACTTGCTAAGTGTATCCCAAATCTGTGACAAATCATATTCAACATTATTTGATGATTCTTTCTGTTACATACTGAAACCAGGTTTCAAGATTGCAAATGAGTGGGTTGTGGTTAAAGCTCCAAGAGATAGAGACGTGTACAAGCTTGATATGTCTCAGATTGATGCTGAAACCGAAACAACATGTCTCATTACACATGCATCAAGTGTTGAGAGTCAGCTATGGCATAGAGGGCTGAGCCATTCAAACTTTAGAAACATGAACAAATTGGTGATTGGAATCATGTTGTGGGAATACAGTCAAAGAAATTCTCAACAACTGATCTTTGTCCAGCATGTTTGAAAGGAAAACATCACCGAATGTCTTTTAAGTCCAAGCTAAAAAACTCCATTTAAAAACCCTTACAGATGCTTCATATGGATCTTTTCGGACCAATAAATGTTCAAAGCATTGGAAAGAAATCTTATTGTTTAGTCATCATTGATGATTTTACTAGATTTTCTTGGGTTTTTTTCATGCATGCTAAATCTGAAACTGCTGAGTTGTTAAAAGAATTTATTATCAAAGTTGAAAATCAGTTAGAATCGAAAGTAAAAATCTTGAGAAGTGATAATGGAATCGAGTTTAAAAACACTAACGTGGACTCGTTTTTTGCAGAAAAGTGAATTACGCGATAGTTTAGTGCTCCAAGAACTCCTCAACAGAATGGAGTTACGGAACGGAAAAATCGGACACTAATTTAAGCCGCAAGATCCATGCTAGCAGATGCCACAATCCCTGTCACATTCTGGGACGAAGCTATTGCTACTGCTTGTTTTGTACAAAACAGGACTCTATTGGTTCAGGATAAACATAAAACTCCGATGACTTGTTATTTGGAAGGAAACCGAATATTTCTTACTTGAAAGCTTTTGGTTGTCCTGTCTCGATTCTAAATCTAAGTGATCATCTAGGAAAATTTGAGTCAAAATCTGACGATGGTTTCTTTCTTGGATACTCGTCTGTTTCAAAAGCCTATCTTACAGCAAAACTAATGTAGTCCTTGAAACTATCAATGTTATGTTTTTAGAAAACTCCTTTCCGTTAGTGGCTCATGTTCCCGAATGGTTATTTGATTTAGATTCATTATCCAAATCATTCAATTCTAACTTGTTTGATTTTTTGGGAAAATCAAAGAAGGAATCAGGAGATTTAGGATGTTTCAATGATGATTCAGACAACGATGATGATAATGATCTCAATTCTGAGTATTCGTTCATGTCGTTTCACAATCCTAATGTTGAATCCTTCAACCAAGGTCAAGGTCCATCAGATTCTCAAGAAGATTAGGAAGCAAACAATCATGAAGATGTTCAGAATCAGCAAAATTCTCCTAATGATGGTGGATCTGTTCATACTCAACCATCATCCGATTCGAATGTTGAAGTTATTCCAGAAACATTTGATTACTTCATCAATTCACCTGATCAAGTTCCTAATTTTACTCCGTATACTTCTAAAATCCTACAAGCTCTTCCGAATCTAGAGACACAAGTACAATGTGAAGAAATTCCAACTCACCGTGTTCATAGGAATCATCCTATCTCTCAGATTATAGGTCCTTTGGATCAAAGAACTATGAGAAGTCAGACTGAACATGCTAATATATGTCTCTACTCATGTTTTCTGTCTCATGTGATATCGAAGAACATTTCAGAAGTGTTGCTAAATAATAGCTGGATAGAAGCAATACAAGAGGAGTTATTACAATTCAGAAAGCAAGAAGTTTGGAAATTAGTGGACTTACCTGAAGGAGAAAATGCTATTGGTACAAGATGGTTGTACAAGAACAAGCCAGATGAACGTGGCATTGTTATGAGAAATAAAGCCAAACTAGTTGCACATGGTTACACTCAAGAAGAAGGTACTGAGTACGAAGAAGTGTTTGCTCCGGTCGCTCGACTAGAAGCCATTCGCGTTTTTCTAGCTTATGCCTCATTCATGAAGTTCAAAGTGTACCAAATGGATGTTAAAGGTGCATTTTTATATGGACCAATTACCGTTGATGTGTACGTCAGGCAACCTTAAGGATTCGAAGACCTTGAGTATCCACATCCTGTATACAAATTGAGCAAAGCTTTATATGGTCTACATCAAGCTCCAAGAATTTGGTACAAGACGTTATCTAAACATTTGCTGGAACATGGTTTTTCAAAAGGTCAGATTGATCCAACTTTATTCATGAATCGGGATAATGAAGATCTACTGTGTGTTCAAGTATATTTGGATGATATTTTCATCGGATCAACAAGTTCATCCATATGCAAAGAATTTAAGGAAATTATGAAATCCAGATTTCAGTTGAGTTCTATGGGGGAGATTAATTTCTTTCTTGGATTGCAAGTAAAACAATCAGTAGACGGAATTTTTATCAACCAATCAAAGTTTGTGGACAAACTGTTGAATAAATTCAAGTTGCAAGATTGTCAAACTATTCGAACTCCATCTGATGTGAACTGCAAAATCCAACCTGATCCAAAAGGCAAATCTGTTGATCAAACACTTTAGCGATCAATGATCGGTTCGTTGATGCATCTCACTGCATTAAGACCAGATATCATGTATGCTACATGTGTATGTACCAGATACCAGTCAGATGTTAAAGAGTCGCACCTAATTGTTGTCAAACGTATATTCAGATATCTCAAAGGGAAACCTAATCTCGGGTTATGGTATCCTTATAAAAGAAATTTTTGAATTATATAGTTATTCTGATAGTGACTTTGGTGGTTGTGCTCTTGACAGGAAATCAACCACAAGTGGATGTCAACCATGATTAATTCAATCTATAGGGTTAATCAACCATGATTAATTCTATTTTCATGAAAATCAAAAATACAAAATCAGAAAGTATAAAATCTAAAAATATAATAAGTCGTTGTCTTTTATTGATTCCTATGTCATTTTATTTATGCATTGTGAGTGTGTATGAAAAAGAAAAAGAAAACAAAAAGAAATATCATGTCACAAGAATCTATGTTTCAAAAAGTGAAAAATGATTGACACACTAGGCATTATCTAGTACATCATTTTTAATAATAAAGACTGATAAGTGTACATTGATGTACGAGACAGCTTAGACAATTAGACTGAAAAAGTAAGTTCATTATTGACAAACCTAAACTTAATGATATTTGTGTTAAGTTCCATTGTCATCATGTCTAAATATATCTCTTTGGATGAACTTCTTGTGATGATTATTTAAACATAATCGGGTAACGATGCAACCTATTCAGTGTGATGAACCGCATCGTGAGCTTCTTTGTTGTGGTATCCACAGACCTGAAGTCTCACACTAAGTCTCTTTTGAGCTTCAAGATGCAACAAAAGATTCCCAAAGATGGAACAAAAGGAGTCCCAAATGTGGACCGTCACCAAATAAATTCCAAAAAGGAATTCATAAGATTCCCAAGGGAAACATAGGAAAAGAAAAAAATATTCCAAAATGGAATTCAAAAGAAGTCCCAAAGTGGACCAAATCCAAAAATAACCAAAATTCCACACTGTTTATGTTGTAAGTGACCAGGTTTTTATGAAAATGCATTCTGATTGTTGCTGATAAGGAAATAGATTTACATATGTATACATGTGGGTCACATAAGTCATTCTAATCGAACCTTAATTTCATCATGATACCGAAAAAGTAAGTGTGTCAACTCGAGCTAATTGGTATGTTTTCATATCATCACTCAATGTAACACTAGTCAAATGTCTAATCAAAACCTTGCAAAACATGTTCAAATGATGTTTTATATGATCTCACTGCGATATATTGATTCACTGCATTGCATATGTATTTACTTTAATGTGTGTGCTTTGTGTGTGCAGGCATGTGGATTCTTTAAAGACAAAACGACATTCTTTTTAAACTTAAAATTTCAAGAAATTTCAAGTTTAGAGGGAGAAATAAGTTGAAAAGCATTCTATTTTGCAAAACAAAGAAAATATTAAGAAACAAGTTGGAAATCATTTTACATTGAGAAGAAAAAGAAAATTTGAAAAATTATGAAAAATCGTGTGTTGAATGTAAGGATCAAGTAATTAATGAAGGCAAATGTGTTGTGTAAGATAAAAACAAATCCAAGTCTTGTGATTATTTTTTTTAAATGAAAAAGCTTCGGGATATTGAAATATTGATGGTGCAAACTTTTTGCAAAAAGAAAATCAATGAGAAAATGTGAAATTAAAGTGTGTGACATTTTAATTGTGAATTAATTGAAATTAAATTTATTGCCCTATATAATGATTGAAATTAATTTTATAAACCCTAATTAAGGGTGTCATGTCTAATTAATTTGTCAAGAATGTTGCAGGTGTAATAAATGCAGTTGAAAAGTCAACGGGCGAAGAAAATGAAGAAAATTGTCTAAGTGTTGTAGCCGGGTGTTGAAAATTTCATGCTACTATGTAGCCGAGTGATGGGTAAATTAAAGTCAAGGTGTAGCCGTTTCAAATTTGTGCATCAATATGTGTCACGACTTAACTATGACACGACCAAACGGTGTCATGCCTTGATTGTTGAAGCAGTTTAAATGTTGACCCGCCTCAACTTTTGCCACGTCTCAACAAGTGTTAAACCGACTAAGGCCTATGAAATATTGTTGAGTGAAGCTTTGAGACGACCAAACAGTGTCTGACCCGTCTCAACAGTACCTCACACGACTATGTCATGACCTGTAACACCCCGGGTTTGGCATGCCCAAACGTGTGACCCGATTGGTACCTGTAACAACCCGAATTTTAGGGCCCAAAATTATTATTATTATTTGTTTGGATAGCATAAGCAAGACACATTGAACAACAAATAGGGAAGTTGTGACACGGTCTAGGCCCGATATAAAATATGATTTAGTTATGGACTGGACCCAATGGGCTTGGCCTACTTGCAGTTTATTAGGCTTGACCCAATCCACCCAAAACCCATCACATGTAAATTGATCCAATAACTTAACCAAAAGTATAATTACAACATCCACTAATATAATCCGACACATTCTACATATGAAACCATATATATATATATATATATATATATATATATATATATATATATATATATATATATATATATATATATATATATATATATATATATATATATATATATATATATATATATATATATATATATATATGTGTGTGTGTGTGTGTGTATATATATATATATATAGGGGAGGGATTTTCTAAAAAGGGCAAAAACTCTAAAAAGGCTAAGAAGGATTATAGGGCGTCGGATCTGGGTGTCAACGGCCAAGATTAACGCGGTGGCGTTTTTATAAATATTATGAAGTTTTGCTGACGCGCGTGATGGAACCAGGGGTAGATTTGTCATTGCGCGTTTCCAACACCATGTATATATAAAAAACACCACGCTTAACACTGACTTTGTAAAATAACACCACGCATATGAAAATAATAATTAATAAAAAACGCCATAGCTAACCTGCTACATTGTAACACAGGAAATTGAATTGAAAACGTCAAAACAATGATTAACACTATCATCACTGTAGAATGAAAAAACGCCATAACTTACCTGCAACAAAGTAGCACCGGAGTCGATATGAAAACGTCATAACAATAATTAACAGATCGATCATGGTGAATCATGGTGTTTTTAACATTCGAACTGATCACTAAAAACACCATGACTCAGAATGTTAAAACCACAATGATTCAAAAGAACAGAAGTTTGATCGGACGTTCGTAATTAGTAAACGAAAACGTAAAAAACAAACAAAAACATCATCGCTTTCAGTATTCGCCATAGATGAATGATTATTGATTCAAAATTAATAAACGTCAAAAAACACCATAACTGAACATCGAGAGTGATGACCAGGGAGTGCTAAGAAACACCATGAGAACAGATCTCATATCGCAGCTTCAACGCGTAAAATGACGATAACGCCCCTCCGTGTTTTTTCCCCCTCATGGACACGTGTATGTTTGTGAATGCTTCCTACACTTCTTAGAGTTTTGAGCCTTTTTAGAAAATCCTCAATCTATATATATATATATTATATTATATATTGTAATTACGCCTACTCGCGTAAAATAACCGTCAATAACTGAAACCGGTCACCAACAATTAAACATTATAAACACTAATTAATAAACCTTATTACAGCAAACTATTTAGTTTGTGAAAGAATTTATAAAAGCATAATAACTAAATTAAAAAAAACAAACAAATCATGAGGCATTAAGCAAATAAATTAAACCTTATCACACAACAACCCCCCCCCCCCCTCCAATTTCCATCGTATGTAACATAATATATAGTTTATTGATTAGTCAAATATGTTACCATTATTATAAATATCTAACATCACACTCCCAACCACCATCCAAATTCTCAGTAACGCAAGAAACCCACAAATAAATACACCTACAAAATCTCAACAATATCCTACCCTACCATTGACCACCTTCCTAGTAAACATATATACTTTTAATTCATTTTTCTATTAAATATCCCTAGTAATCATTCCAACAAATAAAAGTAAAGATCTTTAACTTAAAAATCTCAAGTAAATCTCTGCACAAATCCAAGGATATCCTTCCATAATATCTTTTTTTCCAAGACTAAGATTTAGAGGATCAACATGAATATGTCGATCTTTACACCACCCAATTAGGTTTCATGCAAACAATTCCAAGATATCTCTATTTGAACCCATCCTCATCATTCTTCAGTACTTGCAAGACTTCATCCAGCCTTTACCAAGCCATGAGTCACGTCTAAAGACACTACATATCCTTGTTTTACTGCTGTGAATTCGTCCAAGAAGCATCCGGGTTCGATTCTTTCACACTTACACATCAAACTTGTAAACTATTAGACCTTCATGTAATCTACTATTTCTTAAACATTGTTATATTGTTTCACAGAAGATTCAGCCCCCATTTGCTCATATTATTGTCATACATCAGCTCGGATTAAGTCCCCATATTCTATCTCATCAAGGTAACTCAAAAACGTAACTTTAAATCCTTTATATTCACGGTAACTTAGTGTTTTTATGCAAGCTATTGTACCAAAACATTAATAACCCAAGACCCACAAATTTGACAGCTCTTGTAGACTCATTCAAGCTCCTTAAATCCGTGAACTTCATCCCTACCAAAAAGGTACTCAAACTCCTTCCGAAAAACCATTGCTATATACGTTAAATATGAAATTTAACATTGTTTTAGATACATGTGACGTCTAATTTGACCAAACACATTAGGAATGCTAAACAAAAGCATAAAATACCTTTTAAATCTGGTCTATGACATTCGTTGCATAAAAACCCGTTTAAACCCACTAAAACCGTAAAAACCGGTAAAACCGTTTCGTAATAAACTCGTTTATGAAAAAACCGGACTTTATCAACGAAATATCTTAGAAACTAATTTTTCCAGTGAACTTAAGTCCAAATGAAGGTTTTGACATGAAAAATAGCACTAAACACGTTACCAAATAATTAAACGATTTTAAACGAGTTTAATAACAAGAAAATGGGAAAAATAGCTAACGACCTTGAAAAATTATGAAAATTTACAGAGAATCTAAGTTTACTATTATAAACATAGGAAAAATATTAAAATAGGTGCAAGTCTTTATTTTATATATATTATAAATATTGTCCTAAAAAGGCATAGAAAAAGAAATAAAACAATAAAAATTAGAAGAATCATTTTATTATCACTTTCAACATTTTTTCTAGACTACATATACTGTATAAAATTAGTATGAACTATAAAATGAGATTTATAGATATATTTACTAATTATTTAGAATTATGGCCTTAAAATGATAATATATAGACATAAATAGCTAATTACCAAAAATAAATATAAAAAATATATAAACACATATAAATAGGTATAGCCTACTGTATAAAAATAGATTTTTACACTTAGTAATTAAATCCTAATTATTTGGTATTTTACTCATCTATTCAAGCATTAAAATAAGATTAAATAAAGAAAAATAACAAAATAAGTCTATATAATTAAAAGCCACATTTTTCCAGTAGCATAAAGTATAAATTATATTATGTACTTGTTGTAATGATTAAATGCTATTAACTTAATAAAAAGGGAAAATTAGACCACTAAAACGCAATTCCGGCGAAAGTGACAAATAACAAATATAACAAATTTTAATTGTATATTTGAAGAAAATTTACTTTTATGAACAATTAAAATACTATGTTTATAATAAATTACAAATACTTAACGGGTTTTTGAGCCTTTGAGACCGATGTCACTTTGGGACACCTTCACCTATAGATTATGCATATCACTGAGAACTCTAGTGACATGATTATATATTTTAGGTCAATACATTTAGCTTTGAAGAGACATTTCATTCAAGAATAAGAGGTGAGTTCATGTGATCCCATTTTTGCAAACAATTTTGATTACACTTGTTTTGGGAATTGAGAATACATACTCTTAATTGTTTTTGAACTTATTGGTGTATAATTATTCAAGTTTAATTTTGGTTGCCATGACAATTCCTGACTTTAGCACAATCATTAACTCCAAAAAGGAGCCTCGGGATATATGGGTAGTACTATCTGGGAAACCCCCACACAATAGACCCTTTTGGGATGACCATCCGTTGAACGATATATATGGTTTATCTTGTGGCATATATTCGCGCCATTTGTTACCTTATGTTGGTATAACATAAGTAAGGGAAATATTATCTTGATGTCCACGAGTCGTGGGCACTGGTTTGATTGTGAGCTTGATTAATTTACACCTTATTTAATTATTGTGTCTTGTGTCTAAAACTCATGTTCTCACCAACATATTGTTAACGTATTTTGAGTATGTATTTTCAGGTAATGATCAAGTGTGAAGAGTGTAGGCACTGAGCACTAGAAGGACCAACCCTAGTCGAAGTCAAGAAGACATTAGTCTAGTTTTATTAAATAAATTCGATTGGGTTGTATTTTATTATTTTGGTTTTCTTTTCTTTTCAGACATGTAATTGTAATCGGGACCGAACGATATGTACTAGTGAAATAAATATGTAGTATTTACGCTGCGTTTGGTTGATATCAGTCTTCATGCCTGGGCCTTTGGTCGGGGTGTGATAGTACCTGTTTTGATTATTTTATTCTGAAAACACAGAGTTCAATACAGCAGAATATTTTTCTCAAAACATTGGTCCCATTTCATAATATTTCACAATGTTTGCAAACATCGTTTTCATATAACTGGGCTTAACTACCCGTTATTTTACATTGTTTTCATATAACTGGGCTAGACTACCCGTTATTTTACAAAATATAGTAATTTTATATTACTATAATATTTGAAGCCACAAGATTTCTTCATCGAATGTGTCCATTCTTCTGTGATGTATCTTGTGCTTAATTAGCTAACGTGCACATGTAAAACATCATATGTACAACATGGCACTTAGCATTTTCTTTCTTTTATTCATTACCTGTAAAAAGGGTTTAAAAATAAAACATCAGCGATAATGCTAGTGAATATCATCTGTAGACCCAAATCATTTATAAGCATGAAAGCATTAATTTAGATTAACCATACTAGAAACATGGATAAAATACACACCATCTTGCACACTGATAACAATGTGTTGGTTGTGAGTTATTTCATTATAACTCTGGTGCCTAGGGAATCTCACTCCTTTGGGCACACAAACTGTACCAGCCACGCTTAGTTACAGAACTCACCGTATGAGTTCTACCTAAACACGTGTATACCATTTCTGATCAGACCGTACGTGCCAAGTGTCCGTCTCGTATTTTACCAGCATGCAATAATAAATTAACTACTTTTCATGCTAGTTTCGAAATAACAAAGATTTCATAAAAGAATTTAAAATACAAATGTATTCACCTTAATCAGAATAACTATCATTGGACAACACTTCTTCTAACTCTCTAACCCTTTGAGATTTTTGAGCAAGATCCTTGTGCACTTTGAATCTATACACGTGGCTTAACTGGCGCCACTATAACGGTTATGAAGTTTGGTTCCTATTTATAATTAGGGAAAATCTTAGCTATTAATTATGTAAGGAGTGGGGTACTGGCTTGTCATCGTCGTGGTCAACTATGGATAACTCTATCTAGTTTAGACATGGTTGATCAGTCCATGTCTAGACCAGGGTCAAGTTACCCAATGTCTACCCCGACCCTGACCCTAAGCCCCACAAAATATATACTAATAAATATAACTATTAACTAGACATAATTTTAAATAAGAATATACCTCTTAAACTATCTACGACAATTTGACGTAGAGTTTTCCTACTCGTGCTCCAAAAACGACTACTAACAACACCCATTAGGGTACTGTATACACGGGATTCTCTAAATTAGAGCATTACCGTAAAAAAAACTGAATATATAAAACTCTAATCCTAAGCTTCTATATATAAAAAGTAAGTAAGCAGCTCAAATTTTCATAACATCGATGTGGGATATATATATAAATTGACATGCTAGCTAGCTTGGTTACTTATATTATTATTATTTAATTCAATTGCTTCATTCGTTTTTCTCGTATAACTTTTAAAGTATAGCGTTTTATAAAATTATAAATATACGGTTAGGACGAGCTCATCATTCTCTATGCATCGACCTAAGTTTCGTTAAAAATGGAGAAAGTTCAAATATAATATAATATTATTATACGACGTTTTCTTATAAAAATAATTGTTCGTCTAAACACTTCATATTTCTAGTAGTCATTTAATCCGTTTCTTACTTGTTTGACAATATTTGAAATTTAATTGTCATATATATATACCAATTACTTTTTATGACCACAAGGTCGAGCATCTTAGCTAATATTTAAAATACGAAATATTTATGGATGTTACATCCTCCCCACCTTTATAAAAATCTCGTCCTCGAGATTTGATTGAACTGGTGTGGGTATATCTTTGTCATCCACTTTAGTTAATATTTTATATTCAGTTCAGTCTTACCAAGAGTTTAGTCGCAATATGATAATTACTACGGAATAAAATATTTTAGTTATCCTTGGTTTTAGTCCGTAATCCCCATCCAGATATAATCCTTTCACATTTTAGTAAATTTTTTAGATTATTTTTCATTTATTTTATGCAACATTGGCTATGCTCGTGTGTTAAATATGTCATATTTAGAGTCACTAAGAATTTCCATATATCTTATCTTTCTTATTGTTCATTATAAAGGTTAATATGATATTATCATTTCTTTAAACATTTAGTCATTAACCTAACTGTTTTGCGGATGATTGTCATATAGTGTTCGGAAAACCTGATGCTCTTGTATTATATATAGACTTCACTCTATTTTTATATCTCTGAACTTACTTTTCTCCTGACAGTCAACATGTGTAGTAGCCCTTACAAGAAAGTTCTAAAGGCCTTTCTTGCGTTTTAATAAATAATTATGATATTTCCCAGACATTTAGCCGAGTGCATGATTATCTTATTGTTCACTATCCTTTAGCAACACAATGAATTAGCTACAAGCGTTTATCTTACCTTTCCTTATAGGTGTTACTTTATATTTTGTTAAAATGTTAGATACTAACGAAAGTATCAAATTTGCAAATTCTTGGATTTTTTTTTTGGAAATTGGATTTAAATAATCCAACCTTTTAACTATTGGCCTACAATAATCCCATCTTTTAAAATTCTCTCCACTAGTCCCAACTTTCATCATATTTTTCATCAACGGTCCCTTATTAAATTTTTTAACATTGTTAGTTATGTGAAGACTAGACTTGTGATAAGGAATGTTCTTTATATGATGTGGCAATTTTAATAGGTTTATCTCTTTTAGAAAACCAACCCTAAATAGTCTCTCTAAAATTCAGATTTAATTTATGTGATGGATTTAATCCTTCGATTGATTCCTATAGAATTCGATTTCTGTTTCAATGCCCTGTGATGGATCCAGTGTGCTCGATTCAACACTGGGTCAAAAGAATCAAATGAACTTAACATGTAAACTTGACTAACAAGTCGTTTATCCGTATCTTATAGTTGCGATTCACAAACATCACAGTAGGAAACATAAACAAATTTTTAGAAAAACTATATGCATACATATAGTAAAGACGTGAAAATACTACTCAAATTCAAATACTTGAAATCCCACGTGATTGCTTTTGCTCATCTTTTATAGCCTACACGTATTCAACACATACAATCTTCCTTTACTAGCTCAATTTAATATCAACTAAGACCTACAAACTGTTGTACAATAGTAATTGTTACATGTGTTAGAATTTGATTAGGGCAACGATTTTGGTAAACTTTGAAGGATTTGATGCTCTTAAAAATCGTTGTGTGATCATCATCGATAGTCTGGGTGTTTAAGGGGTATTAATTAGGATTGATTTTTAAATGATATAAATCTATTAAAAATGCCACGTCGTATAAAGAGCTTTCCATGTCACAAGTCTAGTCATCACATAACTAACAATGTTAAAAAACTTAACGAGGGACCGTTGACGGAAAATATGATAAAAGTTGGGACCAGTGGGAAGAATTTTAAAGATGGGATAATTATAGACCAATAGTTAAAAGGTTGGATTATTTAAATCCAATTTTCCTTGTTGGGTTATTTGAAGATGTCACTTTCCAAATATAAGCGAGTGAAGATATTGAGCATCATCACGAGCAAGCGCGGGTGAAGACGTTCATTATTTGTATTTGTCTTAGAATATTTGTGTAATAGTTTCGTGCTTAAATGCACGTTTGTGCTTAATTGCACGTGGTTAGGTTACATTGTAAGGTGAATGGTATAGACTATAAATACCATCACCTAGGTCATTTGTTAAGAGAGTTGCCTGCATTTCATTCCATATCCTTTGTAACCTCTCTATTGATCTAATACAATTCACCTATTCATATTATCATAATCTTCATCATACTTTGCAATGATCTTCATGAACATTCAAGCATCAATACGTGATCAGTGAGATTCCGCATCACTGATTGCAAACAACATACCCAAACAATCTTAGATCTAGATCCAAGCTCGGTTCATCTAGAACTTTCAATTGGTATCAGAGCTGTTGGTATTGTGTTCTTCGCTATTCATCAAGCAAAAACACATAAATATTGCTCAAAATCATGATCTGAATGAATTGTTGCTGTTTTTAGTTGTGATTTATCATCGCGATCACTTCTATTTCACAACAATTGTGCAAATTTCATCAGATTATCATCATATCTGAGGAATTAGGAAGGAAGAAAAATTCACTGTTCGATCAAAATTTTGCTCAAATTCATCAAAATTTGATCATGTTTTGGGTTGATTGAGATTGGAGATTGATAATCGGTACATTTCACTGATTGGGTGTGATTTTTGAAGTAATTGGACAAGTTTTTGTTAAACCCAGAAAATTTCGTTTGACGAAGATGATGAACAGGATGAACTGGTTGAAGATTAACTAGCCGGGTGATAAAATTTGACTTAGACAAAATTTTGGACTTAGATTTGTGAACAATTAGGTCCTGTGCAGCCGTGTGAAGGTAATTTTGTCTAGACGGGTAAAGAATTTGCAAGAAAAAGGTTGTACTGTTCAGCCGGATCAAGAACTGTTGTGCCGGGTAAAGAACTGTTCAGGCGGGTGAGAGACATTTCAGCTGGGTGATACGTTTTACTGTTTAGCCGGGTAACAGGTATTCTGCCGTGTGATCAACTACTGTTCAGCCGGGTCACTATATCTCAGCCGTGTCAAGTCAGACGGGTGATATTTTCGACAACTATTCAGCCGTGTAAACCTTTTTGCCGTGTCAAGTTCCAAGCCGGGTCAAGTTTTTAGCCGTGTGAAGTTTTACTGTTCAGCCGTGTAACTGTTCAGCCAGGTAACTCAACTTGCCGGGTGAAGATTACAAGTGTTGAAGATTGATAACTGTTGAGCCGCGTGACTGTTTAGACGGGTGAAGAACATTCTCATCCGGGTGAAGAAGAAAAGTCACTGTTCAGCCGGGTGAAGAAGAAATTTTCACTGTTCAGCCGTGTGACTCATTTTTTAGTTGTTTCAAACTTTGTTATCTTATCTTGTCATTATTTACTTGCTTTTTAGTTTAAATTTTAACTGTTTCTTTTCAAAAATCATTAAAAACACAAAAATATTTTCTTTAAAATTCTTAAAATGGCACCTAATGATGATTCTGATAACCGTGTTCCTAGATTGGTTAATCGTGCAGATTTCAAGAATTGGTCGATCAGATTGAAAACGAAAGTATCAAATTTGCAAATTCTTGGATTTTTTTTGGAAAATTAGATTTAAATAATCCAACCTTTTAACTATTGGCCTACAATAATCCCATCTTTTAAAATTCTCTCCACTAGTCCCAACTTTCATCATATTTTTCATCAACGGTCCCTTATTAAATTTTTTAACATTGTTAGTTATGTGAAGACTAGACTTGTGATAAGGAATGTTCTTTATATGATGTGGCAATTTTAATAGGTTTATCTCTTTTAGAAAACCAACCCTAAATAGTCTCTCTAAAATTCAGATTTAATTTATGTAATGGATTTAATCCTTCCATTGATTCCTATAGGATTCGATTTCTGTTTCAATGCCCTGTGATGGATCCAGTGTGCTCGATTCAACACTGGGTCAAAAGAATCAAATGAACTTAACATGTAAACTTGACTAACAAGTCTTTTATCTGTATCTTATAGTTGCGATTCACAAACATCACAGTAGGAAACATAAACAAATTTTTAGAAAAACTATATGCATACATATAGTAAAGACGTGAAAATACTACTCAAATTCAAATACTTGAAATCCCACGTGATTGCTTTTGCTCATCTTTTATAGCCTACACGTATTCAACACATACAATCTTCCTTTACTAGCTCAATTTAATATCAACTAAGACCTACAAACTGTTGTACAATAGTAATTGTTACATGTGTTAGAATTTGATTAGGGCAACGATTTTGGTAAACTTTGAAGGATTTGATGCTCTTAAAAATCGTTGTGTGATCATCATCGATAGTCTGGGTGTTTAAGGGGTATTAATTAGGATTGATTTTTAAATGATATAAATCTATTAAAAATGCCACGTCGTATAAAGAGCTTTCCATGTCACAAGTCTAGTCATCACATAACTAACAATGTTTAAAAACCTAACGAGGGACCGTTGACGGAAAATATGATAAAAGTTGGGACCAGTGGAAAGAATTTTAAAGATGGGATAATTATAGACCAATAGTTAAAAGGTTGGATTATTTAAATCCAATTTTCCTTGTTGGGGTTATTTGAAGATGTCACTTTCCAAATATAAGCGAGTGAAGATATTGAGCATCATCACGAGCAAGCGCGGGTGAAGACGTTCATTATTTGTATTTGTCTTAGAATATTTGTGTAATCGTTTCGTGCTTAAATGCACGTTTGTGCTTAATTGCACGTGGTTAGGTTACATTGTAAGGTGAATGGTATAGACTATAAATACCATCTAGGTCATTTGTTAAGAGAGTTGCCTACATTTCATTCCATATCCTTTGTAACCTCTCTATTGATCTAATACAATTCACCTATTCATATTATCATAATCTTCATCATACTTTGCATTGATCTTCATGAACATTCAAGCATCAATACGTGATCAGTGAGATTCCGCATCACTGATTGCAAACAACATACCCAAACAATCTCAGATCTAGATCCAAGCTCGGTTCATCTAGAACTATCAATTGGTATCAGAGCTGTTGGTATTGTGTTCTTCGCTATTCATCAAGAAAAAACACATAAATATTGCTCAAAATCATAATCTGAATGAATTGTTGCTGTTTTTAGTTGTGATTTATCATCGCGATAACTTCTATTTCACAACAATTGTGCAAATTTCATCAGATTATCATCAGATCTGAGGAATTAGGAAGGAAGAAAAATTCATTGTTCGATCAAAATTTTGCTCAAATTCATCAAAATTTGATCATGTTTTGGATTGATTGAGATTGGAGATTGATAATCGGTACATTTCACTGATTGGGTGTGATTTTTGAAGTAATTGGACAAGTTTTTGTTAAACCCAGAAAATTTCGTTTGACGAAGATGATGAACAGGATGAACTGGTTGAAGATTAACTAGCCGGGTGATAAAATTTGACTTAGACAAAATTTTGGACTTAGATTTGTGAACAATTAGGTCCTGTGCAGCCGTGTGAAGGTAATTTTGTCTAGACGGGTAAAGAATTTGCAAGAAAAAGGTTGTACTGTTCAGCCGGATCAAGAACTGTTGTACCGGGTAAAGAACTGTTCAGCCGGGTGAGAGACATTTCAGCCAGGTGATACGTTTTACTGTTTAGCCGGGTAACAGGTATTCTGCCGTGTGATCAACTACTGTTCAGCCGTGTAAACCTTTTTGCCGTGTCAAGTTCCAAGCCGGGTCAAGTTTTTAGCCGTGTGAAGTTTTACTGTTCAGCCGTGTAACTGTTCAGCCAGGTAACTCAACTTGCCGGGTGAAGATTACAAGTGTTGAAGATTGACAACTGTTGAGCCGCGTGACTGTTTAGACGGGTGAAGAACATTCTCAGCCGGGTGAAGAAGAAAAGTCACTGTTCAGCCGGGTGAAGAAGAAATTTTCACTGTTCAGCCGTGTGACTCATTTTTTAGTTGTTTCAAACCTTGTTATCTTATCTTGTCATTATTTACTTGCTTTTTAGTTTAAATTTTAACTGTTTCTTTTCAAAAATCATTAAAAACACAAAAATATTTTCTTTAAAATTCTTAAAATGGCACCTAATGATGATTCTGATTACTGTGTTCCTAGATTGGTTAATCGTGCAGATTTCAAGAATTGGACGATCAGATTGAAGCATCATTTATGCTCCATTGATAATGATCTATGGAAGTCAATTGATAAGGGTCCTCACATTCCTACTCAGACTGCTCCTGATAGTGCAAGTACCTACACCAAAGATTCAACTGAACCTTATCCTGAAGATAATCTATCAGCCGAAGACTTACGAAAGGTCAAGAAAGATAGTAAGGCTTATTCTTTAATGTGCAAGGGGTTGCCACTTCAAGTATTGTCGAGATTGGACACTTATCAAACTGGCTACACAATGTTCAAGGCTTTGAAATCAATCTGTGAAGGAGGAGAACAGTTGAGAAGTCTCAAGAAGCAGAAATTAAAGAGACAATTGGAATTATTTGAACATATTGCTGGAGAATCTGTGCATCAGGTGATGAATAGATTTGTTCATCTATCTACTGAGATGACAAATGTTGGTGCAAAGACAAATCTTCAAGACCTGAATGACAGATTGCTGTGTGCTCTTCCATCTTCATGGAAACAAACTGTGACTCTACTGAAGCATACTGAAAAGTTTCCAATGGATTTAGATTTGCTCATTGCAAAGATTGAAGAAGTTGAGATTGATGAAAGCTCAAGAAACTCAGACAGATCAGGTTCACATTCTCAATACAAGTATGTAGTGAATCCTGCTAACACAATGGAGAATGCTTTTCTAGCTCAAGATGCTGCTAAGACTGATGACGAGGGAGATTTGTTTGTTGGTGCTAGCTTTTACACTGATTCATCGTACTTACCAAGCTCACCAATTTACTCTCAACCTCAATATCCACCAAGAGCTCAAGTTCAAAGTCAATCTATGAAGTCAGAAAGTTCAAGTTCGACAGTTCAAGCTAAAGTAAAAGATGTGATGAACATCTTGTTACAAGATGATGAGACGAAGACTGCTTTTACTGCATTTATGGCAAGCTTTCAAGCGTATCAAGGAAGTCATTTATCTCAGATGGATGTGGTACTTCAAGATTTATTTGAGATGGATCCTGATGACGTTGAGGAAATGGATTTAAACTGGCAAATGGTTATGGTTGCATATCGAACTCAGAAACATGCATATGTGAACCGTAGCTTCAAACCACATGCAAACAAGACAGTTGGTTTTGACAAATCAAAGGCCAGATGTTTCAACTGTAACTGCTATGGTCATTTTTCTAGGGAATGCAAGGCTCCTAAGAATCAGAACTACAATGATCAAGCTGGTTCAAGTGGACAGAATCAAGGTCAAGGTCAAAGTTCGCAACAGTCTTCAAGTTATCAGAATAGGAATCAACGCTTCATGCAGAAACCATATCAAAGTCTTCCAATGCTAGAACTAAAGGATGAAGGTAAGAAGCCAGAAGATCAGACTAAAGCACTGGTGGTTAGTGTGAAAGACGGATATGACTGGAGTGCTTATGCGGAACAGTTTACATCTGATCTCACTTCCAGTTTGGCGTTAGTATGTGAAATTGAAGAAGATTGGTCTGAAGAAGGGGATGGTAAATTGACTGATACTGTGAGTGAAGATTCTGAGAAAATATGATTGGAGTGCAAAGGCAGATCCTGTTGAAGAAGCTGAACCAGAAGTTGCGCTTATGGCTACATCTAGTGAGTCTTCATCATCTGCCGAACAACCAAAGGTTAGTATCGAATTACCCCCTAACTATGTTCCTTTGCCTATTGATGTGAAAGAAAGGTTATGTTCTGAACAATGCATTCAACAAGTAGAACATTATCGAACTCATTCTTTTAAAATTGGTGACAAATTAAGCAAACATGAAAAAGTTCATGAACAACTTAAAATTGATCACAAAATTGCTGATGAGAAGATATTGTCACTTAAAGAATCATGGAACAAAACCTTAAAGGATTTGGAACTAGTAACAAAACAACTTGAAGAAATGACAAAGAACTTTGAACAAGAAAAAGTTGCTCATGCTGTCACACAAGTTGAATTAACAAAGGTTAAAAGTTGTAAAACAATGGTGAGACAACTTATGAGTGAACGAGGAAACAAAAGCAAATTAGGATTGGGTTTCACTCATGAACCAATGCATAAATCAATCACACAAACTTTACCTGAAAACTTCAATGAATTTGATCATTCACCTGAAAATGAACGGAAATTCAAAGAAGTAAATCCGAATCCGAAGGATCTGAAGTGTTGATTGAAAGTTTGAAAGAAGATGATGCTGTGACGACTGAAGCTGATGATGAAGCAAGCAACAAATCTGAGCCTGTTCTGATTCAACTTGTTGAATATCCTGAACTGAATCCCAAGCCAGAAGAAAAGGTGAAGGATGAAGCTGAATTTTCAGGATACAATGATCCTGAATACATCAGGTGGAAGGATGAACAAAAGGCGAAAGTTGCTGAGCAACTGATCAAGAAGAATGCAGTGAAGAAGACTGAAATTTCGAATTGAAAGGTGCAGAAATCGAAATTAACAGTCAATCAATCTGAAACAAAACAGTCAAAAGGTAAAAGTGTCATAAAATCGAATGACAACACCAAAGCTCAAACTGTTTAAACTGACAATGTCAAATCTGTCAAGAAGAAAGTGTCAAAAGGTAAAACAATTAAGTTTGTGTCTGCAGGAACATTCGATATGAACGGGTCTTATGGTAACCAAATCAATTCTTGAATCAAATCTAACTCTGGTCTGAAAACAGGTTCAGGTCCTAAGTCTTCCGCTGTCAATGATAAAAGAATTGAACCAAAGAAGGTAACCAAACAAGATGGTTTAAAATCGAACCAAGTTCCCAAGCAAGCAAAATCACAATCAAAATCTCCACAAAAGAATCAAGTTAATCTAAAACCGAACAAAACTAATAATGAATCACGAGTGGGTTCAACATCAAAAGTTAATAATCGGCTTTTTAGAATTAGCAAGAAACATTGTGAGATTTGTGATCGGTATAATCATGTTACTGCTGAATGTTTCTTTAACAGGTACTGCAGTTACTGTGACAAAAGAAATCATTCTTCAGAGGAATGTTTTTATAACAAATTTTGTGATATTTGTGAAAGGAGAAACCATGACACAAAAGATTGTTTCTTTCGGAAAAACTCATCTAGAGAAATGACTCCGTTTTCAAATTTTCAAAGAAATCAATCTGTTGGTTTTCAAAGATTTAATCAAAGTCATTCTCCTGATTTGAGAACTTTCAAACGAAACAATTCTGGTTTTAATGAATTTTCACCAAGAAATATGCAGGTTAACAGTTTTAACCCGAGAGCTTTGATGGTGAGAAATCATAAATTTGAAAATAACCTTGATCCTAAGTTAGAGGAAAGGTTCATTGCTTTAAGAAGAAAGCAAACAAATCAAGCCGTTGGGCGAAACAGTTTTCAACCAAATCTCTCGAATGAAACATATTTTCAAAATCTTCATTATCAACAAGTTACTGTTACAGATAGATTCGGAAAACCCAAGACCATGTGGGCCTGGGTTGACCAAACTAACTAGGTAATTGTTGAAATGCAGGTGCGCCCTAGTAGACCTATTAACTCATGGTTTGTTGATAGTGGGTGTAGCCGGCATATGACAGGCAATCATGCCTTGCTTCAAGATTTTAAGCTAAAGAATGGTACTCATGTTGCATTTGGAGGAGATGCTGGTGGCAAGATAACTGGAGAAGGAACCGTGTCAAATGTGGTCATTAGTTTTGATAAAGTCAACTACTGTGCACAGTTGAACTTTAATCTGCTAAGTGTATCTCAAATTTGTGACAAATCATATTCAACATTATTTGATGATTCTTTTTGTTACATACTCAAACCAAGTTTCAAGATTGATGCTCCAAGAGATCGTGATGTATACAAACTTGATATGTCGCAGATTGATGCTGAAACCGAAACTACTTGTCTCATTGCGCATGCTTCAAATGATGAGAGTCAGCTTTGGCATAGACGGCTGGGCCATTCAAACTTCAGAAACATGATCCGACTGGTGACTGGAAATCATGTTGTGGGAATACCGTCTAAGAAATTCTCAACAACTGATCTCTGTCCAGCATGTTTGAAAGGAAAATAGCACCGAATGTCTTTTAAATCCAAGCCAGAAAACTCCATTTCAAAACCCTTACAGATGCTACACATGGATCTTTTCGGACCAACAAATGTTCAAAGCATCGGAAAGAAGTCTTATTGTTTTGTCATCATTGAAGACTTCACTAGATTTTCTTGGGTTTATTTCTTGCATGTTAAATCTGAAACTGCTGAGTTGTTAAAAGAATTTATCATCAAAGTTGAAAATCAGTTGGATTGTAAAGTAAAAATCTTGAGAAGTGATAATGGAACTGAATTTAAAAATGCTAATGTTGATTTGTTTTGTGCAGAAAAAGGAATTGCGCGCCAATTTAGTGCTCCAAGAACTCCACAACAGAACGGAGTTGCAGAACGGAAAAATCGGACACTGATTGAAGCAGCAAGATCCATGCTCGCAGATGCTAAAATCCCTATCACATTCTGGGACGAAGCTATTGCTACTGCGTGTGTTTTGTACAAAACATGACATTATTGGTTCAGGATAAACAAAAAACATCTTATGAGTTGTTATTTGGAAGAAAACCAAATATTTCATACTTGAAAACATTTGGTTGTCCAGTATCGATTCTAAATTTGAGTGATCATCTCGGTAAATTTGAGTCAAAATCTGACGATGGATTTTTTCTTGGTTACTCTTCTGTTTCAAAAGCTTATTGGGTTTTTAATAGCAAAACAAACGTTGTTATTCAAACTATTAACATAAAGTTTTTAGAAAATTCATTTCCGTCAGTGGCTCATGGTCCCAAATGGTTGTTTGATTTAGATTCGTTATCAAAATCTTTCAATTCTAACTTGTTTGATTTTTCAAGAAATTCGAGTAAAGAATCAGGCGACTTGGGATGTTTTAGTGATGATTCTGATAATGACGATGATAGCAATCTCAATTCTGAGTATCCATTCATGTCATTTCATAATCCTGATCATGTCAAATCTAATCAAACTCCGGGTCCATCTGGTTCTCAAGAAGATCAAGAATCAAACATTCTTGGTGATGATGTTAATCCACAAAGTTCTCCTAATGATGGTGGATCTGTTCAAAATCAATCATCATCAGATCCGAATGTTGAAGTTGTTCCAGAATCATTTGACTACTTCATCAATTCACCAGAACAAGTTCCTAATTTCACTCCGCATGCTTCTACAATTCTACAAGATCTACCGAATCTGAATCAGTCTAATCTGGAGACGCAAGTTCAAAGAGATTCTATTCCAACTCATCGAGTTCACATGAATCATCCTCTTTCTCAGATTATAGGGCCGTTGAATCAGAGAACTATTAGAAGTCAGACTGAACATGCAAATGTTTGTCTTTATTCATGTTTTCTTTCTCAAGTGGTGCCAAAGAACATTTCAGAAGCGCTACAAGATAACAGTTGGATTGAAGCCATGCAAGAGGAATTACTTCAATTTCACAAACAAGAGGTTTGGAAATTAGTGGACTTACCTGAAGGAGAAAATGCGATTGGTACAAGATGGTTGTACAAGAACAAGCCAGATGAACGTGGCATTGTGGTCAGAAATAAAGCCAGACTTATTGCACAAGGTTACACTCAAGAAGAAGGTATTGACTATGAAGAAGTGTTTGCTCCGGTCGCTCGACTAGAAGCTATTCGCGTTTTTCTAGCTTATGCCTCTTTCATGAAGTTCAAAGTGTTCCAAATGGACGTTAAAGGAGCTTTTCTGTATGGACCAATTACCGATGATGCGTACGTCAGACAACCTCCAGGTTTCGAAGATCCTGAGTATCCACATCGTGTATACAAATTGAGCAAAGCTTTATATGGTCTACATTAAGCCCCAAGGATTTGGTACGAGACGTTATCTAAACATTTGCTGGAACATGGTTTTACAAGAGGTAAGATTGATCCAACTTTATTCATGAAGCGGGAAAATGAAGATCTTTTATGTGTTCAAGTGTATGTGGATGATATCATTTTTGGATCAACAAGTCCGTCCATGTGCAAAGAGTTTGAGTAAATTATGAAAGCAAGATTTCAGATGAGTTCGATGGGGGAGATTAATTTCTTTCTCGGATTGTAAGTAAAACAGTCAGCTGAACGAATTTTTATCAACCAATCAAAGTTCGTTGAGAAGTTGCTGAAAAAGTTCAAGATGCAAGATTGTCAGACTATTCGAACGCCATCTGATGTGAATTGCAAGATACAGCCGCATCCAAAAGGGAAATCCGTTGATCAAACACTGTACAGATCAATGATTGGTTCACTGATGTATCTTACTGCATCAAGGCCAGACATTATGTACGCTGTATGTATGTGTGCAAGATATCAGTCTGATCCAAAGGAGTCGCACCTGGTTGCTGTTAAACGTATTTTCAGATACCTTAAAGGGAAACCGAATCTCGGGTTATGGTATCCTTATGAAGGCAATTTTGAATTATATAGTTATTCTGATAGTGACTTTGGTGGGTGTGCTCTTGACAGGAAATCGACTACAGGTGGATGTCAATTTCTAGGTCCTAGACTTGTTTCTTGGCAATGCAAAAAGCAGACCAACGTTTCTGTATCCACAGCTGAAGCAGAGTATATCGCTGCATCTGCAGGATGTTCTCAAGTTTTGTGGTTACAAAACCAATTGCTTGACTACGGGTTTAACTTTCTCAAAACTCCTATTTACATAGACAATACTGCTGCTATGTTCATTACTGCTAATCCTGTTCCACACTCAAAAACCAAACATATTGAAATTCGATATCACTTTCTCAGAGACAACTCTGAAAAATGTTTAATAATTTTGATTAAAGTTCATACCGACAAACAACTGGCAGATCTTTTCACAAATTTTTTTTGTCAGGACGGTTTGAATTCTTAATTCAATCCATAGGATTAATCAACCATGATTGATTCTATTTTTCAAAAACTCAATACAAAATCAGAAAATATAAAAGCCAAAAATAGAATAAGTCGATGTCAAGTATTGATTCCTTTGTCTTTTATTTTGTTGTTTTGCATTGTGAGTGTGCATGGAAAAGAAAAAGCAAAAACAGAGAATATAAAAAGAAAAAGAAAAGAAAATATCATGTCATAAGAATCTATTTTGCAAAAGTGAGAAATGATAGTACACTAGACATTATTTGTTTCATCATTTTTAATAAAGACTGATGAATGTTAATTGATGTGCGAGACAGCTCAGGCAATTAGACTGAAAAAGTAAGTTCATTGTTGACAAATCTAAACTCAATGATTTTTGTGTTAAGTTCCTTTGCTATACATGTCTAGATATATATCTTTTGATGCATTGCTTGTGATGATAATTGTTCATGATCGGGTAACGATGCAATCTATTCAGTCTGATGAACCGCATCGTGAGCTTCTTTGTTGTGGTATCCACAGACCTGAAGTCTCACACGAAGTCTCTCTTGAGCTTCAAGATGCAGCAAAAGATTCCCAAAGTTGGAACAAAAAGAGTCCCAAATGTGGACCATCACCAACCAAAAATTCCAAAAAGGAATTCAAAAGATTCCCAAGGGGAACGATAGGAAATCAAAATTCCAAAATGGAATCAAAAGAAGTCCCAAAGTGGACCAAATTCGAATAGAACCCATATTCCACACTGTTTATGATTGTAAGTGACCAGGTTTTGTGGAATATGCATTCAGGTAGTGGTTGATGAGGAAATATGTTGACATATGTATGCATGAGGGTCACATAAGTCATTTTAATCGAACCTTAATCTCATCATGATACTGAAAAAGTAAGTGTGTCAACTCGAGCTAATTGGTATGTTTTCATATCATCACTCAATCAAACATAAGTCAAATGTCTATTCAAAACTTGCAAAACATGTTTAAGATAATGTGTGGTATGATCTCACTGTGATATTTTGATTCATTGCATTGCATATGTCTTTATTTTAATATGTGTGCTTTGTGTGTGCAGGCATATGGAATCTTTATTGACACATCGACATCCTGTTTAAACTTAAAAATTTCAAGAAATTTCAAGTTTAGGGCGAGAATAATTGAAGAAGAAAAATATTTCCAAAAAAAATCCAAAAATATTTTTGAATAAGTGTGTTTTGAATGAACAAGATTATGTGGTATGAAAAGCAAATGTATTGAATGTGTTAAAAACAAACCCAAGGTCTTGTGATGTGTTTTTAAGAAATTGCTTCGGGATATAGAAATATTGGTTGTGCAAAAACATTTTTACAAAGAAAATATAAAAAAAGGAATTTATTTGAATTAATTTTGTTGACCTAAATAATATTGTTGATTAATTAATTTGACAAAACCCTAATAAGGATGTCTTGTCTAATTAATATGTCGAGAATGTTTGCAGGTGCAATAAATGCAGTTGAAAAGTCAACAGACTAAGAAAAATAAAAAATTGTCAAAGTGTTTATTCGCCGGGTGAAGATATCAGAAGACACTATTTAGCCGGGTAATGAGGTAACTATTTAGCCGGGTAAGAGTGTTGATTGATATCAGCCGGGTGGTTGAAAGAGAAGATAGTCGGGTGAAGATATTATGACAACTGTGTTGCCGGGTGATGAAGAGTTGTTTCTTTATAGTCGGGTGATGAAAGTATCACTATGCAAGCCGGGTGATGAAGAGAAGTTATCACTATGCAGCCGGGGAATGAACAAGAAGTCATTGTGCAAGTCGGGTGATAGAAGAAGACTACTATGCAGCCGGGTGATGGGTAAAACCAAAACAGGTGTAGTTGTTCCTAACCTTTACCCGTCTCAACAGTGCTTTACCCGTATCTACATTGACTGACCCGTCCAAGTGTTTTGATGTTTTATGTTGACCCGTCCCATGACTATGACCCGTCCCAACAGTACCTCACGCGGCTCAACAGTGCATGACCCGTCCAGGCTTATTGGGCTTAAACGTTTACCCGTCCCAAATTGTTGACCCGTCCCATTATATTTGACCTAATTTTTCAATCATATAAATACCCGCCTCTTCACAACACTTATCATTTTTCACCAAAATTTTAAAGCAAAAATTCCCTGTACCTCAAATAGACATTATCATATTCAATCGATTGTTCTGTAACAAGTTATATTGATTGAATAAGGTATATGCTACATGATTCGACCTTGATAAACCTGCTACTTGATCGTAAAAACGAAAATTGATGATGAACCGTACTTAGACAAATGAATCGACACTTTGATTTTGTGTGTTAAAACTGAAATCGAATGTTGTATTAGGTGTAAAAACTGTCGATCATCAATAATCATTCACTAATTTGCATCAAATTGGTTAAAATCAACTGAATCAACTGAAATTTCATCATAACTGTCGAACCGCCATTGATGACATTTTGAATGTTCTTAAGTTTAACATCAAACTGATGATGTATGTGTTATTAAGTGACAAATCGATGTTAAAACTGAACTAAAACATGTTAAACAAACTCATCATACAAATTTCAGATTTGTGTTCTTAAGTGAATAATCTGTTAAGTGTAAACTATTGTATGATCATTGATTCACATAGGTTTTTATTGAACAAAATGATGAAAATCAGATTGTTAGATCAACTTAGGTGTTAAAATGATTGTGTGATTGTTTTACATTGTAACTTTTTGTTCAAATACTTATGCAAATTTTGTTATTTATGAATGAAAAATCTAATACATGTGTCTTGTCTTTTTAAAAATCAGATGGAGAATCTCAAATTTGAACCTAAGCACAATCTGGTTGCATGTTTGGATAAATCTATACCAGAAACAGAGGGATATAGAGACATGATCAGATTCATTAGAAGAACCAAGTATGTTTATGCTATGTGTGCAAAGCCAGTGATATATGCAAGACTCATCAAGAGTTTCTGGAGAACGGCTGAGGTTGTTACTAATGAAGATGGTGTGATAGTGGTTAGAGGAAATATCACCAGACAGTTGCAATTGACTGTGTCTGAAGAATCTATTAGAACAGCCTTGAGGATAGATGATGATGAGGTTGGTGCAACTGATGAATTGACAACTGCTGAGTGCCAAGCATGTTTTATCAATATGGGTCATCCTCCCATATTCCCAAAACAACAGTTTGTTAGAGCTCGATTAGGGAAGAAGTGGAAGTTGTTGTGCTATGTGATACAACAATGCATGTCTAGAAGGAGTGCTGGGTTTGATAACTTTCCTTCGGACATCGCATCTCCTATTGTTGCTATTGCTGAGAACAAACCTTTCAACATGTCGAAGTGGATAATGAAAGGGTTTGTGTTCAATTTGGTGAAAGGAAAGAGGTTCAAGTTTCTCATGTATCCGAGATTCTTGCAACTTATGATCAATGTTGCTTATCCTATCATCAGAGAAGAAGGTTTTGAAGGAGGGATACTGTACACTGAAGATATGAATGATTTATCATATAGAAAGATGAGTATTGGAGGTGTTCAGAGTGTTGAAATGTTTGACTATATGCTGGATATAGCAAACAATGTTGAGGATATTGAAGTAGTATATCATCACATATCACATGGAGAAATTCTGAATCCTCTGGATCTTGTTGATGAGATTCCAGATAATCTATTAGATGATGATGAGTACTTTGCTCGTCATCCAGAAGATGAAGAAAATGATGAGAATGAGAATGAAGAAGAGGATGATGAATCTGATGAGAGTGATGATGATAGTGGGAATGATGATGATGATGACGGAAATGATGGTAATATTGTAGAAGAAAGCACTGAATCTGTTCCAGAGGAGGCAGAGATTGTTGAAGTTGATGAACCAATTGAGACTGAGACTGAAAATGTTGAAGTAAATGAACCGGTTGAGGTTGAAGAAGATATTGTTGTGGATGCTCGTAGGGATATCTCAGTACAGTATGTCAGATCAAGAAGATCCAAAACTGTGATTAATCCGATTGTTGTGGAGGAACCAAGTGTATTTGAAGATGTCAGTGTACCTGAAATGATAGATATATTTCAAATTGCTCAAGAAGTTGCTGCTGATGTGGAGACTGTGGCACAGACAGTCGATGATACTAATGCTGGAGATAGTGTTCCTGTACCAGTAGATATTGTCACATCCTCCAAAGCAGCTGAACACATTGAACAACCTTTGGAGTCTTCACCAAAAGTTGTGTCAATTGATGTGTTGAATGAAAAAGATGAAGAGATAGCACGGCTAAACAAAGTGATAGAAGAGTTGATGAAGGAAAATGAATTATTGAAGGCATCGAATGAAAGAAAGAAGGCTAGACTGAACGAGTTCAGAGAAACTAATGAGAAGAATAAGAAGGTTTTTGATGAGCTTGATTCAGAATATGAAAAGTTGAAGGAAGATTACACAGAGTTATATGCTGAATGCAATACTTTGAATGCGGAAAAGGAGATGCTAGAAAAGTGGTTGGAAGAAGCCAAACCAAAGAAGTCAAGTTCTTCGTCGGATAAAGATTTTTCAGATAATGTGATGGAAGATGCCGAGCCTTCACAAGATGTGAAAGTTTATTATACTAGAGCTCGAGGAACGAAGAATGTGGGTGAAAGGATTGATACACCAATTCCTATTCCCGATGAAGCTACTGATCCTGTCAATCTTGACAAAGCTGAGGGAAAACGTAAATTGGATGCTGTGCCTGAAATTGTAAGAAAAGATGAAACTTTTAAGAAAGTTAGAACTGAAAAAACAGTTCAGATTGAGCCGATTCAATCTGAGTCTTTAATTGAAACTGAAGTGTCTGAGGTGGCTAAGGTGGATGAGACTGTAAAGGAAATTAGAACTGAAGAAACAGTTCAGATTCAGCCGATTCAATCTGAGTTTGTAATGGCAGCTGAAGTGCCTGAAGTGATCAAAGTGGCTGAGAATGTGAAAGAAGTTGAAACAGAAGCATTTCAGTTTGAGCCGGTTGAAACTGAAACTGCACCGATGATTGAGGCACTTGATGATTTAGATGATATAGACTTTACTGACTCTGAACCTGAGGCTAATCCTGAAGTTGAGATACCTGCTGATCTTCCTGAACGTTTTGCTTATTTAGAGAAGATGAAGTATAATCTAGTTTATTTGAATGGACTTACTATCAGTCAAATAAATGAAGAATATGAGAAGTGTCTGAATGCTCAAGACAAGGTAACGTCTGCTGATAAAGAATTTGTGGTAGAAATGGGTGAGTGGACGCCTCTGCAAGAAAGCCTAAACATTGATGATCTTCCTCCTGAAGAACTGTATCATCAAGATCCGGAAGAGATGAATACAGTAAGCATGCGTCAATGGCTTAGTTCGAGGAACTATCCATACAAGACTCCGAAGAGATTGAAACGAGAATCATTAAAGAAGATTGTGGTGAGTTTCATGAAGACTGAAAAGATGCATAATCGCATGTTTTTCTTGGACTACAACAATCCGCAGTACTATGAGTTGACAAAGAGATTTAGAGTGCTTGAACCCAAAGAGATACCATTGATGGCTTTACCTGTTGATGCACATAAGAAAAGAAAGGAGTTGATAGACATGTTCTCTAGCGAGATGAAATCTTATAACATTCCAATGGACGTACGAGAATCTTGGCACAAGTCTGCAACAGCAGGTGATATTGTCAGATCACTGCTGAGTAAGGGACAATCTGTTGCTGAATTGCTAGATGCTATGATCGTGCCGGAAAAATCCAAGAATGTCAAGATTATCGCTTGGAAGTATGATGAATTATTTGATGCATTTCTGATAAAGAGGGTGAATGGTTTGTGTGATGTATATCATTACTACTCGAGCATTTTTAAGCTGCAAGTGCAAGATTTGAAGGAATTGCACAAGTTAAGATTGATTAATCACACGCATGCTGAGCGTGGTGATAAATGTGCGATGTTACTGGATGCCAAAATAAGCCGTTTACCGAAGTTTTTGGAGTTTCGAGGACAACAAGAAGATAGTGCATACGTTCAAATGAAGAAAACGAGGAAGGCAAAGAAGTTGAGTTTGCGAGATATGTACTTAGAAGAATTTTCAGATGAATATTTTGACAAAATCACAGATCCGGGATTGAAAGTGATCGATGGTTCTCAAGCTACGAAGCCCATTTTGAAGGTGTTCTACAATCAAGAGACTTATGAGCTGAAACTTGTTCGTAATTTGGATGATTGGGATCAGGACATGATCACACTGTTTAGTACGTTTGAGCTCAAACTACTACATCCATCTTACATTGACTATCTTCGAAACATGAAGATGGAAAAGTTGAAAGATCCAGTTGCCGAAGAAGATAGAAGATTGTTTGTCATTATGATTGAAGTGATTGGGGCTGCTACGGAGAAAATCCAATTAAGGAAGGCATTACTCAATGTTAACCTTGTGAAGATTGATATACCGGAGATCGAATATATGAGAGTGACGTCAAAGGGTACCTTGGAGGTTAATGTCAAAGGAAGGAAGAAACCGCATGTGTTTTATGCTAACATTGACTTTGCAGGTATTAACTTGGAGACGCTGAAAAGAATGAAGGACCGTGACATTCTAACAAATGAATCAAAGCCAAGACAAGCCAAGATTGCTGAGAAGTTCAAGTCTTGCATTGAGGAGGCTTTAAAAGAACAAGAAGAATACAAAGGAAAGGAATTATTGGATGTTAAAGACGAACCAGAAGATTGGTGAGAGATTGAAGCTGGAAAGCAAAAGTTGAAAACTGAAGATTTTTTGAAGTCCAAAGATAAATCTTAGGGGGGGTACTGTTAGGGCTTATTTCTGTTTAAGATTTACTTTGTACTTTGTTTATACATTTTGTATAGTTTAGGGTTAATTTTGTATTTTCCCTAATGTATTGTTGCATAAAGCATATAGTAAGAGAATGTTAGAGAGAGAGTCTAGATCTCAATTACACGTTAGAGAGAGAGTTAATTGTGTGTGATTTACAGTCTCCTGCACTTTTTGTACTACAATTTGCTTTGATCATCAATACAAAGAGAATTATTAAGTAATGAATTGTGTTGCTGATTGAACTGTTTGTTTGTGTACTTGAATCATTCTGATCATTGAGCGATATCGATCCAATTGAACCTATCAATTGGTATCAGAGCTGTTGGGTGATCTTTGATTGTTGTTGTTATTGATGGAATTTTAGCTACCATTAGCTTTGATTCATGTTTGTGTAAAGAACTGCAAAGTTTGAGATCAATTGGTGAAGATTTGACTGAGTTTTTGAAGAAATTGTTCATGTTCGTCATATTCACTGCTCAAATTTGAGATCACGAATTTGTTGATGATATTGAGAAATTGATGATTGAGATATGTTAGAAATCACTATCCTAAGCTTCGTTCATGATCAAACATCACTGATTTGTTGATTTCGATCCATATTTTGTCAATTTGTCTCAAAACCCACTTGTTGTGTTCTTCAGCAAAAATCCCGATTTGAATGAGATTTAGCTTGTTCAAGGTATAATACTGTGAAGGAGTGTTAGAAACATCATTCCTAAGCTAATACAAGTATTGAATTGAACTAAAAACAACAAAAATTGAAGAATTGATCTTATGTTCATCACAATTTTGACTTTGAAAAGTCAATCTGATATGAAGATTTGAAGAATTAATTGATATTTTTTTGAAGGAGTGTTAGAAACATCATTCCTAAGCTAATACAAGTATTGAATTGAAAACAACAAAAATTGAAGAATTGATCTTATGTTCATCACAATTTTGACTTTGAAAAGTCAATCTGATATGAAGATTTGAAGAATTAATTGATATTTTCCCAGAAAAGCATCATAATCTGAAGAAGAATTGAAGAATTGATTGAAAGAAATTCTCCTAAGTGTTGAGTTTTAGTCGGGTGAAGTTTCATACTATTCAGCCGGGTGATTCACTATTTAGCCGTGTGAAGCTTTTAGCGGGGTGAAAACTGTTCAGCTGGGTGAAAACTGTTCAGATGGGTGAAGACACTGTTCAGCCGGGTGAAACACTGTTCAGCCGGGTGAAGCACTGTTCAGCCGGGTGAAGCACTGTTCAGCCGGGTAAAGACACTGTTTAGCCGGGTGAAGTACTGTTCAGCCGCGTGAAGTGTTCAGCCGGGTAAAGACACTGTTTAGCCGGGTGAAAAACACTGTTCAGCCGTCCCAAGTTTGACCCGTCTCTACAGTAAAAAAAAAATGACTTTGAAAATTCAAGAAAATCGTCAACGGGCATGTTACCCGGCATCCAAGAAGAAAATAAAAGAGAAAAGATGTGCACCAAAAAATATTTTGAACAAGTTGAAGAGTGCAAATTATATTCACTTTGGATTTGTGATAAACTTAAGAAAGAAGAAACCATGCACAAGAATCTGAAAGAACAACATGAAATATCTGATCAAAGAATCACATCTCTCAAAGAGTTGCTCAAGGAAAAAGAAAGAGAAATAATGAATATCAATAATGAAGCTGCAAAATCAAATGCACACTCATCCAGTGTGATCAAAGATTTGCAAGAAAAGATTACAAAGTTGAAGAAGTTGTCTGAGATGTTCAATTCAGATAACAACATTCTGAAAACCAAACTGCAAGAAGAATAAGAGAAGCATGCAAGTCTACAAAAAGATCACCAATTGTGTGAAGATAGACTCAAATCTCTTACACAGAATGTTGATTCAATGCTTATCGAAAAGCATAATCTGAATGTTCAACTCATGGAGCTCACTGATAAACTCAACAGATCACAATCTGATCTTGTGTTTATCAAAGAAGAAGTTGAAAAAGAAAAGTCTGTTGAAAAGAAAGATGAGAGATTAGTGCCAACCGGAATTGTTGGATCACTATCTTCTCAAGAAGAAGAAGAAAAGACACAAGAGTTTCAGTCAAAGAAGAAGAAGAAGGTTAGAAGAAAGAAGAGCAAAGCCAAGAAGAACAAGACAAAGGCCGCTTCATCTGATTCTACACCACAACTTTCTTCAACTCCAAAGTCTCAAGATTCCGAATCCCCGACTGATTCAAACAGTGACGTATACTGTTTAATCTGTGACTCTGAAACTCATCATATCTTAGACTGTATGTACAGTCAAGGTGTCTTTCCATATAGTTCGAAAAGCAAAAAGTTCAAGACTCCAGCTCCTTCAAGAAAGATTCAACAAGATTCAGAGATCAAAGCTTCACAGAAACAACAATCTTCAACAGCAAAGACTTCTCAGAAGAAAAGAAAGAAGTCTCCCTTCAAGGCTCATCAGAAGTACTGTGATATATGTGAGATGTACAATCACATGACATCAGAATGCTGCTACAACAAGTACTGCACCAACTGTTAGATGTACAACCACGACACAATGGAATGTTACTACAACAAGTATTGCTTCATTTGTGACATGGTCAATCACAACACTCAGGATTGCTTCTACAACAAAAGCTCAACGATGAAGCCGAGAAGGTATGTCCAAAGAAATTCATCATCGGCACATTCTGCCAGGTATGTTTCTGAATTTAAATTCTCTAATGGTGATCATTCAAGTGATTCATGGAAACCAAGATCTGTAAGAAAACAAAATCAAACAAATCCATTTTTGCATAAGCAAAATAGTCTACAAAACCGATTTTTGAAAAATAGGTTTAGAAATGACTATGACAGATCTTCCATGAATGATTCTAGATGGGTGTTGTAACACCCTAGGCAAATCCCACATTGGCCGTGGGCAGGAGAGATCTAGGATTTATAAGGGATGTCCGACCGTTTTGGGGCTTAACGCTAGTGGATGAGTGGAGAATTCCACAGTTAAGCGTGCTCGGATGACAACAATCTCAGGATGGGTGACCATCCTGGGAAGGTTTCACCCGGGCAACCAAAAGCAAATCCGTGAGCTCTAATGTAGCAAAGCGGACAATATTGGTGGTATGCGAGGCCGGATGTTACAAGTGGTATTAGAGCAACTCCTGTGCCGTTCGGGATGGTGGGGCAAACCTCATCGAGGATGGTGAGTCCCCGGGGGTGTTCAGAGGGACACCTTAGGCAAATCCCACATCCAAGAATGGGATGGTGGGGCGAACCTCATCGAGGACGATGAGTCCAAAAGGGGGGTGTTTGTAACACCCTAGGCAAATCCCACATTGGCCGTGGGCAGGAGAGATCTGGGATTTATAAGGGATGTCCGACCTCAAATACCAACAACGCGTTTTGGGGCTTAATGTTAGGGGATGAGTGGAAAACTCCACAGTTAAGCGGGCTCGGATGATAGCAATCTCAGGATGGGTGACCATCCTGGGAAGGTTTCACCCGGGCAACCAAAAGCAAATCCGTGAGCTCTAATGTAGCAAAGCGGACAATATTGGTGGTATAAGGGGCCGGATGTTACAGGTGTCCAAACCAAAGCATTCCTTTAGTCCCACACAAAAACAGTTGTGGATAAAAACACCTGTTAAGAATCAAGATGAGCAACGTGCTTCATCAATCGATGGTCCACGAGAAGATGCAACTTATCAAGAAGTTACATATATTGATGATTTCGGACAATCCAAGACCGCAATGGCTTGGATTTCACACTCTAACTGATTTGTTAGTGTGTTAGGGACAATTATGGAGGCCGGTCAAACAAAGAAAAGAAGACTGTGGCTGATCCCTTATCATGACAAGATACCGAATCTTGTTCATGATGCTTTCGATGCAACTGACATCAAATGGAGTTGGAAACAAAAAGGAATCATTTCGGGAATTTAAAAAAAAAACATTTTCAAAAATCAAACAATGATGGCAGTGCAAGAAACAACTGATGTTTCATTTCGTCTGTTTAGATTAAGTATATTGCATGCACTCTTCATACGTTGATAACATATCTTCCATTTTCTTTTCATTAAACTTTCAATTTTCGTAGAAATTTAAAAGTTTAGGGGGAGAACTCATTATTAAAAAAATGATGATAAAATCAGAAAAATCCAAAAAATATGTTGAATCTACCTGCACGTACATGAGAAATGATAGATACACTAGAGTTATTCGACACATCATTTTTAAACAATAAAGACTGAAGCGTGAAAATTGATGTGCGAGACGGCTCAGAAAATTATACTGAACAAGTATATTCTTTGATGATTTAACTAAATTCTAATGAGTTTTTGTGGTTGAAACGTCTTAGTGCATGTGAAACGTTTATACAAATCAAATAAATATCTAGTGAAGCATCCAAATTACATCGGGTAACGATGGAATCTATTCAGTGTGATGAACCGCATCGTGAGCTTCTTTGTTGTGGTACCCACAGACCTGAAGTCTCACACGAAGTCTCTTTTGAGCTTCAAGATGCAGCAAAAGATTCCAAAATGGAACAAAAAGAGTCCCAAATGTGGACCGTCACCAAACAAATTCCAAAATGGAATTCATAAGATTCCCAAGGGGAACATAGGAAACAAAAAATTCCAAAAAGGAATTCAAAAGAAGTACCAAAGTGGACAAAATCCAAATAGAACCCAAATTCCACACTGTTTATGATTGTAAGTGACCTGACGTGTTGAGTTGTTCTCGGGTTATTTAGATGAAGTGTATAACTTTCTAATGTGCAAGGTGTGGGTCACTCAAAACTTATTCTTAATCAACCTAATTGATCATCAAGAATAGAAAAAGTAAGTCTTTCACTTCGAGCTAATTGATTTGTTCAACAATTCATCACCCTCAATTACTTCACAATTCAAATGTCTATTCTCAAAACTGCAAAACATGTGTTGGATAAATTGCTGGTATGATCTCATTGTAGGTTAAAGATTCAGAATGTAAAGAGAAAATTCCAAAAATATCAAAAACATTGAAAAATTAAAAAAAAACACCAAAAAATTGCCATTTTTAATCTTTTTCTTTTGTGTTGGCAGTTTAACATGTGTTATTGATGTAGGAGTTGTTCATCAAGTAATATCTCATCCAATTTAGAACTTGATCTTTACATTGATGATAAATGCACATTATTGCCTGAGTTTTAATGTTTTTCTTTGAGTTGTAGGAACAGTTTCCAATAAAGAACAAGATTCCAGTCCAAAGATCTCCAAGTCAGATTGCTGAGTGTTAAGAATCCTCCTCTTAATATCTCATACACAGATCCCGTTAACCTCTAAAGCAAAAGTTGAGGGGGAGTATTCTAAGTCAAAGAAGTCTTCTCATTCTACTTCAACCGTTGAAGAAGATCCCGCTGCTGAGTGTTTCTTTAACATGTACTGCGATTACTGTGACAAAAGAAATCATTCTTCAGAGGAATGTTTTTATAACAAGTTTTGTGATATATGTGAAAGGAGAAATCATGACACTACAAATTGTTTCTTTCGGAAAACCTCATCAAGAGAAATGACTTCTTTTCCGAATTTACAAAGAAATCAATCTTTTGGTTTTCAAAATTTAACCAAAGTCATTCTCCTGATTTGAGACTTTTCAAAAGAATCAATTCTGGTTTTAAGGAAATGTCATCAAGAAATCAGCAGGTTAAAAGTTTTATACCAAGAGCATTGATGGTGAGAAATCAAAGATTTGAAAATAACCTTGATCCTAAGTTAGAGGAAAGGTTTTCAGCTTTAAGAAGAAAGCAAACAAATCAAGCCAGTGGCAGAAACAGTTTTCAACCAAATCTCTCGAATGAACCAAATTTTCAAAATTTACATTATCAACAAGTTACAGTTACAGATAGATTCGGAAAACCCAAGACCATGTGGGCCTGGGTTGACCAAACTAACTAAGTAAATGTTGAAATGCATGTACGCCCTCGAAGACCTATCAACTCATGGTTTGTTGATAGTGGGTGTAGCCGGCATATGACAGGCAACCATGCCTTGCTTCAAGATTTTAAGCTAAAGAATGGTGCACTTGTTGCATTTGGAGGAGATGCTGGTGGAAAAATAACTGGAGAAGGAACTGTGTCAAATGGGATTATTAGCTTTAATAAAGTCAACTACTGTGCACAATTGAACTTTAATTTGCTAAGTGTATCTCAAATTTGTGACAAATCATATTCAACTTTATTTGATGATTCTTTTTGTTATATACTTAAGCCAGGTTTTAAGATTGACAATGAATGGGTGGTGGTTAAAGCTCCAAGAGATCGTGATGTATACAAGCTTGATATGTCTCAGATTGATGCTGAAACCGAAACTACATGTCTCATTCCTTATGCATCGAATGATGAGAGTCAGCTATGGCATAGACGGTTGGGCCATTCAAATTTCAGGAATATGAACAGACTGGTGACTGGAAATCATGTTGTGGGAATACCGTCAAAGAAATTCTCAACAACTGATCTCTGTTCAGCATGTTTGAAAGCATCGAATGTCTTTTAAGTCCAAACAAGAAAACTCCATTTCAAAGCCCTTACAAATTCTACATATGGATCTTTTCGGACCAACAAATGTTCAAAGCATCGGAAAGAAGTCTTATTGTTTTGTCATCATTGATGATTTTACTAGATTTTCTTGGGTTTATTTTTTGCATGTTAAATCTGAAACTGCTGAGTTGTTAAAAGAATTCATTATCAAAGTTGAAAATCAGTTAGATTGTAAAGTGAAAATTTTGAGAAGTGACAATGGAACCGAGTTTAAAAATTCTAATGTCGATTCTTTTTGTGCAGAAAAAGGAATTGTGCTCCAAGAACTCCACAACAGAACGGAGTTGCAGAACGGAAAAATCGGACGCTATTTGAAGCAGCAAGATCCATGCTTGCAGATGCCAAAATCCCTATCACACTGGGACGAAGCTATTGCTACGGCTTGCTTTGTACAAAACAGAACATTATTGGTTCAGGATAAACATAAAACATCTTATGAGTTATTGTTTGGAAGAAAACCGAATATTTCATACTTGAAAGCATTTGGTTGTCCTGTGTCTATTCTAAATTTAAGTGATCATCTCGGTAAATTTGAGTCAAAACCTGACGATGGATTCTTTCTAGAATACTCATCGGTTTCAAAAGCTTATCGGGTTTTTAATAGCAAAACGAATGTTGTTATTGAAACTATTAACGTAAAGTTTTTAGCAAACTCATTTCCGTCAGTGGCTCATGGTCCCGAATGGTTATTTGATTTAGATTCGTTATCAAAATCTTCTAATTCTAACTTATTTGATTTTTTAGGAAAAACAAAGAAGGAATCAGGAGACTTAAGATGTTTCAATGATGATTCTGACAATGACGATGACAATGATCTCAATTCTGAGTATCCGCTCATGTCATTTCACAATCCTGATAATGTGGTATCAAACCAAGCTCCGGGTCCATCTGATTCTCAAGAAGATCAGGAATCAAACAACATTGAAGATAATGTCAATCAACAAAATTCTCCTAATGATGGTGGATCTGTTCAAAATCAACCATCATCAGATCCGAATGTTGAAGTTGTTCCAGAAACATTTGACTACTTCATCAATTCACCAGAACAAGTTCCTAATTTCACTCCGCATACTTCTACAATTTTACAAGATCTACCGAATCTGAATCAGTCTAATCTGGAGACTCAAGTACAAGGTGATGCAATTCCAACTCACCGAGTTCATAGGAATCATCCTATCTCTCAGATTATAGGTCCTTTGAATCAGAGAACCATGAGAAGTCAGATTGAGCATGCAAACGTTTGTCTTTATTCATGTTTTCTATCTCAAGTGGTACCGAAAAACATTTCAGAAGCGTTACAAGATAACAGTTGGATTGAAGCGATGCAAGAGGAGTTACTTCAGTTCAGAAAACAAGAAGTTTGGAAATTAGTGGACTTACCTGAAGGAGAAAATGCAATTGGTACAAGATGGTTGTACAAGAACAACCCAGATGAACGTGGCATTGTGGTCAGAAATAAAGCCAGACTTATTGCACAAGGTTACACTCAAGAAGAAGGTATCGGCTATGAAGAAGTGTTTGCTCCGGTTGCTCGACTTGAAGCTATTCGCGTTTTTCTAGCTTATGCCTCTTTCATGAAGTTCAAAGTGTATCAAATGGATGTTAAAGGTGCATTTTTGTATGGACCAATTACCGATGATGTGTACGTCAGACAACCTCCAGTTTTTGAGGATCCTAAGTATCCACATCGTGTATACAAATTAAGCAAAGCGTTATATGGTCTACATCAAGCCCCAAGGATTTGGTACGAGACGTTATCTAAATATTTGCTGGAACATGGTTTTTCAAGAGGTCAGATTGATCCTACTTTATTCATGAAGCGGGAAAATGATGATCTTCTGTGTGTTCAAGTATACGTTGATAATATCATCTTTGGATCAACAAGTCCATCCATGTGCAAAGAGTTTGAGGAGATTATGAAATCCAGATTTCAGATGAGTTCTATGGGAGAGATTAATTTCTTTCTCGGATTGCAAGTAAAACAGTCAGCAGAAGGAATTTTTATCAACCAATCAATGTTTGTTGAAAAGTTGCTGAAAAAGTTCAAGATGCAGGATTGTCAGAATATTCGAACTCCATCTGATGTGAGCAGCAAAATCCAGCCTGATCCAAAAGGCAAATTCGTTGATCAAACACTTTACAGATCAATGATTGGTTCATTGATGTATCTTACTGCATCAAGACCCGACATCATGTATGTTGTATGTGTGTGTGCCAGATATCAGTCCGATCCTAAAGAGTCGCACCTGGTTGCTGTCGAACATATTTTCCGATACCTTAAAGGGAAACCGAATCTCGGGTTATGGTATCCTTATGAAGGGAATTTTGAATTATATAGTTATTCTGATAGTGACTTTGGTGGGTGTGCTCTTGACAGGAAATCGACCACGGGTGGATGTCAGTTTCTGGGTCCTCGACTTGTTTCATGGCAATGCAAAAAGCAGACCAATGTTTCCGTATCCACAACTGAAGCAGAGTATATCGCTGCATCTGCAGGATGTTCTCAAGTTTTGTGGTTACAAAACCAATTACTTGACTACGGGTTTAACTTTCTCAAAACTCCTATTTACATAGACAATACTGCTGCTATGTTCATTACTGCTAATCCTGTTCAACACTCAAAAACAAAACATATCGAAATTCGATATCACTTTCTTAGAGACAACTCTGAAAAAGGGTTAATAATTTTGATTAAAGTTCATACCGACAAACCATTGACAGATCTTTTCACAAACCTTTCTTGTCAGGACGGTTTGAATTCTAATTCAATCCATAGGGTTAATCAACCATGATTAATTCTATTTTATGAAAATCAAAATATAAAATCAGAAAATATAAAATCCAAAAATATAATAAGTCGATGTCAAGTTTTGATTCCTATGCCTTTTTATTCTTGCATTGTGAGTGTGCATGAAAAAGAAAAAGAATATAAAAAGAAAGAAAAAGCAAAAAGAAAAGTAAAATCATGTCATAAGAATCTACATTGCAAAAAGTGAGAAATGATAGTTACACTTTTTAATAAAGACTGATAAGTAATCTGTTACATTCTTTTTAATAAAGAATGATAAGTGTTAATTGATGTGCGAGACAACTCAGACAATTAGACTGAAAAAGTAAGTTCATTGTTGACAAATCTAAGCTTAATGATCTTTGTGTTAAGTTCCTTTGTTATACATGTCTAAATATATATCTTTTGATGCTCTGCTTGTGATGATATTTGAACATAATCGGGTAACAATGCAATCTATTCAGTGTGATGAACCGCATCGTGAGCTTCTTTGTTGTGGTGGTATCCACAGACCTGAAGTCTCACACGAAGTCTCTTTTGGGCTTCAAGGTGCAGCAAAAGATTCCCAAAGTTGGAACAAAAAGAGTCCCAAATGTGGACCGTCACCAAACAAAATTCCAAAAGGGAATTTAGAAGATTCCCAAGGGGAACGATAGGCAACAAGAAAAAATTCCAAAAAGGAATTTAAAAGAAGTTTCAAAGTGGACCAAATCCAAATAGAACCCAATTTCCACACTGTTTATGGTTGTAAGTAACCAGGTTTTTGTGCAAATGCATTCAAGTTGTTGTTGATAAGGATATATGTTGACATATGTATACATATGGGTCGCATAAGTCAGTTTAATCGAACCTTAATCTCATCATGATACTGAAAAAGTAAGTGTGTCGATTCGAGCTAATTGGTATGTTTTCATATCATCACTCAATCAAACATAAGTCAAATGTCTATTCAAAACTTGCAAAACATGTTCAGATGATGTGTGGTATGATCTCACTACGATATATTGATTCATTGCATTGCATATGTATATACTTTAATGTGAGTGCTTTGTGTGTGCAGGCTTATGGATTCTTTATTGACACATCGACATCCTTTGTAAACTTTAAAATTTCAAGAAATTTCAAGTTTAGGGGGAGAATAATTGAAGAAGAAAAATAATTTCAAAAAGTCAAAAATATTTGAAATAAGTGTGTTGAATGTAAGGATCAAGTGGTCAATGAAAGCAAATGTATTAGATGTGTTAAAAACAAACCTAATGTCTTGTGATTTGTTTTTGATTAAAGAAAAAAGCTTCGGGATATAGAAATATTGGTAATGCAAAAATATTTTCATTTTGAGGATAAATTAAAGAAAATTGAAAAAGAAATATTGTTTGATGAATTTAATGTGTAAATTTGTTGCTCTAAATCATGATTGATTAATTATTTAACACAAAATCTAATAAGGATTATGTGTCTAATTAATTTGTCGGGAATGAATGATTGTAGGTGCAATAAATGCCGTTGAAAAGTCAACAGACAAAGAAAAAGTGAAGAAAATCATATGTGTTGTAGCCGGGTGAAAAAACATCATTCACTGCTTAGCCGGGTGATGATATCATGTATCACTGTATAGCCGGGTGATGGAATGATGAGAGTGTCGAGCCGGGTGACAAAATTTCTATGTCACTATGCAGCCGGGTAATGAAGTGTTTGACACTATGCAGCCGGGTGATAATAGAATGAAGTTTCTATATAGCCGGGTAAGTGCTATTACTGTACAGCCAGGTGTTGTCACTATGCAGCCGGGTGATGAAAGGAAAGATACTATGCAGCCGGGTAATGAAAAGAAAATTGCTATTGTTCAGCCGGGGATGTGTTAAACAAAGGTGTAGTCGTTCCAAATCTGTGACACGGCTTGTTTAAATCATGTGTTGACCCGTCCCAAAGTGTTGACCCGTCCCAACAGTAACATGACCCGACCAAGGTTATTGGGCCTAATTGTTTACTCGTCTAAAATGTTGACCCGTCCCAAACAACTTGACCTAATTCATGAGCCGGCTCATCCACATATAAAAACTCACTTCCTCGCCAACACTTATCACTTTTCAAAAATACTTTCAAGCAAAATCCCCTGAACATCAATCGACTCATATCATTTTTAATCTTTGATTCAGTAACAAGTTTTAGTGATTGAATAAGGTATAATCTTCATGATCAGACCTCGATAAACCCATTGTTGCTCATAAAATCAAAATGTTGATGATGAACAGTAATTGGACTTTGAATCGACACTTTGATTGTGTGTGTTAAAACTGAAATCGAGTGTTGTAATAGGTGTAATAACTGTTAATCACCAATTTTCATCCATTAATTTACTCCAAATCATCTGTTATCTACTGAATCAAAAGAAAAAGTTCAAACCCTGTCGAAACCGCCATTGATGAACTTTGAATGTGTTCATGATTTTAATGTCAAATGATAAATGACCTGCAATTGATTGATTAACTGATGTTAAAGATGAACTGAAACATGTTTTACAACTTCATTTTGCAAATAACAATTTGTACTTGAGAATTTAAGCAGTTAAGTGTGTAAAGTTACATGACCATGGATTCACAAAAGTTTTTGTTAAACAAGATGATATTATCAAATTGTTGATTAACTTAGGTGATTAATGTCTATGTGATTAGTTACATTATGTCTTTGTGCTTATTTCTTGTGCAAATGTTGTTCATTTATTGAATGATAATGTCTAACACATGTGCCTTGGTTTTTGTTAACAGATGAATGATCTAAAGTTTGAGCCTAAGCATAATCTTGTGGCTGTATTGGATGATTCAATACTTGAAGTAGAAGGGTATAGAGACATGATCAGATTTCTGAGAAGGACTAAGTATGTATATGCAATGTGTGCCAAACCCATTGTATATGCTAAATTGATTAAGAGTTTTTGGAGAACAGCAGAGGTTATCACAAATGAGGCTGGTATATCGGTTGTGAGAGGTAATATTACCAGACAGTTACAGATAACTGTGTCTGAAGAGTCCATCAGGACTGCACTAAGGATAGATGAAGAAGAAGTTGGTGCTCTTGATGAATACACAACTGCTGAATGCCAGGCATGTTTTATAAATATGGGACATCCTCCTATATTTCCTAAATAGTAGTTTGTGAGAGCCAGATTGGGAAAGCAATGAAAATTGCAATGTTATGTTATTTAGCAATTATGTCTAGAATAAGTGCTGGATTTGATAATTTTCCATCAGATATTGCATCCCCAATTGTTGCAATAGCTATGAACAGACCTTTTAACATGTCTAGATGGATTATGAAGGGATTCATTTTCAATTTGGTGAAAGGGAAAAGATTTAAATTCTTGATGTATCCAAGATTTCTGCAACTTTTGATCAACATTGCACATCCGGTTATTCGTTAAGAGGGTGTGAATGGTGACTTGCTAATGACTGAAGACATGAATGCCTTATCTTATCGGAAGATGAGCATTGGAAATGTTGCCGAAGTGAAAATGTTTAACTATATGCGAGATATAGCAAACAATAAAGAAGATATTGGAGGGATATATCATCATATTTCTCAAGGTGAAGTTGTGAATCTAGAAGATCTTATAGATGATTTGCCTGATGCACTCAAGTCTAAATCAAGTGAAAGTGATGTGAATGAATCTGAAAGTGAAGAGGTTAGTAGCTCTGAAACAGAAGAAGAAGAAGAAGTTTCTGAGAATGATGATGATCAGGAGGATGACAACAATGATGATGATAATGTTGTTGAGAACATTGAAGATGATACAATTTCTGATCAAGTAGAAGAAGAAGAGATACAGATAGATGTTCCTGAAGTGGAACCGATTATTATAGAGGATGTTATTGTGTCTGAAGAGCATGAACCGACTAATGTGCTTCAGATTGCACAAGAAGCGGTTGCTGAAGTAGAGACTGTGGCACAGACAGTTGATGAAACTGAAGTTATTGAGATTATTCCGGATCCAGTTGATAAAGCCACATCATCTATTCCTACAACTGAACATGCTGAAAAATCGAAGGTGTCTTCACCTAAGGTTGATGTAGATGTGGATTTAAATGAAGAAGAAGGTGAAATCTTTCATTTAAAGAGGATGATAGCCAAATTGTTGGATGAGAATGCTCAGCTTAAGGCTTTAAATGAAAGAAAGAAGAAGAGACTTGCTGATTTTTGGATTACTCATCAGAAAAACACTAAAGTATTTACAGAATTGGATGAAGAGTACGAAAAACTCAAGGCAGATTATGAACAGTTACAAGCTGAATGTAACACTTTACGAGCTGAAAAAGAGGTCTTGGAAAATTGGTTGAAAGAGGAAGAAACTGAAAAATCTGAGTCTGATAAAGAGTTTATTGCTGATGAAGACGTTGGAGTATCTGAAACTCCTAGGCACGTTACAGTTTATTACACAAGATCACGACGATCTAAAACTGTAACATAACCGATTGTTGAATCAGTCCCTATTCCTGATGATGCTACTGCTGTTGTGCCTTATGACAAAGCGGGGGGAAAACGTAAACTCCATGAAGTTATTGAGATCGTTGAAGATGTGTTTGTGAAGAAGGCTAGAACCGAGGAAGCAGTTTAGGTTGAGCCGGTTCAAGCTGATATTGTACAAGCAACTGAAGTGATGAATGTAAGTGAAGAAGCTGACACATCTGGTTTTGAAACCGAAGAAAACGTATGCGAAGATATTCCTATTGATCTTGATGCTCGGTTTGCTTACCTGGAAAGGATGAAGTATAATCCTGTTTATTTGAATGAACTTACTGTTAGTCAAATAAACGAGGAATATGAAAAATGTGTAAATGCTCAAGATAGTGTTGAAGGTGATGTGAAAGAGTTTGTAGTTGAACCAGGTGAGTGGACGCCTTTACAAGAAAGCTTAAACATTGATGATCTTCCTCTGGAAGAATTATATCATCAAAATCCTGAAGAGATGACTTCAATAGACATGCATCAGTAGTTACAGTCAAGGAACTATCCATATAAAACGCTAAAGAGATTGACGAAGGAATCGTTGAAGAAAATTTTGGTGAGCTTTCAAAAGTTAGAAAAGATGCATAACCGTATGCTCTTTTTGGATTATAATAATCCACAATACTTTGAACTAACCATACGGTTCAAAGTACTTGAACCAAAAGAGATTATGTTGATGGCTTTGCCCGAAGATGCTCATAAAAAGAGGAAAGAATTGATTGATATGTTTCCAAGCGAAATAAAAGCATATCACATTCCTATGGATGTACGCGAGTCATGGCACAAATCTGCCACAGCAGGTGATATCGTAAGATCATTGCTGAGTAAAGGTCAATCCGTTGCTGACTTATTAGACTCGATGATCGTACAGGAAAAGTCCAAGGATGTGAAAATCATTGCATGGAAGTATGATGAGGTCTTTGATGCATTGTTTATTAAAAGAGTGAATGGACTATGTGATGTTTATCACTATTATTCAAGTATTTTCAAGCTGCTGGTTCAAGACTTGAAAGAATTGCACAAGCTGAGATTGATAAATCATACACGAGCTGAACGTGGTGATAAATGTGCGATGTTATTGAATGCTGGAATTAGTCGCATGCCAAAGTTTCTGGAGTTTCGTGGGCAGCAAGAAGACACAGCGTATTTGAAAAGCAAGAAGAAGAAGCAGAAAAAGTTGATCCTTCAAGATATGTACTTAGATGAATTCTCAGACGAATACTTTGACAAAGTTACTAATCCTGGATTGAAGGTATTCGATGGTTCGCAGAAGACGAAGCCTATTCTGAAATTTTTCTATCATGAAGAGACGTATGAGCTGAAGTTAGTTCGAAATTTGGATGACTAGGATCAAGACATGATTACCTTGTTCAGTACGTTTGAGCTCAAACTACTGCATCCATCTTATATTGATCATCTTCGAAGTCACAAGATGGAAAAGATGAAGGATCCAATTGCTGAAGCTGATAGAAGGCTATTTGAAATCATGGTTGAGGTTATCGGAGCTGCCACCGAAAAGATCCAATTAAGGAAAGCATTACTCAATGCTGACCTTGTGAAGATCTACATACCAGAGATTGAATTCATGAGGGTTACGTCCAAGGGTACCTTAGAAGTACGGGCCAAAGGAAAGAAAAGGTCGTACGAATTTTATGCTAACATCGATTTTGCAGGTATCACTTTGGAAACTTTGAAACAAATGGCGGCGTGTGACATTCGTACCAATGAATCTAAATCAAGACAAGCTTTGATTGCTGAAAAGTTCAAATCATGCATTGAAGAAGCTATCAAAGAACAAGAAGAACATACTGGAAAACTGTTGCTGAAGGTCAAAGATGAACCTGAAGATATTTGAATGAAAAATCAAGATTTAAGAGAGATTGAAGCTTAAAGCGAAAGAGTTGAAAGCTGAAGATTTTTGTTTTTGAAGACCAAATTTAAATCTTAGGGTAAGCGAGTGAAGATATCGAGCATCATCACGAGCAAGCATGGGTGAAGACGTTCATAATTTGTATTTGTCTTAGAATATTTGTGTAATCGTTTCGTGCTTAAATGCGCGTTTGTGCTTAACTGCACGTGGTTAGGTTACATTGTAAGGTGAATGGTATAGACTATAAATACCATCAACTAGGTCATTTGTTACAGAGTTGCCTACATTTCATTCTATATCCTTTGTAACCTCTCCATTGATCTAATACAATTCACCTATTCCATATTATCATCAATCTTCATCATACCTTGCATTGATCTTCATGAACATTCAAGCATCAATACGTGATCAGTGAGATTCCGCATCACTGATTGCAAACAACATCCCCAAACAATCTCAGATCTAGATCCAAGCTCGGTTCATCTCGACACTATCAATTGGTATCAGAGCTGTTGGTATTGTGTTCTTCGCTATTCATCAAGCAAAACACTACAATATTGCTCAAAAATCATGATCTGAATGAATTGTTGCTGTTTTTAGTTGTGATTTATCATCGCAATCACTCCTAATTCACAACGATTGTGCAAATTCCATCATATTATCATCAGATCTGAGGAATTAAGAAGATAGAAAAAGTTACTGTTCGATCGAATTTTGCTCAAATTTCATCTAAATTTGATCATGTTTTGGATTGATTGAGATTAGGGATTGTTAATCGGACTATTTTACTGCTTGTGTGTGAATTTTGAACGAATTGGACAAGTTTTTGATAAACCCTGAAAAATTCTCATGGAGAAGATGATGAACAGTTAGAACTTGGTTGAAGATTAACTTGCCGGATGATAAAATTTGACTTAGACAATTTCCTTTGGACTTAGATTTGTGAACAATTAGGTCCTGTGCAGCCGTGTAAAGGATTTTGTGCTAGACGGGTAAAGAATTTGACGAGGAAAAAGTGTTACTGTTCAGCCGGATCAAGTACTGTTGTGCCGGGTAATACACTGTTACGCCGGGTGATAAACAATTTCAGCCGGGTGATCAACAACTGTGTAGTCGGGTAAACAACTTTGCCGTGTGATCGACAACTGTTCAGCCGGGTAAAGCTTTTGCCGTGTCAAGATTCAAGCCGGGTCAAGTTATCTGCCGTGTGAAGTTATTTCTTGTTGCCGTGTAACTGTTTAGTCGGGTAACTGTTCTGCCGGGTAAAGAATCCAAGACTTACAACTGTTGAGCCGTGTGACTGTTTAGACGGGTGAAGATTTTTCTCTGCCGGGTGAAGAACAAAAGCTACTGTTCAGCCGGGTGAAGAAGAATTTTTCACTGTTCAGCCGTGTGACTCATTTTTAGTTGTTTTAATCCTTATTTTCTTATCTTGTCATTAATTACTTGTCTTTATTTTAGTAGTTTAACTATTCCTTTTCAAAATTAACAAAAACCAAAAATATTTTCTTTAAAATCTTTTTAAAATGGCACCTAATGATGATTCTGATAACCGTGTTCCTAGACTTGTCAATCGTGCAGATTTCAAGAATTGGATGATTAGACTGAAGCATCATCTCTGTTCAATAGACAATGATCTTTGGAAGTCAATTGATAAGGGTCCTCACATACCTACACAAACTGCTCCGGATAGTGCAAGTACCTACACCAAAGACTCTACTGAACCTTATCCAGAAGATAATCTATCTGCTGAAGACTTAAGGAAAGTGAAGAATGATAGCAAAGCCTATTCTTTGATGTGTAAAGGACTGCCACTACAAGTATTGTCAAGGTTGGATGCTTATCAGACGGGTTATACAATGTTCAAAGCTTTAAAGTCTATCTGTGAAGGAGGTGAACAACTCAGAAGTCTTAAGAAACAAAAGCTGAAGAGACAACTGGAGTTATTTGAACACATTGCTGGAGAATCTGTGCACCAGATGATGAATAGGTTTGTTCATCTAACTACTGAGATGACAAATGTGGGTGCAAAGACAGATCTTCAAGATTTGAATGACAGATTATTATGTGCTCTTCCATCATCTTGGAAACAGACTGTGACTTTACTGAAACATACTGAGAAGTTTCCGATGGATCTGGATCTGCTCATTGCAAAGATAGAAGAAGTTGAGATAGATGAAAGCTCGAGAAACACTGATAGAACTGGTTCAAATACTCAGTACAAGTACATTGTGAATCATGCCAACTCAGTGGAGAATGCATTTCTTGCATAAGATGCAACTAAGTTTGAAGATGAGGGTGATTTATTGGTTGGTGCAAGTTTTTACACTGATTCGTCTTACATTTCAAGTTCACCAACTTATTCTCAACCTCAATCTCCACCAAGAGCTCAAGTTCAAAATCAGAATCTGAAGAATCAGGCAGAAAATCAAAGTTCAAATGTCCAAGCAAAAGTGAAAGATGTTATGAACATATTGTTACAAGATGACGAGACCAAAACTGCCTTTACAGCTTTTATGGCAAGTTTTCAAGCATACCAAGGAAGTCACTTGAGTCAAATGGACGTTGTTCTTCAAGATTTATTTGAGATGGATCCTGATGACGTTGAGGAAATGGATTTAAACTGGCAGATGGTGATGGTTGCATATAGAACGCAGAAGCATGCATATGTTAACCGAAGCTACAAGCCTCATGCAAACAAGACGGTTGGATTTGACAAATCAAAGGCCAGATGTTTCAATTGTAACTGTTATGGTCATTTTTCAAGGGAATGCAAAGCTCCTAAGAATCAGAACTACAATGATCAAGCGAGTTCAAGTGGACAGAATCAAGGTCAAGGTCAAAGCTCGCAACAGTCTTCAAGTTATCAACAAAGAAATCAACGTTTCTTTCAGAAACCATATCAAAGTCTTCCCATGCCGGAACTGAAGGATGAAGGAAAGAAACCAGAAGATCAAACTAAGGCACTGGTGGTCAGTGTAAAAGATGGATATGATTGGAGCGCTTATGCAGAACAATTTACAGCTGATCTCACTTCAAGTTTGGCATTAGTATGTGAAATCGAGGAAGATTGGTCTGAAGAAGGGGATGGTAAAATGGTTGATGATGTGAGTGAAGATTCTGAGGAATATGACTGGAGTGCAAAGTCTGATCCTGTTGAAGAATCTGAGTCTGAAATTGCGCTGATGGCTACATCCAGTGAGTCTTCATCATCCACCGAACAACCAAAGGTTAGTACTGATTTACCCCCTAACTATGTTCCTTTGCCTATTGATGTGAAAGAAAGGTTATGTTCTGAACAATGCATTCAACAAGTAGAACATTATCGAACTCATTCATTTAAAATTGGTGATAAATTAAGCAAACATGAGAAAATTTATGAACAACTTAAAATTGATCACAAAATTTCTGATGAGAAGATTTTGTCACTTAAAGAATCATGGAACAAAACTTTAAAGGAATTGTAACTGGTAACAAAACAACTTGAAGAAATGACAAAGAACTTTGCACAAGAAAAAGTTGCTCATGCTGTCACACAAGTTGAATTAACAAAAGTGAAAAGTTGTAAAACAATGGTTAAACAACTTATAAGTGAAAGAGGTAACAAAACCAAAACAGGGTTGGGTTTCACTCATGAACCAATGCCTAATTCAATCACACAAACTTTACCTGAAAACTTCAATGAATTTGATCATTCACCTGAAAATGAACGTAAATTCAAAGAAATTCAAAGAAGTAAATCCGAATCCGAAGGATCTGAAGTGTTGATTGAAAGTTTGAAAGAAGAAGATGGTGTGACCACTGAAGCTGATGATGAAGCTAGCAACAAATCAGAACCTGTTCTGATTCAACTTGTTGAGTATCCGGAACTGAATCCGAAGTCAGAAAATGTGAAGGATGAAGGTGAATTTTCAGGATACAATGATCCTGAATACATCAAGTGGAAGAAGGAACAGAAGGCGCAAGTTACTGATCAACTGATCAAGAAGCAAGAAGTGAAAAAGACTGAAGTTTCGAATGCAAAAGTGCAGAAATTAAAATCGAAAATCAATCAATCTGAAACGAAACAGTCAAAAGGTAAAAGTGTCATAAAATCGAATGACAATACCAAAGCTCAAATTGTTAAAACTGAAAATGTTAAACCGGTCAAGAAGAAAGTGACCAGGTTTTGTGCAATATGCATTCAGGTAGTGTTTGATAAGGAAATATGTTGACATATGTATACAAGTGGGTCACATAAGTCATTTTAATCGAACCTTAATTATCATCATGATACTGAAAAAGTAAGTGTGTCAACTCGAGCTAATTGGTATGTTTTCATATCATCACTCAATCAAACATAATTCAAATGTCTATTCAAAACTTGCAAAACATGTTCAGATAATGTGTGGTATGATCTCACTGCGATATTTTGATTCATTGCATTGCATATATCTTTAATTTAATGTGTGTGCTTTGTGTGTGCAGGCATTTGGAATCTTTATTGACACATCGACATCCTTGTTAAACTTAAAAATTTCAAGAAATTTCAAGTTTAGGGGGAGAATAAATTGAAGAAGAAAAATATTTACAAAAATCCAAAAATATGTTAAATAAGTGTGTTTTGAATGAACAAGATTATGTAGTATGAAAAGCAAAAGTATTGGATGTGTTAAAAACAAACCCAAGGTCTTGTAATTTGTTTTTAAGAAATTGCTTCGGGATATAGAAATTTTGGTTGTGCAAAATGTTTTTCAAAAGAAAAAGAAAAAGGGAATTTAAATTGTATTAAATTTGTTGCCCTAGAAATGTTGTTGATTAATTAATGTGACAAATTCTTTTAAGAATGTCTTGTCTAATTAATATGTCGAGAATGTTTGCAGGTGTAATAAATGCAGTTGAAAAAGTCAACAGACGAGAAAAAGTGAAGAAAATTGCTCAAGTGTTGTAGCCGGGCAAAGATATCAGAAACAACTGTTCTGCCGGGTAATGAAGACACTGTTCAGCCGGGCAAAGTTGTGTGTTTGATATGAGCCGGGTGATTGATCAAAAGAAGTGAAGCCGTGTGAAGATATTATGACTACTGTATGGCCGGGCAAATATATGCCGGGTGAAGAAGTCATAGATATCTGCCGGGTGACAAGTTGTATCACTATACAGCCGGGTGAAGAAATGTTACCACTATACAGCCGGGTAAAAGAGAAGTTACCTTGCCGTGTAAGTGAATAACACTATGTTGCCGGGTAATGAAGAAAGCATGCCGGGTGATATAGAAGACAACTGTGTTGCCGGGTAATGAGGAAAGCATGCCGGGTGATATAGAAAACAACTGTGTTGCCGGGTGATGAAGAAAAGTAAGCCGGGTGATAATCTATCACTATGCAGCCGGGTAATGAACAAGACAAGTTATTGTGCAAGCCGGGTGATGTTATGAAGACTACTATGTTGCCGGGTGATGAGTAAAACCAAACAGATGGAGAATTTGAAGTTTGAGCCCAAGCACAACTTAGTTGCATGTTTGGATGAATATATTCCTGATAGTGAAGGATATAGAGACATGATGAGGTTCATCAAGAGGACCCAACAGTACTCCCCCTAAGATGATGTTGCCAAAACTCTGTCTTTCAACAAGCAATCTGCATCCTTCTCTCCCTTTTGAGTAACATCAGAGGCTATGGAAAGAAATAAGCAGAGAGTAGATTCTGGTGAATCTATATATCAGCAGCGGGATCTTCTTCAACGGTTGAAGTAGAATGAGAAGACTTCTTTGACCTAGAATACTCCCCCTCAACTTTTGCTTTAGAGGTAAATGGGATCTGTGTATGAGATATTAAGAGGAGGATTCTTAACATTCAGCAATCTGACTTGGAGATCTTTGGACTGGAATCAGGCTTGAACAGGAACATCTTCAAGTCGCGTGGAAGCTTGTTCTGCAATGGAAACTATTCCTGCAACTCAAAGAAAAACATTAAAACTCAGGCAATAATGTGCATTTATCATCAATGTAAAGATCAAGTTCTCAATCGGATGAGATATTGCTTGATGAACAACTCCTACATCAATAACACATGTTAAACTGCCAACACAAAAGAAAAAAGATTAAAAATGACAATCTTTTGGTGTTTTTGAATTTTTTTAATGTTTTTGATATTTTTTGGATTTTCTCTTTACATTCATGAATCTTTACCTGCAATGAGATCATACCAGCAATTTATCCAACACATGTTTTGCAGTTTTGAGAATAGACATTTGAATTGTGAAGTAATTGAGTGATGATTTGTTGAACAAATCAATTAGCTCGAAGTGACACACTTACCTTTTCTACTCTTGATGATCAATTAGGTTGATTAGAAATAAGTTTTGAGTGACCCATACTTTGCACATTAGAAAGTTATACACCTCATCTAAATATCCTGAGAACAACTCAACACGTCAGGTCACTTACAATCATAAACAGTGTGGAATTTGGGTTCTATTTGGATTTGGTCCACTTTGGGACTTCTTTTTAATTCCTTTTTGGAATTTTTCTTTTTGCCTATGTTCCCCTTGGGAATCTCCTGAATTCCATTTTGGAATTTGTTTGGTGACGGTCCACATTTGGGACTCTTTTTGTTCCATTTTGGAATCTTTTGCTCCACCTTGAAGCTCAAAAGAGACTTCGTGTGAGACTTCAGGTCTGTGGGTACCACAACAAAGAAGCTCACGATGCGGTTCATCACACTGAATAAATTGCATCGTTACCCGATGTAATTTAGATGCTTCACGAGATATCTATTTGATTTGTATAAACGTTTCACATGCACTAAGATGTTTCAACCACAAAAACTCATTAGAATTTAGTTAAATCATCAAAGAATATACTTTTTCAGTCTAATTGTCTGAGCCGTCTCGCACATCAATTTTCACGCTTCAGTCTTTATTATTTAAAATGATGCGTTGAATAACTCTAGTGTACTATCATTTCTCATGTACATGCAAGTAGATTCAACATATTTTTGGATTTTTCTGGTTTTATCATGTTTTTTTTTTAATAATGATTTCTCCCCCTAAACTTTTAAATTTCTTGGAAAATTGAAAGTTTAATGAAAAGAAAAAGGCAGATATGTTATCAACGTATGAAGAGTGCATGCAATATACTTAATCTAAACAGACGAAATGAAACATCGGTTGTTTCTTGCACTGCCATCATTGTTTGTGTTTTGAAAATGTTTTTTAAAAAAAAATTCCGGCAATGATTCCTTTTTGTTTCCAACTCCATTTGGCGTCAGTTGCATCGAAGACATCATGAACAAGATTCGGTATCTTGTCATGATAAGGGATCAGTCACGGTCTTCTTTTCTTTGTTTGACCGGCCTCCATAACTGTCCCTACACACTAACAAATCAGTTAGAGGTAATGACCCAAACCATTTCGGTTTTGGGTCGTCCAAATTCATCAACATAAGAGATATTCTCATAAGTGCAAGGAATACCTTCAGGTGGTGGTTCTGATGATACAATGTAATTTGTACCTTCATCTTCTTTCATGGATTGTTTGTCAAAAGAGTAATTATAGTCATTTTCAAACAAATTATGAATTTCATTTAAAAACAGGTTTTGTTGACTATATTTCTTATCATTTAAATCATGATTTCTCTTTTTCTTTTTGACAAACTTTGGTATCCCTGAATCATTGACATGTTGATTTACATCAAACGAATGTCTATGATTAGATCTTTTAAAGTTAGAAACGTACCTGGAAGGGTATGCACATGATGAACTTCTTTGGACTGTCCTTCTCGGCTTGTAGTAGCACTCGGATGTGTTGTGATTTACCATGTCACAGAAGGAACAGTACTTGTTGTAGTAACATTCCATTGTGTCGTGGTTGTACATCTGACAGTTGGTGCAGTACTTGTTGTAGTAGCATTCCATTGTTGTGTGATTGTACATTTCACATATCTCGCAGTACTTCTGATGAGCCTTGAAGGGAGACTTCTTTCCTTTCTTCTGAGAAGTCTTTGCTGTTGAAGATTGTTGTTTCTGAGAAGCTTTGACCTCTGAATCTTGTTGAATCTTTCTTGAAGGAGCTGGAGTCTTGAACTTGTCACCTTTTGACCCAAAAGGAAAGACACCTTGACTGTAGATACAATCAGAGATATGATGAGTTTCAGAGTCACAGATTAAACAGTAGACGTCACTGTTTGAATCACTCGGGGATTCGGAATCTTGAGACTTTAAAGTAGAAGGAGTCTGTGGTGTAGAATCAGATGAAGCGGCCTTTGTCTTGTTTTTCTTGGCTTTGCTCTTCTTTCTTCTAACCTTCTTCTTCTTCTTCGACTGAAACTCTTGTGTCTTTTCTTCTTCTTCTTGAGAAGATAGTGATCCAACAATTCCGGTTGGCACTAATCTCTCATCTTTCTTTTCAACAGACTTTTCTTTTCCGACTTCTTCTTTAATAAGCACAAGATCAGATTGTGATCTGTTCAGTTTGTCAGTAAGCTCCATGAGTTGTACATTCAGATTATGCTTTTCGATAAGCATTGAATCAACATTCTGTGTAAGAGATTTGAATCTGTCTTCACACAGTTGGTGATCATCTTGAAGACTTGCGTGCTTCTCATGTTCTTCTTGCAGCTTGGTTTTCAGAATGTTGTTCTCTGAATTACACATCTCAGACAATTTCTTCAACTTTAGAATCTCTTCTTGCAAATCTTTGATCACACTGGATGAGTGTGCATTTGATGTTTCAGCTTCATTCTTTGCATTTGTAACTTCTTGTTCACTTTTCTTGAGTGACTCTTGAAGAGATGTGATTCTGTGCTCAGATATTTCGTGTTGTTCTTTCAGATTCTTGTGCATGGTTTCTTCTTTCTTGAGTTTATCACAAATCCAAAGTGAATATAATTTGCACTCTTCAATTTGTTCAAAACATTCTTTGGTGCACATCTTTTCTCTTTTATTTTCTTCTTGGATCACGTTTTTCATGTTTGATATTGGGAGATTTGGTATTTGTGAAGATGATTTGGATTATGAGAGCTAATATGTTATTAAAAGTGCTCGGTTTGGACAAAAATTTCAGCCCATAATGTTTTCGGGATGAATATTCAGCACTTAAAACACTTAGAAATGAACTTTGGGAGTTTTTTGGCATTTTTTTGCGTTTCGCCCCCAGCCGGGTCAGGGGTACTGTTTGGACGTGTCTGCCCCCCCCCCAGACGGGTCAATGGCACTGTTTGGACGTGTCTGCCCCCCTCAGACGGGTCAAGGGTACTGTTTGGACGTGTCTGCCCCCCCAGACGGGTCAGGTACTGTTTGGACGTGTCTGCCCCCCCCAGACTGACAGATTCCGCCCCCTGGGCGTTTCAGCCCCCCCTAGACGGGTCAACTTGTATTTTTCAGCAATTTTTGGACGTTTCAACACTTAGGAAAAATTTCCTTCAATCAAACACTTAATTCTTCAATTCTTCTTCAAATTATGATACGTTTCTGGGAAAATATCAATCAAATCTTCAAATCTTCATATCAGATTGACTTTTCAAAGTCAAAATTATGATGAACACAAGATCAATTCTTTAATATTTATTGTTTTTGTTCAATTCAATACTTGTATTAGATTAGGAATGATGTTTCTAACACTCCTTCAAAGTTTTTCTACCTTGAATCAAGCTAAATCTCACTCAAATCTGGGTTTTTTGTGATGAACACAACTAGTGGGTTTTGACAAAAATGACAAAATATGGAATGAAATCAACAAATCTGATTGGTTTGATTATGAACGAGGCTTAGGATTATGATTTCTAACATACCTCAATCATCAATTTCTCAAAACATCAACAAAATTTCCGATCTCAAATTTGAGAAGTGAATATGACGAACATGAACAATTTCTTCAAAAACTCAGTCAAATCTTCACCAATTGATCTCAAACTTTGCAGTTCTTTACACAAACATGAATCAAAGCTAATGGTAGCTAAAATTCCATCAATAACAACAACAATCAAAGATCACCCAACAGCTCTGATACCAATTGATAGTGTCGAGAGACGAACCGAGCTTGGATCTAGATCTGAGATTGTTTGGTGATGTTGTTTGTAATCAGTGATGCGGAATCTCACTAATCACGTATTGATGCTTGAATGTTCATGAAGATCAATGCAAAGTATGATGAAGATTGATGATAATATGAATAGGTGAATTGTATTAGATCAATATGAAGGTTACAAAGGATATGGAATGAAATGTAGGCAACTCCTAACAAATGACCTAGGTGATGGTATTTATAGTCTATACCATTCACCTTACAATGTAACCTAACCACGTGCATTTAAGCACAAACGCGCATTTAAGCACGAAACGATTACACAAATATTCTAAGACAAATACAATTAATGAATGTCTTCACCCGTGCTTGCTCGTGATGATGCTCGATATCTTCACTCGCTTATATTTGGAAAGTGACATCTTCAAATAACCCCAACACTGTTAGGGCTCGTTCCTATTAGAAGATTTACATTGTTCTTAGATTAGACAAGTTTGTATAGTGTAGGGTTAATTTTGTATTTTCCCTAAAGTTGTGATGCATAAAGCATGTTGCTAGTGAATGTTAGACAGAGAGTCTATATCACTATTTACACGTTAGAGAGAGAAATGTGTGTGTGATTGTATTCTCCTGCACCATTGTACTGCAATTATTGCTTTGATCATCAATACAAGAGAATTATTTAGTAATGGATTGTGTTGCTGATTGAATTGTTGTGTTTGTACTTTGATCATTCTGATTTCGAGCAGTATCGATCCAATTGAACCTATCATGTTTATTTGTAAGTTGTGCAAATCTATGGTGAGTCTTTTTGCCCGCTTTTAAATCCTTTCGGGGAGAAAACATACAAACTGTTTTTACATGGCCTTGAGCTGCCTTCGGGCAAGATTCAAAACAGCCTTGGGCTGAGTTTTACGTCTTCGGGCAGGGCTTTCAGGCAAGATTCTAAACAGTCTTGGGCTGAGTTTTACGCCTTCGGGAAGGGCTTTCGGGCAAGATTCTAAACAGCCTTGGGCTGAGTTTTACGCCTTCGGGCAGGGCCTTCGGGCAAAATTTTAAACAGCCTTGGGCAGAGTTTTTATGCCTTCGGGCAACGGTTTTAATAAAACATACTTTCTATTGTCTAACTGTTTATTTTTTTCCACCAGCTCTAAAGTCCTTTCCTTTTTGTCGAGATTATTTATATACAGTGGGTATAACGGGGAAATTTGAGTAGTACTACGGGTTCGGCAGACCCCACCATGCTGGATTGTTTTCCAGGTGGTGCAAATGGTCCTTTAACTTTTGGTCACCCGTCGTGGTGGCAACAAGGCAAAAAAAATTATCATATCGTTCAGTTTAATCTCGACGTGCTATTGTAGTAAACGAGGTGGTTTAGCTAACCTGCAATAGTAAAGATGTTTATCGGTTAAACTATTTTGATAATTATGTTTGATTACTTATCTCATTGAGCTCACTAACCATGTTTTGACCGTTTTCAGTATGTTTTCTCAGGTGGCTAGGAGCTGTGCACGTAGTACATTGCATGCATGAGTCACTTTAATATTTTTACCAATTTTTATTTACATTATTGGTTTTTGAAAACTTCTATTCGGTTACATGCTAGACTTTTGAGCACGGATGTTTTTATTTATTTGTGCTAAACTGTTAAGCATAGAGGTTTTTATTTAACTGTGCTAGACTTTTGAGGACAAGTGGTTTGGATGTTTGGTTTAAGTTAAAAAGCTTCCGCTGAAATTATAAACTTACATTTTATTACCCTGAGTTTTGGAAAACTGTCACATTTTAACTTTTGTTAAAAGAATATATATATATATTGAGTCAGTGTTACTGTAATTAATGGCTTGAGATCCTGGTTTGTCACATGGCTAACGGATACCCCGTTTGTGGAAAATTGAGGGTGTGACAGATTGGTATCAGAGCCATAAGTTATAGGGAACTAGCATTTGCATCTAGACTATAACTAGGCATTCCATTAGTTACACTCACACTGCACATTAGTTACAAATACTTTGGGCTTATACGTGTTCCTATATGTGCTACCTTACATGTGATTCTTAATACCTTTTACTTAGGCGGACTTCATTATACTCTTTTATTATGCCTTAAGTGGTACGCCTGATTTCTAATCTTGATTTTGATTCTCGTTACCATCATATTACTGACCCGTTCTAGAGATCTGAGAAGCTTCGTTTGGAGTACATCGCCGACCCAGTGGGCAATGATTAAACCGTCCTCATCCAAACACTTGGCCTTTGTATTCCTTGGGTTTTTAAGGAATGATGGATAAGGGGACTATGCTAATACACCCCCCCCCCCGCGGCTATTAGTGCTGAACCATTTATTTAAACTTTTAAAACCTTCTCCATCTAGTCAAAGTTACTTTATTTCGTCAAATCGGTGCTTACTATACTCTTGAAAATTGTTGACTCGAAAAGGCATCCCGTGAAGATGAATACTGATGGAATTCTCGTTCTACATAAAGACTAGGTGGACTAGATCGTTACATACATTATTGCATAGATTTTTGATGCAGAAACGTCATTGTTACCCTAGCCATGAGGTCACATTTTTGTTAATATTTCTTGGGGGATAAATCGAACGCAAGGTTGTGAAACGTTTAGCCTACTCCCTACTCAAAATGTGTCATATCTCGAGTACAAGAATAACCTCATTCTTCATGGTAGCCTATGTCAGTGAACTATTCCATCAACAATCCATAAATCAAGGTGAATGCTCAAATCGAACAATTCCTGACTACACTTTCTAATACAACTACTAGTTGATCAATTTAGAGTTGAGGGCCAATTTGTAGATAACCTTTCATTTTGACACCACTCGGTAATCAATATTATAAACTAATGGACATTTTAACGCCAGACAGGTGGAACTAGGGTGCACATGAAAAACAAATTATCATCACGGGTGCACATGGGATAATAATTTGGATTGCATGTGAATTCCGGTGAGACCTAGCTCGTGGAAAAATGGTTCTAATGTGTGATTTATCACTTGAATTTTTCCCACTATTAGTGGAAATTCTCGTAAGCCACTTAGCAAGTGGTAGGTGTCGTAAAACCTACTCGTTAACTGTTAGACACTATTATCAGGATGGTGAGGTTTAAAGACATAAAAATTATCATCAATATTATCTCCGATGATCTGAAACGCTCTCAAGAACACTATATTAATGAATAGTTAAATGTACAATTTATCATGAAAGGAGTAACTCGATGAATTGTTGTAACACCTAAATGATGTTTAAGCAATAATAATATAAGGGAAACCGCTATACACCTAGACACTTATGACTTTTAGATACCCATTATTCACAGCGATAGCAGAAACTAAGTGATTTTGTAATTGCCCCCCCCCCCCTCCGCGTGTATATAAATCTGAATATCAAATACGCTCTGTGAGTTTAGGTGATGAATAGTACATTCCACAAAAATCAATTAATACCAACTAGCATTTTGTGCGAGCCTTAAGCATTACTATTCAAAATAACAACCTCTCATTTCGTTTCAACCCTATACATCTTTATAGCTGCTACGAAATATAATGATTAATGCACTTATTTTCATTTGACACTTCAAGCATGCGATGTTTTCTTTCAAAGCTCTAGTTTATGCAAGAGATTCTACCTTCTATGTAATTAAATTCCTTTATCAAACTATTTGAGGTGCAATGTAAGCAGTTGTCACCTAATCGCTTTAAACCATGAAAGCCCTAAATTACTTGCGTAAGGGAACTAGTGAAGCTAAACAACCCAAGTAATGACATAACATGGCACCCTCATCTGATCTGTTAAACTCTAAGCCTCATCCGGACTATTATCTCTCATCATCTTTTAAACACCATAGCGATGAATTAAGGCACTACCACCCATTGAATCTGGATATCAAAATCCTTTCTAGCATATTATTGTTTTGAACCATTAATAAATCCAATCATATACTAAAACCTATATCATGAAATGAGTACTGTTAGATCAACACACAGGACCTACATAATTAAATAGATCTTGTATTGAAGTAGAAGGACAAGATTTCCTAAAAACCTATCTTCTCGGCATATCGTATACCCCCTACGACCCATTTGTGATCGTAACACTCAGATTCCATCAAAGAGAAAACCGATTGTATCCCAAAGGATTAGAAACACCTCATGTAACACATATACTTTTATTTTAACACTACTTCAGTAAGTAAACATTAATAACATTTTATCCTATGTTATGCAACCACTTGTTCTCTTGACCACAACAAAATCTCATAATCATCGAAGATAAAAATACTTATAAAATTTCTTGATAATTTTTTTATTAAATCATGTATTTCCGAACACCTAAGTAGTATTATTATTCATTATTCTCGATCGATTCTTGAAAAATTTCTATGACATCTATGACGTTCACGCATTGACTCCTTTTAATAAAATACAATACATACACAAAGTTGAGTCAATTTAAAGATCCATAAGAATATGTGATTCTTAGGTAAGACACAATCCTTAGATATCCGAACAACAACTTCAAACTCATTGATATAAATATCTTGAAACATTCTAAAATAAGACGTCCTTTATAAATGGAGAATATCCCACACATCAAAAGTTCACTGAAACCCCCCCCCCCCCCCCCCCGCCTCTTAAAAATTGAACCATTCGAAATCCTGCTAAGGATTAGTCAAATATTTCTCGTGTCTCGAACCAAATGGAATACCTCCCAGAGAGAAATTCGTTAGGCCACTTTAACATCTTTAAGTGATGAATGATTAATTTTTTTTAGGAACTAGTTGAATTGGTAAGCCGAGAATCCCAAAACACTCAAACCTAGTAAGATTCGTATTATTAAAGTTCGTTGAAATTCAAATAGTGAACCGAAGTTCACATAAGAACGCATAAGATCAAATAAAGCGCGGACATCCTTGACTATTTAAAACATCAACGCCATATGCTAATGCTAATGTTTAAATTTCGGGAAAAAATTTCTTTCAACAAGGGGATGATGTGACAACTCGAATTTTTTTTCCTTTACTCTCAGACCTCTTTACCGACCGTTCCCGAAAATTCTTTCAACAATGAGATGATGTGACACACTGCAGTTTCAAGTTAATGTCGTTAACTCAAAATCTATTAAATTCTTTAGCGTCCACAAACATTGCATTTAACTAATGATAGTTCGAGACGAACCGAGCTTGGATCTAGATCTGAGATTGTTTGGTGATGTTGTTTGCGATCAGTGATGCAGAATCTCACTAATCACGTATTGATGCTTGAATGTTCATGAAGATCAATGCAAAGTATGATGAAGATGATGATAATATGAATAGGTGAATTGTATTAGATCAGGAGAGGTTACAAGGGATATGGAATGAAATGTAGGCAACTCTTTTAACAAATGACCTAGGTGATGGTATTTATAGTCCATATCATTCACCTTACATTTCAACCGAACCACGTGCAGTTAAGCACAAACACGCATTTAAGCACGAAACGATTACACAAATATTCTAAGACAAATACAAATTATGAACGTCTTCACCTGTGCTTGCTCGTGATGATGCTCGATATCTTCACTTGCTTATATTTGGAAAGTGACATCTTCAAATAACCCCAACAGTACTCCCCCTAAGATGACACTTTACAAATCCGACATATTAGCTTAAATCTTCATGTGGCGAGCATAGAGAGCAACTTAAAATTTTGGTATGCATTATCTTCAAGAGGACCCAACAGTACTCCCCCTAAGATGATGCTGCCAAAACTATGTCTTTCAACAAGCAATCGGCATCATTCTCTCCCTTTTAGAGTAACATCAGAGGTTATGGAAAGAAATAAGCAGAGAGTATATTCCAGTGAATCTATATATCAGCAACGATTAAACCGTCCTCATCCAAACAGTTGGCCTTTGTATTCCATGGTTCTTTAAGTAATGATGGATAAGGGGACTATGCTACCCCCCCCCCCCCCCCGTGCGCGGCTATTAGTGCTGAACCATTTATTAAAACTTTTAAAACCTTCCCTCGTGGTGAGTGGTCATATCCTCCAGCTTTTGATGGTAAAGTTCTTCAGGTGGTAGATCATCAATGTTCAGACTCTCTTGTAGAGACGTCCACTCCCCCGGTTCCACTATAAATCTTTATCATCACCATCAACATATTCCTGAGCAGTTATACACTTCTCATATTCCTCGTTTATCTGACTGACAGTCAGTCCGTGTAGATAAACATGATTGTATTTCATTCGCTCCAGGTATGCAAATCGTGCATCCAAATCAACAGGGATATCTTCAGTCATAGATACATCAGGTTCAAAACTCGAAGGACCTGCTTCACCTGGAAAATCCACTGTTTCTATTTCCATTTTAGCCACAGCTAGAACCGGCTCATCCTGAGCAACATCCTCGGTTCTCACTATCTTTACCACAGTGTCTTCTTCTACTATTTCAGATACAACATCCAACTTACGTTTTCCCTCCGCTTTGTCATATATAACAATAGCAGTACATCATCGGGAATAGGGACTAATTCTAGAATCGGTTCAGTCACAGTTTTAGATCGTCTAGTATAATGAACTGTGATGTCCCTAGGAGTATTACACACTCCAACGTCTTCTTTGACTGAAAAATCCTTGTCAGAGTCAGAACTTTCAGTCTCCTTATCCTTTAACCACTTTTCTAACACATCTTTTTCAGCCCTCAAGGTATTACACTCAGCCTGTAATTCCTCATAATCAACCTTGAGTTGCTCATATTCAGCATCCAGCTCTTGAAACACTTTGGTGTTTTTCCGATGTGTAGCCCAAAATTTAGCAAGTCTTTTCTTCTTACGTTCATTTGAAGCCTTCAACTTTTCATTTTCATCTAACAATTTGGCTACCATCCTCTTCAAGTGAAAGATTTAATTTTTCTCTTCATTCATATCAACATCTGAAACAAGTTTAGGTGGAGACCCCTTTGGTTGTTCAAACTGTTGAGTTGCAGGAGTTGAAGTAGTGGCAACATCAACTTGGTCAGGAACAGGTATAGCAATTTCAGCTTCATCACCTGCCTGTGCCACAGACTCGGCTTCAACTATCACCTCTTGAGCAATCTGTACAACATCAATCGGTTCATTCGATTCAGGCAAAATTTCATCCATAATAAGTTCACTCTGAGAAATAGTTTCTTCAACAAACGGTTCCATCACAATAATATTTTCTAAATCTTCTTCTACATTTTCAATCACAACTTCTTCTTCAACATTTTCACTACCATCATTTCCATCATTTAAATCATCAGTATCAATCTCAGCATTGTCAGATTCATCTTCATCGTCATCACGGTTATCATCACCATTACCTTTATCATCCTCACTTTCATCATTATCATCTCCTTCTTCTTCTGGATGTCTTTCAAAATACTCATCATCATCCAAAAGAGCATCAGGAATATCATTAACAATATCTAATGGATCAAACAATTCACCTTGAGCTATGTGATGATACTCAATACCAATATCTTCTTTTCTATTTTCTATATCTCGCATATAGTCAAATAGTAGTACATCTTCAACATTTCCCATGCTCATCTTTCTGTAAGATGAAGCATTCATATCCTCAGTCATCAGCATACCACCATTCACACCTTCTTCTTTAATCATTAGGTAAGCCTCAATGATGATAAGTTGCAAAAACCTTGGATACATAAGGAATTTGAACCTCTTACCCTTTACTAGATTAAAGATAAAACCTTTCATTATCCATCTTGCCATGTTAAACGATCTATTTGTGGCTATTGCAACTATTGGGGATGCAATATCAGATGGGAAAGTATCAAAACCTGCACTTCTTCTGGATAAGCATTGTTGTATCACATAACATAACAATTTCCATTGCTTGCTTAATTTAGCCCTCACAAACTGCTATTTAGGAAACATGGGGGGATGTCCCATATTTATACAACACTCTTGGCACTCAGCAGTTGTAAATTCATTAAGTGCACCTACATCTTCATCATCCAGAAACAGAGCATCTCTGATTGCCTCCTCGGACACAGTTAGTGTAATAAAACCCCTAACCACAGATACTCCTGCTTTATCTGTGATTACCTCAGCAGTCCTCCAAAAAGATTTGATCAATCTTGACTACACAATGGGTTTGGCACACATTGCATATACATATCTAGTCCTTCTGAGAACCTGATCATCTCTTGATATCATTCGGCTTCTGGAACAGTCTCATCTAGCATAGCCACAATGTTATGTTTAGGCTCATACTTGAGAATATCCATCTGAAATCAGATACAAGTGTGTTAGACATCAAGAATGACAAGTAATCAACATTTGTGCTAAGTAATAAGTGTAATGATCCAATGTAACAATCAACAGTACATTTAACACGTTAATTTAAAAACAATTTGATAATATCAGTTTGTTTAGAAAATCTTGTATGTCAAAGACCTTGCAACTGTTATATCAACTTTTAAACAAATCAACACTTAATTACGTTAATCACAAATTTGTTATTGATGAATGAAGTTAGTTTAATATATTAAACTCAGGTTTTAGCATCAGATTATCATTTTAAAACATGTTTCATTTCATTTTGATCAAAATCATGAACTTGAATTCATGATCATCAATGGCGGTTTCGTCCTTGTTTAAACTTTTTCTTTGATTTAGGTGATTTTAGGTTTTGTGATGTGTTTTAATGGATGAAAATCGATGATTTACGGTCAACTTATCCTATTAAACCATTCGATTTCAGTTTTTACACTAAGAATCAAAGTGTCGATTCAAGGTCCATTTACTGTTCATCAACAATCTTTCACTTTTTAAGTAAAAAATGATGTTGGTCGATATCGATGATGATTGATTATGATGATTCTACCTTATTCAATCTCAAAAACTTGATACAGGATCGAAGATTGAATATGATATGAAATGGTGATTTGGAAACAAAGGATTTCAGACGAATCAAAATTGATATGAAGTGTTGTGAATGAACGAAGTATTTATATGATGTTGAATCGGCTGAAATTAGGTCAACAAATTGGGACGAATCAAAATTTCAGACGGGTTAAAATCAGGCCCAATAACCTTAGACGGGTCATGTACTGTTGGGACGGGTCAAAACTTTGAGATGGGTCAACTGATGAATAAGCAGTTTTTGACATATAAAACACTTAGTTGGGTAACACACTGTTGAGATGGGTCAAAGACTGTTGAGTCGTGTCAACATTGTTGGGATGAGTTAGAGTGTTTATAAAGTATAAAATTTCTTCATGTGAATGCTTGGTCGTGTCAGAAAATTGTTGGGACGTGTCAACCACTGTTGAGACGTGTCAACACTTGTTTTAGACATGTTCATCATATAGACTTGAGACGAGTCATGACATAGTCGTGTGAGGTACTGTTGAGAAGGGTCAGACATTGTTTGGTCATGTCAAAGCTTGAATCAACAATATTTCACAAGTCTTAGTCGATTGAACACTTTTTGAGGCGTGTCAAAAGTTTAGGCGGGTCAGCACTTAAACCGCTTCAGCAATCAAGGCATGACACAGTTTGGTCGTGTCATAGTTAAGTCGTGTCACATATTGATGCACAAATTTGTAACGACTACACCTTGACTTTGATTTACCCATCACCCAACTGCATAGTGACATAAAAATTCCATCACCCGGCTACACAGTAGCATGAAATTTTCAACACCCGGCTACAACACTTAGACAATTTTCTTCATTTCTTCGACTGTTGACTTTTCAACTTCATTTATTGCACCTGCAACATTCTTGACAAATTAAGTAGACATGACATCCTTAATTAAGGTTTATGCAATTAATTCCAATCATGAATTAGGGCAACAAATTTAATTCAATTAAATCACAATTAAAATGTCACACATTTTAATTTTTCATTTTCTCATTGATTTTCTTTTTACAAAAATTTTTCACCACCAATATTTCAATATCCCGAATCATTTTTATTTTTATAAAAATAATCACAAGACTTTGGACTTGTTTTTATCATACACAACACATTTTCCTTCATTAATTACTTGATCCTTACATTCAACACACGATTTTTCATAATTTTTCAGTTTTTCATTTTCTTTTCAATGAAAAATGATTTCCAACTTATTTTTCAATATTTTTTCTTTTGTTTTGCAAAATAGAATGCTTTTCAGTTATTTCTCAATATTTTTTCTTTTTGTTCTGCAAAATAGAATGCTTTTCAACTTATTTCTCCCCCTAAACTTGAAATTTCTTGAAATTGGGTGTCGTTTTGTCTTTAAAGAATCCACATGCCTGCACACACAAAGCACACACATTAAAGTAAATACGAATGCAATGCAATGAATCAATGTATTACAGTGAGATCATACCAAACATCATCTGAACATGTTTTGCAAGGTTTTGAATAGACATTTGACTAGTGTTATATTGAGTGATGATATGAAAACATAGCAATTAGCTCGAGTTGACACACTTACTTTTTCAGTTTCATGATGAGATTAAGGTTTGATTAGAATGACTTAAGTGACCCACATGTATACATATGTCAATCTATTTCCTTATAAGCAATAACCAGAATGCATTTTCACAAAAACCTGGTCACTTACAACATAAACAGTGTGGAATTTTGGTTCTATTTGGATTTGGTCCACTTTGGGACTTCTTTTGAATTCCATTTTGGAATTTTTCTTTTCCTATGTTCCCCTTGGGAATCTTTTGAATTCCTTTTTGGAATTTATTTGGTGACGGTCCACATTTGGGACTCTTTTTGTTCCATCTTTGGGAATCTTTTGCTGCACCTTGATGCTCGAAAGAGACTTCGTGTGAGACTTCAAGTCTGTGGATAACACAACAAAGAAGCTCACGATGCGGTTCATCACACTGAATAGGTTTCATCACAAGAAGTTCATCAAAAGAGATATATTTAGACATGTATGACAAAGGAAATTAACACAGAGATCATTAAGTTTAGGTTTGTCAACAATGAACTTACTTTTTCAGTCTAATTGCCTGAGTTGTCTCGTACATCAATGTACACTTATTAGTCTTTATTATTAAAAATGATGTACCAGATAATACCTAGTGTGTCTATCATTTCTCACTTTTTGCAACAGAGATTCTTATGACATGATATTTCTTTTTGTTTTCTTTTTCTTTTTCATGCACACTCACAATGCATAAACAAAATGACATTGGACTCAATAAAAGACAACGACTTATTATATTTTTGATTTTATATTTTCTGATTTTGTATTTTTGATTTTCATGAAAATAGAATCAATCATGATTGATTAACCCTATAGATTGAATTAAGAATTCAAACCGTCCAGACAAAATGGATTTGATAAAAAGATCTGCCAGTTGTTTGTCGGTATGAACTTTAATCAAAATTATTAAACCTTTTTCAGAGTTGTCTCTGAGAAAATGATATCGAATTTCAATATTTTTTGTTTTTGAGTGTTGAACAGGATTAGCAGTAATGAACATAGCAGCAGTATTGTCTATGTAAATAGGAGTTTTGAGAAAGTTAAACCCGTAGTCAAGAAATTGATTTTGTAACCACAAAACTTGAGAACATCCAGCAGATGTAGCGATGTACTCTGCTTCAGCAGTGGATACGGAAACACTGGTCTGCTTTTTGCATTGCCAAGATACTAGGCGAGGACCTAAAAACTGACATCCACATGTGGTTGATTTCCTGTCAAGAACACAACCACGAAAGTCACTATCAGAATAACTATATAATTCAAAATTTCCTTCATAAGGATACCATAACCCGAGATTAGGTTTCCCTTTGAGATATCTGAATATACGTTTGACAGCAATCAGGTGCGACTCTTTAGGATCTGACTGATACCTGGCACATACACATACATCATACATGATGTCAGGTCTTGATGTATTGAGATACATCAACGAACCAATCATGGATCTGTAAAGTGTTTGATCAACAGATTTGCCTTTTGGATCAGGTTGGATTTTACAGTTCACATCAGATGGAGTTCGAATAGTTTGGCAATCTTGCCTATTGAATTTCTTCAACAGTTTGTCCACAAACTTTCATTGGTTGATAAAAATTCCGTCTGCAGACTGTTTAACTTGCAATCCTAGGAAGAAATTGATCTCTCCTATAGAACTCATATGAAATCTGGACTTCATAATTACCTCAAATTCTTTGCACATGGATGAACTTGTTGATCTGAAGATAATATCGTCCACATATACTTGAACACACAATAGATCTTCATTATCTCGCTTCATGAATAAAGTTGGATCAATCTGACCTCTTGAAAAACCATGTTCCAGCAAATGTTTAGATAACATCTCGTACCAAATTCTTGGAGGTTGATGTAGACCATATAAAGCTTTGCTTAATTTGTATACACGACGTGTATACTCAGGGTCTTCGAATCCTGGAGCTTGTCTGACATACACATCATTGGTAATTGGTCCATAAAAAAATGCACCTTTACCATCCATTTGGCACACTTTGAACTTCATGAATGGGGCATAAGCTAGAAAAACGCGAATAGCTTCAAGTCGAGCGACTGGAGCAAACACTTCTTCGTAGTCAATATCTTCTTCTTGAGTGCAAACCTTGTGCAACTAGTCTGGCTTTATTTCTCACAACAATGCCACGTTCGTCTGGCTTGTTCTTGTACAACCATCTTGTACCAATAGAATTTTCTCCTTCAGGTAAGTCCATTAATTTCCAAACTTCTTGCTTTCTGAATTGTAATAACTCCTCTTGCATTGCTTCTATCCAGCTGTTATCTAGCAACGCTTCTGAAATGTTCTTCGGTAGCACTTGAGATAGAAAACATGAGTAGAGACATATGTTTGCATGTTCAGTTTGACTTCTCATAGTTCTTTGATTCAAAGGACCTATAATTTGAGAGATAGGATGATTTCTATGAACATGGTGAGTTGGAATTTCTTAACCTTGAATTTATGTCTCCAGATTAGACTGATTCAGATTCGGTAGATCTTGCATAATGGTAGAAGTATGCAGAGTAAAATTAGGAACTTGTTCTGGTGAATTGATGAAGTAATCAAATGATTCTGGAATAACTTCAATATTCGGATCTGATGATGGTTGAATATGAAGAGATCCACCATCACTAGGAGAACTTTGCTGATTTGGAACATCTTCTTGATTGTTCTATTCTTGATCTTCTTGAGAATTTGATGGACCTTGTGCTTGATTGGAGGATTCAACATTAGGATTGTGAATGACAAGAAAGGATACTCAGAAATGAGATCATTATCATCATCATTATCAGAATCATCACTGAAAGATCCTAAATCTCCCGGTTCCTTCTTTGATTTTCCTAAAAAATCAAACAAGTTAGAATTGAATGATTTAGATAACTAATGTAAATCAAATAACCATTCGGGACCATTAGCCATTGACTGAAAGGAGTTTTCTAAAAACTTAACGTTGATAGTTTCAAGGACTACATTAGTTTTGCTGTTATAAACCCGATAGGCTTTTTAAACAGACGAGTATCCAAGAAAGAAACCATCATCAGATTTTGACTCAAATTTTCCTAGATGATCACTTAGATTTATAATCGAGACAGGACAACCAAAACCATTCAAGTAAGAAATATTCGGTTTCCTTCCCAACAATAACTCGTAGGAAGTTTTAAGTTTATCCTGAACCAATATAGTCCTATTCTGTACAAAACAAGCAGTAGCAATAGCTTCGTCCGAGAATGTTATAGGGATTTTGGCATCTGCTAGCATGGATCTTGCAGCTTCAATTAGTGTCCGATTTTTCCGTTCCGTAACTCCATTATGTTGAGGAGTTCTTGAAGCACTAAACTGTCGTGCAATTCACTTTTCTGCAAAAAACGAGTCCATATTAGCGTTTTTAAACTCGGGTCCATTATCACTTCTCAAGATTTTTACTTTCGATTCTAACTGATTTTCAATTTTGATAATAAATTCTTTTAACAACTCAGCAGTTTCAGATTTAGCATGCATGAAATAAACCCAAGAAAATCTAGTAAAATCATCAATGATGACTAAACAATAAGATTTCTTTCCAATGCTTTGAACATTTGTTAGTCCGAAAATATCCATATGAAGCATCTGTAAGGGTTTTGAAATGGAGTTTTCTAGCTTGGACTTAAAAGACATTCGGTGTTGTTTTCCTTTCAAACATGCTGGACAAAGATCAGTTGTTGAGAATTTCTTTGACTGTATTCCCAGCATGATTTCCAGTCACCAGTTTGTTCATGTTTCTGAAGTTTGAATGGCTCAACCGTCTATGCCATAACTGACTCTCATCATTTGATGCATGAGCAATGAGACATGTTGTTTCGGTTTCGGCATCAATCTGAGACATATCAAGCTTGTACACGTCTCTATCTCTTGGAGCTTTAACCACAACCCACTCATTTGCAATCTTGAAACCTGGTTTGAGTATGTAACAGAAGGAATCATCAAATAATGTTGAATATGATTTGTCACAGATTTGGGATACACTTAGCAAATTAAAGTTCAACTGGGCACAGTAGTTGACTTTATCAAAACTTATAATCCCATTTGACACGGTTCCTTCACCAGTGATTTTTCCACCAGCATCTCCTCCAAATGCAACATGGGTACCATTCTTTTGCTTAAAATCTTGAAGCAAGGCATGATTTGATAGGTTCAATTGGATCGATATTGCTGCAAATCAGAACAATCTAAGTACAAACACACAATTCAATCAACAACACAATCCATTACTAAATAATTCTCTTGTATTGATGATCAAAGCAATATTTGTTGTAGTACAATGTGCAGGAAAATAAAAATCACACACACAATTCTCTCTCTAGCGTGTAAACTGTGATCTAGACTCTCTCTCTAACATTCTCTCACAACATGCTTTATGCATCAACACATTAGGGAAAATACAAAATTAACCCTAAACTATACAAACATGTATAAACAAAGTACAAAGTAAATCTTAACTAGAAACGAGCCCTAACAGTACTCCCCCTAAGATTTAACTTTGGACTTTCAAAAATCTTCAGTTTTCAACTCTAGCTTTTCAGCTTCAATCTCTCAGAAATCTTCATACTCTTCTTTAACATCCAGCAACGGTTTTCCTTTATATTCTTCTTGTTCTTCCAAAGCTTCTTCTATGCATGTCTTGAACTTTTCAGCAATCTTTGCTTGTCTTGGCTTTGATTCATTTGTAGCAATGTCACAGTCCTTCATGCGTTTTAGAGTGTCCAAAGAAATACCTGCAAATTCGATATTAGCATAAAACTCATAAGGTTTCTTCTTTCCTTTCACCTTCACTTCTAAGGTACCCTTTGAAGTTACCCTCATATATTCGATTTCTGGCATATCAATTGTTGGTCCATCTTGATCGAGATTTCAGTGCTATAATGATTTGTAACAACAAAACACACTTTGATTAAGAGAAACAAAAGTCCAATATAACCCAAACACAATAACAAGATCAAAACCACATAACAAGAGGTAGATATGCTACAAAGATAGATAATATATGCTCCTAGCACCTCCTAATAACACACACAAGATTCAATAGTTTGGATAAGATTTTGCAGAAAAGTTGCATTACAATGAGATAAGATTACAATATATATCAGCTGTAGGTTCGCTGATAGATTCGCTGACAGCGAATCTATCAAGCGAACCATATAGCTTCGCCGGGCACAATCAGGTTCGCCCGGTCGACAAAAACAGAAAAACTATACTGTGCTACGGGCGAATCTAGGTTCGCTAATACCAAAAACTATATAAAATACATACAAAGGATATAACACCGACATACCGGTGAGTCCGACCTAAACATGACTATCAATACTCCGCCTAGGTTGGACCTCACCCGGGGAAGTCTTCAGTTTAAGCTCCGTCTTTTTCGGCTTTAAAGACGCTCAATGTACGCTCCTGCCCTTGATCCAATCCCGGCCAATGGATTTGTTATATCTTCAGAACCTGCCTCTTCATCTTCACTAAACACCAACATTGACTCCACAAACTCAGCTTCGGCGATATCGGTATCAGGCATATCAAGAACAATCGTTTCCGCCTGAACTTCTTCAGTATGCTCCTCACCGCCCTCATCCAAATCAACAACCTCAACAGGTTTCTCGAACCTCTTTTCAATAGTTTGATCAAGCTGTTTAGACAGGTCGTCTATTTCCATGTTTTGATCATCAGTCATCCGCAACCTTTCGTTTACCTTCCTCAATTCAGCACGTATACCCCCGGCTTTGTTAGCGACTTTCACGAACAAGTTCGCTTCAGTTCGCGTATCATCTCCTGCCCCGTGCTTGATGCGGTTCTCACACAGTACCTTTAAATCTTCGTCACAGAAAGAGAAAACCTCCATTGGATCAAACAGACGAATCTCTGGACGATCTTCTCCTTTGAGTCTTATAATTGCCTCACCCGTACTGTTATCATAGAACCATTTGTGAAAATCTTGTAGTCTGGGTGGCTGCGTATCCGGAACCCTAACCCGAGTCATAATCTTTGGCGCTTCAATCTTCAATACAACCTTTCCCTTCCAAGAAACCCAATGCCTGTCCTTCTTCTGCCTCATTCGCTTCGGCTTTTGATACCCAAAATCAACGAAGTTATTCTGAGCAGCCTCTCTAATCGTAACCTCAAACGCACATGCCCTTCCACTATCCTCTTTTCCCAACAGAGGTAGATCAGCCAACCTTCGCAAGTCCCATCTTGGCAAAGTGACGAAATGTTTCCTATTCTTGATATAACAAATGTCACCGCCCCTTCGCTTAATCATATACGCATCTACAAGACTGTTATACTTCCACGCTATCACTTGCCTATCCAACTGAGAGGTGTTTGGCTCATTGATATTCTGAAAGATAGGTACCTCTGGAACAACCTCTTCATCCCTTTTAAACCATTCAGATTTGTCCAAATCTATGTGATCAAACTGATAACTTGCCCCCTTTTCTTCAACTTTATACCTCTCCGGCTCATTCTCCAAATCTTCTTCACTATCAGCATTTTCATCAACTTCTGGTTCGTCTATCAAACTGAAATTCACGCTGGAACCTCCAACAACCTCAGCCCCCTCAAATATATCTAAATCTATACCCATATCTTCATCAAACAACTCCTCAGCAGCTTTCCCTTTACCTTTATCCTTATCACCAAACTCACAATCCATTAACGGATACTTTGTAGCATCCGTTAAGCTTTTCAATTCTAACTCAGACATAGCCGGATCTGACCCATCCTTTTCCTTCAAACTATTCAGCTCCTTGAATATTCTAACTATCAGGCACTGTTGATCCCTCATCATCCGACCCATTTCAAAAATAACCGTTGATTTATCAGCATCCTTCGTCTTCAAATCATCATATTTATCCTTCAAATCCCCCAGTTCAGCCTTCAGACTTACTATTTCACCCTGCAACTCGCTAACAGTCTCAGCAGATCTACCCGAATCATCATGCTTTGCTTTTTTTGCGGCTTCAGCGGGAGCATCCGACTTCCTCTTGGTCCTTTTCTCTCTACCCTGATCAATCTCAGCTTGAACCTCATCAATTTCCCGATCTAAAGCATAATCTCTGTCCTTAGCATACGGCTTTCGCTTCCTCAGCTTCTTCTCAATAACTTCAATATTCTCACCACCCCGTTTCCTCTCAATCTCCATTAACCTTTGTATATGTACCCATCTATCAGCAGGGTACATGTTTTCCCATAAAAACGAGGTCCTACCAACACAATCAGCTCGAACCAACTTGCAATCTCCAAAAATTCTCGAATGCATGTCCCAGATTTTTAGCACTTCACCAATGACAGGTAGATTTGGCAGCTTGTCATTTAGAATCATTTGCACAAACCGAGGATACATCAACCACTTATCTATCTTCGTTGCATGAATGTTCTCGAGCATGTAATTGTAGATGAGCTATGCAAGATTTGCCTTCTGCCCTCTGCAAAACAACATCATAGCCCGAGCCCAATCCAAATTTAAACCATCAGTACCTCCTTTCCTATGATCCAAGCACATAATAAAGACGTGCGCAATATATCTCCATTCTTGGATCAGATAGGATTTCACAAACTCCATCATCTTCTCCCCCGGCATAGGACCCTCGTACCCAGCAGTCCTAAAAGCCCCATAAACTTCTTCAGCCGTCATCATTACTTCATCGCCAACATCATCCTCTAACCTTAAAATCCTAGCCAGATCGGCTTCGGTAAACTCTAAGTCAAACCCATTAATCTTGGAACAGATTCGTGATGGCTGCACAGACACATTCATCAAAGCAGTTCTCCAGAAGTCTCTTATGTGCAGCTCATAGATGGTTGGTGAATGAGATATAGCGTAATGAATGTGGGACGACTTCAACCATCTGATGCAATCTTTATATCCCGCTGCCTTCTCATGATTGTCGTCAAGCAAAGCACACATATTGTGCTTCCTTTCAAAGAATAATGTAGACATCGTGCCTGAAAAATAAACGGAAATTGATCAGAAACGTAAGTTTTGAAAACAGTTAATAGATTCGTTGGGATAAATAGGTTCGCTGCAAGGGCGAACCTGAGATTTGGCAACAAAACCTATAAATTCGCTGACTTAAAAAATCAGTCATGTGGTCGAGCGAATGAATAGGTTCGCTAGAAACACTCGGGCGAATCTATGCTGATGCACGGGTGGCATGACAGCATAGGTTCGCTAGAATGTTTTGAACTTTCGTTCAGGTTCGCCAGACGAACACATAGGTTCGCAGAAACCCTAGTTGTTGAAAAACGGCTAAATCTCAGTCTAAAAACAGTAATCAAACAATCATAGCAACACTCAAGTAATGTAAGCATGAAACGAGCAAGATTTGATAGACATCAAGGCACATAAACAGTTGTTAAAACATCAACGCAGAATCATGATGGGTCGATTGGGTTAATCAGTGAATAAGAACAAGTTAAAGGCAAAAATTGATAGTAAACACGAGGGTAAAACATACCAGAGATGGTAGAACAAAAGCGGTTCAAAGGTAGTGAGTGTGGAGAGTGAGAATCGAACGTGTGTTTTTTTTGAAAAAATTGAAACGGCTACAGTAATAGTGACAGCGAACTTGTGAAAGGTTTCGCTGACACCACATATAAATACAGACACAGGTTCGCTGACATGGCAACTAGCGAACTTCAGATTCGCTGATAAAACCACCAACGAACTTCAGATTCGCCCGGGACCAGAGGTCAAGAGAAACCACGGCGATGTGAAGAGGTTCCGGGCGAACCTGTAGGTTCTGGCGAACCTGTAGGTTCGCTAGTTGATTCGCTGGGACTCAAAACAAGAAAAATTAAAATATTTTTGGTTTTTCTCAAATTTTTAAATCCTTTGCAAAACCATGAAAAAGCCCCACGATTTCGACACTCCGAATATAAAAACATTAAACAGAATTTAAAAACATAAAATAATAATAATAATAAATAACTTAAAAAATAAAATAAAATGAAAGAAAAAAAAACTAGAAATTATAACTAAGAAGGATATATATATTTTTCATGACGTTTTTCGAGCAGAATCCGAAAATCATAGATTGGCGGGATTGTAGATATGTTTGTCCATTTAAACCCATGCCTTAGTCCTTTCAACAAGAGATCAGCAGCTTCTTTTATCATGTTTTTGGTTTGATTGAAGAAGCTCAGACAACTCGGTCCCCACAGACATCTAGGAAAAAAGAACAAGTTATGTCATCAGGATATATCTGAGCAATATGATTGACTTTGCTTGAATTTCGAGGATCAAATTTTGAATATTGATCGATGCATTAGCTTCTTTTGACACTTGTGCAATTTTTTGCATCTTTTTTGTGAGTGGAGCTTGTCAGCAATGATAATTTTGAACACATTGCGACTTATTATTTGGGAAACTCAAATAGTTCAGAGCTCCAGGTCTATACCGACGTATAACAGAGGAGATAAACATTTGAGCATGCTCGGTGAATCTTCAGGTCAATACTTCCGTATAGCAGAGAAGATCCACTAACTCCAGGTCAATACTTCCGTATAGCAGAGGAGTTAAGCACTTGACTCAATACATTCTGAGGAGTTAACAAGTAACTCACTCAGAGGTTTTTCCGAAGAGCAACACTAGCAGCTTTTTATTTGTTTTTCTAACCAGAAACTCAATTCGGGGCTAGGGTGAGGGTGATTTGGGATGTTTAGGGAAATCAAAGCAAAGATTTGACGCTCTCAACCCATTTTTGACAGAACCCGTATCTTTGTGCAATCCAATCATGTCAAGGGGATAATCCTTATTGCCTAGTTCTTGAACATTATGTTTGGCTGCACAATCGCTGTTTACTTTGTTTTCGGGCTGAGCCTATATAACATATCCCGAACACAATGCTTCTGACTTCCTTCAACGTCTCTTCAACATCAATCAAAACGGAGATCCTGAAATAGCAAAATTTAAAAAACTATAAGTAGTTAATCTTTTATCTCCCCCAAAATTTTTATACTATAGCTATCTAATAAGAAATTTTTGTTTTTCGGATTTTCTTAATATATATATATATACAAAATAAACGAGAAAATAAAAGGAAATAAAATAAAAGTAAAGGAGCGAAGAAATGAGTGACCCACGGATTTTTTAAAAGAAGAAAAAGAAATAGTTATTTACATATTTACAAAGAAAGACAAATTAGACTTTTGAAATCGGGACCCAAGCCTTAGTGTACTTAGGTCTTTGAACAGTCGATGATTTACAGAAAAAATTATTTACAAAAGTATTCAATCTTCTCCCTAAAGATCTATGCTTTGTATTATTTTCAACAAACACAGGGCAGTGTTTGACAGTATGATTAATATTTCCACACTGAAAGCAATGAGATTTTAAACTTCTTTTAGAACATTTAGCAGTTTCTTCATTACCATCAGATGTTTGTGAGTTACAATCACTGCAAGAGTCATAAGAATCTTTTGACTTACCTGTTGTGACTTTTACATTGGAGGGTGCATATTTAGGTTTAACAATGTATGAAAAAGATGATTCCTTGTCTTTCGGTTTTGAAATTCTTATTGGTGTGAAAGATGGAATTTGATGAGACAAGAATTTTTGAAAACAATTTGTTTTGGTTTGACTTTCAGAGACTTGTCCTGAAAGTTTTTGCTTTGTTGCTCACACAAACATTTCCAATAACATCATCAATCAAATTTCTTAAGTTTGAAATTGAGCATCCAGAATTTTTATCACACAAAATATCCTTTGAAGTTAAAACTTGACTAGAAATAAAGACATTCAAACTACTGTCTTCAACAGTCTTCTTTGAATCAAAGCTAGGGTTACTAGAACTTCCAAGACCACTGCTTTCACCATAAGCATAATCCTCTCTCACCTCCTTAAGATTCACTTCACTTAAACCTGCAATAGAGCTGTTAGTATCATTCTTTATAAACTCTTGAATCAACTCATTTGAAGGATGAGGAATGGGTGTAGGAGAATAACAGAAGGTACTAGGTGGAGGATATACTTGTGCATCATCTTTGTGACCCAACCCGGTCTTAATTCTAGCCCCCTTTTGTTTCTTCCATAACTCCTCCCTTTTCATACTAGCAATGGTCCATTGTTCTAGTTTATTTTTGAGTTTTCTTGTTTCAAATTCAGCAAGAGTGACTTGCTCAGTTAAATAGTTTACCTCACAGTTCCTTTCTAAAAGAGATCTTTTCAAATGTTCGTTTTCTTTTAAAGCCTCTCTCAATTTAACAAAAAATTTTGATTCGTTCTGTTTAAGCTCTTTGTTAATTGTCTTCAATTCGTTTTCATTTGTCATTAACAGTTTATTTGCCTTATAAATACCGATCAAGCGAATTTTGCATGCGGATGAACACATATCCTCAACGACATCATAAGGAAGACCCACTATCAGTTTTTCGGCCGCAAGAGCACGATCACACTGGCAGTAAGGAGAGTTCCTCTTGTATTCATCCACAGCTTCATGCCTTGCCTGTTCAATCATGGCTTCTATGTCAAGCTTTGGTTCCAAAACATTGTCAGCATCGGTACCAGCATTTTCTGCCCCATTACCTGCTTTGACAGTGACCTCCTTTTTCTTTTCAGTTACAGCTTCACACAATAATCCAGAATGAACAACTTCTTCCTGATTCTTTCCCTCTTCCGTCAAACCATAATCTGCAACCTCTTCAATCAAACTATCCTCAGCAACCATTTCAGTATTTGTTTCCTCTTCGACCTCATCAATCACTCTAACATTCTCACCTCTTCACCGTAAAATTCTCTAAAAGGATCAAAACAATCAATGTAATCGTCATTGAGAACAGATTCTTCAACAACTTCACCAATTAAAGCTTCGTGATTTTGAACAAGCTTCTCAGATAAGGTCGTAGTGTCAGATAAAATCTGAGTGGTGATGGATGCATTTGAGTCAGCACCTACACTTGTGGAACTATCACTGGATTTGACAAATTCATAATTTGATAATCCTCCAGAGACTGCACTAGGTGAGTTTGCAGCGGATGTAATCAGTGTAGAATTCTGAGGAGAGACAGTTGCAAACATCATGGCTTGATTGTATTCTTTTCTCTTTGCATCCAGATCAAGTGACTTTAACTTGTTTATCACTTCCATTAATTTAAGGTCAAAGAAATTTCTTTCTTGTTTCAGCACCTTGATCTGAAGACTCCATTTGGAAGGAAGAGAATCCAACAGCTTTGTCACTTGCTCATGATTTCCCAATTGTTCATCATAAGTTTTGAGATTGCTTGACACAAATAAAAATCGATTCGTTATTTCAGTCAGATTTTCATGCTTCAATCCAACGAATGAATTGAATTCATTTTCTGCCTGGGCTTTTCTATCTAATTCAAGCATGTTCATTGTTGACGTAGACACAATTTCAAACAGATTGTAGTTTCGCCAAAGACAAATAGTTTCGCTGGATTAGATTCGGCCAAAGAACAGACAGATTCGCCCAAAGAACAGACAGATTCGCTCAACAAACAAATAGATTCGCTGAACAGCAGGCACAGTTTCGCCCGACAGATTCGCTGTCAGATTCGCTCAAATGACTTTGGCAGCAATTTCGCTTGCACAATGAGCCAAACAAGTGAACTTTCATTCAAGAAGATGCCAGATTCGCTAGACAAAAACACTGAAACACAGAACACAAGATTGTATTAGATTCGCCGGATGAACACCCAGATTCGCTGGATGAACAGATAGGTTCGCTGGGTTACGAGCAAAATAGTTTCACTCCAAAAACAAACAGAACAGCTTCAAAACACAGCCAGTTGTAGATTTGTTTGTTTCAAAGGCTTCCTATGACCAAGTATGACAAATTCCAAGCAAAATACAACACGGAAACACACAAACCAGTTTAGAAATGAATCAAATAGTGTTTTGACACAAAAAACCCCCAAAAACATCACAAAAATCTCTAGGATCAAACAATCAAGAGCACTATGGCTCTGATACCATATTATTTGGTCCATCTTGATCGAGATTTCAGTGCTATAATGATTTGTAACAACAAAACACACTTTGATTAAGAGAAACAAAAGTCCAATATAACCCAAACACAATAACAAGATCAAAACCACACAACAAGAGGTAGATATGCTACAAAGATAGATAATATATGCTCCTAGCACCTCCTGATAACACACACAAGATTCAATAGTTTGGATAAGATTTTGCAGAAAAGTTGCATTACAATGAGATAAGATTACAATATATATCAGTTGTAGGTTCGCTGATAGATTCTCTGACAGCGAATCTATCAAGCGAACCATATAGCTTCGCCGGGCACAATCAGGTTCGCCCGGTCGACAAAAACAGAAAAACTATACTGTGGTACGGGCGAATCTATAGATTCGCCCGTAGGTTCGCTAATACCAAAAACTATATAAAATACATACAAAAGATATAACACCGACATACCGGTGAGTCCGACCTATACATGACTATCATCAATCTTCACAAGGTTAGCATTAAGCAATGCCTTCCTTAATCGAATTTTCTCAGTGGCAGCTCCAATCACCTCTATCATAATCACAAATAATCTTCTGTCTTCTTCAGCAACAGGATCTTTCAGCTTCTCCATCTTATGGTTGCGAAGATAATCAATGTAGGATGGGTGTAGCAGCTTCAGTTCAAACGTGCTAAACAATGTGATCATGTCTTGATCCCAATCATCCAGATTCCGAACCAACTTCAGCTCATAAGTCTCTTGATTGTAGAAAACTGATAGTTCTAGATGAACCGAGCTTGGATCTAGATCTAAGATTGTTTGGTGATGTTGTTTGCGATCAGTGATGCGGAATCTCACTAATCACGTATTGATGCTTGAATGTTCATGAAGATCAATGCAATGTATGATGAAGATGATGGTAATATGAATAGGTGAATTGTATTAGATCAATGGAAAGGTTACAAGGGATATGGAATGAAATGTAGGCAACTCTTAACAAATGACCTAGGTGATGGTATTTATAGTCTATACCATTCACCTTACAATGTAACCTAAACACGTGCAATTAAGCACAAACGTGCATTTAAGCACGAAACGATTACACAAATATTCTAAGACAAATACAAATAATGAACGTCTTCACCCGTGCTTGCTCGTGATGATGCTCGATATCTTCACTCTCTTATATTTGGAAAGTGACATCTTCAAATAACCCCAACAGTACTCCCCCTAAGATGACACTTTACAAATCAGACATATCAGCTTAAATCTTCATGTGACGAGCATAGAGAGCAACTTAAAGTTTTGGTATGCATTATCTTCAAGAGGTCCCAACAGTACTCCCCCTAAGATAATGCTGTCAAAACTCGGTCTTTCAACAAGCAATTTGCATCCTTCTCTCCCTTTTGAGTAACATCAGAGGCTATGGAAAGAAATAAGCAGAGAGTAGATTCCGGTGAATCTATATATCAGCAACGGGATCTTCTTCAACGGTTGAAGTAGAATGCGAAGACTTCTTTGACCTAGAATACTCCCCCTCAACTTTTGATTTAGAGGTTAACGGGATCTGTGTATGAGATATTAAGAGGAGGATTCTTAACACTCAGCAATCTGACTTGGAGATCTTTGGACTGGAATTAGGCTTGAACAGGAACATCTTCAAGTCGCGTGGAAGCTTGTTCTGCAATGGAAACTGTTCCTGCAACTCAAAGAAAAACATTAAAACTCAGGCAATAATGTGCATTTATCATCAATGTAAAGATTAAGTTCTCAATCGGATGAGATATTGCTCGATGAACAACTCCTACATCAATAACACATGTTAAACTGCCAAAACAGAAGAAAAATAAAAAAAGAAAATATTTTTGTTCTTTTTGAATTTTTTCAATGTTTTTGATATTTTTGGAATTTTCTCTTTACATTTATGAATCTTTTACCTGCAATGAGATCATACCAGCAATTTATCCAACACATGTTTTGCAGTTTTGAGAATAGACATTTGAATTGTGAAGTAATTGAGTGATGAATTGTTGAACAAATCAATTAGCTCGAAGTGACACACTTACTTTTTCTATTCTTGATGATCAATTATGTTGATTAAGAATAAGTTTTGAGTGACCCATACTTGGCACATTAGAAAGTTATACACTTCATCTAAATAACCCGAGAACAACTCAACACGTCAGGTCACTTACAATCATAAACAGTGTGAAATTTGGGTTCTATTTGGATTTGGTCCACTTTGGGACTTCTTTTGAATTCCTTTTTGGAAATTTTCTTTTTGCCTATGTTCCCCTTGGGAATCTTCTGAATTCCATTTTGGAATTTGTTTGGTAACGTTCCAATAGAAGATTATTTGTGATTATGATAGAGGTGATCGGGGTTGCTACTGAGAAAATCAGATTAAGGAAGGCATTACTTAATGCTAACCTTGTGAAGATTGATATGCCTGAGATCGAGTATATGAGGGTGACTTCAAAGGGTACCTTGGAAGTTAAAGTCACAGGAAGGAAGAAACCGTACGAGTTTTATGCTAACATTGAATTTGCAGGTATTACCTTGGACACGCTGAAAAGAATGAAGGATTGTGACATTGTTACAAACGAATCAAAGCCGAGACAAGCAAAGATTGCTGAAAAGTTCAAGTCATGTATTGAGGAAGCTTTAAAAGAACAAGAAGAATACAAAGGAAAGCTGTTGTTGGATGTTAAAGAAGAATATGAAGATTTTTGAGAGATTGATGCTGAAAAGCCCAAGTTGAAAACTGAAGATTTTTTAAGTTCAAAGATAAATCTTAGGGGGAGTACTGTTAGGGCTCGTTTCTAGTTAAAGGTTTACTTTGTACTTTGTTTATACATTTTGTATAGTTTAGGGTTAATTTTGTATTTTCCCTAATGTGTTGATGCATAAAGCATGTTGTGAGAGAATGTTAGAGAGGGAGTCTAGATCACAATTGCACGCTAGAGAGAGAATTAGTGTGTGTGTTCTTACATTCTCCTGCACATTTGTACTACAAGTTTTATGCTTTGATCATCAATACAAAGAGAATTATTAGTAATGAATTGTGTTGCTGATTGAATTGTGTTTGTGTACTTAGATTGTTCTGATTTGCAGCAATATCGATCCAATTGAACCTATCAATTGGTATCAGAGCTGTTGGTATTGTGTGTGTTCTTCGCTATTCATCAAGCAAAAACACATCAATATTGCTCAAATCATGATCTGAATGATCTGTTGCTGTTTTTAGTTGTGATTCATCATCGCAATCACTTCTAATTCACAACAATTGTGCAAATTCCATCAGATTATCATCAGATCTGAGGAATTAGGAAGGAAGAGAAGTTTATTGTTCGATCAAAATTTTGCTCAAATTCATCAAAATTTGATCATGTTTTGGATTGATTAAGATTGGAGATTGATAATCGGTATAATTCACTTACAGGGTGTGAATTTTGGACAAATTGGACAAGTTTTTGTTAAACCCAGAAAAATTCGTTTGACGAAGATGATGAACAGGATGAACTGGTTGAAGATGAACTAGCCGGATGATAAAATTTGACTTAGGCAATATTTTTGGACTTAGATTTGTGAACAAATTAGGTCCTGTGCAGCAGTGTAAAGGATTTTTGTCTAGACGGGTAAAGAATTTGCGAGAAAAAGGTTGTACTGTTCAGCCGGATCAAGAACTGTTGTGCCGGGTGATAAACTGTTCAGCCGGGTGAGAGACATTTCAGTCGGGTGATTCGTTTACTGTTTAGCCGGGTAACAAGCTTTTCTACCGTGTGATCAACTACTGTTCAGCCGGGTCACTATATCTCAGCCGTGTCAAGTCAGACGGGTGATATTTTCGACAACTGTTCAGCCGGGTAAACCTTTCTGCCGTGTCAAGTTCTAGCCGGGTCAAATTTCAGCCGTGTAAAGTTTTTACTGTTCAGCCGTGTAACTGTTCAGCCGGGTAACAATCTTGCCGGGTAAAGATTTCAAGTGTTGAAGATTGACAACTGTTAAGCCGTGAGACTGTTTAGACGGGTGAAGAAAATTCTCAGCCGGGTGAAGAAGAAAAGTTACTGTTCAGCCGGGTGAAGAACAAATTTTCACTGTTCAGCCGTGTGACTCGTTTTCAGTTGTTTCAAACTTTGTTATCTTATCTTGTCATTATTTACTTGCTTTTAGTTTAAAATTTAACTTTTTTCTTTTCAAAAATCATCAAAAACACAAAAATATTTTCTTTAAAATTTTTAAAATGGCACCTAATGATGATTCTGATAACCGTGTTCCTAGATTGGTTAATCGTGCAGATTTCAAGAATTGGACAATCAGATTGAAGCATCATCTATGCTCCATTGACAATGATCTATGGAAGTCAATTGATAAAGGTCCTCACATTCCTACTCAAACTGCTCCTGATAGTGCAAGCACCTAGACCAAAGATTCACCTGAACCGTATCCTGAAGATAATATATCAGCTGAATACTTACGAAAGGTCAAGAATGACAGTAAGGCTTACTCTTTGATGTGTAAGGGACTGCCACTTCAAGTGTTGTCGAGATTGGATGCTTATCAAACTGGCTACACATTGTTCAAAGCATTGAAATCAATCTGTGAAGGAGGAGAACAGTTGAGAAGTCTCAAGAAACAGAAATTAAAGAGACAATTGGAATTATTTGAACATATTGCTGGAGAATCTGTGCACCAGATGATGAATAGATTTGTTCATCTAACTACTGAGATGACAAATGTTGGTGCAAAGACAGATCTTCAAGATTTGAATGACAGATTGTTGTGTGCTCTTCCATCTTCATGGAAACAGACAGTGACATTACTGAAGCATACAGAAAAATTTCCAATGGACTTAGATCTGCTCATTGCAAAGATAGTAGAAGTTGAGATTGATGAAAGTTCCAGAAATACTGACAGATCAGGTTCACATGCTCAGTACAAGTTCGTTGTGAATCCTTCTAACACAGTGGATAATGCTTTTCTTGCACAAGATACTGCGAAAACTGATGATGAGGGTGACTTATTTGTTGGTGCAAGCTTTTATACTGATTCTTCATACATCCCAAACTCACCAACATATTCTCAACCTCAATCTCCACCAAGAGTCAAGTTCAATGTCAGAATTTGAAAACTCAGTCAGAAAATCAAAGTTCTACAGTTCAAGCTAAAGTAAAAGATGTGATGAACATCTTGTTACAAGATGATGAGACTAAGACTGCTTTTACTGCTTTCATGGCAAGTTTTCAAGCTTATCAAGGAAGTCATTTGTCTCAGATGGATGTCGTACTTCAAGATCTTTTTGAAATGGATCCTGATGATGTTGAGGAAATGGAATTAAATTGGCAAATGGTGATGGTTGCATATCGAACTCAGAAACATGCATATGTAAACCGTAGCTTCAAGCCACATGCAAATAAGACAGTTGGTTTTGACAAGTCAAAGGCCAGATGTTTCAACTGTAACTGCTATGGTCATTTTTCGAGGGAATGCAAGGCTCCTAAGAATCAGAACTACAATGATCAAGCTAGTTCAAGTGGACAGAATCAAGGTCAAAGTCAGAACTCACAACAGTCTTCAAGCTATCAAAACAAGAATCAACGTTTCATGCAGAAGCCATATCAAAGTCTTCCAATGCCAGAACTGAAAGATGAAGGCAAGAAGCCAGAAGATCAAAACAAAGCACTGGTGGTTAGTGTGAAAGATGGATATGACTGGAGTGCTTATGCGGAACAGTTTACATCTGATCTTACATCAAGTTTGGCACTGGTGTGTGAAATTGAAGAAGATTGGTCTGAAGAAGGGGATGATCAACTGACTAAAGCTATGAGTGAAGATTCTGAAGAGTATGACTGGAGTGCAAAGTCAGATCCTGTTGAAGAAGCTGAACCAGAAGTTGCGCTTATGGCTACATCAAATGAGTCTTCATCATCTGCTGAACAACCAAAGGTTAGTATTGAATTACCCCCTAACTATGTTCCTTTGCCTATTGATGTGAAAGAAAGGTTATGTTCTGAACAATGCATTCAACAAGTAGAACATTATCGAACTCATTCTTTTAAAATTGGTGACAAATTAAGCAAACATGAAAAAATTCATGAACAACTTAAAATTGATCACAAAATTGCTAATGAGAAGATATTGTCACTTGAAGAAATGACAAAGAACTTTGAACAAGAAAAAGTTGCTCATGCTGTCACACAAGTTGAATTAACAAAGGTGAAAAGTTGTAAAACAATGGTTAAACAACTTATAAGTGAAAGAGGAAACAAAAGCAAACTAGGATTGGGTTTCACTCATGAACCAATGCTTAAATCAATCACTAACACTTTACCTGAAAACTTCAATGAATTTGATCATTCACCTGAAAATGAACAAAGATTCAAAGAAATTCAAAGAAGTAAATCTGGATCCGAAGGATCTGAAGTGTTGATCGAAAGTTTGAAAGAAGATGACGCTGTGACGACTGAAGCTGATGATGAAGCTAGCAATAAATCTGATCCTGTTTTGGTGCAACTTGTTGAATATCCTGCACTGAATCCTAAACCAGCAGAAAAGGTGAAGGATGAAGCTGAATTTTCAGGATACAATGATCCAGAATACATCAAATGGAAGAATGAGAAAAAGGCGATTGTTGCTGACCAACTGATCAAGAAGAAACCAGTGAAGAAGACTGAAGTTTCAAATGCAAAGGTGCAGAAATCGAAAATAACCAACAATCAATCTGAAACAAAACAGTCGAAAGGTAAAAGTGTCATAACATCAAATGACAAACCTAAAGCTCAAATTGTTAAAACTGACAATGTCAAACCTGTGAAAAAGAAAGTGTCAAAAGGTAAAACAATCAAGTTTGTGTCTGCAGGAACATTCGATATGAACGGGTCTTATGGTAGCCAAATCAATTCTTCAATCAAATCTAACTCTGGTCTGAAAACAGGCTCAGTTCCTAAGACTTCCGCTGTCAATGATAAAAGATTTGAATCAAAGAAGGTAACCAAACAAGATGGTTTAAAATCGAACCAAGTTTCCAAGCACTCAAAATCACAAACGAAATCTCCACAAAAGAACGTTGTTAATCTAAAACCGAACAAAACTGATAATGAATCACGAGTGGGTTCAACATCTAAAGTTAACAATCGGCTCTTTAGGATTAGCAAGATACATTGTGAGATTTGTGATCGTTATAATCATGTTACTGCTGAATGTTTCTTAAACAGGTACTGCAATTACTGTGACAAAAGAAATCATTCTTCAGAAGAATGTTTTTATAACAAATTCTTTGATATTTGTGAAAGAAGAAATCTTGACACTACAGATTGTTTCTTTCGGAAAAACTCATCACGAGAAATGACTCCATTTCCGAATTTTCAAAGAAATCAATCTTTTGGTTTTAAAAAATTTAACCAAAGTCATTCTCCTGATTTGAGAACTTTCAAACGAAACAATTCTGGTTTTAATGACTTTTCATCCAGAAATGTGCAGGTTAACAGTTTTAAGTTAAGATCTTTGATGGTGAGAAATCAGAAATTTGAAAATAACATTGATCCTAAGTTAGAGGAAAGGTTCATTGCTTTAAGAAGAAAGCAAACAAATCAAGCCATTGGGCGAAACAGTTTTCAACCAAATCTCTCAAATGAAACAAATTTTCAAAATCTACATTATCAACAAGTTACTGTTACAGATAGATTCGGAAAACCCAAGACCATGTGGGCCTGGGTTGACCAAACTAACTAGGTAAATGTTGAAATGCAGGTACGCCCTCGAAGACCTATCAACTCATGGTTTGGAGGAGATGCTGGTGGAAAGATTAATGGAGAAGGAACCGTGTCAAATGGGGTCATTAGCTTCGATAAAGTCAACTAATGTGCACAATTGAACTTTAATTTGCTAAGTGTATCTCAAATTTGTGACAAATCATATTCAACATTATTTGATGATTCTTTTTGTTACATACTCAAACCAGGTTTCAAGATTGACAATGACTGGGTGGTGGTTAAAGCTCCAAGAGATCGTGATGTATACAAGCTTGATATGTCGCAGATTGATGCTGAAACCGAAACTACTTGTCTCATTGCGCATGCATCAAATGATGAGAGTCAGCTTTGGCATAGATGGTTGGGCCATTCAAACTTCAGAAACATTAACCGACTGGTGACTGGAAATCATGCTGTGGGAATACCGTCAAAGAAATTCTCAACAACTGATCTCTGTCCAGCATGTTTGAAAGGAAAACAGCACCGAATGTCTTTTAAGTCCAAGCAAGAAAACTCCATTTCAAAGCCCTTACAAATGCTACACATGGATCTATTCGGACCAACAAATGTTGAAAGCATTGGAAAGAAGTCTTATTGTTTTGTCATCATTGATGATTTTACTAGATTTTCTTCGGTTTATTTCTTGCATGTTAAATCTGAAACTGCTGAGTTGTTAAAAGAATTTATCATCAAAGTTGAAAATCAGTTGGATTGTAAAGTAAAAATCTTGACAAGTGATAATGGAACCGAGTTTAAAAACGCTAACGTTGATTTGTTTTGTGCAGAAAAAGGAATTGCGCGCCAATTTAGTGCTCCAAGAACTCCACAAAAGAACGGCGTTGCAGAACGGAAAAATCGGACACTGATTGAAGCAGCAAGATCCATGCTTGCAGATGCCAAAATCCCTATCACATTCTGGGATGAAGCTATTGCTACTGCTTGCTTTGTACAAAACAGGACATTATTGGTTCAGGATAAACATAAAACATCTTATGAGTTGTTATTTGGAAGAAAACCGAATATTTCATACTTGAAAGCATTTGGTTGTCCAGTATCGATTCTATCTAGTCGTATGCTTCGCTAGTTATGCCCTAGGACTTACATAGTCTTAGGAATCGTTATTTATAACGTTGTGATATCGCGTTATAGGTGGATTATAGCTATTGAAGCTAATTGTCAGTATAGCTATTTGTGTTGATTGTGGAGATAGTCATTGGGATTGATTATCGGGATTAGATCAAGGAATGAAGCTAGTTGTGAGCTTGTTGTGATCTTGTTGAGGTGAGTTCATACACTTAAACTCTTTTGAAATGATGGTATGTTTTACAAAACTGGATGTGTTGCTTAAACCTGTTTTGGTTGCAAATGATTGTGAGTTATTGTATAAACTCTTTTGGATTGGTTGTGTTCTTAAACTGTTGTTTTTGAACGGTTGGCTAGCAATCTACGGTAAATATCGGGCAATACCACTCCAGATTATAGGGGTGACGCGGGTAAAACTTAGAAGGGTATATGCATATATTCTGCTCCAGCGCAGACGTGCCAGACGGAGTTGTTGAGGGGTTTTATTCGTATTGTCTGGGAATATTTAACGGATGATACTAGTATGTTTATGAAATGCTTGTAAGTGATGGAGTTAGTGGTAACTCTTTGATCAATGGAGCTTGGTAACTCGTTGATCAAGGTTTTTACAAGTATTTGGTTGAATGTTTGAATTGTTTTGTAAAATGTTTTATTATGAACTCACCAGCGTAAGCTGACCCTTTCTTTTAAACTTTTTGGCACACATCCTAGGTGCCGAGTGATGCAGGAAGGCACTGTTGAGGCTAGAGTAGGTAGAGGGCTTGCGGGCTTAGAAGATAGACGCTCTGGACCTAGAATAGTTGCTAGCTTTAGTTTGTTAATGATATGTATCAAACAAAAAATTGTCGTTTTGAAATCAATGTATTGTATATATGAAGTTTAATGTATGCACAACTTAAGTTTTAAGCTGTGTGTATGTATGTTTGTTGATTCCGCTGCGTTGCTCCTGATATCCATTCGTCACACGCGATAACCCCCGGGCACCTGGGACCGCCCGCCGCGATGGGGTTGTGACAAGTGTTTAGTCTGTTAAAAAATTCTTCATATGAAAGCTTGGTCTGTCAAACAATTGTTGGGAAGTGTCAACCACTGTTGAGACGTGTCAACATTTGTTCACACATGTTCATCAGATGAAATTTGAGACAGGTCAAAGCTTGGTCGTGTGATACACTGTTGAGTCGGGTCATAGACTTCTAATCGTGTCAAACTTAAGACTCAACAACATTTCACAATTCTTAGTCGGTTCCAATTACAAGTGAGGATATCACACTGTTTGAACGTGTCACTATTGAGTCATGTCAACATTTGAGACGTGTCAAACAACATTGTTACATTAAGCACAAATAACTTGAAGCGAGTACACCTTGACTTGGTAATGTTTCTTAACCTGTCTGCACAGTAGCTTGAACAATTCCAACACTTAACAATTTTTCACTTTCTTCAACTGTTGACTTTTTCAACTGCATTTATTAGACAAGACATTCTTGACAAATGTGTATACAAAACACGCTTGACATTCTTGTTGCTTGTTTGGATGAATCCAATCCAGAAACAGAAGGATACAGAGACATGATCAGATTTATTAGAAGAACGAAGTATGTCTATGCAATGTGTGCCAAGCCAATTGTGTATGCTAGAATTATAAAGAGTTTCTGGAGGACTGCTGAGGTAGTGACTAATGAAGCTGGTATGATTGTGGTAAGAGGGAACATCACTAGACAGTTACAATTAACTGTATCTGAGGAATCTATCAGAACAGCTTTAACAATAGATGATGATGAGATTGGTGCTACAGATGAGCTGACAACTGCTGAGTGCCAAGCGTGTTTTGTCAATATGGGTCATCCTCCCATATTCCCAAAGCAGCAGTTTGTTAGAGCTCGATTGGGGAAGAAGTGGAAACTGTTGTGTTATGTGATACAGCAGTGCATGTCTAGAAGGAGTGCTGGATTTGACAATTTCCCTTCAGACATTGCATCACCTGTTGTTGCAATTGCTGAGAACAGACCCTTCAATATGTCGAAGTGGATCATGAAAGGTTTTATTTTCAATTTGGTGAAAGGCAAGAGGTTCAAGTTTCTTATGTATCCAAGATTCTTGCAACTTATGATTAATATATATCTCATCCAATGATTCGACAAGAAGGTTTTGAAGGAGGAATTTTATACACGGAAGATATGAATGAATTATCATATAGGAAGATGAGTATTGGAGGTGTTGAAAGTGTTGAAATGTTTGACTATATGAGAGATATAGCAAACAATGATGAGGATATTGAAGTGGTGTATCATTACATATCACATGGTGAGGTTGTTAATCCATTGGATCTAGTTGATGAGATTCCGGATAATTTGTTGGATGATGATGAGTACTTTGCTCGTCATCCAGAAGATGAAGATGAGGATGAGAATGAAGAGGAAAATGATGATGAGGATGAAGGAGAAGATGAGGAATCTGATGATGATGATGGAAATGACGATGTGATTGAAGAAGAAAGTGATGATTCAGTGTCTAAGGATGCAGAAAAAGAAGATGAACCTGTTGAGATTGTAGAACCAGCTGTGATTGATGAAACTGTTGAGATTGTGAAAGCAGTAAAAGATGTTGTTGTGGATACTCGTAGGGATATCACAGTACAATATGTCAGATCACGAAGATCCAAAACTGTGGTTGATCCTATTGTTGTGGAGGAACCAAGTGTATTTGAAGATGTTAGTGTACCTGAAATGATAGATATAGTTCAAATCGCTCAGGAAGTTGTTGCTGAAGTGGAGACTGTGGCACAGACGGTCGATGATACTGATGCTGGAGATAGTGTTCCTGTACCAGTTGATATTGCCACATCCTCCAAAGAGGCTGAAAACATTGATCAACCTAAGGAGTCTTCACCTAAAGTTGATTCAAGTGTTAATCTGAATGAAGAAGAAGATAAAGTTTTTCACTTGGAAAGGATGGTAGCCAAACTTTTAGATGCAAATGAGTTATTAAAAGAATCTAATGAAAGGAAGAAAAAGAGACTGGAGGAGTTTTGGGCTATTCATCAAAAGAATTTGGAAACATTTAAAGCATTAGATGCTGATCATGAAAAGCTGAAGGCTGATTATGAAGAGTTGCAAGCAGAGTGCAACACTTTACGTGCAGAAAAGGAGGTTTTGGAAAATTGGATGAAAGAAAAATAGTCGGTGAGTTCTGAATCTGATAAAGATTTCGTGGCTGAAGAAAACGTTGGAGTATCTGAGACTTCTAGGGACGTCACAGTTTATCAAACTAGATCACAACGATCTAAGACTGTGACAGAACAAATTGTAGAATCTGTCCCTATTCCCGATGAAGCTGCTGATCCTGTCAATCTTGACAAAGCTGAGGGAAAACGCTAACTGGATGCTGTGCCAGAGATTGTGGAAGAAAATGTCACTACAAAGAAAGCCAGAACTGAAGAAACAGTTCAGATTGAGCCGATTCAATCTGAGTCTGTACTGGCAGCTGAAGTGCCTGAGGTTGTTAAAGATGATGAGTTTGTGAAGGAAGGAACTATGGTTGAAACAGTTCAGTTTGAGCCGATTCAAACTGATACTACGCATACAATTGAGGCACTTGATGATTTAGATGATATTGAATTTACTGATTCTGAACCAGAGGCTAATCCTGACAATGAGATACCTATTGATCTTGATGAACGATTTGCATATTTAGAGAAGATGAAGTACAATCCTATTTATTTGAATGGACTTACAGTCAGTCAAATAAACGAGGAATACGAAAAGTGTATGAATGCTCAAGAAAAGGTGACGGCTGATGAAAAAGAGTGTGTGGTAGAAATGGGTGAGTGGACGCCTCTGCAAGAAAGCTTAAATATTGATGATCTTCCTCCTGAAGAACTGTATCATCAAGACCCAGAAGAGATGTCAACTAGAAGTATGCGTGAATGGCTTAGTTCGAGGAACTATCCATACAAAACTTTGAAGAGGCTGAAACGAGAATCTTTGAAAAAGATTGTGGTGAGCTTTATGAAGACTGAAAAAATGCAAAACCGCATGTTTTTCTTGGATTATAATAATCCACAGTATTATGAGTTGACCAAAAGATACAGAGTGCTCGAACCTAAAGAGATACCGGTGATGGCATTGCTAGTTGATGAGCATAAGAAAAGAAAGGAGCTTATAGACATGTTTCCTAGCGAGATGAAATCCTATAATATTCCAATGGATGTACGAGAATCTTGGCACAAGTCTGCCACAGCAGGTGATATTGTCAGATCACTGCTGAGTAAGGTTCAGTCAGTTGCTGAATTGCTGGATTCAATGATCGTGCCGAAAAAATCCAAAAATGTGAAGATTATCGCTTGGAAATATGATGAGGTTTTTGATGCGTTTCTGATTAAGAGGGTGAATGGTCTGTGCGATGTATATCATTATTATTCAAGTATTTTCAAACTGCAAGTGCAAGATTTGAAGGAACTACACAAGTTGAGGTTGATTAATCACACGCATGCAGAGCGTGGTGATAAATGTGCAATGTTACTAGATGCCGGAATGAGCCGTTTACCAAAATTTTTAGAATTTCGAGGACAACAAGAAGATAGTGAATATCTGAAGACGAAGAAGAGAAAAGAGAAGAAGTTGATATTGCGAGACATGTACTTGGAAGAATTTTCGGATGAATATTTTGACAAAGTCACAGATCCGGGGTTGAAACTACTACATCCATCGTACATTGATTGGGATCAAGACATGATCACACTGTTTAGTACGTTTGAGCTCAAACTACTGAAGTGTTTTTACAATCAGGAGACTTATGAGCTGAAACTTGTACGTAATTTGGATGATTGGGATCAAGACATGATCACACTGTTTAGTACGTTTGAGCTCAAACTACTACATCCATCGTACATTGATTATCTTCGAAACCTCAAGATGGAAAAGTTGAATGATCCTATTGCTGAAGAAGATAGAAGATTATTTGTGATTATGATAGAGGTGATCGGGGCCTGCTACTGAGAAAATCAGATTAAGGAAGGCATTACTTAATGCTAACCTTGTGAAGATTGATATGCCCGAGATCGACTATATGAGGGTGACTCCTTGGAAGTTAAAGTCAAAGGAAGGAAGAAACCGTACGAGTTTTATGCTAACATTGACTTTGCAGGTATTACCTTGGACACGCTGAAAAGAATGAAGGATTGTGACATTGTTACAAACGAATCAAAGCCGAGACAAGTAAAGATTGCTGAAAAGTTCAAGTCATGTATTGAGGAAGCTTTAAAAGAACATGAAGAATACAAAGGAAAGCCGTTGCTAGATGTTAAAGAAGAATATGAAGATTTTTGAGAGATTGATGCTGAAAAGCCCAAGTTGAAAACTGAAGATTTTTGAAGTTCAAAGATAAATCTTAGGGGGAGTACTGTTAGGGCTCGTTTCTAGTTAAAGATTTACTTTGTACTTTGTTTATACATTTTGTATAGTTTAGGGTTAATTTTGTATTTTCCCTAATGTGTTGATGCATAAAGCATGTTGTGAGAGAATGTTAGAGAGGGAGTCTAGATCACAATTGCACGCTAGAGAGAGAATTAGTGTGTGTGTTCTTACATTCTCCTGCACATTTGTACTACAGGTTTTATGCTTTGATCATCAATACAAAGAGAATTATTAGTAATGAATTGTGTTGCTGATTGAATTGTGTTTGTGTACTTAGATTGTTCTGATTTGCAGCAATATCGATCCAATTGAACCTATCAAAAACTTTTAGAATGGGCTTTGTTGCTTGCGAACCATCAATCACCTTCAACCCCGGATCTGTCACCTTATCAAAATACTCATCTGAAAACTCTTCCAAGTACATGTCACGAAGTATCAGCTTCTTCTGTTTCTTCTTCTTTGTATCCAAATAAGCTTTATCTTCTTGTTGTCCCCTAAACTCTAAAAACTTTGGCATGCGGCTGATCCCGGCATCCAACAACATAGCACATGTATCACCACGCTCTGCTCGCGTGTGATTAATCAATCTCAACTTATGCAATTCTTTCAAGTCTTGCACTGGCAACTTGAATATGCTCGAATAATAGTGATAAACATCACATAGCCCATTCACTCTCTTGATCAGAAACGCATCAAAAATCTCATCATATTTCCATGCTATAATCTTCACATCCTTGGACTTTTCAGGCACGATCATCGAGTTAAGTAAATCAGCAACGGACTGTCCCTTACTTAGCAGTGATCTAACAATATCACATGTTGTGGCAGACTTGTGCCATGACTCTTGTACTTCCATCGGAATGTTGTAAGACTTCATCTCACTCGGAAACATGTCAATAAGTTCCTTCCTCTTCTTATGCGCATCTTCGGGCAATGCCATCAAAGGTATCTCTTTAGGCTCAAGTACTCACAATTTTCTTCAAGGACTCTTTCGTCAGCCTTTTCAGAGTTTTGTACGGATAATGCCTTGATAGCAACCATTGACGCATGTCTGTGGTCGTCATTTCCTCAGGATTTTGATGATATAGTTCTTCCGGAGGAAGATCATTGATATTTAGACTTTCTTGCAAAGGAGTCCACTCACCCATTTCAACCACAAACTCTTTTTCATCACCCACAACTTTGTCTTGCGCATTGATACACTTTTCATACTCCTCATTTATTTGACTGACGGTGAGTCCATTCAAATAAACAGGATTGTATTTCATCTTCTCCAAATATGCAAATCTTTCATCAAGATCAGTGGGTATATCATCAACAAGATTCGCTTCCTGTTCAGAATCTGTAAAATCAATATCATCCAAGTCATCAAGTGCCTCAATTGTATGTGCAATATCAGTTTGAATCGGCTCAAACTGTGTTGTTTCATCTATAGTTGTTTCCATCACAATCTCATCTTCTTGAACAACTTCAGGCACTTCAGTTTCCTGTACAGACTTAGATTGAATCGGCTCAATCTGAACTGTTTCTTCAGTTCTAGCTTTCTTTGCAATCACATCTTCTTCCACAATCTCTGGTACAGCATCCAGTTTACGTTTTCCCTCGGCTTTGTCAAGAATGACAAGATCAGCAGTTTCATCAGGAATCTGAATTGGTACATCAACCTTTTCACCAACATTTTTAGTTCCTCGAGCTATAGTGTGATATACTTTTATCTCTTGCGAAGGTACGGTAACTTCCATTACTTCATCTGAAAACTCTTTGTCAGATGTAGAACCTGACTTCTTTGGTTTGGCTTCTTCCAACCATTTTTCTAACATCTCCTTTTCTGCATTCAGAGTATTGCATTCAGCATACAACTCTTTGTAATCTTCCTTCAGTTTCTCATACTCTGAATCAAGTTCTTCAAACACTTTCATATTCTTTACATTGGTTTCTCTAAATTCGTTCAGTCTAACCTTCTTTCTCTCATTCGAAGCTTTCAACAATTCATTCTCTTTCATTAAATCTTCTATCACCTTATTTAGCCATTCTATTTCTTTATCCTTTTCATTCAAAACATCAACTGACACAACTTTTGGCGAAGACACCATAGGTTGTTCAATGTGTGGAGTTGCAGGAGATGATGTTGTGGGAACATCTACTGGATCAGGGACAGTAACATCAGCATCAGTATCATCAACTGCCTGTGCAACAGTCTCCACTTCGGCCATTACTTCCTGTGCAATCTGAACAACATCCACTGGTTTAGGCACACTCACATCTTCAAAAACACGCTGCTCCTCAACAATCATAGGCTCAACCACAGCCTTAGATCTTCGTGATCTGAAATAGTGTACTGAGATATCCTTAGGAGCATCCGTAATAACATCTTCAGTTACACCTTCAACAGGTTCATCAACCACTACAGTTTCAGTCATAGCTGGTTCAACAACCTCAACATTCATTTCTACATCTTCTTGTTCTGCCTCCTCAAAAACTGATTCAGCACTTTCTTCTTCTATAACATCATCATTTCCATCATCATCATCACTATCAGATTCACCAACTTCTCCTTCATTATCATCCTCATCACTTTCTTCATCTTCTGGATAACGAGCAAGATACTCATCATCATCGAGCAAATTGTCCGGAATCTCATCAACAAGGTCCAATGGATCTACAACTTCTCCTTGTGATATATGATGATACACTACTTCAATGTCTTCATCATTGTTTGCTATATCTCGCATATAAGCAAACATCTCAACATCTTCAATATTCCCAATACTCATCTTTCGTTAAGATAGAGCATTCATATCTTCAGTGTATAATATCCCTCCTTCAAAACCTTCTTCTCGAATAATTGGATGAGCAATGTTGATCATTAGTTGCAAGAATCTTGGATACATAAGAAACTTGAACCTCTTCCCTTTAACTAGATTGAAAACAAACCCCTTCATGATCCACTTCGACACATTAAATGGCCTGTTCTCAGCAATTGCAACTATAGGAGATGCAATGTCTGACGGGAAATTGTCAAATCCAGCACTTCTCCTAGACATACACTGTTGGATGACATAGCATAACAGGTTCCACTTCTTTCCCAATCGAGCTCTAACAAACTGCTGCTTAGGAAATATGGGAGGATGACCCATATTAATAAAGCAAGTCTGACATTCAGCAGTTGTTAGCTCATCTGGAGCACCAATTTCTTCTTCATCTATCCTCAGAGCAGTCCGGATGGACTCTTCAGACACAGTTAACTGTAACTGTCTGGTAATGTTTCCTCTAACCACAGTAACTCCAGTTTCATCAGTAACAACTTCTGCAGTCCTCCAGAAGCTTTTGATAAGTCTTGCATATACAATGGGTTTTGCACACATTGCATATACATACTTCGTTCTTTTCAGGAATCTGATCATGTCTCTATACCCTTCTGCTTCTGGTATAGATTCATCCAAACAAGCAACAAGATTGTGCTTGGGCTCAAATTTAAGATCATTCATCTGTTATAAAAAAACAAGACACATGTGTTAGACTTTTCATTTACAAAGAACAAACATTTGCATAAGAATTTAAACACAAAGTGACAATGTAACAAATCACACAACCATTTAACACCTAAGTTAATCTAACAAACTGATAATTGTCATTTTGCTTAACAAAAACTTTTGTGAATCAATGATCATGTAAATTATACACTTAACAGTTCAAACACTTAAACACAAATCTGAAATTTTGCACAATGGAGTTGAATAACATGTTTTGGTTCAGTCTTAGCATCGATTTGTCACACAATAACAGATCATTCATCATTTGATAGCAAAATCATGAACAACTCAGATGTTCATCAATGGCGGTTCGACAATACTTTGAAAATTTTCCTTTGATTCAGTTGATTTTTAACGATTTGATGCAAATTAATGGCAGAAAATTGATGATCGACAGTTATTACACCTATTACAGCACTCGATTTAAGTTTTAACACTCATAATCAAAGTGTCGATTCAATGTCTAATTACTGTTCATCACACATTTCGTTTTTACAATCAATCGGTAGGTTTAACCAGGTCGAATCATGTAAAATCTACCTTATTCAATCACTAAAACTTGTTATAGAATCAACGATTGAATAGGATATGGACGATTGAGTTACAGAGAATTTGCTTGAATGTGTTTGTGAAAAATGACAAGTGTTTGAGAAAAGGCGGTTACATATGTGTTGTGTTCAGCCGGCTCAAGAATTAGGTCAAACTTAATGGGACGGGTCAACATTTGGGACGGGTAAACAATTTTAGCCCAATAAGCCTAGATGGGTCATGCACTGTTGAGCCGCATCAAGCACTGTTGGGACGGGTCACAGTATTGGGACGGGTCACAACTTTGGGATGGGTCAACATTTAACATGTAGACTTGGACGGGTCAATCACTGTAGAGAAGTGTCAAGTATTGTAGAGACGGGTCAGAGTTTGGAACAACTACACCTTCGTTTTTGGTTTTACCCATCACCCGGCTGAATAGTAGATTCCTTATCATCACCCGGCTTGCACAATAACTTCATGTTCTTTACCCGGCTGCATAGTGATACTTGTTTCATCACCCAGCTGTATAGTGACAGCTTTTCTTCATCACCCGGCTGTACAGTTGTCATACTTACCCGGCTGCACAGTGTTCTTCACTTACACGGCTACATAGAATCTTCATTCTATTACCCGGTTGTACAGTGTTAAACACTTCACCCGGCTATATAGTAACTTACAACTTGTCACCCGGTTTCAATTCTTCCTTCACCCGACTACCTTCTTTCATTCAATCACCCGGCTAATGTCAACATCACTTCTTTACACGGCTAAATAGTGACTTGTTCATTACCCGGCTGGTAACACATCACTTCATTACCCGGCCACACAGTGAAGTCTGATGTCTTCACCCGGCTATAACACTTGGACGATTTTTCACTTTTCTCTCTGTTGACTTTTTCAACTGCATTTATTTCACCTGCAAACATTCTCGACATATTAATTAGACAAGACATCCTTATTAGGGTTTGTCATATTAAATATTCAAAAATAGAAATTAGGGCAACAAATTTTAATTCATATTCAATTCTTTTTCACTTTCTTTGAATTTTCTTCACAAAATGTTTTTGCACAACCAATATTTCTATATCCCGAAGCAATTTTCTAAAAACAAAATCACAAGACCTTAGGTTTGTTTTTAACATATCCAAAACATTTGCTTTCATTAACCACTTGATCCATACACTCAACACACTTATTTCAAATGTTTTTGGCTTTTTGTAAAATATTTTTTCATCTTCCATTATTCTCCCCCTAAACTTGAAATTTCTTGAAATTTTTGAGTTTAAACAGGATGTCGATGTGTCAATAAAGATTCCATATGCCTGCACACACAAAACACACACATTAAAATAAAGACATATGCAATGCAATGAATCAAAATATCGTAGTGAGATCATACCACACATTATCTGAACATGTTTTGCAAGTTTTGAATAGACATTTGACTTATCTTTGATTGAGTGATGATATGAAAACATACCAATTAGCTCGAATTGACACACTTACTTTTTCAGTATCATGATGAGATTAAGGTTCGATTAACATGACTTATGTGACCCACATGTATACATATGTCAACATATTTCCTTATCAACCACCACTTGAATGCATATTGCTCAAAAACCTGGTCACTTACAATCATAAACAGTGTGGAATATAGGTTCTATTCGGATTTGGTCCACTTTGGGACTTCTTTTGAATTCCATTTTGGAATTTTAATTTCCTATCGTTCCCCTTGGGAATCTTCTAAATTCCTTTTTGGAATTTTGTTTGGTGATGGTCCACATTTGGGACTCTTTTTGTTCCAACTTTGGGAATCTTTTGCTGCACCTTGAAGCTCAAACGAGACTTCGTGTGAGACTTCAGGTCTGTGGATACCACAACAAAGAAGCTCACGATGTGGTTCATCACACTGAATAGATTGCATCGTTACCCGATCATGAACAACTATCATCACAAGCAGAGTATCAAAAGATATATATATCTAGACATGTATAACAAAGGAACCTAACACAAAGATCATTGAATTTAGATTTGTCAACAATGAACTTACTTTTTCAGTCTATTTGTCTGAGCTGTCTCGCACATCAATTAACATTCATCAGTCTTTATTGTGAAAATGATGAAACAAATAATGTCTAGTGTAACTATCATTTCTCACTTTTTGCAATAAAGATTCTTATGAAATGAATATCTTTTTCTTTTGCTTTTCTTTTTCTTTTCTTTTTGTGTTCTTTTTCTTTTTCATGCACACTCACAATGCAAACAAAAAAATAAAAAGACAAAGGAATCAATACTTAACATCGACTTATTATATTTTTAGCTTTTATATTTTTTGATTTTGTATTGATTTTTATAAAAATAGAATCAATCATGGTTGATTAACCTTATGGATTGAATTAAGAATTCAAACCATCCTGACAAGAAAGATTTTGTGAAAAGATCTGCCAGTTGTTTGTCGGTATGAACTTTAATCAAAATTATTAAACCTTTTTCAGAGTTGTCTCTGAGAAAGTGATATCGAATTTCGATATGTTTGGTTTTTGAGTGTTGAACAGGATTAGCAGTAATGAACATAGCAGCAGTATTGTCTATGTAGATAGGAGTTTTGAGAAAGTTAAACCCGTAGTCAAGCAATTGGTTTTGTAGCCACAAAACTTGAGAACATCCTGCAGATGCAGCGATATACTCTGCTTCAGTTGTGGATACAGAAACGTTGGTCTGCTTTTTGCATTGCCAAGAAACCAAGTCTAGGACCCAGAAATTGACATCCACCCGTAGTCGATTTCCTGTCAAGAGCACACCCACCAAAGTCACTATCAGAATAACTATATAATTCAAAATTGCCTTCATAAGGATACCATAACCCGAGATTTGGTTTTCCTTTAAGGTATCTGAAAATACGTTTGACAGCAACCAGGTGCGACTCTTTTGGATCAGACTGATATCTTGCACACACACATACAGCATACATGATGTCTGGTCTTGATGCAGTAAGATACATCAGTGAACCGATCATTGATCTGTATAGTGTTTGATCAACAGATTTGCCTTTTGGATCCGGCTGTATCTTGCAATTCTCATCAGATGGCGTTCGAATAGTCTAACAATCTTGCATCTTGAACTTTTTCAGCAACTTCTCAACAAACTTTGATTGGTTGATAAAAATTCCTTCAGCTGACTGTTTTACTTGCAATCCGAGAAAGAAATTAATCTCCCCATCGAACTCATCTGAAATCTTGATTTCATAATTTCCTCAAACTCTTTGCACATGGACGAACTTGTTGATCCAAAGATGATATCATCCACATACACTTGAACACATAAAAGATCTTCATTTTCCCGCTTCATGAATAAAGTTGGATCAATCTGACCTCTTGTAAAACCATGTTCCAGCAGATGTTTAGATAACGTCTCGTACCAAATCCTTGGGGCTTGATGTAGACCATATAAGGCTTTGCTCAGTTTGTATACACGATGTGGATACTCAGGATCTTCAAAACCTGGAGGTTGACTGACGTACACATCATCGGTAATTGGTCCATACATAAAAGCGCCTTTTACATCCACTTGAAACACTTTGAACTTCATGAAAGAGGCATAAGCTAGAAAAACGCGAATAGCTTCAAGTCGAGCGACCGGAGCAAACACTTCTTCATAGTCAATACCTTCTTCTTGAGTGTAACCTTGTGCAATAAGTCTGGCTTTATTTCTGACCACAATGCCACGTTCATCTGGCTTGTTCTTGTACAACCATCTTGTACCAATCGCATTTTCTCCTTCAGGTAAGTCCACTAATTTTCAAACTTCTTGTTTGCGAAATTGAAGTAACTCCTCTTGCATGGCTTCAATCCAACTATTATCTTGTAACGCTTCTGAATGTTCTTCGGTACCACTTGAGAAAGAAAACATGAATAAAGACAAACGTTTGCATGCTCAGTTTGACTTCTCATAGTTCGCTGATTCAAAGGCCCTGTAATCTAAGAGAGGGGATGATTCCTATGAACTCGATGAGTTGGTATAGCATCACCTTGTACTTGACTCTCTAGATTAGACTGATTCAGATTCGGTAGATCTTGTAAAATTGTAGAAGTATGCGGAGTAAAACTAGGAACTTGTTCTGGTGAATTAATGAAGTAGTCAAATGTTTCTGGAACAACTTCAACATTCGGATCTGATGATGGTTGATTTTGAACAGATCCACCATCATTAGGAGAAACTTGCGTATTCACTTCATCATCAAAGTTGTTTGATTCTTGATCTTCTTGAGAACCAGATGGACCCGAAGCTTGATTAGATACAACATGATCAGGATTATGAAATGACATGAACGGATACTCAGAATTGAGATTGTTGTCATCGTCATTATCAGAATAATCACTGAAACATCCCAAGTCTCCTGATTCTGTTCTCGATTTTCCTGAAAAATCAAACAAGTTAGAATTGAAAGATTTTGATAGCGAATCTAAATCAAACAACCATTCGGGACCATGAGCCACTGACGGAAACGAATTTTCTAAAAACTTTACGTTAATAGTTTCAATAACAGTGTTTGTTTTTCTATTAAAAACTCGATAAGCTTTTGAAACAGAAGAGTAACCAAGAAAAAATCCATCGTCAGATTTTGACTCAAATTTACCGAGATGATCACTCAAATTTAGAATCGACACAGGACAACCAAATGCTTTCAAGTATGAAATATTCGGTTTTCTTCCAAACAATAACTCATAAGACGTTATATGTTTATCCTGAACCAATAATGTCCTGTTCTGTACAAAGCAAGCAGTAGTAATAGCTTCGTCCCAGAATGTGATAGGGATTTTGGCATCTGCAAGCATGGATCTTGCTGCTTCAATCAGTGTCCGATTTTTCCGTTCTGCAACTCCGTTCTGTTGTGGAGTTCTTGGAGCACTAAATTGGCGAGCAATTCCTTTTTCTGCACAAAACGAATCGACATTAGAGTTTTTAAACTCGGTTCCATTATCACTTCTCAAGATTTTTACTTTACAGTCCAACTGATTTTCAACTTTGATAATAAATTCTTTTAACAACTCAGCAGTTCAGATTTAGCATGCAGAAAATAAACCCAAGAAAATCTAGTAAAATCATCAATGATGACAAAACAATAAGACTTCTTTCCGATGCTTTGAACATTTGTTGGTCCGAATAGATCCATGTGTAGCATCTGTAAGGGTTTTGAAATGGAGTGTTCTTACTTGGACTTAAAAGACATTCGGTGCTGTTTTCCTTTCAAACATGCTGGACAGAGATCAGTTGTTGAGAATTTCTTTGACGGTATTCCCACAGCATGATTCCAGTCACTAGTCGGTTCATATTTCTGAAGTTTGAATGGCCCAGCCGTCTATGCCAAAGCTGACTCTCATCATTTGATGCATGTGCAATGAGACATGTGGTTTCGGTTTCAGCATCAATCTGCGACATGTCAAGCTTGTATACATCACGATCTCTTGGAGCTTTAACCACCACCCATTCATTGTCAATCTTAAAACCTGGTTTGAGTATGTAACAAAAAGAATCATCTAACAATGTTGAATAAGATTTGTCACAAATTTGAGATACACTTAGCAAATTAAAGTTCAACTGTGCACAGTAGTTGACTTTATCAAAGCTTATGACCCCATTTGACACGGTTCCTTCACCAGTTATTTTTCCACCAGCATCTCCTCCAAATGCAACATGAGTACCATTCTTTAGCTTGAAATCTTGAAGCAAGGTATGATTGCCTGTCATATGCCGGCTACACCCACTATCAACAAACCATGAGTTGATAGGTCTTCGAGGGCGTACCTGCATTTCAACATTTACCTAGTTAGTTTGGTCAACCCAGGCCCACATGGTCTTGGGTTTTCCGAATCTATCTGTAACAGTAACTTGTTGATAATGTAAATTTTGAAAATTTGTTTCATTTGAGAGATTTGGTTGAAAACTGTTTCGCCCAATGGCTTTATTTGTTTGCTTTCTTCTTAAAGCAATGAACCTTTCCTCTAACTTAGGATCAAGGTTATTTTCAAGTTTCTGATTTCTCACCATCAAAGCTCTCGACTTAAAACTGTTAACCTGCACATATCTGGACGAAAACTCATTAAGATCAGAATTGTATCGTTTGAAAGTTCTCAAATCAGGAGAATGACTTTGGTTAAATTTGTTAAAACCAAAAGATTGATTTCTTTTAAAATTCGGAAAAGGTGTCATTTCTCGTGATGAGTTTTTCCGAAAGAAACAATCTGCAGTGTCATGATTTCTCCTTTCACAAATATCACAATACTTGTTATAAAAACATTCTTCTAAAGAATGATTTCTTTTGTCACAGTAATTGCAGTACCTGATAAAGAAACATTCAGCAGTAACATGATTATAACGATCACAAATCTCACAATGTTTCTTGCTAATCCTAAAGAGCCGATTGTTAACTCTAGATGTTGAACCCACACGTGATTCATTATCAGGTTTGTTCGGTTTTAAGTTAACTTGATTCTTTTGTGGAGATTGTGATTGTGACTTTGTTTGCTTGATATCAAATTTTGATTGCTTTGGAACTTGGTTCGATTTTAAACCATCTTGTTTGGTTACCTTCTTTGATTCAAATATTTTATCATTGACAGCGGAAGTCTGAGGACCTGAACCTGTTTTCAGACCAGAGTTAGATTTGATTGAAGAATTGATTTGGTTACCATAAGATTCGTTCATATCGAATGTTCCTGCAGACACAAACTCGATTGTTTTACCTTTTGACACTTTCTTTTTCACAGGTTTCACATAGTTAGATTTAACTGTTTGAGCTTTGGGTTTGTCATTTGATGTTATGACACTTTTACCTTTCGACTGTTTTGTTTCAGATTGATTGTTTGTTAATTTCTATTTCTGCACCTTTGCATTTGAAACTTCAGTTTTCTTCACTGGTTTCTTCTTGATCAGTTGATCAGCAACACTCGCTTTCCGTTCATTCTTCCATTTGATATATTCTGGATCATTGTATCCTGAAAATTCAGCTTCATCCTTCACTTTTTCTTCTGGTTTGGGATTCAGTTCCGGATACTCAACAAGTTGCACCAGAATAGGATCAGATTTGTTGCTTGCTTCATCATCAGCTTCAACTGTCACGGTGTCATCTTCTTTCAAACTTTCGATTAACACTTCAGATCCTTCGGATTCAGATTTACTTCTTTGAATTTCTTTGAATCTTTGTTCATTTTCAGGTGAATGATCAAATTTATTGAATTTTTCAGGTAAAGTGTTTGAAATTGACTTAGGCATTGGTTCATGAGTGAAACCCAATCCTAGTTTGTTTTTGTTTCCTCTTTCACTCATAAGTTGTTTAACCATTGTTTTACAACTTTTTACCTTTGTTAATTCAACTTGTGTGACAGCATGAGCAACCTTTTTACCATTGTTTTACAACTTTTTACCTTTGTTAATTCAAGTTGTTTGGTTATTAGTTCCAGTTCTTTCAAGGTTTTGTTCCATGATTCTTTAAGTGACAATATCTTCTCATCAGCAATTTTGTGATCAATTTTAAGTTGTTCATGAATTTTTTCATGTTTGCTTAATTTATCACCAATTTTAAACGAATGAGTTTGATAATGTTCCACTTGTTGAATGCATTGTTCAGAACATAACCTACCTTTAACGTCATCAGGAAAAGGAACATAATTAGGGGGTAAATCGATACTAACCTTTGGTTGTTCAGCAGATGATGAAGACTCATTAGATGTAGCCATAAGCGCAACTTCTGGTTCAGAGTCTTCAACCGGATCTGCCTTTGCACTCCAGTCATACTCTTCAGAATCTTCACTGATTGCATTAATCACTTGTTCAGACCAATCTTCTTCAATCTCACATACCAGTGCCAAACTTGATGTAAGATCAGATGTAAACTGTTCCGCATACGCACTCCAGTCATATCCATCTTTCACACTGACCACCAGTGCTTTGGTCTGATCTTCTGGTTTCTTGCCTTCATCTTTCAGTTCTGGCATGGGAAGACTTTGGTATGACTTTTGCATGAAACGTTGATTCCTGTTCTGATAGCTTGAAGACTGTTGTGAGTTCTGACTTTGACCATGATTTTGTCCACTTGAGCTAGCTTGATCATTGTAGTTCTGATTCTTAGGAGCCTTGCATTCCCTCGAAAAATGACCATAGCAATTACAGTTGAAACATCTGGCCTTTGACTTGTCAAAACCAACTGTCTTGTTTACATGTGGCTTGAAGCTACGGTTCACATATGCATGTTTCTGAGTTCGATATGCAACCATAACCATTTGCCAATTTAAGTCCATTTCTTCAACGTCATCAGGATCCATTTCAAACAGATCTTGAAGTACGACATCCATCTGAGATAAATGACTTCCTTGATAAGCTTGAAAGCTTGCCATGAATGCAGTAAATGCAGTCTTAGTCTCATCATCTTGTAACAAGATGTTCATCACATCTTTTACTTTAGCTTAAACTGTAGAACTTTGACTTTCTGACTGAGATTTCATAGATTGAACTTGAACTTGAGGTCTTGGTGGAGATTGAGGTTGAGAGTAAATTGGTGAGCTTGGTAAATACGATGAATCAGTGTAAAAGCTAGCACCAACAAACAAATCTCCCTCGTCATCAGTCTTAGCATTATCTTGAGCAAGAAATGCATTCTCCACTGTGTTTTCAGGATTCACCACAAACTTGTATTGAGCATGTGAACCTGATCTGTCTGAGTTTCTTGAACTTTCATCAATCTCAACTTCTTCAATCTTTGCAATGAGCAGATCTAAGTCCATTGGAAACTTTTCAGTATGCTTCAGTAGAGTCACAGTCTGTTTCCATGAAGATGGAAGAGCACACAACAATCTGTCATTCAGATCTTGAAGATCTGTCTTAGCACCAACATTTGTCATCTCTGTAGTTAGATGAACAAATCTATTCATCATCTGGTGCACAGATTCTCCAGCAATATGTTCAAATAATTCCAATTGTCTCTTCAATTTCTGCTTCTTAAGACTTCTCAATTGTTCTCCTCCTTCACAGATTGATTTCAATGCCTTGAACAATTTGTAGTCAGTTTGATAAGCATCCAATCTAGACAACACTTGAAGTGGCAGCCCCTTGCACATCAAAGAATAAGCCTTACTGTCATTCTTTACCTTTCGTAAGTCTTCTGCTGATAGATTATCTTCAGGATAAGGTTCAGTTGAATCTTTGGTGTAGGTACTTGCACTATCAGGAGCAGTCTGGGTAGGAATGTGAGGACCTTTATCAATTGACTTCCATATATCATTGTCAATAGAGCACAAATGATGTTTCAATCTGATTGTCCAGTTCTTGAAATCTGCACGATTAACCAATCTAGGAACACGGTCATCAGAATCACCATTAGGTGCCATTTTTAAAAGATTTAAAGTAAATATTTTTGTGATTTTGATGAAAATTTTTTTTTATTTTTTTTAAAAGAAAACAGTTAAAATCTAAAACTAAGTATGACTAAGTAATGACAAGATAAAATAACAAGGTTTGAAACAACTGAAAAACAAGTCACACGGCTGAACAGTGAAATTTTGTTCTTCACCCGGCTGAACAGTGTGGATTCTTCTTCACCCGGCTGAGAAAAACTTCTTCACCCGTCTAAACAGTGACACGGCTAAACAGTACAAACTTGACACGACTGAGAACTTGACCCGGCTAGAACTTGACACGGCAGAAAAAGTTGACCCGGCTGAACAGTAGTCGATCACACGGCAGAATAGTTGTTTAACCGGCTAAACAGTAAGTGAATCACCCGGCTGAAATGTTAATCACCCGGCTGAACAGTTGATCACCCGGCACTATAGTTCTTTGATCCGGATGAACAGTACAACCTTTTTCTTGCAAATTCTTCACCCGTCTAGACAATTTGCCTTCACACGGCTACACAGGACCTATTTGTTCACAAATCTAAGTCCAAAAATAGTCTAAGTCAAAATGATCACCCGGCTAGTTAATCTTCAACCAGTTCATCATGTTCATCATTTTCGTCATACAAATTTTTCAGAATTTTAACGAAACTTGTCAAAATTGTCCAAACTTCACACCCAGTAAGTGAATTATACCGATTATCAATCTCCAATCTCAATCAATCCAAAACATGATCAATTTCTGATGATTTTGAGCAGAAAATTGATCGAACAGTAAACTTCAATTTCTTCTTAATTCCTCAGATCTGATGATAATCTGATGGAATTTTCATAATTGTTGTGAATTAGAAGTGATTGCGATGATGAATCACAACTAAAAACAGCAACAGATCATTCAGATCATGATTTGAGCAATATTGATGTGTTTTTGCTTGATGAATAGCGAAGAACACACACAATACCAATGGCTCTGATACCAATTGATAGGTTCAATTGGATCGATATTGCTGCAAATCAGAACAATCTAAGTACAAACACACAATTCAATCAACAACACAATCCATTACTAAATAATTCTCTTATATTGATGATCAAAGCAATATTTGTTGTAGTACAATGTGCAGGAGAATACAAATCACACACACAATTCTCTCTCTAACGTGTAAACTGTGATCTAGACTCTCTCTCTAACATTCTCTCATAACATGCTTTATGCATCAACACATTAGGGAAAATACAAAATTAACCCTAAACTATACAAACATGTATAAACAAAGTACAAAGTAAATCTTAACTAGAAACGAGCCCTAACATGATTGCCTGTCATATGCCGGTTGCACCCACTATCAACAAACCATGAGTTGATAGGTCTTCGAGGGTGCACCTACATTTCAACAATTACTTAGTTAGTTTGGTCAACCTAGGCCCACATGGTCTTGCGTTTTTGGAATCTATCCAAAACAGTAACTTGCTGATAATGTAAGTTATTAAATTTTGATTCATTTGAGAGATTGGTTTGGAAGTTGTTTCTACCACCGGTTTGATTCATTTGCTTTCTTCTTAAAGCTGACAACCTTTCCTCTAACTTAGGATCAAGGTTTTGTTCATTTCTTTGATTATTAACCATCAAAGCTCTCGGTGAAAACCTGTTAACCTGAAAATTTCTTGATGACATTTCATCAAATCCTAAATTGATTCTTTTGAAGGATCTCGAATCAGGAGAATGACTTTGATATGATTTTTGAAAACCAAAAGATTGATTTCTTTGAAAATTTGGAGAATAAGTCATTTCTCTTGATGAGGTTTTCGAAAGAAACAATCTGACGTGTCATGATTACGTCTTTCACAAATCTCACAAAATTTGTTGTAAAAACATTCTTCTGAAGAGTGGTTTCTTTTGTTGCAGAAATCGCAGTACCTATTAAAGAAACACTCAGCAGTAGCATGGTTATAACGATCACAAATCTCACAATGTTTCTTACTGATCTTGTAGAGCCTATTATTTACTTTTGAAGTTGAACCAACACGTGATTCATTAACAAACTTGTTTTTTTTAAACTTAACTTGGTTCTTTTGTGGAGATTGTGTTTGTGAAATTGCTTTGTTGTTACCTGATTATGGATTAGCTCCTGGAATAGTTTTTGATTGTGAAACATCTTCCTTAGTGACCTTCTTAGATTCAAATCTTTTATCATTAACAGCGGAAGTCTTAGGACCTGAACCTGATTTCAGACCAGAGTTAGATTTGATCTTTGAATTTGTTTGGTTACCATGAGATGAATTCATATCAAAAGTTCCAGCTGACACAAACTAGATTGGTTTTATCATTGACACTTTCTTTGTCACTGGTTTTATAGATTCAGCTTTGACAGATTAAGCTTTGTTACCTTTGGTATTGTCATTTGATGTTATGGCATTTTTACCTTTTGACTGTTTCGTTTCAGATTGATTGTTTAACTTTTTCGGTTTCTACACCTTGACTGTCGAAACATCATTCTTCTTCACTGTTTCTTTTTTATGGAACTAGTCAGCAACTCGATTTTTCTGCTCCTTTTTCCACTTGATGTATTCTGGATCATTGTATCCTGAAAACTCTGCATCGTCCTTCACCGTCTTTTCTAGTTCCGTATTCAATTTTGGATACTCAACAACTTGCACCAGAATGGGATCAGATTTGTCACTGGCCTCGTCTTCAGCTTCGACAGCCACACTATCATCTTCTTTCAAACATTCAATCAACACTTCAGATCCTTTGGATTCAGATTTACTTCTTTGAATTTCTTTGAACCTCAGGTGAATGATCAAATTCATTAAAGTTTTCTGGTAAAGTGTTTGTGATTGATTTAGGCATTGGTTCATGTGTGAAACCCAACCCTGTTTTGTTCTTGTTACCTCTTTCACTTACTAGTTGTTTGACTACTGTTTTACAATTTTTCACTTTTGACAGTTCAACTTGTGTTACAACATTTGCAACTTTTTCTTGTTCATAGTTCTTTGTCATTTCTTCAAGTTGTTTGGTTACAAGTTCCAGTTCTTTAAGAGTTTTGTTCCATGAATCTTTATGTGACAATATCTTATCATCACAAATTTTGTGATCAATTTTAAGTTGCTCATGAAGTTTTTCATGTTTACATAATTTATTACCGATTTTAAATGAATGATTTCGATAATGTTCCACCTGTTTGATACATTCATCAGAACATAAACTGCCTTTCACATCATCTGGCATAGGAACATAGTTAGGGGTAATTCAGTACTAACCTTTAGTTGACTTGATTCAGTAGATGAGAAAGAATCTTCAGATGTAGCCATAAGAGCAATCTCTGATTCAGATTCCTCAGTTGGATCTGACTTTGCACTCTAGTCATACTCTTTTGAATCTTGACTATCATCATTAACTACTTGATAATCCCCTTCTTCAGACCAGTCTTCATCTTCTATTTCACAAACAAGTGCCAGACTTGAAGTAAGATCAGCTGTAAACTATTCCGCATAAGCACTCCAGTCATGGAAGAGATCAACTGTAAACTGTGCCAGACATGAACCGATTCGGGTTAGAGTTTGCCAGCTGATTATTACACCCGGAGTCATGGAAGAGATCAGAAGGGCTCAAATAGCAGCCCTAAGGGAGGATCAGATTAAAATAGAAAGAATGGTTGGAAAGGAGATAGAACTGACCGAAAACACTTATGGTGTGAAGACGATATACGGTAGAGTATGGGTACCCCGATTCGGGGAGATACGGAAAGGTATACTTGATGAAGCACATAAGTCCCGATACTCAATCCATCCAGGAGGGACAAAGATGTACCAGGATTTGAAGAGGGATTATTGGTGGCCTGGTATGAAAAGAGATGTGGAAGCGTATGTAAGTAAGTGCCTGATTTGCCTTCAAGTCAAGGCGGAACATCAAAAGCCTTATGGTAAGATTCAGCCGTTGGAAATACCCGAGTGGAAGTGGGAGCACATCACCATGGATTTTATTACGAAGTTACCACGAAATCCTAAGGGGTATGATGCTATATGGGTGGTCGTGGATGGGTTGACAAAAAGTACTCACTTCCTACCAATCATGGAGGCGATAAGTTCTGAGTAATTATCCGAGATATTTATCACAGAGGTGGTGGAGAGGCATGGAATGCCGGTGTCCACTGTGTCCGATAGGGACACACGATTTACGTCAAAATTTTGGAAGAAGATGTGAGCGAAGCTCCAAATTAGTTCAGCTTACCACCCATAGACCGACGGACAGTCGGAAAGGACGGTTCAAACGCTGGAGGATATGCGTAGAGCCTGTGTGCTCGAATTTGGTGGTAGTTGGGAGACATCCATCTGCATTTGGCAGAATTCTCCTACAATAACAGTTATCATGCTAGTATAAGGACGCCGCCGTATGAATTGTTGTACGGAAGGAGATTGTTGGTCCAGTAGATCGTTAATCCGTGCTATATATGATATAGATCAGATCACAATCAATTGATACCACTAGATCTAGCAAAAATTGATTGTGACTAATGACCAAAACTCACACAAATAATTATAACCCAATAACAAATGATAGATTACGAAGATAATTAGATGAAGTAGAATGATTTAGATGCAAAAATGATATAAATCAGTCAATTCCTTGCAATCAACAAACAAGATTCGAACTCAGTATCAAAGAGAGAATTGTATTCAATAAGTTCCAAAGAGTTGTTTACAAAATACCTTAAAACAACTATTTATACAGTAGCTAGTATCGTAGGTAGTGTCGCATAGGCGACACTGCCTGCTCGCTAAACTAATACAAGCTGCATGCGACACTATAGTGTCGCATGAATAATCATCAAACATAACCAAAACATAAACTAACCTAACTATTTCAAAGAAATACAAATACGACTAATCTATTACAAGTAAACGAAATACATATAGCGACATGGTGAAGTACCACCCTACATGTGGTCATCAATACTCCCCCTAGGGAGGTACTTTACCTATTGGGTCCTCCGGTTCAGCTCCAGCTTTAGCTCCTTCCAGCAGATCTGTCAGTTCTCGAACATCTTCACGCAAATCCACCTGTTTTTGCACGCTCTAACCGAGCTGCTTCACCTCCGATCTAATCCCTCGAGCCCTATTCGCTACCCTCTTAAACAGTGTGGCTTCCTTCTTCGTCTCTTCTCCTGCTCTAACTCTGATGGGATTTTCGCATTGAATCTTCAAATCATCATCCGAAAAACCGAAAACCTCCATCGGGTCAAATAACCTCCATTTAGTTCCATCTTTCACACGAACGACCGCCTCCCCTGTCTGGTTATCGTAGAACCATTTCTCAAACTCCTGTAATCTCGACGGGCTAGGGTCTGGAACTCTCAATCTCAATACCGTTTTAATCGGTTTCAGCTTCAAAACAATCTTGCCCTTTCCTGTCACCCAATCCAAGTCTTTCTTTGATCGTTTACGCTCCAGTTTATTATATCCAAAACTCTCAAAATTATCCTTCAATCCCGCTTGAATCTCCTCCTTTAATAAGTTCGCATGATCGCTTTGATCTACGTTAATCAGTGGGAGAACCGCCAAACGCCTCAAGTCCCATTTAAGGAATGTCTTGAAGTGTTTGCGGTTGTTCACATAGCTAATGCCGCCCCCTCTCCTCTTTATAATAAATTTCTTCATCTCCAAGTTGAATTTCCAGCTAAAGATTTTTTTGTCAGTATCTTTAGAGGTCGGGGAATCCATGTTTTGAAACAAAGGCGTGACGATTTCTGGTTCCTCCACCTTCCGGAACCAGTCAGATTTATCTAGCTCAAACACGTCACCCTCTACACCACTCCTCTGAGCCAAATAAACCATCTCTTTTTCTTCCGTCTCATACTACTCAGGCTCAGAGTCGTAGTCCAGCAACTGTTCTTCCTCCACATCTTCATCCACAAGTTTCATCTCCGCATCCTTTTCTTTATCAACAACAACTTCCTCTCCGCCCAAATCCGTAGCAATATCGAGACAGAAGTCATCAGTTGCTTCTGTCTCTTTGCCAGTTCCGCTCCCTCCTACACCGCTAAATCCACCGAAACCTTTGCGAATTGTGCCTGTTTGCACCATCTCTTTCAAAGTGGGATACTTAGATATGTTTACCATCTCATTGATTTCAGTTTCAGTCTCAGTCACACCAACTTTTACCTCCTTTTTAATCTCATTCAATTCTACCAATAACTTCTTGATTAACACCTGTTGGTCCAACACAATTTTTCACAAATCTTCCATCTCTGACTCTCTGTGCCTCTCACGCTCTTCCACATTCATCAATTTGGTCTTTACCATGCTCAGCTCATTTGCGAGCGACGTATTTAACCCTCGAATAACATCCTCTTCCAACCCAGCAGCACCTTTCTTCATAGTTTGCTTTCTAAACGTTCCGGGCACAGTTTCAGATGCTGCTGGTTGCTTCCCCTTTGCCTTTTTGCTTCTGACATCAGTATCAGAATCATTCTGTGATTTATCAGCTGCTTTTCGTTCCTTCTTCTCTTTTGATTTTAAAATATCTGCCTCAATCTCATCTATGTCCTCCTCTAACGGTATAGCCTTCGGTCCCACATACTTCTTGTGCTTCCGTATATCTTCTTTGATTTTCTCCCACAATTCTCTGAACCGTTTCTCTTCAGATGCTTTCAACTTCTCGATATACTCCCACCTTTCATCAGTATACATATTTCGGAAAAGATAGGTTATCTTTCCCGAAACGTCGTGTCTAGGTGCGGAGCAATCGGCAAAAATCCTCACATTCATTCGCGTCAATTCCAAAGCGTCACCCAACTTGTGCAAATCTGGCTTCAGTTTATCAATGAAAATCTGTACAAATCGTGGGTATAGCAACCGCTTTTCCTTCTTTCTAGATGAAATATTCTCTATCATATATCCAAATATCATCTGAGGGATAATCGCCTTATCTCCTCGACAAAGGTTTAGCATTGCTCGAGTCCATTCGAAATTCAGCCCATCGGTTCCTCCTTTGCGATGGTCTAAACAGACTATAATGACATGGGCTATGAACCTTCATTCTCTCGACAGGTACGTCTTCTTGATCTCTCGGCGATCCAAGAAATCCGTTCCTACATAGCCCATCTCTAAAAATCCTTCATAAACGTTAGTCAGACTCAGCCGTTCCGGTGATCCAACATCGCGCTCCATCCTTAACATCCGGGCTATTGAATCAACAGTAAGTACAATCTGCTCCCCCATCACAATTGCCCTGATCTCCCCCGGATGAAATATTCTCTATCATATATCCAAATATCATCTGAGAGATATTCGCCTTATCTCCTAGACAAAGGTTTAGCATCGCTCGATCCATTCGAAATTCAGCCCATCGGTTCCTCCTTTGCGATGGTCTAAACAGACAATAATGACGTGGGCTATGAACCTCCATTCTCTCAACAGGAACGTCTTCTTGATCTCCCTACGATCCAAGAAATCCGTTCCTTCATAGCCCATCTTTAAAAATCCTTCATAAACGTCTGTCAGACTCAGTAGTACCGGTGATCCAACATCGCGCTCCATCCTCAACATACGGGTTATTGAATCAACAGTAAGTACAATCTGCTCCCCCATAACAGTTGCCCTGATCTCCCTCGGATCTGCATTCAGATTGTATGTCGCCAATTCCCAAAAATCTCGGATATGTTGCTGATCTATCAACAGATCCTTCGTGAACGCATAAAATATTGGAGACGCCTTCATCCATGATATCGCGTCTCTAAATCCAACAGACTTCGGGTCCTTATCGTTTAGATAAGCGACCACGTTCGACCGCTTCTCGAACCTCATCGGCGGAGGAGGCTTCAGATTCATACAATAAACCTGAAACGTAAACCGAAAGTTGATTAGTAACAAAAATAAAGTACAAACAATAATAATAAAGAAAAGTTAAATAAAATAAAAAAATAATAATAAAAAAATTAAAAAAAAATTGTAGTGTCGCAGACATGCGACATAGTAGTTTCACAACAGTGCGACACAGCAGTGTCGCATGTTCATCTACACTGCTGTTTCGCAACAGCATAGCATGTGCCACGACACTACACTGTCGCAGCACCTCTTGCCTCCGACACTACCAGCAATGCATGGGCAGCATAACATTGGTAGTGTCACAAACATAGTTTGAACTTTCGTTCAGTGTCGCAAAAAGAACAGGTAGTGTCGTAAAACGCGAAAAACCAACAGTCATGAGGATCAAAACCATATCAGATCAACACCAAAACTAAATACATTACAGACGAAGGTTCGAAACATGTTAAAGAACAAAACTTACCGATTGAAATCAAGCAAAAACACTCTAAGATCAAGGATTGAGGTTTAGTGTGTGTTAGGGTTTAGTGTCGGGTTTAATGTCAGATTTTATGGAAAACGAATAATGATCCAAACGACCCATATCGGATGAACATAAAGCACGACGTAGTTTCGCAAACCCGAAACTATAGTGTCGCAAACCCGAAACTATAGTGTCGCAAACAACCATAGAGTCGCATACCCGACACTATAGTGTCGCAAAGATCCAAAATTTAAAAAATTAAATTTTTTTGAAAAATAATAAAAGTCAAATCTAGTTAAATTACAAATATTTTAAAATAGTGTCAAGCCAAACTAATGAGATATATTCAAGACAACGACCCATTTTAACTACGAAAGTTTAACTACGAAACTAATGAGATAGTATAACAGAATGGATCACGAGGATATCAGAAACGAGTTTCGGGCAATCATTCGGAGGAACAAAGATTTGGAAAGATTGTCAGTATGTTTGTCCATTTAAACCCATGACTTGTTTCTTTCGACACACAACCTGTGATGATATTATCATGTTTTGGTTCGATTTGAAGAAAACTCAGGCAACTTGGTTTCCACAGACATTCAGCAAAGTAACTAGTTTTGACCTCATGGCTTATTGAGTTTAGATGATTCAGCAAAAAAAAATTTAATTTGAAGATCAAGTGATCAAGGTGAATGTATTTTTGGAGGAGAGATAGAGTTTGGGTTTAACAAATGAAGCATCAAACAATGAACTTGATGTAGAAACATTATGAGCTTAGCTTTATATAGGATTTACAGATGATCAGAGCTCCAGGTCTATACTAACGTATAACAGAGGAGATGATTATCTATATGTGCTGATGAGAGCTTCAGGTATATATTTACATATAACAGAGAAGATCATCACTCCAGGTCAATGCTTCCGCATAGCAGAGGGGATGAACACGAGAACAAAAAATTCTAAAGAGCTAACGAGAAGCGTTATTTAGAGCTGCGGCTAAGGGTTATTTGGGAAAAATCAAACATGAAAGAAATACTCTCAGCCCCTTTTTTTCAAAACTAATCACTTTGTGCAAGCCAAATGTCTGTGAAAATGATCCTTATATCTGAATTTTGTCTAATTGTATTCAAGCTGAGCCTACTGACATATCAGTATACAAGCCTCCTTCCTCCTTCTGACGCCGCTAACTCATATCTGAATCCTACAAGAAACAAACAGTATTTTACATGAGATGAATCACAATAATAAAATTTGTAGTATTTACTCCCCCAAAACATTCAGTTTTCCAAACATTTCAGATCAAACACAAAAGAATGTCCGACATTATAATAAAATATAAGTAAGAAAACAGATTTTTCTTTCACATTTCTCCCTTTTTTTTTATTTATTTTATTTTTTATCAAAGAATTAAAAAGAAATCAGACCAAGCATGTTAATTAATTCATAAAAACGCGGTTTATCAAACGTTTTAGTGAACAACCCGGCTTTTTGATTTTTGGTGTCGATTGATATGATATTGATAAAGCCCTTTTCCTGTGCATCCCGGATGGCATGAATGCGAGTTTCAATGTGCTTCGTTTGGGTGTGGTGAACAGGATTCTTGGTAATGCCAATGGCAGCCTCATTGTCGCAGAAAATCGGAGTATGCAGAAAATTAATTCCATAATCGATCATCTAATGCTGAATCCATAGAACTTGACAGCAGCAGTTGGAGGCAACAGTGTATTCAGCTTCACCAATAGAATAGGAAACAGTGGTCTGTTTCTTGCTCTGCCACGAAACTAAACACTCCCCCAGATACTGACACCCACCAGAAACCGATTTCCGATCTAGTTTGCAACTGCCATAGTCACTATCAGAATAAGCATGAAGATCAAAGCTTCCTCCTTTTGGATACCACAATCCGAGACGTGTAGTTCCCTTTAGATAACGAAAAATGCGCTTCACAGCCTTTTCACGTGACTCCTTAGGATTGGATTGATACCGGGAACAATAACCAACAGCGAAAGCAATGTCAGGTCGACTTGAAGTTAAGTACATTAATGATCCAATCATCGATCTGTAGCGGTGATCATCGACATACTTTCCTGATTAATCGGGAATGAGACATGTTTGTGTTGTAAATGGGGACAACTCGGAAGAACTGTCGTCCATTTTGTACTTTACTAAAATCTCTTGAATATATTTCTCCTGATGAATGAGTATACCATCGGGCTTTTCTACCACCTGTAAACCTAGAAAGAAACACATCTCACCCATCATACTCATTTCGAACCGCTCCTTCATCACCTCCTCAAATTCTCTGCACAAACGTTCATTTGACGAACCAAAGATGATGTCATCTACATACATTTGAACAAGTAAAACGTCGTCATCAATGACTTTCTTGAAGAGAGTCATGTCAATGGTTCCTCTAGTAAAACCTTTGCTCAACTTTGAAGTTTTGTCTGCAGCATGGGCAAGAAAAATTCAGATGGTTTCAATTCTAGCAAGAGGAGCAAAAACAACAGTGTAATCAATGCCTTCCTCTTGTGCGAACCCTTGAACGACCAACCTAGCTTTGTTTCAAACAACAACCCCTCTATCGTCAGGTTTGTTTTTGTATACCGACTTCGTTCCAATTGGGTATTTGTTTGGTGGAAGATCGACCAATTCCCAAACCTTGAGCTTTCTGAACTGTTGAAGTTCTAAGTGCATTGATTCCACCCAACTCGGATCTTGTAATGCCATGTTAATGTTCTTTAGGACGATCTATGACAGAAAACAAGAGAAAAACAAACGTTGATAAGCCCAGATTGATGACGTGTACGAACACCGTCAGAAATGGATCCTATGACCAAGTCATGAGGATGATCTTTTAGTTGTTTGTAAAGCGAATTTGATGTGACGACATCTGAAACATGTATGGTAGATGAGTCCAGAGGAATGTCAGCAGCATGAGAATCTTGAGGGAATGCAACAGGTGATGTAGGATGGGATGGTGATGGTGATGGTGGAGGAACAGTAGTATTAACAATATTAGGTGATGATGGCATAGGTAGTGGGGTAACAAGAGTAGGTGGGAAGATGATAGGTTCAATTGGATCGTTATATCGCTCACAAGATCAGAATGATTCGCACACAAACACAGTTCAATCACAAACACAATTCATTACTAAATAATTCTCTTATATATTGATGATCAAAGCAGATTTTGTAGTACAAATGCAGGAGAAAATAAATCACACACACTTAGTTCTCTCTCTAACGTGAATAGTGATCTAGCCTCTATCCTCACACTCTCTCACTACATGCTTTAAGCAACAAAATACATTTTAGGGAAAATAACAAAATAGACCCTAAACTATACATAAATGTATAAACAAATACAAAGTAAATCTTAACAAGAAATAGCCCTAACAGTACTCCCCTAAGATTTATCTTTGGATTTCAGCAAAATCTTCAAACAGTTTTCATCTTGTTCAACTTCAATCTCTCTTACCAATCTTCTGACTCTTCTTTGACAAACTCTTTCCCTTTGTATTCTTCTTATTCTTTCAATGCTTCCTCAATGCATGAATTGAACTTTTCTGCTATCTTTGCTTGTCTTGGTTTGGACTCGTTTGTAAGGATTGGGCAGGCATTCATACGTCTTAGCGAATCAAGAGTTAAACCTGCAAAATCAATGTTAGCGTAAAATTCAAAAGGCAGCTCTCTCCCTTTGACTTGCACCTCCAATGTTCCCTTCGCAGTCACTCTCATAAACTCTATCTCCGGAATGTCGACCTTCACAAGGTTAGCATTGAGTAATGCCTTCCTTACACGAATCTTTTCTGATGCAGCTGCTATCACCTCAATCATCACCACAAACAAGTTTCGATCGGCTTCAGCAACTTTGTCTTTACATCTTTCCATTCTGTAGCTTCTCGGGAAATCAATGTAGGATGGATGCAGCAATTTCAGCTCAAAAGTACTGAATAAGGTGATCATATCTTTATCCCAGTCATCCATATTTCGAACAATTTTCAACTCAAAAGTTTCCTGATTGTAGAAAACTTTAAGAATTGGCTTAGTCGCTTGAGAACCATCTATTACTTTCAACCCTGGATCATTAACTTTGTCAAAGTATTCATCAGAAAATTCTTCCAAATACATATCTTCACTTACCACCAACTTCTTCTGTTTCCTTGTTTTCTTCGATTGAACATAGGCACTGTCCTCCTGTTGACCTCTAAATTCCAAGTACTTCGGTAATCGGCTTATCCCAGCATCAAGCAGCATTGCGCATTTATCACCACGCTCAGCATGCGTGTGATTTATCAGTCTTAGCTTGTGCAGCTCTTTCAAATCTTGAACTTCTAACTTGAAAATGCTAGAGTAGTAATGGTATACATCACATAAACCATTAACTCTTTTAATCATGAACGCATCAAACACCTCGTCATATTTCCATGCAATAATCTTTACCTTTTTGGATTTTTCCGGTACGATCATTGAATCAAGAAGTTCAGCAATCGACTGACCCTTGCTCAGCAGTGATCTCACAACATCACATGCTGTGGCTGATTTATGCCATGATTCACGTACATCCATAGGTATATTATATGACTTGACTTCACTTGGAAACATGTCCATCAACTCATGTCTCTTTTTATGCGCATTCTCTGGTAAAGCCATCACCGGTATTTCTTTTGGTCCGAGAACTTTGTATCTTTTGGTCAGCTCATAGTATTGAGGGTTGTTGTAATCTAGATAAAACATACGATTGTACATTTTCTCCGTCTTCATGAAACTTACAACAATTTTCCTCAGTGACTCTTGTTTCAATCTTTTCAAAGTCCTATAAGGATAATTCCTTGAGCTCAGCCAGTCTCGCATATTTCTGCTTGACATCTCTTCAGGATTTTGATGATAAAGCTCAGTTGGAGGTAAATCTTCGATATTTAAACTCTCTTTAAGTGGTGTCCATTCTCCCATCTCCATCACAAACTCTTTCTCATCAGCAGCAACTTTATCTTGAGCTATCAAACATTTTTCATACTCTTCGTTAATTTGACTCACAATCAGTCCATTCAGATACACTGGATTGTACTTCAACTTCTCAAGATAAGCAAATCGTTCAGGCAAATCAGCAGGAATCTCATCATCTGGATTCGTTTCAGGCTCAGCTTCAGGTTCTGATTCTGTGAAATCAATATCATCTAAGTCATCTAGTGCCTCTATCATTGGTGCAGTTTCAGTTTGAACCGGCTCAAACTGAAATGCTTCTTCAGCAACATTTTCTGGCTCATTCTCAATCATTTCAGCTACTTCAGGCACTTCTTCTACTACTATAGATTCAGATTGAATCGGCTCAATCTGAACTGTTTTATCGATCTCAGTTTCATTCATAGTCTCATCAACCTTTGCCATTTCTACCACCTCAGTTTCAGCTATAGTCACAGATTGAATCGGCTCAATCTGACTTTCTTCAATCCTTGCCCTTTTCGTACTACTTTCATCACCAGTAATCTCCGGTACTGCATCTAACTTCCTTTTTCCCTCAGCCTTGTCAGAATTGACAGTTTCAGCAGCAGCTTCATCAGGAATGATAATTGGAGATTCAACCCTTATGCCCACGTTCTTTGTACCACGTGCTCTAGTATAGTACACTTTGGGTTGCTCAGTCACTTCAATCACCTCATCCGAAAAATATTTATCTGATGTGGACCCTGACTTCTTTGATCGAGTTTCTTCCAACCACTTTTCCAACATTTCCTTCTCCGCATCAAGAGTATTGCACTCTGCCTTTAACTCTGTATAATCAAACTTCAAAGTTTCATGCTCATCCTTCAAACTTTCATAATCATCCTTTAATTTTCCATCATCAACCTTCATCTTCAGATAATCAGCATCTAAAGCTTTGAAAGTTTCAAGGTTCTGATTGTGAGTAGCCCAAAACTCTTCTAACCTTTTCTTCTTTCTATCATTTGAAGCTTTCAACTGTTCATTTGCATCTATGAGTTTTGCTACCATCTCTTCTAGTTCAGCAATCTTCTTCTTATCCTCATTCTCATCAACACTTGAAACAATTTTTTGTGAAGACTCCAAAACTTGTTCAATGTTTTCAGCAACCGGAGACGATGTGGTGGGTATATCAACAGGAACAGGAGTAGTAATGCCAGCATCAGTGTCATCAACTATCTGTGCAATAGTCTCAACATCGGCCATTACTTCTTTAGCAATCTGAACAACATCTATCTGTTCAGGCTCATCAACACTTTCTTCAATAACCTTCGGTTCCTCTACTGACATAGGCTCTCTCACTGGTTTCGATCTTCGTGATCTAACATACTGAACAGTAATAGCCTTAGGAACTTCAATAACAACTTCTTCAACATCAGCAACCTCAACAGGTTCTTTACTCACAACTGGTTCAACAACAACATTTTCTATCTCCAAATCCATTGGTTCAGCTATCTCAATATTCTCTGCCTCCTCTGAAACAGATTCAGCATCATCACCACCATCATTTCCACTATCATCATCTCCATCATTTCCACTATCATCATCTCCATCATTTCCACTATCATCACTTTCTTCACCATCACTGTCATTATCATCATTTTCATCATCCTCAGATCCATCTTCTTCATCTTCTGCATGACGAGCAGCATACTCATCACCATCCAACAGATTGTCAAGTACCTCATCAACAAGGTCCTGTGGATTTACTATCTCTCCATGTGAAATATGATGATAAACTACCTCAACATCTTCCTCATTATTTGCTATATCTCTCATATAGTCAAATAGATCAACACTTGGCACATTCCCGATACTCATCTTCCTATAAGACAGATCGTTCATGTCCTCAGTATATAGTATCCCTCCAACAACTCCTTCATTTCTGATAATGGGATAGGCAACATTGATCATCAACTGCAAGAATCTCGGGTACATGAGAAACTTGAATCTTTTGCCTTTAACCAAATTGAAAACAAACCCATTCATAATCCACTTCGACATATTAAATGGTTTGTTTTCAGCAATTGCTACAATGGGGGATGCTGTGTCTGATGGGAAGTTGTCAAAACCTGCACTCCTTCTTGACATACATTGTTGAATGACATAGCATAATAATTTCCATTTCTTCCCCAACCTTGCTCGATAAAATTGTGACTTTGGAAATGCAGGAGGATGTCCCATATTCACAAAGCACGCTTGACATTCAGCCATAGTCAACTCATCATTTGCTCCTACCTCATCATCATCTATCCTCAAAGCTGTTCTGATGGCTTCTTTAGACACAGTCAACACTAATTCTCTGGTGATGTTTCCTCTAACAACAGTCACACCAGCATCATTTCTAATCACCTCAGCTGTCCTCCAAAAACTTTTTATCAATCTTGCATATATGACCGGCTTGGCACACATAGCATATACATACTTTGTCCTCTTGATAAATCTCATCATGTCTCTATATCCTTCAGTCTCAGGAATAGAATCATCCAAACAAGCAACTAAATTGTGCTTGGGCTCAAACTTCAAATTCTCCATCTGTTAAAACAAAAAACAAAACACAAACAAGGCAAATGTGTTAGATTCTTCATCAATAAATTTCAAATTTTCATAAGTGTTTGAACAAAATGTTATAAAAGTAAAACATTCACATAATCATTTTAACTCCTAAATTGATTTAACAAACTGATTTTCATCATTTGAATCAAAGCAACTTTGAATTTAATTGATCATGAAACATTTTGCATTTTAACAGTTAACACTTAAGAACACAAATTTGACATTTATAAGATGAAGTTGTTTAGGATGTTTTTGTTCAGTTTTAACAAGGATTTGTCACTTTTAACACATATTTCATCATTTTGAAGTTAACTTTTAAGAGCATTAAACAGTTCATCAATGGCGGTTGACAGTTATGAGCTAATTTGATTGATTCAGTTGATTTTAAGGAATTTTGGTGCAAATGAGTGATTGATTGTTAATGATCGACAGTTTTTACACCTAAACCAACAATCGATTTCAGTTTTAACACGTAAAATCAAAGTGTCGATTCAGTGATCAAAAACACTGTTCATCATCGTTTTTCATTTTATCGATCGATTTGCAGGTTTATCAAGCTTGAAACATGTAAATTGTACCTTATTCAATCAATATAACTTGTTACAGAACGATTGATTGAATATGATAATCAACGATTTTGTGCAGGGGATTTGTTCTTGAAAGTGAATGTGAAAAATGACAAGTGTTTGTGAAGAGGCGGGTTTTTATATGGTTAAAAATTAGGTCAAACATGAGGTGTCGGGTCAACACTTTGGGACGGGTAAGCATAAAAGCCGAATTAGCCTTGACGGGTCAAGCACTGTTGAGCCGCGTCAGTCACTGTTGAGACGTGTCATGTACTTTGGGACGGGTCACAACATGGACGGGTCAACATAAAAACATGTAAAAACACTTGACGGGTCAATCACCGTAGAGACGGGTAAGTCACTGTAGAGACGGGTAAAGGTTTGGAACAACTACACCTGTTTGGTTTTACTCATCACCCGGCAGCATAGTAGTCTTCACCACATCACCCGGCTTGCATAGTGATCTTCATCACCCGGCAACACATTTGTCTTCTATCACCCGACTTGCTTTCTTCATCACCCGGCAACACAGTTGTCTTCTATATCACCCGGCATGCTTTCTTCATCACCCGGCAACACAGTTGCTTTCACTATTACCCGGCAACACAGTGTTATGCACTTACACGGCAAGATAACTTCTCTTTTACCCGGCTGTATAGTGATAACCATTCTTCACCCAGCTGTATAGTAACGCAACTTGTCACCCGGCAGATATCTATGACTTCTTCAACCGGTATAGATTTGACATGTTCATTGCCCGGCCATACAGTAGTCATAATATCTTCACCCGGCTTCACTTCTTTTTCTCAATCACCCGGCTCATATCAGACACACAACTTTGCCCGGCTGAACAATGTCTTCATTACCCGGCAGAACAGTTGTTTCTGATATCTTTGCCCGGCTACAACACTTGAGCAATTTTTCTCAACTTTTCTCGTCTGTTGACTTTTTCAACTGCATTTATTGCACCTGCAAACATTCTCGACATATTAATTAGACAAGACATCCTTAAAAGAATTTGTCACATTAATTATCAACAACATAAGACAAGTCAATAACATTAATTCCAATTAAATTCCATTTTCTTTTTCTTTTTCAAAAACATTTTGCACAACCAAAATTTCTATATCCCGAAGCAATTTCTGAAAAACACATTGCAAGACCTTGGGATTGTTTTTAACACATCCAATACTTTTGCTTTTCATACCACATAATCTTGTTCATTCAAAACACACTTATTCAACATATTTTTCGATTTTTGTAAATATTTTTCTTCTTAAATTTATTCTCCCCCTAAACTTGAAATTTCTTGAAATTTTTAAGTTTAACAAGGATGTTGATGTGTCAATAAAGATTCCAAATGCCTGCACACACAAAGCACACACATTAATTTATAGACATATGCAATGCAATGAATCAAAATATCGTAGTGAGATCATACCACACATTATCTGAACATGTTTTGCAAGTTTTGAATAGACATTTGACTTATGTTTGATTGAGTGATGATATGAAAACATATCAATTAGCTCGAGTTGACACACTTACTTTTTCAGTATCATGATGATATTTAAGGTTTGTTAGGGCTATTTCCTTGTTAAGATTTACTTTGTATTTTGTTTATTGTTTATATGTTTGTAAATAGTTTAGGGTCTATTTTGTTATATTCCTTAAACTTGTTATTGGTTGATATAGGCATGTAGTTTGTGTGTGTGAGGAGAGAGGCTAGATCACTTTTACACTGTTAGAGAGAGAATTAACTGTGTGTGATTTATTTCTCCTGCACCTTGTACAACGAATTGCTTTGATCATCAATATACAGAGAATTATTTAGTATGGATTGTGTCTGTGATTGAATCGTTTGTGTTGTACTTGTTATTCTGATCATTGTGAGCGATTGAACGATCCAATTGAACCTATCAATAAAAGTGTCTTAAAATCGAATGATAACACCAAAGCTCAAAATGTTAAAACTGACAAAGTTAAACCTGTCAAGAAAATGTCAAAAGGTAAAAACATCAAGTTTGTGTCTGCAGGAACGTTTGATTTGAACGGATCTTATCGTAAACCAAACAATTCTCCAATCAAATCTAACTCTGGTCTGAAAACAGGTTCAGGTCCTAAGTCTTCGCTGTCAATGATAAGAGAATTGAAAATAAAAAGGTGACCAAACAGAACAGTTTAAAATCGAACCAAAGTCACATGCAATTAAAATCGCAAACCAAGACTCCACAAAAGAGCGTTAATCTAAAACCGAATAACCAAGATAATGAATCACGTTTTGGTTCAACATCAAAAGTTAACAATCGGCTCTTTAGGATTAGCAAGAAATATTGTGAAATTTGTAATAGGTATAATCATGCAACTGCTGAATGTTTCTTTAACAGGTACTGCAGTTTCTGTGACAAAAGAAACCATTCTTCAGAAGAATGTTACTATAACAAATTTTGTGATATTTGTGAGAGAAGAAACCATGACACAAAGGATTGTTTCTTTCGATCAAACTCAACTCGAGAAATGACTCCGTTTTCAAACTTTAAAAGAAATCATTCATTTGGTTTTCAAAATATGAGTCAAAGTCATTCTCCGGTTTTGAGAAATTTCAATCGAAACAATTCTGTTTCTAACTTGTCAAGAAGTGTGCAGGTTAACAATTTTAAGCCGAGAGCTTTGTTGGTAAGAAATCAAAATTTTGAAAACAACCTTGATCCTCAGTTGGAGGAAAGGTTCAGGGCTTTAAGAAGAAAGCAGTCAATGAATGCCAATGGGCGAAGTTATCAGCATCAAAATCTCATGAATGAAACAAATTTTCAAAATATTCAATATAAGCAAGTTACAATTGCGGATAAATTCGGAAAACCCAAGACCGTGTGGGCCTGGGTTGACCAAACTAACTGAAAATGTCTGAATTGCAGGTACGCCCAAGAAGACCTATCAACTCGTGGTTCGTTGATAGTGGGTGTAGCCGGCACATGACAGGCAACCATGCCTTGCTTCAGGATTTCAAGCAAAAGAATGGTACTCACATAGCGTTTGGAGGTGATGCGGGTGGTAAAATCACAGGAGAAGGAACAGTTTCGAATGGGATTATAAGTTTTGATAAAGTCAACTACTGTGCACAGTTGAACTTTAACTTACTTAGTGTATCTCAAATCTGTGATAAATCTTATTCAACTCTTTTTGATGATTCTTTCTGTTATATTCTGAAACCAGGTTTCAAGATTGCCAATGAGTGGGTAGTGGTGAAAGCGCCTAGAGATCGTGATGTATACAAATTGGATATGTCGCAGATTGATGCCGAAACCGAAACAACCTGTCTTATTGCCCATGCTTCAAATGATGAGAGTCAGCTTTGGCATAGACGGCTGGGACATTCCAACTTCAGAAACATGAACCGTTTGGTAACTGGAAATCACGCTGTGGGAATCCCATCGAAGAAATTCTCCACAACTGATCTGTGTCCAGCGTGTTTGAAGGGAAAACAGCATCGGATGTCTTTTAAGTCCAAGCTCGAAAACTCCATTTCAAAACCCTTGCAGATGCTACATATGGATCTTTTTGGACCGACCAACGTTCAAAGCATCGGGAGAAAATCATATTGTTTAGTTATCATAGATGACTTTACGAGATTTTCATGGGTTTATTTTCTGCATGCAAAATCTGAAACAGCTGAACTATTAAAAGAATTTATCATTAAAGTTGAAAATCAATTGGAATGCAAAGTTAAAGTGTTAAGAAGTGATAATGGAACGGAATTTAAGAATGCTAATGTTGATTTATTTTGTGCAGAAAAGGGGATTGCTCGACAATTTAGTGCGCCTAGAACGCCTCAACAGAATGGGGTTGCGGAACGGAAAAACCGGACACTAATTGAAGCAGCAAGATCCATGCTCGCAGATGCCAAAATCCCGATCACTTTTTGGGACGAAGCTATTGCTACTGCGTGTTTTGTACAAAATAGAACATTATTGGTGCAAGATAAAAAGAAAACTTCTTATGAGTTGTTGTTTGGAAGGAAACCAAATATTTCTTACTTGAAAGCATTTGGTTGTCCGGTATCGATTCTAAATCTAAATGAACATCTCGGGAAGTTTGAGTCAAAATCGGACGATGGATTTTTCCTAGGATATTCGTCTGTTTCTAAAGCTTATCGGGTTTTTAATAGCAAATCAAATACTGTTATTGAAACTATCAACGTCAAGTTTTTAGAAAATTCGTTTCCTTTAGTGGCTCATGGTCCCGAATGGTTATTTGATTTAGATTCATTATCGAAATCCTTCAATTCTAACTTATTTGATTTTTCAGGAAACGCAAGGAAGGAATCAGGCGACTTAGGATGCTTTAGTGACGATTCTGATAATGACGAAGATGGAAATCTCAACTCTGAATATCCATTTATGTCGTTTCACAATCCTGATCATGTCAAATCCAGTCAAGCTCCGGGTCCTTCTGGTTCAAATGAAGATCAAGAATCAAACAATCATGAAGAAAATGTGATTTCTCCTAATGATGGTGGATCTGTTCAGAATCAACCATCATCAGATCCGAATGCTGAAGTTATTCCAGAATCTTTTGATTACTTCATCAATTCACCGGATCAAGTCCCGAATTTCACACCGCATACTTCTTCCATACTACAAGATCTACCAAATCTGAATACTTCTAATCTAGAGACTCAAGTGCAAGGAGGTGATATTCCTGTTCATCGAATTCACAAGAAACATCTTGTCTCTCAGATTATCGGGCCGTTGAATTAGAGAACTACAAGAAGTCAGACAGAGCAAGCAAATGTTTGTCTTTACTCGTGTTTTCTATCTCAAGTGGTGCCAAAGAACATTTCAGAGGCGCTGAAAGATAACAGTTGGATTGAGGCCATGCAGAAGGAATTACTTCAGTTTCGCAAACAGGAAGTTTGGAAACTTGTGGACTTACCTGAAGGAGAGAACGCAATAGGTACAAGATGGTTGTACAAAAACAAGCCAGACGAACGTGGCATTGTGGTGAGAAACAAAGCAAGACTGATTGCACAGGGATACACTCAGGAAGAAGGCATTGATTACGAAGAGGTGTTTGCTCCGGTCGCAAGACTTGAAGCCATACGCGTTTTTCTTGCATATGCTTCTTTCATGAAGTTTAAAGTATTCCAAATGGACGTTAAAGGTGCTTTCTTGTATGGGCCAATTACAGATGACGTATATGTTAGACAACCTCCGGGTTTCGAAGATCCTGACTATCCTCATCGTGTATACAAGTTGAGTAAAGCTCTATACGGTCTACACCAAGCTCCTAGAATCTGGTATGAGACATTATCCAAGCATTTACTAGAACATGGATTCACAAGAGGACAGATTGATCCAACTTTGTTTATGAAGAGGGAGAATGACGACTTATTGTGTGTTCAAGTTTATGTGGACGATATTATTTTCGGTTCAACCAGTGCGTCAATGTGCAAAGAATTTGAAGAAATCATGAAGTCTAGATTCCAGATGAGTTCTATGGGGGAGATTAACTTCTTTCTTGGATTACAAGTGAAACAGTCTGCTGACGGAATTTTCATCAATCAATCAAAATTCGTTGAGAAGTTGTTGAAGAAATTCAAGATGCAAGATTGTCAAACAATTCGAACTCCATCTGATGTGAACTGCAAGATTCAACCGGATCCAAAGGGCAAAGCAGTTGATCAAACACTATACAGATCAATGATCGGTTCTCTGATGTATCTTACTGCATCAAGACCAGACATCATGTACGCTGTGTGTGTATGCGCCAGATACCAGTCAGATCCGAAAGAGTCGCATCTTGTTGCTGTGAAGCGTATATTCAGATATCTCAAAGGGAAACCAAATCTTGGGTTATGGTATCCTTATGAAGGAAATTTTGAACTATATAGCTATTCTGACAGTGATTTTGGTGGTTGTGCTCTTGACAGGAAATCAACAACTGGTGGCTGTCAATTTTTGGGTCCAAGGCTTGTCTCTTGGCAATGCAAGAAGCAGACCAATGTTTCTGTATCCACAGCTGAAGCAGAGTATATCGCTGCATCTGCAGGATGTTCTCAGGTTTTATGGTTACAAAATCAGTTGCTGGACTACGGGTTTAACTTTTTGAAAACTCCTATTTACATAGACAATACTGCTGCTATGTTTATAACTGCTAATCCTGTTCAACATTCTAAAACCAAACACATCGAAATCAGATATCATTTTTTAAGAGATAACTCTGAAAAGGGTTTAATAATTTTGATTAAGGTTCATACCGACAAACAACTGGCAGATCTTTTCACAAAATCTTTTTTGTCAGGCCGGTTTGAATTCTTAATTCAATCCATAGGATTAATCAATCATGATTGATTCTATTTTTCAAAAACAAAACAAAAATCAGAAAAATATAAAAGCCAAAAATATAATAAGTTGATGTTATATTTTGATTACTTTGTCTTTTACTTTATGTTTTGCATTGTGTGTGCTTGCGTGAAAAAGAAAAATAGAAAAGCAAAAACAAAATATAAAAGCAAAAAGAAAAAGAAAATATCATGTCATAAGAATCTATATTGCACAAAGTGAGAAATGATAGTTACACTAGACATTATTTGGTACATCATTTTTAAATAAAGACTGATGAATGTTAGTTGATGTGCTAGACAGCTCAGACAATTAGACTGAACAAGTAAGTTGATTGTTGACAAACATAAACTTAATGATCTTTGTGTTAAGTTCCATTGTTATACATATCTAGATATATATCTTTTGATACATTGCTTGTGATGTTAGTTGTGCATGATCGGGTAACGATGTAGTCTTCTCAGTGTGATGAACCGCATCGTGAGCTTCTTTGTTGTGGTACCCACAGACCTGAAGTCTCACACGAAGTCTCTTTTGAGCTTCAAGATGCAGCAAAAGATTCCAAAATGGAACAAAAAGAGTCCCAAATGTGGACCAACACCAAACAAAAATTCCAAAATGGAATTCAGAAGATTCCCAAGGGGAACGATAGGAAAGAAAAATTCCCAAAGATGGAATTAAAAAGAAGTCCCAAAGTGGACCAAATCCAAATAGAACCCAGATTCCACACTGTGTATGACTGTAAGTGACCAGGTTTTGTGCTATATGCATTCAGGTAGTGATTGATAAGGAAATATGTTGACATATGTATACATGTGGGTCACATAAGTCATTCTAATCGAACCTTAAATATCATCATGATACTGAAAAAGTAAGTGTGTCAACTCGAGCTAATTGGTATGTTTTCATATCATCACTCAATCAAGCATAAGTCATATGTCTATTCAAAACTTGCAAAACATGTTCAGATAATGTGTGGTATGATCTCACTGTGATATTTTGATTCATTGCATTGCATATGTCTTTATTTTAATTTGTGTGCTTTGTGTGTGCAGGCATTTGGAATCATTATTGATACATCAACATCCTTGATAAACTTAAAAATTTCAAGAAATTTCAAGTTTAGGGGGAGAATAAAAATTGAAGAAAAATATCTACAAAAATCCAAAAATATTTTGTTGAATAAGTGTGTTTATGAATGAACAAGATTATGTGGGTATGAAAAGCAATGTATTGGATGTGTTAAAAACAAACCCAAGGTCTTGTAATTTGTTTTTAAGAAATTGCTTCGGGATATAGAAAAATTGGTTGTGCAAAAACATTTTTCAAAAAGAAAAAGGAAATTGAATTTTAATTGAAAAATTAATTTGTTGCAATGTTTAATGTTGTTTGATAATTAATATGACAAACATTCTTTTTAAGGATATCTTGTCTAATTAATATGTCGGAGAATGTTGCAGGTGCAATAAATGATCGTTGAAAAAGTCAACAGACGAGGAAAATTGAAGAAATTACTTAAGTGTTATTGCCGGGTAAAGATATCAGATACAACTGTGCAGCCGGGTAAAGAACTGTTCAGCCGGGTAAAGTTGTAAGTCTGATACTTGCCGGGTGATTAAGGAAAAAGGTGAAGATATTATGACCACTGTACAGCCGGGCAATGATCATGTCAAATACAGCCGGTGAAGGTCATAGATATCTTGCCGGGTGACAAGTGTGTACTATACAGCCGGGTGAAAGAGAAGTCTTATTGCCGTGTAAAGATATGACACTGTGTTGCCGGGTAATGAAGAAGATTGCCGTGTAAAGAAAGTTGTCTTGTGAAGAAGAAGGTTGCCGTGTAAAGAAGAAAGCAAGCCGGTTGATGAAGGAAAGCAACTGTGTTTCCGGGTGATGAAGTAAGGTTGCCGGGTGATGTTTTGATAACAACTATTCTGCCGGGTGATGAATAAAATCCATCAGGTGTAGTTGTTCCTTAACCTTTACCCGTCACTACAGTGACTTACCCGTATCTACAGTGTTTGACACGTCAAGTGAATTTCACATGTTGGTGACTTGTTTTATGTACTTGACCCGTATCTACAGTACATGACCCGTCACTACAGTACTTGACCCGGCAAGGTTTATTGGGCCTATTTTGCTTTTGTTGACCCGGCACTTAAAGTTTGACCTAAATGTTTTTGACGATACAAATACCGCCTCTTAACAAACACTTATCATTTCACACACTTTCACTTTCACACAAACACTCTGAACATCAAATCGCCTTATTATCATATTCAATCTGTTGCTCTATAACAAGATTAATCGATTGAATAAGGTAGAGATTAAGTGTTTTTGACCTAAATCGAACTGCAAATCAACTGTTAAAAGGAAAAACGATGATGAACAGTGTTTTGAACTTGAATCGACACTTTGATTTTGAGCGTTAAAACTGAAATCGAATGTTGCTTTAGGGTTAAAATCTGTCGATTATCAACATTCAATCACTCATTTGCACTAAAACACCTTAAAATCAACTGAATCAAGTGAAATGTTCTTAACTGATAAAAATCGCCATTGATGAACTTTGAAGCTTTTAAAAGTTAAACATCAAAAACAATGAAATATCTGCTTAAAAGTGATTAAACTTGTTAAAACTGAACCAAAACATGATAAACTTTGTCATCATAAATTTGTCAAAATTTTGCCTAAGTGATTAACTTTTAAAAGTTTAAACATGAAGTATAATCTTTAAAATTCAATGTTGTTTGATTAAAATGATGAAAATCAGGTTATTAGAACAATTTAGGATTTAAACTGATTATGTTAATGTTTTGCTTTCTAACTTTTAGTTAAACACTTATTAAAATTTTTGATATGTTTATGAAGAATCTAATACATTTGCCTTGTTTTGTGTTTGTTTGTCTTTTTAACAGATGGAAAATCTCAAATTTGAACCTAAACACAATTTGGTGGCATGTTTAGATGAATCAATTCCTGAGACAGAAGGTTATAGAGATATGATTAAGTTCATCAAGAGGACTAAGTATGTATATGCTATATGTGCCAAACCGGTCATATATGCTAGGCTGATCAAAAGTTTTTGGAGGACAGCAGAGGTGATTAGAGAAGATGGTGTTACTGTTGTTAGGGGCAACATAACCAGAGATTGGGTACTGAATGTTACAGAAGATGCTATTAGGCAGGCCCTAAGGATTGATGAGGATGAGGTTGGTATGTTGGATGAACTAACCATGGAGGAATGTAAATCTGGATTTGTTAACATGGGACATCCACCTGTGTTTCCAAAGTCGCAGTTTTACAGAGCTAAGTTGGGAAGGAAATACAAGCTGCTGTGTTATGTTGTGCAGCAATGCATGTCCAGGAGGAGTGCAGGTTTTGATAACTTTCCTTCGGACATTGCATCACCAATTGTGGCAATAGCAGAGAACAAGCCATTCAACATGTCGAGGTGGATTATGAATGGTTTTGTGTTCAACTTGGTGAAAGGTAAAAGGTTTAAGTTCCTCATGTATCCGAGGTTCTTACAGCTGATGATAAACATTGCTTATCCTATCATCAGATCTGAGGGTTATGCTGGAGGCATGTTGTATACTGAGGACATGAACGATCTCTCTTACCGAAAGATGAGTATCGGGAATGTGCCTGATATTGAATTGTTTGACTATATGCGAGATATAGTCAACAATGAAGAAGATGTAGAAGGTGTATACTATCATATATCTCATGGTGAGATTGTGAATCCACTGGACCTTGTGGATGAGGTGCCAGACAATCTATTGGATGATGACGAGTACTTTGCTCGTCATCCAGAAGATGAAGAAGATGATGGCAATGATGATGGTGACAATGATGATGATAGTGATGGTGATGATGGTAATAATGATGGTGATGATGGTAATAATGATGGTGGTGATGATGCTGAATCTGAATCTAATTCAGAGGAGGCTGAGCCCATGGAGACTGAGGCAGAAGGAATTGAGAATGTAGAGATAGAAGAACCTGCTGAGGTTGTTTCTGTGGTTGAAGAAGTTGTTACTGAGATTCCAAGAGATGTTTCTGTACAGTATGTTCGAAAGAAGAAGAAAACAGTAGAAAAGCCTGAGGAGATTAATGTTTTAGAGATTGCCCAGACAGTAATGGCCGAAGCTGAATCTATTGCACAGATAGATGAAGTGGATGCTGGCATTACTGATTCTATTACTGATGATATTCCCACCGCATTACCACAAATTGCTGAAAACATTGGACAAGATTTGGAGTCTTCACCAAATGTTGTGCCAAGTGTTGATGAAGTTGAGGATGAAAAAGAGAAACGGATTGCAGAATTAGAGGAGATTGTTGAAAATCTGTTTAAGGCAAATGATTTGTTGAAAGCCTCAAACGAACGGAAAAGGAAAAGATTGGATGAATACTGGGATATACATAATCAGAATGTGAAAACTTTCAAGAAGTTGGATGAGGATCATGTGAAATTAGTTGATGAACATGTGATTTTGAAAGGAGAGTATGAAAAACTTAAGGATGAGCATGAAACTTTGAAATTTGATTACAAAGAATTACAAGCTGAGTGTAATACTTTGAATGCAGAAAAGGAAATGTTGGAAAAAGAGTTGGAAGATATGAAACCGAAGAAGGCTGGCTCATCTTCAGACAAAGACTTTTCTGATGGAATAATTGAAGTGACGGAATCGAATGTGCCAAAAGTTTACTTGACTAGAGCTCGAGGAACTACAAATGTTGGTATTTTGGTAGAATCGCCAATTATCATTCCCGATGAAGCTGCTGCTGAAACTGTCAAGATGGACAAAGCTGAGGGAAAGAGGAAAATAGATGCTATACCGGAGATATTTGGTGATGAAGAAAGTTCGAAAAGGGCAAAAACTGATGAAACAGTGCAGATTGAGCCGATTCAATCTGTAGCTGTGGCTGAGATTGAGAAAGTTGCTGAGACTGAGAGTGTGTTTGAAGCTGAGATTGAGATTGTATCGGAAGCTGAAACCGAAGTATTTGAAGCATCAGATAGTGAGAAAGATGTTGGCTCTGGAGATACAGTTCAGATTGAGCCGATTCAATCTGAAGCTGTGAATGTGACTGAAACAGAAGCTGAAGTGGCTAGTCAGTTTGAGCCGGTTCAAACTGATGAAGCACCTATGATAGAGGCGTTGGATGATTTAGACATAGATTGGACTGATTCTGAGGATGAAGCTGAGCCAGAACCAGTACAGAATACTGTTGAAGAATTGCCGGATGACTTGGATCAGAGGTTTGCCTATCTTGAAAGAATGAAGTACAATTCTGTGTTTTTGAATGGATTGACGGTGACTCAGATTAATGAAGAATACGAGAAATGTATGATTCATCAAGACAAAGCTGAAGCAGATAAGAAGGAGTTTGTGACTGAGATGGGCGAATGGACTCCAATGCAGGAAAGTTTGAATATTGAAGATCTGCCACCGACTGAGCTTTATCATCAAAATCCAGATGAAATGACTACGTCTGATATGCGGAGTTGGTTGAGTTCGAGGAACTATCCATACAAGACGCTGCAGAGGTTGAAGTCTGAATCTTTGAGGAAGATAGTAGTCAGCTTTATGAAAACAGAGAAGATGTATAACAGAATGTTTTACTTGGATTATAACAATCCACAGTACTTTGAGCTGACAAAGAAATTCAAAGTGCTTGGTCCAAAAGAGATTCCGGTAATGGCGCTTCCTGAAGATGCTCACAAGAAAAGACACGAACTGATGGATATGTTTCCGAGCGAGGTTAAATCGTACAACATACCGATGGAAGTGCGTGAAACTTGGCATAAGGCAGCAACACCAGGTGATGTGGTGAGGTCGCTGATGAGCAAAGGACAATCAATTGCTGAGTTACTAGATTCTATGATTGTGCCTGAGAAGAACAAGAAGGTAAAGATAATAGCTTGGAAATATGATGAAGTTTTTGATGCGTTTATGATCAAGAGGGTAAATGGTTTATGTGACGTTTATCATTACTATTCAAGCATCTTCAAATTGGAAGTTCAGGATCTGAAAGAGTTGCACAAGCTGAAGTTAATTAATCACACGCATGCTGAGCGTGGTGATAAATGCGTGATACTTCTTGATGCTGGAATGAGTAGAACAGCTAAGTTTCTTGACTTTAGAGGACAACAGGAAGATACAGCATATGTGCAAGCAAAGAAACAAAGAAAGAAGAAAAGATTGGTGGTGACCGAGGATATGTACTTAGAAGAGTTCTCGGACGAATTCTTTGACAAAATTACAGATCCTGGATTGAAGGTGATTGATGGAAGTCAGACAACGAAGCCTATACTCAGAGTATTCTACAATCAGGAAACATTTGAACTGAAGCTTGTTCGGAACTTGGAGGATTGGGATAAGGATATGATCACACTCTTTAGTACTTTTGAGTTGAAGCTATTGCATCCTTCATATATCGATTTTTTGAGAAGTTATAGAATGGAGAAATGTAAGGATAAACTAGCTGAAGCTGACCGGAAGTTATTTGTGGTTATGATTGAAGTAATAGCAGCTGCTTCGGAGAAGATTCGTGTGAGAAAGGCTTTACTCAATTCTAATCTCGTGAGGGTTGATATACCAGAGATAGAATATATGTGAATCAGTAGGAAGGGTACATTGGAGGTGAAAGTTCAAGGCCAGGAGATGCCATTTGAGTTTTATGCTAATAACGATTTTGCAGGTTTGAATCTGGATTCGCTTAGACGCATGAATGCTCTGCCAATTCTGACGAATGAATCCAAGCCTCGACAAGCTAAGATCGCTGAAAAGTTCAAATCCTGTATTGAAGAAGCTTTAAAGGAACAAGAGGAGTATAAAGGTCGAGAGTTGCTGAACGTGAAAGAAGAACCAGAAGATTGGTAGAAAAAGATTGAAGATTGATGCTGATAAACGAAGAAAAAGATTGAAGTTTTTTTTTTAAGATCCAAAGATAAATCTTAGGGGGAGTACTGTTAGGGCTATTTACTTTGTATTTTGTTTATTGTTTATATGTTTGTAAATAGTTTAGGGTCTATTTTGTTATATTCCTTAAACTTGTTATTGGTTGATATAGGCATGTAGTTTGTGTGTGTGAGGAGAGAGGCTAGATCACTTTTACACTGTTAGAGAGAGAATTAACTGTGTGTGATTTATTTCTCCTGCACCTTGTACAACGAATTGCTTTGATCATCAATATACAGAGAATTATTTAGTATGGATTGTGTCTGTGATTGAATCGTTTGTGTTGTACTTGTTATTCTGATCATTGTGAGCGATTGAACGATCCAATTGAACCTATCAAGGTTTGATTATAATGACTTATGTGACCCACATGCATACATATGTCAACATATTTCCTTATCAACTACTACCTGAAATGCATATTGCACAGAACCTGGTCACTTACAATCATAAACAGTGTGGAATCTGGGTTCTATTCGGATTTGGTCCACTTTGGGACTTCTTTTGATTCCATTTTTGGAATTTAATTTCCTATCGTTCCCCTTGGGAATCTTCTGAATTCCTTTTTGGAATTTTTGTTTGGTGATGGTCCACATTTGGGACTCTTTTTGTTCCAACTTTGGGAATCTTTTGCTGCATCTTGAAGCTCAAAAGAGACTTTGTGTGAGACTTCAGGTCCGTGGATACCACAACAAAGAAGCTCACGATGCGGTTCATCACACTGAATAGACTGCATCGTTACCTGATCATGCACAACTATCATCACAAGCAATGCATCAAAAGATATATATCTAGACATGTATAGCAATGGAACTTAACACAAACATCATTGAATTTAGATTTGTCAACAATGAAACTTACTTTTTCAGTCTAATTGTCTGAGCTGTCTCGCACATCAATTAACATTCATCAGTCTTTATTTAAAAATGATGTAACAAATAATGCCTAGTGTAACTATCATTTCTCACTTTTTGCAATATAGATTCTTATGACATGATATTTTCTTTTCTTTTTGCTTTTATATTTTGTTTTTGCTTTTCTTTTTCATGCACACACACAATGCAAGACATAAAATAAAAGACAAAGGAATCAATACTTGACATCAACTTATTATATTTTTGATTTTTATATTTTCTGATTTTTGTTTGTTTTTTTTTCAAAAATTAGAATTAATCATGGTTGATTAACCCTATAGATTGAACTAAGAATTCAAACCGCCCTGACAAAAAAGATTTTGTGAAAAGATCTGCCAGTTGTTTGTCGGTATGAACCTTAATCAAAATTATTAAACCTTTTTCAGAGTTGTCTATGAGAAAGTGATATCGAATTTCGATATGCTTGGTTTTTGAGTGTTGAACAGGATTAGCAGTAATAAACATAGCAGCAGTATTGTCTATGTAAATAGGAGTTTTGATAAAGTTAAACCCGTAGTCAAGCAATTGGTTTTGTAACCACAAAACTTGAGAACATCCTGCAGATGCGGCGATATACTCTGCTTCAGCTGTGGATACAGAAACGTTGGTCTGCTTCTTGCATTGCCAAGAGACAAGTCTAGGACCTAGAAATTGACATCCACCACTAGTCGATTTCCTGTCAAGAGCACACCCACCAAAATCAGTGTCAGAATAACTATATAATTCAAAATTGCCTTCATAAGGATACCATAACCCGAGATTTGGCTTCCCTTTAAGGTATCTGAAAATACGTTTAACAGCAATCAGATGCGACTCTTTTGGATCAGACTGATATCTTGCGCATACACATACAGCATACATGATGTCTGGCCTTGATGCAGTAAGATACATCAGTGAACCAATCATTGATCTGTATAGTGTTTGATCAACGGATTTGCCTTTCGGATCCGGTTGAATCTTGCAGTTCACATCAGATGGCGTTCGAATAGTCTGACAATCTTGCATCTTGAATTTTTTCAGCAACTTCTCAACAAACTTTGATTGGTTGATAAAAATTCCGTCTGCTGATTGTTTTACTTGTAATCCAAGAAAGAAATTAATCTCCCTCATCGAACTCATCTGAAATCTTGACTTCATGATTTCTTCAAACTCTTTGCACATGGACGCACTGGTTGATCCAAAGATGATATCATCCACATACACTTGAACACATAAAAGATCTTCATCCTCCCGCTTCATAAATAAAGTTGGATCAATCTGACCTCTTGTAAATCCATGTTCCAGCAGATGTTTAGATAACGTCTCGTACCAGATTCTTGGAGCTTGATGTAGACCATATAGAGCTTTACTCAACTTGTATACATGATGAGGATAATCAGGATCTTCAAACCCAAGAGGTTGTCGGACATATACATCATCGGTAATTGGTCCATACAAAAAAGCGCCTTTGACGTCCATTTGAAACACCTTAAACTTCATGAAAGAGGCTAAGCTAAGAAGACACGAATAGCTTCAAGTCGAGCGACCGGAGCAAACACTTCTTCATAATCAATACCTTCTTCCTGAGTGTAACCTTGTGCAATAAGTCTGGCTTTGTTTCTCACAACAATGCCACGTTCGTCTGGCTTGTTCTTGTACAACCATCTTGTACCAATCGTATTTTCTCCTTCAGGTAAGTCCACTAATTTCCAAACTTCTTGTTTGCGAAATTGAAGTAACTCCTCTTGCATAGCTTCAATCCAACTATTATCTTGCAGTGCTTCTGAAATGTTCTTTGGCACCACTTGAGAAAGAAAACATGAATAAAGACAGACATTTGCTTGCTCAGTCTGACTTCTTGTAGTTCTCTGATTCAACGGTCCAATAATCTGAGACACAGGATGTTTCTTGTGAATTCGATGAGTTGGTATGTCTTCACCTTGAACTTGCGTCTCCAGATTAGACTGATTCAGATTCGGTAGATCTTGTAGAATGGTAGAAGTATGCGGAGTGAAATTAGGAACTTGATCCGGTGAATTGATGAAGTAGTCAAATGCTTCTGGAACAACTTCAACATTCGGATCTGATGATGGTTGATTCTGAACACATCCACCATCATTAGGAGAATTTTGCGGATTAACATCATCACCAAGAATATTTGATTCTTGATCTTCTTGAGAACCAGAAGGACCCGGATCTTGACTGGATTTGACATGATCAGGATTGTGAAATGACATGAATGGATACTCAGAACTGAGATTTCCATCATCGTCATTATCAGAATCGTCACTAAAGCATCCCAAGTCGCCTGATTCTTTGTTCGTTTTTCCTGAAAAATCAAATAAGTTAGAATTGAAAGATTTCGATAACGAATCTAAATCAAATAACCATTCGGGACCATGAGCCACTAACGGAAACGAATTTTCTAAAAACTTTACGTTAATAGTTTCAATAACAGTATTTGTTTTGCTATTAAAAACCCGATAAGCTTTAGAAACAGACGAATAACCAAGGAAAAATCCATCGTCAGATTTTGACTCAAATTTCCCGAGATGATCACTTAGATTTAGAATCGATACAGGACAACCAAATGCTTTCAAGTAAGAAATATTCGGTTTTCTTCCAAATAACAACTCATAAGATGTTTTCTGTTTATCCTGAACCAATAATTATCTGTTTTGCACAAAACACGCAGTAGCAATAGCTTCGTCCCAAAAAGTGATAGGGATTTTGGCATCTGCGAGCATGGATCTTGCTGCTTCAATCAGTGTCCGGTTTTTCCGTTCCGTAACCCCGTTTTGTTGAGGCGTTCTTGGAGCACTAAATTGTCTAGCAATTCCTTTTTCTGCACAAAACACATCAACATTAGTGTTCTTAAATTCAGTTCCATTATCACTTCTTAAAATTTTTACTTTACACTCCAATTGATTTTCAACTTTGATGATAAATTCTTTTAACAACTCAGCAGTTTCAGATTTAACATGCAAAAAGTAAACCCAAGAAAATCTAGTGAAATCGTCAATAATGACAAAACAGTAAGACTTCTTTCCGATGCTTTGCACATTTGTTGGTCCGAAAAGATCCATATGTAGCATCTGCAAGGGTTTTGAAATGGAGGTTTCTTGCTTGGACTTAAAAGACATCCTATGTTGTTTTCCTTTCAAACACGCTGGACAGAGATCAGTTGTAGAGAACTTCTTTGATGGTATTCCTACAGCATGATTTCCAGTCACCAGTCGATTCATGTTTCTGAAGTTTGAATGGCTCAGCCGTCTATGTCAAAGCTGACTCTCATCATTTGATGCATGAGCAATGAGACAAGTGGTTTCGGTTTCAGCATCAATCTGCGACATATCAAGCTTGTATACGTCACGATCTCTTGGAGCTTTAACCACCACCCATTCATTGTCAATCTTGAAACCTGGTTTGAGTATATAACAGAAAGAATCATCAAATAAAGTTGGATAAGATTTATCACAGATTTGAGATACACTTAGTAAATTAAAGTTCAACTGTGCACAGTAGTTGACTTTATCAAAACTAATGACCCCATTTGACACAGTTCCTTCTCCAGTTATTTTACCACCAGCATCTCCTCCAAATGCAACATGGGTACCATTCTTCCGCTTAAAGTCTTGAAGCAAGGCATGGTTGCCTGTCATATGCCAGCTACACCCACTATCAACAAACCATGAGTTAATAGGTCTTCTTGGGCGCACCTGCATTTCAACAATCACTTAGTTAGTTTGGTCAACCCAGGCCCACATGGTCTTGGGTTTTCCGAATCTATCTGTAACAGTAACTTGTTGATAATGAAGATTTTGAAAATTTGTTTCATTTGAGAGATTTTGAAAACTGTTTCGCCCAATGGCGTGATTTGATTGCTTTCTTCTCAAAGCACTAAACCTTTCCTCTAACTTAGGATCAAGGTTATTTTCAAATTTCTGATTTCTTACCATCAAAGCTCTTGGTTTAAAACTATTAACCTGCAAATTTCTTGATGAAAAGTTATTAGACATTGAATTGTTTCGATTAAAGTTTCTCAAAACAGCAGAATGACTTTGATTAACATTTTGAAAACCAAATGATTGATTTCTTTGAAAATTTGGAAATGGCGTCATTTCTCTTGATGAGTTTGTTCGAAAGAAACAATCCTTCGTGTCATGATTTCTCCTTTCACAAATATCACAGAATTTGTTATAAAAACATTCTTCTGAAGAATGATTTCTTTTGTCACAGTAACTGCAGTACCTGTTAAAGAAACATTCAGTAGTTGCATGGTTATAACGATCACATATCTCACAATGTTTCTTGCTAATCCTAAAGAGCCGATTGTTAACTTTTGATGTTGAACCCACTCGTGATTCATTATCAGTTTTGTTCGTTTTTAGATTAACTTGATTCTTTTGTGGAGATTTTGATTGTGAATTTGCTTGCTTGGGAACTTGGTTCGATTTTAACACACCTTGTTTGGTTAACCTTTTTGATTCAATTCTTTTATCATTGACAGCGGAAGACTTAGGACCTGAACCTGTTTTCAGACCAGAGTTAGATTTGATTGAAGAATTGATTGGTTTACCATAAGATCCATTTAAATCAAAAGTTCCTGCAGACACAAACTTAATTGTTTTACCTTTTGTCACTTTCTTCTTGACCGGTTTAACATTTCCAGTTTTAACAATTTGAGCTTTGGTGTTGTCATTCGATTTTATGACACTTTTACCTTTTGATTTTTTCGTTTCAGATTGATTGATTTTCGATTTTAATTTCTGCACTTTTGCATTCGAAACTTCAGTCTTTTTCACTTCTTGCTTCTTGATCAGTTGATCAGCAACTTGCGCCTTCTGTTCCTTCTTCCACTTGATGTATTCAGGATCATTGTATCCTGAAAATTCACCTTCATCCTTCACTTTTTCTTCCGACTTCGGATTCAGTTCCGGATACTCAACAAGTTGAATCAGAACAGGCTCTGATTTGTTGCTAGCTTCATCATCAGCTTCAGTTGTCACACCATCTTCTTCTTTCAAACTTTCAATCAACACTTCGGATCCTTCGGATTCAGATTTACTTCTTTGAATTTCTTTGAATTTTCGTTCATTTTCAGGTGAATGATCAAATTCATTGAAGTTTTCAGGTAAAGTTTGTGTGATTGAATTAGGCATTGGTTCATGAGTGAAACCCAACCCTGTTTTGGTTTTGTTACCTCTTTCACTTATAAGTTGTTTAACCATTGTTTTACAACTTTTCACTTTTGTTAATTCAACTTGTGTGACAGCATGAGAAACTTTTTCTTGTTCAAAGTTCTTTGTCATTTCTTCAAGTTGTTTTGTTACCAGTTCCAATTCCTTTAAAGTTTTGTTCCATGATTCTTTAAGTGACAAAATCTTCTCATCAGAAATTTTGTGATCAATTTTAAGTTGTTCATGGATTTTCTCATGTTTGCTTAATTTATCACCAATTTTAAATGAATGAGTTCGATAATGTTCTACTTGTTGAATGCATTGTTCAGAACATAACCTTTCTTTCACATCGATAGGCAAAGGAACATAGTTAGGGGGTAAATCAGTACTAACCTTTGGTTGTTCGGTGGATGATGAAGACTCACTGGATGTAGCCATAAGCGCAATTTCAGACTCAGATTCTTCAACAGGATCAGACTTTGCACTCCAGTCATATTCCTCTGAATCTTCACTAACACTATCAATCACCTTGATATCACCTTCTTCTGACCAATCCTCTTCGATTTCACAAACCAGTGCCAAACTCGATGTAAGATCAGATGTGAATTGTTCTGCATATGCACTCTAATCATAACCATCTTTCACACTAACCACCAGTGCCTTAGTTTGATCTTCTGGTTTCTTTCCTTCATCCTTCAGTTCTGGCATGGGTAGACTTTGATATGGTTTCTGAAAGAAACGTTGATTTCTTTGTTGATAGCTTGAAGACTGTTGCGAGCTTTGACCTTGACCTTGATTCTGTAGTTCTGATTCTTAGGAGCTTTGCATTCTCTTGAAAAAAGACCATAGCAATTACAATTGAAACATCTGGCCTTTGATTTGTCAAATCCAACCGTCTTGTTTGCATGTGGCTTGAAACTTCGGTTAACATATGTATGCTTCTGCGATCTATATGCAACCATTACCATTTGCCAGTTCAGATCCATTTCCTCAACGTCATCAGAATCCATCTCAAATAAATCTTGAAGGACAACGTCCATTTGACTCAAGTGACTTCCTTGGTATGCTTGAAAACTTGCCATAAAAGCTGTAAAGGCAGTTTTGGTCTCGTCATCTTGTAACAATATGTTCATAACATCTTTCAGTTTTTCTTGGACATTTGAACTTGAACTTTCTGTTTGATTCTTCAGATTCTGACTTTGAACTTGAGCTCTTGGTGGAGATTGAGGTTGAGAATAAGTTGGTGAATTTGGAATGTAAGACGAATCCGTGTAAAAACTTGCACCAACGAATAAATCACCCTCATCTTCAAACTTAGTTGCATCTTGTGCAAGAAATGCATTCTCCACTGAGTTAGCATGATTCACAATGTACTTGTACTGAGCATTTGAACCAGTTCTATCAGTATTTCTCGAGCTTTCATCTATCTTAACTTCCGCTATCTTTGCAATGAGCAGATCCAGATCCATCGGAAACTTCTCAGTATGTTTCAGTAAAGTCACAGTTTGTTTCCAAGATGATGGAAGAGCACATAATAATCTGTCATTCAAATCTTGAAGATCTGTCTTTGCACCCACATTTGTCATCTCAGTAGTTAGATGAACAAACCTATTCATCATCTGATGCACAGATTCTCCAGCAATGTGTTCAAATAACTCCAGTTGTCTTTTCAGCTTTGTTTCTTAAGACTTCTGAGTTGTTCACCTCCTTCACAGATAGACTTTAAAGCTTTGAACATTGTATAACCCGTCTGATAAGCATCCAACCTCGACAAAACTTGTAGTGGCAGTCCTTTACACATCAAAGAATAAGCTTTGCTATCATTCTTCACTTTCCTTAAGTCTTCAGCAGATAGATTATCTTCTGGATAAGGTTCAGTAGTGTCTTTGGTGTAAGTACTTGCACTATCCGGAGCAGTTTGTGTAGGTATGTGAGGACCCTTGTCAATTGACTTCCAAAGATCATTGTCTATTGAGCAAAGATGATGCTTCAGTCTAATCGTCCAATTCTTGAAATCTGCACGATTGACAAGTCTAGGAACACGGTTATCAGAATCATCATTAGGTGCCATTTTAAAAGATTTTAAAGAAAATATTTTTGGTTTTTGTTAATTTTGAAAAGAAATAGTTAAACTACAAAATAAAGACAAGTAATTAAAAACAAGATAAGAAAACAAGGATTAAAACAACTAAAAATGAGTCACACGGCTGAACAGTGAAAAATCCTTCTTCACCCGGCTGAACAGTAGCTTTTGTTCTTCACCCGACAAAGAGAGTCTTCACCCATCTAAACAGTCACACGGCTCAACAGTTGTAAGTCTTTCATTCTTTACCCGGCAGAACAGTTACCCGGCTAAACAGTTACACGGCAACAAGAAATAACTTCACACGGCAGATAACTTGACCCGGCTTGAATCTTGACACGGCAAAAAGCTTTACCCGGCTGAACAGTTGTTGATCACACGGCAAAGTTGTCTACCCGGCTACACAGTTTTTGATCACCCGGCTGAATTTGTTAATCACCCGGCGTAACAGTGTATCACCCGGCACAACAGTACTTGATCCGGCTGAACAGTAACACCTTTTCCTCGTCAAATTCTTTACCCGTCTAGCACAAAATCCTTTACACGGCTGCACAGGACCTAATTGTTCACAAATCTAAGTCCAAGGAAATTGTCTAAGTCAAATTTTATCACCCGGCAAGTTAATCTTCAACCAAGTTCATACTGTTCATCATCTTCTTCATTAGAATTTTTCAGGGTTTATCAAAAACTTGTCCAATTCTTTCAAAATTCACACACCAGCAGTAAAATAGTCCGATTATCAATCCCTAATCTCAATCAATCCAAAACATGATCAAATTTAGATGAAATTTGAGCAAAATTCGATCGAACAGTAATTTTTCCTTTCTTCTTAATTCCTCAGATCTGACGATAATCTGATGGAATTTGCACAATTGATGTGAATTAAGAGTGATTGCGATGATAAACCACAACTAAAAACAACAACAATTCATTCAGATCATGATTTTTGAGCAATATTTCAGTGTTTTTGCTTGATGAATAGTGAAGAACACAATACCAACAGCTCTGATACCAATTGATAGGTTCAATTGGATCGTTATATCGCTCACAAGATCAGAATGATTCGCACACAAACACAGTTCAACCACAAACACAATTCATTACTAAATAATTCTCTTGTATATTGATGATCAAAGCAGATTTTGTAGTACAAATGCAGGAGAAAATAAATCACATACACTTAGTTCTCTCTCTAACGTGTAGTGATCTAGCCTCTATCCTCACACTCTCTCACTACATGCTTTAAGCAACAAAATACATTTTAGGGAAAATAACAAAATAGACCCTAAACTATACATAAATGTATAAACAAATACAAAGTAAATCTTAACAAGAAATAGACCTAACAGAAGATAACAGGATCGGGTAGAATGTCAGAGTGTATCGGAACAATTTCTTCTTCTTCGAGAAATAGTGGTAGATTGAAAGAATTTAATACAGTCGTGGCATCATAAAACCAAGAAGGATCAGATCCAGTATCGCACACATTCGATTCCTGCCAATCGACATAAAAGGATTCTTGAACGATTTTTGTACGCCGACTGTAAACCCGATAAGCCTTCTGAGAAGAGGAATATCCAACAAAGAAACATTCATCAGAAATATCTCCAAATTTTGACGTTTGAGCTTGAGTATTCAACAAGGTGCATGAACAGCCAAACGGTCGAAAGAAGTCAATTAATGGTTTTCTCTTGTGGAATAATTCATAAGACGTCTTCATCTTGGCTTTCACGATCCACATCGTATTCAGCATATATGACGCACAATTTACAGCTTCAGCCCAGAAAATGATTGGAATTTTTTACTCGATCAACATAGTCCTTGCAGCTTCCACTAAAGTTCTATTTTTGCGTTCTGCCACTCCATTCTGCTAAGGTGTCCGAGCTGCACTATACTGTCTCAATATACCATTTTCTTCACAAAATGAGTCAAAAATGTGATTTCCGAACTCCGTCCCATTATCGCTCTGAATAGCTTTCACCTTCTTCCCGCTAATGGTTTCAATCTTCAGAAGAAGACTCTTGAAAGCTCCTGCAGTCTCCCCTTTGTTAGCAAGAAAACTGGCCCAAGAATATCTTGAAAAATCATCTGTAACAACCAAACAATAAGATTTCTTAGCAATGCTTTTGACACTGATTGGTCCAAACAAATCTGCATTTAATAATTGAAGAGGACAAGAAATAGAACTGATCGTTATAGATTTGTGAGATTTCTTATGTTGTTTCCCCTTAGCACATGCCATACATTTCTCAACCACCGAAAAAAATTTTAATGGGCAAGCCACGAACTAGATTATGTTTAACAAGTTTATTAATATTATCAAAATTAACATGAACAAGTTTCTGGTGCCATAAAAATGCTTCTGAAGAAGAAGCTTTTGATAATAAGCATGTGACAGTGGAAGTTGACTCCTTCGAATTCATGTCAAGCAAATATGTGTCATTCTTCCTTGGTGCGCGCATCACGATCATGTCTTCAGAAACAGAGAAATCCGGCTTCAGAAATAAGCATTCATTGGATTTGAAATGCACCGGAATATTCTTATCACAAATTTGAGATACGCTCAGTAAGTTGAAGTGCAGCTCTGGAACGTAATTCACTTTCTCTAACGTCAACGAGCCATTCGATACCTCACCTTGACCGATCATTTTACCCCCTTTCTTATCTCCAGCAAACGCCACATACCCACCATTTATTATACGAAAATTAGTAATCAGATCTTTCAAACCAGTCATATATCGAGGACATCCACTATCTACATGCCACAGACTATTTGGCTTCCTCGGACGTTCCTGACATAACAAACAGAAAAGAAAATCAATTAGAAACAGGAACCCATGCCTTAGAAGACTTGGGTTTAAACAAAGAAAAATTCGCATAAACATGATTATTTACAAACCTATTGAATCGATTAGTTAAACTAGAATTATTTACACCCTTTTGAACAAGTTCCGGATAATTCTTAACAATGTGAGTGTCCTTACCGCATCGGAAACAATGTGATTTGAAACATTTCTTTCCAAAATTACCAGTGGAAATGGGATCAATCACAATTTCTTCATCTCATTCAGTCATGTTTGTGTCTGCATCACTAAAAGAAACATACATTTCTTTTGTTTTACCTTTTGATGTGCCAGCTTCATTACCTGTATCTTTAACATGATTCATCTTTGAGTTGTTGTTTGTCTCAACAGGTTTGGTTATGCGGATTGGAGTAAAGGTCGGTATTGGTGTTGAGACAAACTTCTCAAAGCAGTTCTTATTTGGCAACACATCATTAGATTCAACGAAAGAAACATGATCATCATGAACATCATTCAAAGCACACACATCATTGTCAAAGTTTAATACAGATGGTTTAGAGTTTAAACTACTCAAATCATTTAACATATCATTCAAACTACTACTATTGTCTAAAGTAGACTTCTTTGAATTTAAACTACAACTTGAAACAGAGCATCCTAATCCTGTTGAAGCACCATATTCGTAATCCTCTCATACCTCATGACGATTAACTCCTTTCAAACCTGCAAATAAATTGTTAGTGTGTTCTGCAATTAAATCATTGGTGGGATGAGGTTTGGGTATGGGAGAATAACAATAGGTACTAGGTGGAGGATAAACATGAGGAAACTCGTCATATCCTAAACCTATTTTGATTCGAGCTCCTCTTTGCCTACAATTTAGTTACTCTCTTTTCATATCAGAAATGGTCCATCTATCAAGTTTAGTTTGAAGTTTACTGCTTTCAAATTCAGATAGTTTAACACGTTCATCAAGCAAGTTAACCTCAACATTCTTTTCAAGGAGTTTTCTATTTAAGTGATCTATTTCTTGTAAAGCTTCGTTAAGTTTTACATAATAGTTCACCTCATTCTTTTTAAGATCCGAATTGATAGTATTGAGTTCAGCTTGATTTGTTAATAACAAACGATTAGCCTTATATACACCAAAGAGTCGAACCCGACAATCCGATGAACACATGTCTTGTATTACCTCATAAGGAAGGCCCATGATAATTTTCTCGGTAGCCAGAGCCTTCTCACAGTTACAAGCGGGTGTATTTTTCTTTCTTTCTTCCTCCTTTTCATCTTCAACCTCCTTGCTTTCTTTCTCATCTTTCACAACTTCCAACTTTTTGATCTCTTCAGTTGCCTCAGTAGGAGCTTTTTCCGATTCAATCCATGCATTCAGTATTGTTTCAGCAACAAGAGCATGATTAATTTCTTCTTGGACTTCTGCAATCTCTGCACTCCAATCAATATTTGTCAACAAGGCAGTTTCTCTTGTGTTACAGTTGTTCTCTCTCTCGATGACAGCAACATTTCTTGTGTTGGGAGATGGTGGTTCAAACACAGTTGGGGATGGGCAATCTCTTTGAAATGTCCGAGTTGTTTGCAATTAAAACAACGGAGTTTAGATTTGTCGAACCCAACCTTTGCATTCTGATTGCCGAAGCTTCTTTTTCCAGTTCTCTCCATAAAACGTTTGGCCCTGACAGTCAACATTGCCATTTGCCATTGATTATCTGCTTCCTCAAGGTCGTCTAGGTCAACTTGCAACATATCCTCCATTGTGATACCTTTTCCCTTGACATCTCCGGCAATTAAAGCTTCATAGCTGTTTACAAACATTCCAAATAAGGCCATCATGTCATTTGGGACTTGAGATGCAACTGGTTCCTTTCCAACATTCTTTCGTTCAGATGGAACATTTCCTGAGATATATGAGAAACTAGAGTTGTTCATTGAATTTTCAGATGTGTATGAGAATAATGCGGAATTCTGGGTTTGCATTGGAGGATAGACGGCCTGATTGTACTCTCTCCTTTTGATATCAAGCTCAAACGATTTCAGTTTGTTGATTACGTCCATGAGCATATATTCAGTAAACATCTTCTCCTTCTTTATCATTCTGACCTGCAAACTCCATTCAGGAGGAGTGAGTCCAACAATTTTGTCACTTATTCAACTGTAGTCAATTGCTCATATTTTTTTAAATTGCTAGTGACGGTCAGGAAACGATTTGTGAGATCTGAGATTTTCTCATTCCTAAGACCCTTAAATGAATTAAACTCTTTTTGTGCTTGATCCTCCTTATCTTTCTGAAGATCGATGTTTCCATCATAAAACTCGCATAGAGCATCGTACAGATCCTTGGCATTTTTCTGATCTCCAAAACGATTGTGTACCTCTGAACTCAGACAAAATATTAAAGCACCAAAAGTCTTGTTGTCACGGTCTATCAGTTTCTTATCTCTTTCATTATAAGTATCAGGGTTTGTATTTATGACAGTTGCCTCACCAACAGTTGTGACAGGAATATGTGGCCCTTTTTTGATGGAATCCCATTGAGTATGATCAGTGTATAAATAAAATGCCTTTAACCTTCTCTTCCAGTCCTCAAAGTTATCTCCATTGATAAGTTTCGGTGGTCTATTCGGTGATCCACTTTCCAAGTCAGCAAGGGTAAGAGACATTGACATTTTGTTCATACAGTAGTGTCGCAAAAAAACTATAGTGTCGCAGAAGAGATAGTGTCGCAAAAATGCTAGTGTCGTAGACTAGTGTCGCTGTCAGAGTCGCAGACACTATCACAAAAGCACTTTGAACTTTCGTTCAGGGGTAATGTCGGGTGTAATGTCAGGCACAATGTCAGACAATTTGTCAGGCACAATTCGAGTACAATGTCATTGACAATGTCGATAACAGTGTCAGACACAATCAAGCGATTAGTTTCGCAAGATCAAGCACACAATATGAACTTTTGTTCAAGCAATGTCGCAGGCCAATCACAAGCAAAGGACAACAGCAATAAAATGATAGTGTCGCCAACAAATCTAGTGTCGCAAGATGAACACTAGTGTCGCAAGATGATCTGAAAACCCTCTTCTTCACGAAAAACACAAAAATCACCACAGAAAACTCCAATCAGATCCAATTGATGATCTGATGATTCCGATTGATTCACAATACAAAATAAAGCAATCCCAATTCAAACTCAGTCCATAACAACAAAAATTTAAGATTCATTTTGATTCAAAATAATTTTTTCCAAAACTTATGGAGAAAAACCCAAAATCACTCTAAGATCTCAGATCTGTATAGCAATGATAGATCTGAGAGTTTCAAGTGATTCAAACACCAAAAAACCAATGTTTTTAATCCAATTCCATATCAAAATTCATCAGATCAGATCCAGAATTGATGAGAAGTGAATATTGTCTAAAAACGCTCAAAAACCACAAATCATGAGCACAATGGCTCTGATACCATATTGTTGGTCCAGTAGATCGTTAATCCGTGCTATATATGATATAGATCATATCACAATCAATTGATACCACTAGATCTAGCAAAAATTTATTGTGATTAATGACCAAAACTCACACAAACCATTATAACCCAATAACAAATGATAGATTAAGAAGATAATTAGATGAAGTAGAATGAATTAGATGCAACAATGATATAAATCAGTCAATTCCTTGCAATCAACAAACAAGATTCGAACTCAGTATCAAAGAGAGAATTGTATTCAATAAGTTCCAAAGAGTTGTTTACATAATACCCTAAAACAACTATGTATACAGTAGCTAGTGTCGCAGGCAGAGTCGCATAAGCAACACTGCCTGCTCGGTAAACTAAGACAAGCTGTATGCGACACTATAGTGTCGCATGAACAATCATCAAACATAACCAAAACATAAACTAACCTAACTATTACAAAGAAATACAAATACACCTAATCTATTACAAGTAAACTAAATACAAATAACGACATGGTGAAGTACCACCCTACATGTGGTCATCAGAGATGTAAGACTCCCGTATGTTTGGGAGAAATTGGCCAGAGAAAGCTCGGAAGTTTGGATGTAGTCGAGGCCACAACTGGGAAGTTAGAAAAGATTAAAGAGTGTTTGAAGGCGGCTAAAGACAGACAAAGGTCCTACGCTGACAAAAGAAGGAAGGATATTGTGTTCCAAGTGGAGGACAGAGTCATGCTAAAAGTGTCCCCATGGAATGGAATCATCTGATTCAGAAAGAGAGGAAAGTTAAGCCCTCGATTTATCGGGCCGTTTAGAATTACTGCACGGGTGGGAGACGTTGCTTATCGATTGGATCTCCCAGAAGAATTGAGTGGGATTCACCCCACCTTTCATGTGTCGCATTTGCGCAAATGTTTAGCTGATGAAAGTATGGTAGTGTCGTATGATGATCTAGAAACTGATGAGCGGCTGAACTACGTAGAACAGCCTGTAGAGATATTAGATGACAAGGAAAAGCGTTTACGGAATAAAACCGTGAAGCGGGTAATAGTTCAATGGAGACATAGGATAGGTTCGGATGTTACGTGGGAGTTACAGAGCGAAGTGAGAAAGAATCACCCCACGTTATTTCGTGATTAGATGGTCTCGGGGACGAAACCTATATAAGGAGGGGAGACTTGTAACACCCCGATTTTCATGGTAAGGCATCTTTACGTGATTACTGTAACATTTGCCCCGAATCAAACCCGATCCGATCGGATCATCCATGACTTTTCCCGTTATCAAGAAAATGAACAAAACTAATATCCATGGGTTATTTATTAAAATTAATTATCTTAATATGCCAAATAAAATATTTCTTGTAATGATTAGTACAAAGTTGCTACTAAGCAATATTTTATAAAATAAAGACAAGTTATATATCAAATGAATTAAATAGTTTATTTAGTAGTGGCGTGCTATTTAAGTGATTGTAATTAACTACATCATCTAATTATTATTTAACAAATTTATGCTTTATAAGAACACTTTTATAAATCGAAGAAATGACAAATAAAAATTTGATTAAATTATAAATGGATTTGGTTAGTTTTTTTTAGTTCAATTAACAAATTTATGTTAAAGGGTAGATGTTGTAAATAATGAAACAAAAATTAAAATGTGAATCAACAAGAAACAAATAGAGCAAGGACCAAAAATGTAAAGTGTTTAAACCAACCCAGCCCCACCCTCGTTTCCCGGCGATTGGTTCAGGCCACTCCGGCGGAGCTCCGGCGAACTACAACCAACCATCTTTAACCCGTTTTGACCCAAATTAATCGAATTGTTCACCCTAGAAGCAAGTTTCAAACTCTAAACCTACTAGTAATTGAGATTTATGCATCTTATCCTCACCTTAAACTCAATCCCGCAACCATCGGATATTTCAAAATCAAGATCAGTAGTTCATCTGTAAAACTCAAACTTGACTAATCTAAACAGCTCCTTAGACTCCTTAGAGCCTGGTCGTATAGTCAGCTATACCATAATCACGAGATTTGAGTGGATTTGTGCACATCTATAAACCGTAAACATCTCGAAATCTTTTATAAACCTTAACGTCGAACCAGTCTTATATAAGCCATGTAAATCGTTCATACGACTATACTTAATCTTAATGCAACAACAATTTTAACTTTAACACACACGCACAGTCGATTCGATCCACTGTTCTTCATCCCCTGTTCATCAGTCGATCGATATAATCGGGCTACAACTATCATCAATTAACATAGGGCTTTTGTTCATCGTTCATCAAAAACCGTTTTTAGTTCATCAATTTCATCGCAACAGCATCAATTGAATCCTTCATCTGCGTTTTTTCTTTCTTATGAATTCACATCGATTTTTCATCAATTCAGGTAATTAAATACATTCATCTACTCGTTATCAGTTACTGATGGTTACGGATATGTTCGATTTCATTTACAGAACTGATTTCATGATTGATTCGTACGATTAGGGTTTAGGGTTTGAGCAAGGAAATGGGTTTAAGAAACATAAGGTTTAAAACTATTTTGTTTCAAATTAATTCAACAAATGCGAATGTGGTCTGGTGGTTTGGTGTTTATATAAACTTCTAAAGGTTCCGGGTTCGAATCTTGGTGCCCTTGTTAAATTTTTATTACTCTTATTTTGTTTTTCATTCGATCCTTAACTAATAAATTAACATTTTTATCATTTGTTAAGCAACTTTAATTTCTTTGATTTATGAAAAACACCATACATGTTTAAATATATATAAATAAATTAATACACATACGATTATAAGAGTTAAGATTTTTGAATCTTTCGTACCGAGTTCTTGCATTTTGAACATTGACCACAAAAGGATCGAACATTAATTAAAAATTTTATGAAAATCTAAATAAATTAATTTATATTTGGAATTTTAAGTTTGATAGTCTTGAGATTTATTTTAATAATGATTATTTATTTATGACTACGGTAATTATATTTGTATAAGTTAATAAGTCACTTTTATCAAAACGGCCATGTTATTTAACGAATCATCTATTTTTATAGAGATAAGATTCATATACAATTTAATCAATATATTACATATTAAATCAATGTTAAAATAAATCTATTAATATTACACTATTTTATATTTTTAGTTGTAACATTCACTCACTTAAACCCAGATTCCAATTAGATCCCTAGACTCCTAGATCCATTTTAGTTATCATTTTAACAGTTAGCCGACATTCCTTTAGGTGATCCTTAAGGAATTTGTTGGTGCTTTTATTCAAGTCTTTAGTTTGATTTCGTTTTCGTCGAATCAGTTATCAGGTGAGTATTCATAGCCCCTTTTCTGGTTTTCAATTTGGGGTGATATCATGTGACCTATTAAATCAGATTTCAGATTTCAGATTTCAGTTATCAGATTTCAGTTTATCAGTTATTTCATGTTTTCATTTAAAACAATTCATGTTATGTCTTTACTTGCAAATAATGTGTTCATAGCCTGATAGCAATTTTTGTGCAAGCGTAATCATTAATTTGTAGAAACCGACAGTTACTAACGGTAGATCTATTGGTCGAAAGGACCCACCCCCTGATTCTTGGGTGATTATAACTAAGTATCATTATCATGTGGACCCCCCCCCCCCCTATCATTTGTTCAAGGTTTGATTATGCGTTGTTATCTTGTATGTACATGTTTTGCATTTATAAGTTTAGACATAACGACATGAATTGGATTTTTATCAGTGTATCTATATGTATTTCAAACCTATGTTTACTCACCAGCTAATTCGTTAGCTGACCTTTTATTTTTCACATGATTTCAGGAAGAGCAAGTTAGGAACTTTGGATGCCAAACGCCTAGGGACTTGGACCTAGTTAAATAAATTAAAGTAGACTTTTTCATTGTTCTGTTTGGTTTATTTGTTTGGATTTATCATTTAGTCTTGTGTAATTGGATTTAATAATATTTAAACTATTTTGAGTACCATGAGCTATGAACAATCATTCACTTTCATCCGCCCCGATGATTCCACCATCGGTCGGGGTGTGACAATTATGCTTATATAGATGTGCATTTACATGATTATGATTAAAATGGTGTATGACGCTTATGATATATTCTATGTTTACGATAAATGTGGTGATTATGAAAATACGATGAAGAACGAGAATGATTATAAATGTACGAGAATGTAAAACGTAATGACTAATTACTTGTTAATTAGAAAAGGGAATGATTAATGAAGAGGTTATGATGTAATTATGGCCCATTAAAGGTGAAAGAATGAATTTGGCCTAAAATGGTAAGTGGATTAGTTAAGAGATTTACCTAAAATAGCCTAATTGCCTAATTAAGGCCCAAAGCCCACCTAAAACCCTACCCAATATGAAAACCCTACTATTTAAATCACCATTTCCAGCCACCATCCACACTTTTCCATTTCCACAACAACACACACTCACACACACAAACCATAATCTCTTTGAAGAAAACTAAGGCAAGAAAGAAGAAAAAAACCAAGATTTTGTAAATCAAGAGTAAATCTAAAGTTAGGAGGTGTTAAGGAACAGGTAATCAAGGTAAAATCATTCCTCAAAACATGTTTTCATAACACAAAACGAATATGGCCATTTATGGAGTTTTTAATGTTTTCATAAAGTTTTAAAAAATCAATAAAGGATGCATTTTTATGGTTGAAATCATGGAAAAAGCTTAGATTTGGTCATATAAATGATAAAACAAGGTTTTGGACGTAAAAAGTTTGAGATTGGGTTGAAAAACAAGGATTTTTGGCTGAAACCGAGCTGAAACCCCGTTTTGCGACACTATGCATTCATAATGCGACACTAGTGTTCTTTTTGCGAAACTATGATGTCTTGAATTCATGTCATGTGTCGGAGTTTGTTTGCGAAATTAGTTTAAGTCCCAACGAAAGTTGGGAAAGTGCCTTGCGAAACTGCAAGTGGAGGTGCTGCTGAAGCAGCATGCGACACTGTGGTTCGTCATCACGACACTATTTGCGACACTGTTAGCGAAACTGTGTGCGACACTGTTTGCGGAACTAAAATAAAAATAACCATTTTCCATAATAACTTAAATGCAGATCGTGCAACAATACCACTACCTTAACCCTGTTCAAACAAGCAAGATAACCTAAGAACCAGGTGAGTTCTAGACCTCACTTCCATTTCATTTTGAATACGTTTTTTAGGCTAACATGCATACCGAGATGTTTCATGGACTGTTAGGCGATAATACGTGAACTATGATGATGACGTAAGAATAAGTAACCATATACTTATATATATAAACGAATGTATGCCTTAACGAAGCTAAGAATCCTACTGGGGATCTGATAAAACCAGCTAAGATTCCTACTGGTATCTGATAAAACCGGCTAAGAATCCTACTGGGGATCTGATAAAACCAGCTAAGAATCCTACTGGGAAATCTGATAAAACCAGCTAAGAATCCTACTGGGGATCTGATGAAACCAGTTAAGAACCACTAAGTGGGTCTCTCGTGATCAAAGAGAGCATGATGATGACTCACGAACAGACAAAGATATTACGTTATGTGCTATATGAATGTGAAGTACAATATGATGATACTATTTACGTGTAGTACATGAAAGATATGAAAAGTTCTTAAAGATGTTTTAAAACTAGGACTCACTACGCATAGCTGACTTTTGTATGCATGTTAGATTGATGTGCAGGTATGAGGATTTAGAGAGTTGCTTGGCGAGAGTTAGAGACTTGTTGAAGACTGGCATTGAAGAAAATACATTTAAGATCAAATATACATATTGTAATGTTTAAAAGGAGTTTTTAAGACAATTATGATGATGTAATGATGTTTTAAACAAGTATTCCGCTGCATTTTAGATATTATTTAAATTGAATTTATGGTTGTTTTTATGCTTATAGCCAACAGTGGTGCTTGCCGAAAGACGGGCGTTACAATAAGCATGTTTCTGTAATCTGTATGCAACCATAACCATTTTCTAGTTTAAGTCCATCTCTTCAATATCATCAGGATCCATTTCAAATAGATCTTGAAGAACTACATCTAGTTGAGTTAAGTGACAACCTTGATAAGCTTGAAAGCTTTACATGAATGCAGTAAAAGCATTCTTTGTTTCATCATCTTGTAACATGATATTCATCACATCTTTCACTTTGCCTTGAACTGTTGAACTTGAAGTTTGATTTTCTGATTGAGATTTCATTGGTTGAACTTGAACTCTTGGTGGAGATTGAGGTTGCATGTAGATTAGTGAACTTGGTTGATATGAAGAATCAGTATAAAAACTAGCACCAACAAACAAATCACCCTCATCTTCAGATTTGATACCATCTTGAGCAAGAAATGCATTCTCAACTGTATTTGAAGGATTTACTACAAACTTGTATTGAGCATGAGAACTAGCTTTGTCAGTGTTCCTTGAACTTTCATTAATTTCAACTTCTTCTATTTTTGCAATAAGAAGATCCAAGTCCATAGGAAACTTTTCAGTATGCTTCAGAAGTGTAATAGTTTGTTTCCAACATTTGTCTTAACACCAACAATTGTCATCTCAGTTGTTAGATGCACAAATCTATTCATCATCCGATGGACAGATTCTCCAGAAAGCCATACTATCATTCTTCACCTTAGTTTCACTTTGCCTTACTATCATTCTTAACCTTAGTTTCTACTTCATCATCCGATGCTCAAACAGTTCTAGTTGTCTCTTTAGTTTCTACTTCTTGAGACTTCTTAATTATTCTCCTCCTTCACAGATTGATTTCAATGCTTTGAATAATGTATAGCCAGTTTGATAAGCATCCAGTCTTGACAACACTTGAAGTGGTAGCCCTTTACACATTAAGGAGTAAGCCTTACTATCATTCTTCACCTTTCGTAAGTCTTCACCTTGTAGATTATCTTCAGGATAAGGTTCTGTCGAATCTTTTGTGTAAGTGCTTGCACTATCATGAGCAGTCTGAGTAGAAATATGAGGACCTTTATCAATAGACTTCCACAAGTCATTATCAATTGAGCACAAATGGTGTTTCAACCTGATTGTCCAATTCCTGAAATCTGCACTGTTAACTAACCTTGGTACACGATTATCTAATTCATCAATAGATGCCATTTTAAATTTAAAAGAAAATATTTTTGTGTTTTTGAAGTAAAAACTAAGTTTTAAAAAATGAAATGAAATTATCTGTGACAAAACAGTAATAATACAGATAATGTTGTTTGAAATGGCTAAACAGTTCACACGGCTAAACAGTGTAATCTTCACACGACTGAACAGTAAGTTTCTTCTATCACCCAACTGAACAGTGCACAATTGAAGTCGCACGGCTGAACAGTAAACAATTTCAAACAAACAAATCTTCACCTGACTGAGTAGTATCACACGGCTGAACAGTGAATATCTTGACCCAACTATACTTTGACACGGCAGAAAAGTAGATCACCTGACTGAACAGTATCAATTTTCACCCGACAAGAACTTGACACGGCTGAAAGTTTGATGACCCGGCTGAACAGTAAATAGAAAACACGGCTGTATAGTGAGTTGATGAAACGGCTGAATAGTGACAACACAAGTAAATATTTTCACCCGGCTATATAGTTGTTCACCCGGCTGTACAGTTGTTCACCCGGCACAACAGTACATAGATTCTCCTTGATTTTTCACCCGTCTAGACAAATTGTCTTCACACGACAACACATGAACCTAATACTATCCACAAACTAAGTCCAGTAATTTGTCTAAGTCAAAAATAGTCACGCGTCTAGTATATTTTCATCCTGTTCATCATGGGCACGAACATCTTCATCCAATTTCCAATGATTTCTTAAAAACTTGTTCAATTAGTCCAAAAATCACACACAAGCAATGGTTTATACCGATTATCAATCCTCAATATCAATAAATCTCAAACATCATCATTTGAATGCGAATTATAATGAAACATTTTTGATCGAACAGTGTTTTTACTTTTCCTTCTTAATTCCTCAGATCTGATGAAATCTGATGGAATTTGCACAAAAGTTATGAATTAGAAATGAGTATGATGATGAATCGAATCCAAAATCAACAACAGATCAGTTAGATCATGATTTGAGCAGTATTGATGTGTTTTTGCTTGATGAATAGCGAAGAACACACACAGTACCAATAGGCTCTGATACAAATTGATAGGTTCAATTGGATCGATTACTGCTACAAACCACAATGATTTATGTAACCCAACAATCAATCAACACAGAATTCATTACTAAATAATTCAGTTTGTATTAATGATCAAAATCGTTGCAAATACAATTGTGCATGAGAATACAATCACACACACTAGTTTCTCTCTCTAACGTGTAAAATGGTGATCTAGAATCTCTCTCCTCACACACTTGCAATACACCTTTATACATCAACACATTGGGAAAAATACAAATTTAACCCTAAACATACAAACTAAGAACAAATTAAATCTTTAACTAGGAATGAGCCCTAACAACATTTTATCTATATTTAATCACACCAAACCAAACTTTTATAAAAAAAACACTACTACAAAAACCGGTATTTCCAACGGATTTTTGTTATGAAAAAAATCCGTAGCAAATTTGTTACGGATTACCTACGAATTTGCTATGCCCATATTTTGCTACATTTTAGCTACAGAAAAAGCGTAGCAAAATGTGTTCGTAACAAATCGGTAGGAAACTTCGTAGCAAAACTGACAAACATAAATTCATTTAAAAAACGTAATAACATAGCAAAATGGTAGCAAAATAAATATATAAATGATAGTTCTAGATGAACCGAGCTTGGATCTAGATCTGAGATTGTTTGGGTATGTTGTTTGCAATCAGTGATGCGGAAACTCACTGATCACGTATTGATGCTTGAATGCTCATGAAGATCAATGCAAAGTATGATGAAGATGATGATAATATGAATAGGAGAATTGTATTAGATCAATAGAGAGGTTACAAGGGATATGGAATGAAATGTAGGCAACTCTCCTAACAAATGACTTAGGTGGTGGTATTTATAGTCTATACCATTCACCTTACAATGTAACCTAACCACGTGCAGTTAAGCACAAACGCGCATTTAAGCACGAAACGATTACACAAATATTCTAAGACAAATACAAATTATGAACGTCTTCACCCATGCTTGCTCGTGATGATGCTCGATATCTTCACTCGCTTATATTTGGAAAGTGACATCTTCAAATAACCCCAACAATAAATATTGAAAAAAAACTAAAAAAGTTTAGCAAAATCCATAGCAAAATCCGTAGCAAAATGTGAAAAACAAATAAATTAGTTGATAATAAATATTAGAACCGGTAGCAAAATTCATAGCAAATTCACGATAAAAAACATTTAAAATAGTTAAAAATATTTAAATAATAATATTTAAAAAATATAATTGTTTATGTGATAGAGGGATAAAATTAAGTTAGTGAATTTTCGTTTATTTCTTATAAGATTATATTTGCAATTTAAATGGTAATTTAATAAAGTAATGTGTCTATTGCCAACCATTTATGTGGTGACAAGTGTCAAGTTTTTAAATAAAGAAGATCAACGATTTTAGATTGTTGGAGTGACCAGATCGTGGACCAAGATTGCAACAAATTGAATTTTATATTTTTTTCTTTTCCAGCTGGCAATCCAAAGCACCAATCGATCATGAATGGGTCAATAGATTTTTTTAAAGTAGGTCAACCAATATTTGTCAAACACCAACACCAGAGGCAAAAAGCTCAACCCTCTCAGCCGCTCATCTTTGTCAAACGCCATTCTGCAGCCATCGACTTCACAGGCCACAACCTCAACCCTCTCCGTCGCACAACTCCTCAGTCCACCAGATAAGAAATCAAAAATCAGAACCGGAATGTGGAATTGTTAGTGCGTTCTCCTCCTTTGAAATCAATTAGGAAAACATAGAGAGGTTAGTGTCTTTTTTTTGAACGATTGTTTAACAGGCAAGTGAATTATTGATTTGGTGCTCATTTGTTAATAGGTAATGCTTTACTGATTTGGTGCTCATATTTGTTAATAGGTATGAATTACTGGTTTGCTGTTCATATTTGTTATTTGTTAATAGGTAGGGATTTACTTTTTTTATGCTCGTCTTTTTAACTGTTAATAGGTAGTGATTTACTATTTTGGTGCTCACATAATTTATTTGTTAATAGGTAGCGATTAAGTGCTTGTATTTGTTGACCGATTGCTTTAGTGAATTGTGTTAATTTCTGATTGCATGCTTATATTTGTTAATAGGTAGTGTTGCACAGTTGGTAATTGGTTTCTAAGCTCGGAAAAATGAGTGATGGTTTCATTATTTTCTTTTGGAAAAGACCTCATTTTTATAGTTCGATTGAAGCCATTTAAAACCTTGAGACGGCCCTGCAAACAAATATAGTTAAATAAGTTAAAAATCAAACATTGGTACCAAACCATGAATGAATATATACGCTTGCATCACATTCAAAATGTGCAGCTCATTTACCTACTGCATCAAGTTCATTTCCATATATTACATGTTTGGTATAAAACTAATAATGAATTAGGATCATTTACCTACTATTGTTAATTATGATTGTTTTTAGCGGTTGTGACTCGTGAAATGATTTTAGGCAGCATGTTACTTATTGCTTTGGATACTTTGTTTTTAGTTGTTATGTTTGTTATGACTTGAAGCTTTTTATAAGTATTAATTAAAATTATGTTATCTAATTTTTTTATTTCGTTATTAAAAGGTCAACCTTTAAAATACGAGCTTGCTTTTGTGTCATTTGTTTTACTTATTATCATCATATATATTAACTATGCTTACATATTTCAAGCTCTTGATATTTACAATTAGTTTATGTATGTTTGTTGTTACTTTGTAATGACTTTGAACTTTAGGATTGGCATTGAATTTATTGGTCATGGAGTGGTTTAGCGATCGAAGTTGGATGTATAAAATGACAAATAGTGATAAATCTTTTAATATGGAATACTCTCAGAACTTGAAAAAGTGGTTAGACTTTGTTTATTCTAATGACTTAGTTGTTGATCGAAGGGTTACTAAGCGTGGTAAGATAGTACTTGACATCAAATGTCCTTGTTTAAGATGTCAAAATTCCTTCTATAGAGACAGAGAAACTGTTCACAAACACTTGCTTATGAAGTGTTTCATGTCTGATTACAACACATGGTCTGAACATGGTGAACCTTCTATCCGTGAGGTAGGACAATCTTCTACTACAAGGGAAGTTGTTTCTGAGGTTGATGATGATGATGGTGGTTGTAGACGCATGGTGTTGGATAACATGTATTCGTTTGAGTTTACTACACCACTACACTCAAATATGGATTCCACTACTTCTGAAGGACATGTTCCTAATCTAGAAGGAAAGGGATTCTATGACATGTTAAAAGCTTCATATGAGCCTTTGTGGGAGGGGGAAAAGGCTATAGAGTGTTCAAAGTTACAAGCCGCAACAAGTTTTTTGAATTGGAAGTCATTTTACAATGTATCTACCGAATGTTACAACCATAATATTTCCATGGTTAAAGCAATGTTGCCTAAAGAGAACAAGCTACCAGAAACCTTTTATGAGACAAAGAAGAGTTTAGAAAAGCTTAGTCTGCCAAAAGAAAGGATTGATGTTTGCAAAAACCATTGCATGTTATTCTACGAGCAAGATAAGACATTAACGCAATGTAAATGGTGCAGGGAATCTCGCTACAAGAGTGACACAAATAAGGTACCTCATTTAGTGATGACATACATGCCGATTGGTCCTAGACTTAAAAAGTTGTATATGTCAGAAAAGACGGTAAAAGATATGACTTGGCACTATGATCACAAGACAAAGGAGGGTAGCATGGCACATCCAAGTGATGGTAAGGCTTGGAAGCATTTTGACTCAATGAATCCTGGTTTTGCGGCTGAGGTCAGGAATGTCCGTCTCGGGTTATGCACTGACGGGTTTAATCCAAATAACTCGAACTCAAACCCTTACTCACTATGGCCTGTCTTTCTTACGGTCTATAACTTACCTCCATGGATGAGCTCAAAAGATGCATTTATTAAGTTGTGTTTGGTTATTCCCGGACGAAAGAGTCCGGGTCAAAACTTAGATGTGTTTTTAAGGCCGTTAATAGACGAGCTAAAGTAGTTATATGAGGAAGGCATTGAAGTTTATGATAATTACCATAAAGAAAGTTTTATGATGAGAGCTATCCTTTTGTGGACGGTTAGTGACTTCCGTGCCTATGCTATGTTGTCTGGTTGGAGCACGCATGGCCACTTAGCTTGCCCATACTGTATGGGAGACACCGAATCCTTTCGATTAGATGCCGGGGCAAACCAAGTTGGTTTGATTGTCATCGAAGATTTTTACCTCGGTCACACCCATTTCGTCGTGACAAAAAAGGATTTCGAGCTGATAAATCTGTACCATCCTCAGTAGGTCCACCCCTTGAGTTAACTGGTTGGGAAATATATGAACAAGTCTTTAACATTCCAACTGTGTATGAAGGTGTAACGTATAATTCAAAGAACAAAGACTCTAAGTTTAGTCAAATCCATAATTGGGTAAAGAAAAGCATTTTTTGGGAGCTTGAATATTGGCCCATGTTGCTAATTCGACACAACCTTGACGTAATGCACATTGAAAAAAATGTTTTTGAGAATCTATTTCACACAATCATGGATACTCCAAAAACAAAAGATAATATCAAGGCCAGACTGGATGCAGAGCAACTTTGTAATCGGCCATTGTTGCATACTTGGGTGGGAAACAATAATAAACGTATGAAACCAAAAGCATCGTACACTTTAAACAAAACACAAGTAAGTGACGTATGTAAATGGTTGAAAACAGTGAAATTCCCTGATGGGTATGCTTCAAACATAGGTGGTTGTGTAAATGTTACAAATGATACTTTTTACAACTTTAAAAGTCATGAATGCCATGTGTTTATGCAACCGTTGTTGCCTATTTTAGTAAGAGGCGTGCTACCAAAACAAATATCGGAGCCAATAATAGAGTTGTGCACTTTTTTCCGAGTATTATGTTCGAAGGTTTTACACACTGAGGATTTACAAAAACTGGAAAAAGTATAGTCGTGACCCTTTGTAAGTTAGAAAAGATCTTCCCACCTGGTTTCTTTGACTTGATGGAACACCTTATTATACACTTGACAAATGAAGCTATTCTTGGTGGTCCGGTGCAATATAGATGGATGTATCCTTATGAGAGGTACTCTTTTTGACTTAAAAAAATTATTTATTTAACATGTCAAGTTCTATATAATTGCTAACATTTTTTTATACTTCAACTATTAGGAAGTTGGGTCGGTTGAAAAGAACGATACGAAACAGAGCACGTGTTGAAGGTTCCATTGTTGAGTCATATCTAGTAGATGAACTCTCTAACTACTGCTCCTTGTATTTTGGGCCGATGGTTAAGACAAGGTTGAATATCGAGCCTCGCAATTTTTCCCCTGATATACCATGCACTTCTAGTACCGATTCTCGGTTGAGTATATTTAAATACCCATCTCGAAGACTATCCGATAAGGGTGGAAAACTCATAGTTCTTGATGCTGATGTCCAACTCAAGGTACATACTTTTATATTGCTTAATTGTCAAGAGCTTCAGAATGTCGTTTCTTTGATTGATGAATATTTGAGAGCTAAATTCCCAAATTGTGAGAAAGATATACTTATGAAAAGAAAGATAATTCATTCGATGGCTGGCTGCAACTTCATGTAAGCATAACAGTGATAATATTCTATTTGAATATATAATAAATTTTATATTATCGTAAGCATGTTATTAACAAAATTTATAAATGTAGGTAATTGGTGACCCTCAAAAAGAGCATTTGAGGGAGATAGCACAAGGGCCACTCACTTATGTTCAATCACACAAGGGCTATTTTGTTAATGGTTACAAGTTTCACACACAAACAGCTTACCATGGGCGGGTCACCCAAAATAGCGGTGTGTGTGTGAAAGGGGCTTCATATAAAGGAAATGAAATCGACTACTACGGATTGCTGGATGAAATCCTAGAGGTGGAGTATCATAGTAAGTTAGGAAGTTGTGTCGTCGTTTTGTTCAAATGTACTTGGTTTCATCCCGTGGAAGGTGTAAGGGTGGACAAGAAGACTAATATGGTTGATGTTAAACCCAAGGCAATAGGATGTGCTCACGACCCATTTATCCTAGCATCCCAAGCTCAACAAGTGTATTATACATCATATCCTTCAAAAGATAAAGGACTAAAAGGCTGGTGGGCTGTTGTCAAGACGGCACCGAGGGGAGTTTATGAACTAGCCGAAGATTCTAGTGAAGTAGGTGATGAAGGTAACGAAGATGAAGAGCATGTCTTTCAAGATAATGAAAGGTTAGTATCTACAGAAACTACATCTGATGATGATTTGCTCCCTATTACTCATGTACATGAAGCGATAGTAAAAGAAGTCAACAATATAAATGATGATGATGGTGTAGAAGCTGAGTTTGAAGACACTAGTTTAGATGATGACAATGTAGAAGAATTTGAATATTCAGATTCAGATTAGTTGATTTGTTTCTAGTGATATTTGCAAGGTAAAATATAATAATTAATAGTTTTTGTAATTTTTATATATAATGGTTCTTGTTGATATCAATGATTTTTACTAATCTAGTATAGGTTCTTATGAATAATAATAACTTTGTGTTTGTTGTAGAAATTATGGCATGCGATTCAGACTTGGTAGAGGTCGAAACATGGTGATACATAAATCAAAAGGATTTATTTCATATGATTCAAGAGTAAGTCTTTTATTCATGGTGATACATAACTTTAAAATAAGTCGCTGACCTATGTTATAAAATTTGTGTAAAATCAAAAGTATCTTCGTTTACGATGTATTACATACGCTTGGAAAGCCCTTTAAATAAACTATGTTTCAACTTTGAACATAATAAACTAATTCAAAGTTATAGTATGTCAAAAAAGTAGATTCAAAGGGCTAGTCGAAATATACAGCAAGTTGATTCTGCTTATTTTAGCTTCTGTCCTGTTCTTGGAAAAATTGTATAAAATTATAGAACTATCTGGTACAGCCATATTATATTTGCTTGGAAAGATATTTGAGTCTACTACATTTCATCTGTGAACATGAAAGGTTAAATAACTTGTTAGAGTGGTCTAAATGGTCAATTACAGCAGCAACGCTGAAAAGTGCTGCACAAATATTTAAGTTTTTCTAAATCACATAAGAGTGGATACTTAATCACACTTGGTTTAAACATATAATGTTGGTTACATTGACTTATATGCATCTAGTAGTGTACTATAAGTGTTTATAGTATATGCAAATGGGTTATACAATTATATGCACAAACGGGTCAATCGTGTTGGTTGATAGATAATGAAATGTATTGATGTTTGTTTATGTATAACCTTGTATTGAATCAATACTTGCTTTTATTTGTTATCTGGGTAATACTCATATAATGATATTAATCTTGCAGGTTCTGATGTTTTTTTTTCATTTAGCTCAAGTGAATGTGATGAATTGGAAATGAGCCATGCTTAAGTTTTGCAAAATGATTGAATGCTGCTATGATGTGGTTAGGGGTTGGTAATACAATGGAAAGTGTTGATTGGATTTAGCTGAATGTGAATTGGAAATGGGCCATCCTTAATTTTGTTTGTCTTGATGTACGTATAGAATCCTTTCATATTTTTGAATTCTGACTTTGACCGTGATGTGGTCAAGTTCTTGTATAGAGTTTTGGTAACAAGGTCCAGTTATGTGATTATGCAAATAATTGTTTATGCTAAAGTAATTTACAACTTTATCTACAACCAAGATGCTACATTTATATAGTTTTTTTTATTGTTATACATTCATAAAGTGAGTTCATGTCATTTTGACCCGTTTAAATTAAAGCTAGATTATTATAACCTCATAAGTTGTGATCATGTTGTTTTGACTCATTTAAATAGTATTTTGATTGTTATGAGTTCATAAAGTGGGTATGGGTTATTTTGACCCGTTTAAATTAAAAGTTAATTGTTATCGTTTTATAACGTTTGTTTTGAACCATTTTATAGTTTTTGATTGTTATGCATTCATAAAGTGGGTACGCGTCATATTTACGCGTTTAAATATAAATTGGATTACTATACTTCATAAAGTGTGGTTGGGTGGTTTTGACTCGTCTAAATAGTACTTGAAAATTTTGAACTAAAAACGAAGTACGTAATTTCATAAGGTGTGTTTGGGTTGTTTTAAACCATTTAACTATATTTTTATTGCTATATATTCATAAAGTGAGACACGACATTTTTACCTATTTAAATTAAAATTGTATTATTATAATTTCATATGGTATGATGGGTTCGTTTGACCCATTTTAGTGATTCCACAAACAAAGGTAAAGTACAACGGAGGAATAACTTGATACATTGTAAATGGCCATAATTGACAATCAAGAAGCCTATCCGACCCTCAATAACCCTATTTGACCAGCATTGGCCCTAACTAACCATTACTAATCATACTTTATTGTTAATTGCCCAATACAACCATGATTAACTTTAAAGGACTGTTATTTACCCTAAAATAACAGTTATTGACCCTAACTGATCAATAACGCTAATTGTCAGTGAATCACCATAATCATCAATGACTCTAATTGACCATGAGTAAACTTTAACTAGTGACGGATAATCAAACTAACTCTATATGAGTATTAGTGAACTTATAGTTGACCAACATTGACCCTAATTGAACGGTTTTGATCCTAACTAAACATCAACAAGCCTAACCGAGTATCACCGACCGTTATCGACCATCAATCACTATAACTAACCATAAATGATCCTAATTACCATGCACTTAACTCTAACTAGTTACCAATGATTCGATTAACCTTAGTTAAGCAACATTAACCCTAACTGAGCATTACTCACATGTGACCCTAGCTAAGCATTAATACCCTAATTGGTTATCAATAACCCTATTTCACCATCATGTAACACTAACTAGTTACTAATGATTAAAGTAACCTTATTTGAGCAACCATGGTTGAGCATAAGCGACCCTATTTGAGCATCGACGACCCTAAACAGACTACAATGACCCTAATTGACTCTAGCTAGTTACTAATACCAAAACAACCTTAGATGGGCATCAATGCCCTTATTTGAGCAACAAAGACCCTGAATTAGCATCACTAACCCTAAATTACCATCAATAATTCCAATAGACTATCAACAACCTAATTGACCATCAATTAACTCTAACTAGTTAGTAGTGATCAAACTAAGCTTAATTGAGCACATGTTGTCCTAATTGTCTAATAACGACGCTAATTGAGCATCATTACCCACGAGTTAGAATTAATGACTTTAACCGACCAAATTAATCACTAAATTATTATTAGTGGCCAAATTAACCCTAACCGAAAATCAATGACCCATCACGACTCGAAGGAGTCAACAATGACCTTGACTGACCCTAATTACCAAATTTAATTCATATTGGTTGTTATTGATATATATATATATATAATTATGTTTTATGCAGTATATAATTTTAGTTTTCGTAAACAAATTTTTGTCATATATTAAAAAATATAGATAACATTAAACAGTATAATATATATAGTTTGAACATAGTATCATCTGATTCAATATATTATATATCATAGCCTTGTATCCTTTCCTATATATGGAGTTGTTTTAATTAAAACCTAATTAATAGACTATTAATATGATATGATGTAATAATAAATTACTAGCAACTATAATAAAATAAATCTATATTATAATGTTGCATATCATCCGATTCATTTCAATATTGTTTGAATATTTATAACACAAGATACTTAACCTAGATAAATATTCATTAACCCTCTTTTCCCTCCCTCCCTCTGGCGGCAAAACTAAGTGGTAGTGTTGAAAAAACTAACCAGAGAAATCGGATGTCTACATCCACGTTCGATTTCAATGACTCAAACCACATCTACTTCATGAAGCCATCTTCTCTAACTCCCCTCTCTGCTTCTTTTGTGCGAACAAGTTTTGGCGAAGACAATCCATCAAAGATTGCAGATTAAGGTATCAATTGAACTATTTTTCGATATATTAAGCATCACACACACATTAGATAAGTAATTGATAAGAGTGATTATGTTTAATTTGACATTGAATATGATGTTCATTCATTAGGGTTTTACTTTAACGGCTCTATCTTGTGAGGATTTTTCACTTCTTTCATTAAATTAGGATTGTACCTTTTAGGTTTATTTTATGTGCAACTTTTTTCCTTATAATTTTTTTGTGAAAAGGGTTGTTTGTTATAGGTGTTAAAACACTGACAACTAATAAAGGATATTAATAAAGCAATAAAACTAAAGTTGTTTGTAGGCATGTTAAATGTTTTATAGAACTATGGCTCTTGCTGTGATCTAACACCTATAATAATTTCTATATATAATGCTTATTGTGAGTGCTAAAAACGTTGTTTTTATTTTTGTTGATGTAGAAATTATGGCATTTGGTTCAACAGGAAGTGGTAGAGGTCGTGGTGGTGGTCGAGGCACTAGTCATGGTAGCATAGGAAACGGTGGAAGACTAACTACGGATGCATATGTGTCTCGCCATGAGCGTGGTGTTGATACAGGTTGTTGTTAGTTTTAAGTATTATTTCAGTTTATATATATAAAGGTTCTTCTAAAGATTAATAACTTTGTTTTTGGTAGATATTATGGCACGTGGTTCCGTAGGAAGTAGTAGAGGTCGTGGTGACGGTCGAGAAACTGGTCAAGTTAGCATAGGTAATGGCGAAAGACTAACTCCAAATGCATATGAGTCTCGTCATGAGCGTAGTGTTGATACTGGTTGTTGTTAATAGGAGTGGTTATTTTTAACTTAAATATATTATGCTTCTTTAGAATATTAATAACTTTGCTTTAGTTGTTGACATTATGGCACATGGTTCCGCAGGAAGTAGTAGAGGTCATGGTGGCGGTCGAGAAACTGGTCAAGTTAGCATAGGAAATGGCGGAAGACTAACTCCAGATGCATTCAAGTCTCGCCAACGTAATGTTGATACTGGTTGTTGTTAATATTAGCGATTTTTTTAACTAATATATATAATGCTTCTTGTGAATATTAATAACTTTGTTTTTGTTGTAGAAATTATGGCACATGGTTTTGCAGGAAGTAGTAGAGCAGGACGTAGTGGCGGCCAAGGCACCGGTCAAGGTAGTATTGGAAACGGCGGAAGACTTACTCGGGATGCATATGAGTCTCACCATGAGCGTAGCGATGATGGTGATGATGATGATGATGATGATGATGATGATGATGATGATGATGATGATAATGATGATGATGATGATGATGATGATGATGATGATGATGATGATGATGATGATGATGATGAGACAATAGCTGCTACTAGGCGGTGGGGACCGGTTCTCCCAGATCCAATACCTACACGAGAAAACCGCGTTAAGATTTGGGTTGAACATGACGAGTAAGTGTGTACTTGTTGACATTCTCTTTATATGTAGATACAAATTATTTATTAATGTTGATTGTGTGGTATGTTTTTCTACTTTGTAGATTCAATATCCAAGTTCCGGTTTCTCGCACCATTGGTTCCATTTTGCAGACTATGTGGTCGGGTCCTTGGCAAGGATGGAAAGATGTTTTTTCATATCATCGCGAGCGAATGTTTGAGCGTTTTAAGGTATGTTGTAATGGGCCAAAATTTTATTTAAATATATGGGGAAGATGAAGGTCCTAATGCTTTTGGTTGAACATACTTTAAAATGTTTAATATGAAAGATCTTTACTCTACTAACTTCATATTCCTACAACTTTACAAATGTAATACACTTTTTGCGTTAACAAGCTCAAAGTCAAAACACATTCCCGAGTATTTTTTTTTTATTTTGTCAAAATAACACTTTTAAACAGAATCATAGTCTGAAACTTAAATGAATTAAAAGTAGTTTTGTTGCATTTTATTCGAATCCTTGCTAAGTTTCATGACTCATTTCATTTTACTTTAATCATATAACAACATTGAATAGTTGATACATTTTTCTAAACATACATAAACATCCATCCATTGGTAAATTAATTGATTCAATCTTTATTTATTTACTGTATTTGCTTGATACATTAATTGTACTGAATCATTTCCTAATTAATTAATTAATTTATTTGTTTCAGATCATTTATCTTTACATACACTGATACACACAGTTGATTGAATTATTGATCATTAATCTTTCTAACATAGTTTTCAATATCAAATCTACACCCAAACCATTTTTATAACAGAACTTTATATCAAACAGCTAAAAAATTACATGTTCAACAATGAAATCCATTTATTCAAGACACTTACGCATATAATACGATGTGTACTTTAATAAAGAATATATACATCATTGATAAGTTTTTTTAGAACTACTATCAATGGGAGGATAAGTGGAACCCCTTAGTTAGATCCTGTTGGGAAAAATGCCTAAAGGGAAAGTTTGCTGATGTATTAAAGAGGGCTCGGGATAGAGCCAAAGCCCTCGCTACCAAAGAAGGTATAGACGTAACGAACAATATGAATGTCATTCTTCATTTTAAGCCTATCTGGATTGGTCAAGAATATTGGACTGCACTAGTTGGGGTTTGGAGTAGCGATTCGTGGAAAGCCAAGGCTTCTATAAACAGTGAAAACAGAAACAAAGCAACAGGAGGTAGACATACGCTTGGGTCGAAAAGCTTTGTGACGGTTAGAAAAGAAATGGTAAGAATGACAGTTTGTCATCTTTTGATATTCTTCTCAGTTTTCTTGGTATGGTTATGGTTTGATACATGCTACTTCGTTATTAGTTAATTTATTTTTTCTATTTTAAAAATGAATTTTGTAGGATAAGGCACTGAAGCGTCGTGATACGATGGATGAGTTCTGGATGCAGACACACGTAAAGAAAGGGTCGAGACCCCTAGATAGAATGGTGACAGCCGGTGGTGGATCAGAAGAAGATGGTTTGGGAGAAACCGATAATGTGGAAGAGACCATTCGAGATCATAATGTGAATTGGGTTGACTCAAGGGCGGGTGAAACTATAGTAAGTCTCATAACTTTGTAATTGTATTTTTTTTACTAGTTGATTAAAAATTGTTAACATACTAATCATATTTGTTATCAAAGAATAAATACAAGAAATTTGTTACTGAGACTTATGAAGAAGTTGATATCCTACCTCCTGAACTTGATATGAATTTATGGATACAAAGTAGTGGAGGCAAGAAAAAAAGTAGATTGTATGGGACTGGCAACACTAGTGACCCGTATCTCGTGCTTACTGGTGCATCATCAATTCCTAGTAGCGAACCACCAGGGAGATGTAAAGAGGTTAGTTTTCTGTTTTATTGATAGATTGCATGGTCAAAAAGCGTAATGATTATGTTAGTTATCTTCTAGGCCAACTCTTAAAAAGCTATGTTTGTTTTTATATATGTGTGCTACTGGTTATATAGAGTTATAGATTGATGTCCATATAAATGCTACAAATTGCAAATATACATGTAAACACCCTGCTACGTGTGTGAATTTTCTAGTTAGATTGATTACCCACATCGATCATCAATATTCGATTTCATATTTGTGTTTTTTTCTTGTGGGGCGGCGTTGAATTGAAGATTTTATTTGTAAATCATGACCTGCATGTTTATTAACTTTATGGGTTGTTTTAAAAGTTGAATTGGGTTCAATATATAGTTAGTACAAATATGTAAACATTGTTTCGAGCTAAAAATTGATAGTGTTGAATCATAAGAACACCATTTTCATTAGTTGCACACATCTTTTATCATTCGCCTATGATGTTTACTAGCATAGAGAGATGGACCTAGGGTGTCGGGAGTGGGTTCAGGGGAACCCGTTGGTTTTTGGATTTTTAATAGAAAATACTTTAAAAACTAGAGTGAACTCATATAAGTTACAAGGAGTGAATCTTGATAGTTATGATAGCTAGCTCACCTTGTAAGACACTTTATTTCTTGCTTGATGGTTGTTGATTCAAGTCTCTTTGCTATCAATCTTTCATAATTTATAACCCAATATATGCTCCTTACCAAACATAACACATCGCCCAACTCAAACAACATTGCCCAGTTTCTGTTTTGAACTTTTGATTCAAGTTTTTAATCATATTTGGTTCTGAGATATAGGTATAAATGCCTTGTTAGTAAGTTTACTTTTGTATGCTATGTGTTCATTTCTTTGATTAATGATGCATTTTTACCGATATTTATTGGTACAACTAATCTACAACTTTCTATATTATTGAATACATTACTCAACAACATTGCCTGGTTTCTGTTTTGAACTTTTGGTTCCAGTTTTTAATCATATTTGGTTTTGAACTATAGGTATAAATGTCTTGTTAGTAAGTATGCTTTTGTATGCTGTTTGTTCATATCTTTAATTAATGATGCATTTTTACCGATATCTATTGGTACAATTGACCTGTAACTTTCTATCTTATTGAATATATTACCCTCTATTGAACATTTTACTCAAACAACATTGTCCGATTTCTGCTTTGAACTTTTGATTCCAGTGTTTAGTTATATGTGGTTTTGAGCTATAGGTATAAATGCCTTGTTAGTAAGTTTGCTTTTGTATGCTATGTGTTCATTGCTTTAATTAATGATGCATTTTTACCGATATCTATTGGTACAATTGATCTGTAACTTTGAATGAATTACCCTCTATTGAATACATTACTCAAACAACATTTCCTGGTTTCTGTTTTAAACTTTTGATTCAAGATTTTAATCATGTTTGGTTTTGAGCTATAGGTATAAATGACTTGTTAGTAAGTTTGCTTTTGTATGCTATGTGTTCAATGCTTTAATTAATGATGCATTTTTACCGCAATCTATTGGTACAATTGACCTGTAACTTTCTATGTTATTGAATATATTACCCTCTATAGGTGCTACGGTTGAAGGAACAAATAGCAGAGCTAGAACGAGAGAAAGCGGAGAAGAATGCTATGAAGGAAAAATTTGAAGAAAATACATGGTTGTACGTTGAAATGAATGAGAAACTTCAAATACTTTCACAAAACTTGCCACAAAACTTTCCACCACGTTAAGATATGAGTTTATGTTGGTAAAAGCTATAGTTTTTGTTATGTATTGTGATGTTTTTGGATAATTTGGATATTTATTGTATTACATTTGGATATTTATTTTATTTAGTTTGTATTGATCTTGTGGTGAGATTTATATGTATTTAAGAGAATTTGATTGTATATTATATACAGGCAAATAAATATTGAATAACAATATAAAAAGGAATTATTTTGAAAATTTTAGATAAAATTTGTAGCTAATCTGTAGCAAATTTATACAAAATTCATAGCAAAAACATTGCGAACCTCTAGCAATATTGGTAGCAAAAGTGTAACAAATTCATAGTAAATTTCCATAGCTAAATATCTAATATTTGTAGCTAAATTCCGCAGTAATTTCACATAATTAAAGCGTAGCTAAAGCATCCATAGCAAAACCGTAGCTACGTTCCATAGCAAAACCGTAGCAACATTTTGTACAAAATGTTTCGTAGCAAAATATTCGGTAGCAAAAACTTCGTAGCCAAAATCACACAAGATTCCGTAGCAACCTCCATAGCAAACAGCCGTAGCTAAATTCGTAGCCTAATTAGCGACGACCGTTTTTTGTAGCTAAAATCGTAGCAAATCTGAGTTCGTAACAAAAATCGTAGCAACACAAATTAGTTACCAATGTATCACCTACAAACCAAATCCGTAGTAGATCCGTAGCAAACACCCGCTTTGCTATGGATTTGCAACGGATTTGACCGTAGCAAATACCCATTTATGTAGAAGTGAAAATCAACTTTTAAAAAAATCAAAAATTTTCACATAAAACCACAACATTTACATATTTAAACACACCAAAAACAAATTGATCAAAAAGCAACATTTGTAAAAATAAAAAACTTTCACATAAAATGACAAAGTTTACCTATATAATCACACTAAAATCAAAATTGATCAAAAAATCAAGTTTTGAAAAAATCAAAAAATTTCACATAAAATCACAAAATTTACCTATTTAATCACACCAAAAACAAATTTGATCAAGAAATCAACTTTCAAAAATCAACAACTTTTCACATAAAACACAACATTTTACCTATATATAATCACAACAATCCAATCTTTCATCAAAAAATCAACTTTTGATAACATCAAAAGTTTTCATATAAACCATAACATTTACCTATATAATCACACCAAAAACAAATTTGATCAAAAAATCAACTTTTAAAAAATATTCAATTGCATATTTACCCTATAAACACCCCCAATTGCATATTGATAGGTTCAATTGGATCGATATTGCATCAAATCAGAATGATCAAGGTACAAACACAACAGTTCAATCAACAACACAATCCATTACTAAATAATTCTCTTGTATTGATGATCAAAGCAAATAGTTGAAGTACAATGGTGCAGGAGAATACAATCACACACACAATTCTCTCTCTAAACTTGTAAGCTGTGATCTAGACTCTCTCTCTAACATTCATTAGCAACATGCTTTATGCATCAACACTTTAGGGAAAATACAAAATTAACCCCAAACTATACAAACTTGTATAAACAAAGTACAAAGTAAATCTTCTATCAGAAACGAGCCCTAACAGTACTCCCCCTAAGATTTAACTTTGGACGTTAATCAAAAATTCTTCTTGACATGCATTGCTGAATGACATAACATAGCAATTTCCATTGCTTTCCTAATCTGGCTCTCACAAACTGCTGCTTGGGAAATACAGGAGGATGTCCATATTGTTAAAGCATGCCTAGCATTCAGCAGTTGTGTATTCATCCGGAGCACCAACTTCTTCTTCATCTAACCTCAATGCAGTCCGGATGGACTCTTCAGACACAGTTATCTGTAACTGTCTGGTAACATTTCCTCTAACACTAATACACCAGCCTCAATAGGGCTCGTTTCTAGTTAAGATTTACTTTGTACTTTGTTTATACATGTTTGTATAGTTTAGGGTTAATTTTGTATTTTCCCTAATGTGTTGATGCATAAAGCATGTTGTGAGAGAATGTTAGAGAGAGAGAGAGTCTAGATCACAGTTTACACGCTAGAGAGAGAATTGTGTGTGTGATTTTGTATTCTCCTGCACATTGTACTACAACAAATATTGCTTTGATCATCAATACAAGAGAATTATTTAGTAATGGATTGTGTTGTTGATTGAATTGTGTGTTTGTACTTAGATTGTTCTGATTTGCAGCAATATCGATCCAATTGAACCTATCAATTGGTATCAGAGCTGTTGGTATTGTGTGTGTTCCGCTATTCATCAAGCAAAAACACATCAATATTGCTCAAATCATGATCTGAATGATCTGTTGCTGTTTTTGGATTTGATTCATCATCGGAATCATCTCTAATTCACAACGTTCGTGCAAATTCCATCAGATTATCATCAGATTTGAGGAATTAAGAAGAAATTGAAGTTTACTGTTCGATCAAATTTCTGCTCAAAATCATCAGAAATTGATCATGTTTTGGATTGATTGAGATTGGAGATTGATAATCGGTATAAATCGGTGCTTGTGTGTGAATTTTGGACAAATTGGACAAGTTTCATTAAAATTCTGAAAAATCTGTATGACGAAAATGATGAACATGATGAACTGGTTGAAGGTTAACTAGTCGGGTGATAATTTTGACTTAGACAATGTTTTTGGAACTTAGATTTGTGAACAAATAGGTCCTGTGCAGCCGTGTGAAGGCAAATTGTCAAGACGGGTGAAGAATTGCAAGTGAAATACTGTGTACTGTTCAGACGGGTAAAGCACTGTTCAGCCGGGTGATCAACATTACAACCGGATCAACTTGTTACTATTCAGCCGGGTCATTAACTCTTTCAGTCGTGTCAAGCTCAGCCGGGTGAAGTGTTGTTAACTGTGAAGCCGGGTGAATATTTGTCTTCTTGCCGTGTCAAGTTCTCAGCCGTGTTAAGGTTTACTGTTCAGCCGTGTCACTGTTCAGCCGGGTAACATACCTGCCGCGTGAAGATTTCAAGTGTTGAAGATTGACAACTGTTTCGCCGAGTCACTGTTTAGACGGGTGAACAAGTTTTTCTCAGCCGGGTGAAGAAGAATCTACACTGTTCAGCCGGGTGAAGAACAAAATTTCACTGTTCAGTCGTGTGACTTGTTTTTCAGTTGTTTCAAACCTTGTTATTTTATCTTGTCATTACTTAGTCATACTTAGTTTTAAATTTTAACTGTTTCTTTAAATCTTTAAAAAATGGCACCTAATGATGATTCTGATAACCGTGTTCCTAGATTGGTTAATCGTGCAGATTTCAAGAACTGGACAATCAGATTGAAGCATCATTTATGCTCTATTGACAATGATCTATGGAAGTCAATTGATAAAGGTCTTCACATTCCTACTCAGACTGCTCCTGATAGTGCAAGTACCTACACCAAAGATTCAACTGAACCTTATCCAGAAGATAATCTATCAGAAGAAGACTTACGAAAGGTCAAGAATGACAGTAAGGCTTATTCTTTGATGTGCAAGGGGCTGCCACTTCAAGTGTTGTCTAGATTGGATGCTTATCAAACTGGCTACACATTGTTCAAGGCATTGAAATCAATCTGAGAAGGAGGAGAACAAATGAGAAGTCTCAAGAAGCAGAAATTGAAGAGACAATTGGAATTGTTTGAACATATTGCTGGAGAATCTGTGCACCAGATGATGAATATATTTGTTCATCTAACTACAGAGATGACAAATGTTGGTGCTAAGACAGATCTTCAAGATCTGAATGACAGATTGTTGTGTGCTCTTCCATCTTCATGGAAACAGACTGTGACTCTACTGAAGCATACTGAAAAGTTTACAATGGACTTAGATCTGCTCATTGCAAAGATTGAAGAAGTTGAGATTGATGAAAGTTCAAGAAACTCAGACAGATCAGGTTCACATGCTCAATATAAGTTTGTGGTGAATCCTGCAAACACAGTGGAGAATGCATTTCTTGCTCAAGATAATGCTAAGACTGATGGCGAGGGAGATTTGTTTGTTGGTGCTAGCTTTTACACTGATTCATCGTATTTACCAAGCTCACCAATTTACTCTCAACCTCAATCTCCACCAAGAGCTCAAGTTCAAGTTCAATCTATGAAATCTCAGTCAGAAAGTCAAAGTTCTACAGTTCAAGCTAAAGTAAAAGATGTGATGAACATCTTGTTACAAGATGATGAGACTAAGACTGCATTTACTGCATTCATGGCAAGCTTTCAAGCTTATCAAGGAAGTCATTTATCTCAGATGGATGTCGTACTTCAAGATCTGTTTGAAATGGATCCTGATGACGTTGAAGAAATGGTCTTAAATTGGCAAATGGTTATGGTTGCATATCGAACTCAGAAACATGCATATGTGAACCGTAGTTTCAAGCCACATGCAAACAAGACAGTTGGTTTTGACAAGTCAAAGGCCAGATGTTTCAACTGTAATTGCTATGGGCATTTTTCGAGGGAATGCAAGGCTCCTAAGAATCAGAACTACAATGATCAAGCTAGCTCAAGTGGACAAAATCATGTTCAAAGTCAGAACTCACAACAGTCTTCAAGCTATCAGAACAGGAATCAACGTTTCATGCAAAAGCCATACCAAAGTCTTCCCATGCCAGAACTGAAAGATGAAGGCAAAAAACCTGAAGATCAGACCAAAGCACTGGTGGTCAGTGTGAAAGATGGATACGACTGGAGTGCTTATGCGGAACAGTTTACATCTGATCTTACATCAAGTTTGGCACTGGTATGTGAAATTGAAGAAGATTGGTCTGAAGAAGGGGATGATCAAGTGACTGAGGCTATAAGTGAAGATTCTGAAGAGTTTGACTAGAGTGCAAAGGAAGATCCTGTTGAAGAATCTGAACCAGAAGTTGCGCTTAGGGCTACATCTAATGAGTCTTCATCATCTGCTGAACAACCAAAGGTTAGTATCGAATTACCCCCTAATTATGTTCCTTTGCCTGATGATGTTAAGGTAGGTTATTTCTGAACAATGCATTCAACAAGTAGAACATTATCGAACTCATTCTTTTAAAATTGGTGACAAATTAAGCAAACATGAAAAAATTCATGAACAACTTAAAATTGATCACAAAATTGCTGATGAGAAGATATTGTCACTTAAAGAATCATGGAACAAAACCTTGAAAGAACTGGAACTAATAACCAAACAACTTGAAGAAATGACAAAAAATTTTGAACAAGAAAAAGTTGCTCATGCTGTCACATAAGTTGACTTAACAAAGGTAAAAAGTTGTAAAACAATGGTTAAACAACTTATGAGTGAAAGAGGAAACAAAAACAAACTAGGATTAGGTTTCACTCATGAACCAATGCCTAAGTCAATTTCAAACACTTTACCTGAAAACTTCAAAGAATTTGATCATTCACCTAAAAATGAACAAAGATTCAAAGAAATTCAAAGAAGTAAATCTGAATCCGAAGGATCTGAAGTGTTAATCGAAAGCTTGAAAGAAGATGACACCGTGACAGTTGAAGCTGATGATGAAGCGAGCAACAAATCTGATCCTATTCTGGTGCAACTTGTTGAATATCCGGAACTAAATCCTAAACCAGCAGAAAAGGTAAAGGATGAAGCTGAATTTTCAGGATACAATGATCAAGAATACATCAAGTGGAAGAATGAACAGAAAGCGAGTGTTGCTGATCAACTGATAAAGAAGAAACCAGTGAAGAAGACTGAAGTTTCAAATGCAAAGGTGCAGAAATCGAAATTAACAAACAATCAATCTGAAAACAAAACAGTCGAAAGGTAAAAGTGTCATAACATCAAATGACAAATCCAAAGCTCAAATCGTTAAAACTGAAAATGTCAAACCTGTGAAAAAGAAAGTGTCAAAAGGTAAAACAATCAAATTTGTGTCTGCAGGAACATTCGATATGAACGGATCTTATGGTAACCAAATAAATTCTTCAATCAAATCTAACTCTGTTCTGAAAACAGGTTCAGGTCCTAAGACTTCCGCTGTCAATGATAAAAGATTTGAATCAAAGAAGGTAACCAAACAAGATGGTTTAAAATCGAACCTTGTTCCCAAGCAATCAAAATCACAAAAAAAATCTCCACAAAAGAACGTTGTTAATCTAAAACCTAACAAAACTGATAATGAATCACGAGTGGGTTCAACATCTAAAGTTAACAATCGGCTCTTTAGGATTAGCAAAAACATTGTGAGATTTGTGATCGTTATAATCATGTTACTGCTGAATGTTTCTTTAACAGGTACTGCAATTACTATGACAAAAGAAATCATTCTTTAGAAGAATGTTTTTATAACAAGTATTGTGATATTTGTGAAAGGAGAAATCATGACACTGCAGATTGTTTCTTTCGGAAAAACTCATCACGAGAAATGACTCCTTTTTCGAATTTTCAAAGAAATCAATCTGTTGGTTTTCAAAAATTAAACCAAAGTCATTCTCCTGATTTGAGAACTTTCAAACGAAACAATTCTGGTTTTAATGAACTTTCATCTAGAAATGTGCAGGTCAACAGTTTTAAGCCGAGAGCTTTGATGGTGAGAAATCAGAAACTTGAAAATAACCTTGATCCTAAGTTAGAGGAAAGGTTCATTGCTTTAAGAAGAAAGCAAACAAATAAAGCCATTGGGCGAAACAGTTTTCAACCAAATCTCTCAAATGAAACAAATTTTCAAAATTTACATTATCAACAAGTTACTGTTACAGATAGATTCGGAAAACCCAAGACCATGTGGGCCTGGGTTGACCAAACTAACTAGGTAAATGTTGAAATGCAGGTACGCCCTCGAAGACCTATCAACTCATGGTTTGTTGATAGTGGGTGTAGCCGGCATATGACAGGCAATCATGCCTTGCTTCAAGATTTTAAGCTAAAGAATGGTACTCATGTTGCATTTGGAGGAGATGCTGGTGGAAAAATAACTGGAGAAGGAGCCGTGTCAAATGGGATTATTAGCTTTGATAAAGTCAACTATTGTTTACATTTGAACTTTAATTTGCTAAGTATATCTCAAATTTGTGACAAATCTTATTCAACATTGTTTGATGATTCTTTCTGTTACATACTCAAAACAGGTTTCAAGATTGACATTGAATGGGTGGTGGTTAAATGTCACACCCTCAATTTTCCACAAACGGGGTATCCGTTAGGCGTGTGACAAAACCAGAATCCAAGTCATTAGTTACACCAAACGACACTATATGAGTTTTAAAATATACGTATCTCATTGAATGAGAAAATTTAATACAAAGTAACTGTTTAAATGTTGCGGAAGCATAACGACAATGACTGTCAAAACCATTTGAGTTAAGTAAATGAACTAAAAGGATTTTAATACAAAGATATTATATAACAATTGATAATATTGAAAACTTGTAGACCCAATGATGCATGCATGCCCTACTTGTGCTCGTGCTCCTTAATTACCTGAGAAAACATACTAAAACAGTCAACACATAATGTTGGTGAGTTCAATGAGTTTTGTATATAAATAAAAGGTACCGTTTATAACATAGATAAACAAAATCCATTTTATTAGTCGGTTTGCAAGACCGAATGCTAATTGCTTGTCAACACGTCGAGATGAAAGCTAAACGTTACTTTTGCCTTGTCGCCATCTAACCAGGATGACCCATAACCATTAAGGACAATTTGCACCACATGACGCCCAGTCAAGGGTGGGGTGCCGTCGCAACCCGGTAGTACTACTCAAATTTCCCCGCTATCATATATTAATCAACCTCGAACTTTTATAAGGACTTGAATGTGGTTCCAATTCGTGTAAAGCACTATAAGCCCTAATAAAACCCTGCCCGTAGGCATTTATAATTTTACCAAACCTGCCCGTAGGCATTTATACTTTTACCAAAACCTGCCCGTAAGCATTTATACTTTTATCGAAACCTGCCCGTAGGCCCTACCCGAAGGTATAAAATGCAGCCGTAATTGGCCCCGCCCGAAGGCATAATGTTTTGCCCGAAGGCATAAAAATGCAGTCCGCCCGAAGGCACTGTAAAATAGTTGCCCGAAGGCGCAGTAAAAACATTTATATGTTTTCTCCCCGAAAAGATTTAAAAGCGGGCAAAGAACTCACCTTTGAAGCGCACAGCAAAATAACAGCACATAAGCAATAAGAGAGCCTAGACCGCCCTACAACCTGCTTAAATTAGATACTAACTTTTAGCTATTTATACTTATACAATTTCATATACATATATACGCACATAGCCAGGCAACACAGACCATGCATCCTATCACTAATTCTGATCCGACTCACATTAACATTTCATGACCCATTTAATATTTATAGTTGTATTTCACACCACATAGTTACTATAAAACCATACAAGAATGAAAGTATTTTTACATATCTAAGCATGCCAAATCATACTACACATACATTTACATTCATGCATACCTTTATACAAACACCATACGACCTCGGCTATTACTAGAACAAAACTAGCATTCATACGCTACATGTCTTTACACAAGCACACACATTTGAATACATGTTCTTGATTACAATTCATCATCATCATTAACATCACAAACATTATTTGTGCATGTACATACATCACGGTTCAATACATTTACATATATATATATATATACATACATTCCGCTCTTCAATGATTAAGCATACAATTTAGTTCGCATACGACAACATATACTCACATCCATACTACCCAAGTACGCATCCAAACATACACTACTTTATACATTTACAAACATGCCAAGTTGCTACTTTCATACAATTTAACGCACACACATTGCGATTTCAGTTTCATCTTTCGAATATACATATAGGTACACATCACGCACATGATCACACATATTCATTTAGATTCAAGTATATGGATACGGTTGCTTTATCTACTTGTTTAAAGACTCGAACCCTTTCTACATACATACATGAAATCCTATATACATCTATATGCACCCGCTGGAATCATACGGAAATTAATATGACAAGTTTCTGTTATACACATGCTAAATGCACACTCATACACACATATATAAGATCCATTGATGTTGCCTCTATAACAGCCCACACGTGCATACAACCTGCCATCGACATACCATACATATACACCGCAACCCACATACTGTGGTTGCTGTTCTACTTCCTTAACACATATGTATGCATATACCTATCAATTTTTGCCGTTCACATATACACATACACGTACATAAACAACTGTTACACGAACTGCCATATACCTATACCATCACAAAGTCGCATATGTTTATATACATTTAACACACACTCATGTAACATTATACACATACACTTATTCAGTCGATCGTCTATACACATATTAAACATAGCGATTCAACCCAGGTTTCTGATTTAACACTCACCGGAATAACGAAGAAGATGATCGGAGACAAAGAAAGTAGCCGAAGTTCCTGATTTCTAGAGAGCAGTAACGAAAGAGAGATGGAGAATTGCTGCTGCGTTCTCAACAAGTCCAGAAAAGAACGATTATGATGATGATGATATCGGCTGAACAATGATTAGTATGAAGATGTTTATGTGCTGCTGATTTCCGGCGACTAAAGAGAGAGACGAGAGGGAGAGAAGATCGACCGATTGTTTATGTGTGTGTGTGCGGTTGTTTCAGCATAAGACCAAGACGAAGATGGGGTGGGGCTCGATTAGGGTTGGGTGAATATACTTGATCTTTTACACATAAGCCCCTCATACTTTAGAAACTATTTATTTTACATTCTAAACTAGTAACGTTATCTTTTGCTAATTACAAAATGAACCCTAACTTATATAAAAGTCAACAGAATAGTTAAAAGGTATTTAACAGCGTTAACCCAAATTTACGGGTTGTCACATCATCCCCTTGTTAAAAGAATTTTCGTCCCGAAAATTACGTCGTGTCATTGGTTGGCTGAAATGAATTAGAACAAAAGAAAAGGATTTTTTTTTTTCAGGTTGTCATATCATCCCCTTGTTAAAAGAATTTTCGTCTCGAAAATTAAATCGTACCTTTGGTGTTAGACGTTATTTTAATAGCTAAGAATGTTTGTATTTGTGTTTCATTAGGTAGCCACCTCATTAGGTTTAGAACATCTGGAGTAATCATTTATAAGATTTCAACTGGTCTAATGTATCGCGGGTTTCAAGAGATTCAAAAGTTTCTTTGGGATCCATTCTTCAGATTCATTAACAGGGATTTTTATGCGGAATGTTTCAGAAATTTTAGATCGTGGAGCTTCGAGTTGTTATTCAGATTTTCAAGGATAGAGTCTTACTAAAGAAACGTTGTTATTCGAGTTGTTAGAGATCATTAAATTGACTCAACCGTGAGTAGGTACTCTACTTTATTAAATAAGCGTTGTCAAAAGGCGGACATAATGAATGTCATAAAATTTCTAAGAATAGATGGAGAATGATGAATAATAACACTACTTATATGTTTCGAAAGTACACGTTTTAGCCAAAAATGATAGAGAAATTTAATAGCTATCTCTCTCTTTGATCGTTACTGGATTTTCTGTGTTGAAGAGAACAAGTAATTATACGTCATATGATAATAGGTTATTAAATTTATTTATTTATTTTTCCATACTGTACTGAAGTAGTGTTAAAATAAAAGTGTCTGTGTTACATGAGGTGTTCCTAATCCTTTGGAGTACAATCGGTTTTCTCTTTAATGAAATCTGAGTGTTACGATCTTAAGTGTGCATGAGGGGGGGGGGGTATATGATACACCAAGCATTTGCTCACAGAGTAAGTTTTCTAGAATCGTATCTTTTTATTTGAATGGAAGATTAATTCAATCGTGTAGGTCTTTTAAGGTGATCTAAGAATATTTCATTACACATGGATTTGATAAGAGTTCATTAGGTAGTGTAGAAGTTTCAACTAGGGATTTAAATTGATATAGCGAATATCAATCGTTATCATTAGGGTCATGAGTAGAATCTTAGTAAGTTTTCTAGAATAGATTCTTAATCTTGTTATTGGGTCATTACAGATGGATTTCATACGTATATCTTATTTAGGTGTATACGATCAGTTGTATGTCATCCAAATATGGATTTTATCAATTTGTTGTTTAGGGAATACACATTTGTTTCATGAATCCGTATAGATTTATTTTTGTTTCATGGTTGTGTTAAGGTTATAGCTCACACAAAAGGTTTTGCCAGGATTATCATGTACCTGTAAATTCACCATTACGTTGCGCACCCGTAATCGTCAATTTACCTTACGCAATCACCCTAGTTTGTCTCCCATCATGTGCTTTTAATCTTAAGTCGTATCATGTTTATTATCTTGTGCTTATTTTTAAGATAATTAATCTTATACTCAATATAGGATGAATAAAATCAATAGAGTATGCTTATAACTAATATAAGGCACACCTGCTACACGTCAAGCTTAGTGTTATGTACTTATGGGAAATCACACGTCAAATATCCCTATGAATTTAGATAACTATCCAAGTAGAACTACTAGTACATATAGTAAGTATACTATAATAATAAGCAATGACCACATCAAACAAGTAGGTAACATGTTTCTACACATATTGGATCACACAATAAGCAAAGTGTCATTACAAATAACATGTCTCTACCAAATAATATGTTACAACAGATGAATGTGTCACATAATGAGTGACGTGTAATAGCACAAGTAGGTCACCCGACTATCAAGTCAATGTCTCACTATACTTAAGCCTTGGGACAACAACCCGGTCTCATTAATCGTGTACAAAAGGGTGGGTTCATGAAACTTCGGATTACACCGGTTAGTTGCCAAAATAATGCTAGTTTAAAGTTATGATATAATGAAAACGTTTCTCAGGTAAATCCCCAAAAGAAGAAAAAAAATGGCGTAAAATAACAAAATCTTTTAACAAAGTCACAACCAAACGTTTCTCATGCATTATCTATTGAATAAAATTCAAAGCTAGCTACAGATTATCCTGACTCAAACATTTTAACAAAAACTTAGATTTTTATATAAACCACACTTCAAGATTTTAAAAGGAGGATACATCTTAGCTGGACTATTAAACAAACTCATGCTCAAAAGATTAGCACATAACCAAAGTAAATGCATATGTAGTTCAAGCTTTACTAACATAGAAAGAAGAAAAAAAAAAATTGCCCTAAACTTTAATGAATACCAGTTGACTACTCATATATGTTGGTCACAAATAAGTTCACACAAGTGTAACTAATGTAGTGTACAGTTATAGTCTAGAATGCAATGCAATGCAACCTAGTTCGCTATAACTAATGGCTCTGATACCAATCTGTCACACCCTCAATTTTCCACAAACGGGGTATCCGTTAGGCGTGTGACAAAACCAGAATCCAAGTCATTAGTTACACCAAACGACACTATATGAGTTTTAAAATATACGTATCTCATTGAATGAGAAAATTTAATACAAAGTAACTGTTTAAATGTTGCGGAAGCATAACGACAATGACTGTCAAAACCATTTGAGTTAAGTAAATGAACTAAAAGGATTTTAATACAAAGATATTATATAACAATTGATAATATTGAAAACTTGTAGACCCAATGATGCATGCATGCCCTACTTGTGCTCGTGCTCCTTAATTACCTGAGAAAACATACTAAAACAGTCAACACATAATGTTGGTGAGTTCAATGAGTTTTGTATATAAATAAAAGGTACCGTTTATAACATAGATAAACAAAATCCATTTTATTAGTCGGTTTGCAAGACCGAATGCTAATTGCTTGTCAACACGTCGAGATGAAAGCTAAACGTTACTTTTGCCTTGTCGCCATCTAACCAGGATGACCCATAACCATTAAGGACAATTTGCACCACATGACGCCCAGTCAAGGGTGGGGTGCCGTCGCAACCCGGTAGTACTACTCAAATTTCCCCGCTATCATATATTAATCAACCTCGAACTTTTATAAGGACTTGAATGTGGTTCCAATTCGTGTAAAGCACTATAAGCCCTAATAAAACCCTGCCCGTAGGCATTTATAATTTTACCAAACCTGCCCGTAGGCATTTATACTTTTACCAAAACCTGCCCGTAAGCATTTATACTTTTATCGAAACCTGCCCGTAGGCCCTACCCGAAGGTATAAAATGCAGCCGTAATTGGCCCCGCCCGAAGGCATAATGTTTTGCCCGAAGGCATAAAAATGCAGTCCGCCCGAAGGCACTGTAAAATAGTTGCCCGAAGGCGCAGTAAAAACATTTATATGTTTTCTCCCCGAAAAGATTTAAAAGCGGGCAAAGAACTCACCTTTGAAGCGCACAGCAAAATAACAGCACATAAGCAATAAGAGAGCCTAGACCGCCCTACAACCTGCTTAAATTAGATACTAACTTTTAGCTATTTATACTTATACAATTTCATATACATATATACGCACATAGCCAGGCAACACAGACCATGCATCCTATCACTAATTCTGATCCGACTCACATTAACATTTCATGACCCATTTAATATTTATAGTTGTATTTCACACCACATAGTTACTATAAAACCATACAAGAATGAAAGTATTTTTACATATCTAAGCATGCCAAATCATACTACACATACATTTACATTCATGCATACCTTTATACAAACACCATACGACCTCGGCTATTACTAGAACAAAACTAGCATTCATACGCTACATGTCTTTACACAAGCACACACATTTGAATACATGTTCTTGATTACAATTCATCATCATCATTAACATCACAAACATTATTTGTGCATGTACATACATCACGGTTCAATACATTTACATATATATATATATATACATACATTCCGCTCTTCAATGATTAAGCATACAATTTAGTTCGCATACGACAACATATACTCACATCCATACTACCCAAGTACGCATCCAAACATACACTACTTTATACATTTACAAACATGCCAAGTTGCTACTTTCATACAATTTAACGCACACACATTGCGATTTCAGTTTCATCTTTCGAATATACATATAGGTACACATCACGCACATGATCACACATATTCATTTAGATTCAAGTATATGGATACGGTTGCTTTATCTACTTGTTTAAAGACTCGAACCCTTTCTACATACATACATGAAATCCTATATACATCTATATGCACCCGCTGGAATCATACGGAAATTAATATGACAAGTTTCTGTTATACACATGCTAAATGCACACTCATACACACATATATAAGATCCATTGATGTTGCCTCTATAACAGCCCACACGTGCATACAACCTGCCATCGACATACCATACATATACACCGCAACCCACATACTGTGGTTGCTGTTCTACTTCCTTAACACATATGTATGCATATACCTATCAATTTTTGCCGTTCACATATACACATACACGTACATAAACAACTGTTACACGAACTGCCATATACCTATACCATCACAAAGTCGCATATGTTTATATACATTTAACACACACTCATGTAACATTATACACATACACTTATTCAGTCGATCGTCTATACACATATTAAACATAGCGATTCAACCCAGGTTTCTGATTTAACACTCACCGGAATAACGAAGAAGATGATCGGAGACAAAGAAAGTAGCCGAAGTTCCTGATTTCTAGAGAGCAGTAACGAAAGAGAGATGGAGAATTGCTGCTGCGTTCTCAACAAGTCCAGAAAAGAACGATTATGATGATGATGATATCGGCTGAACAATGATTAGTATGAAGATGTTTATGTGCTGCTGATTTCCGGCGACTAAAGAGAGAGACGAGAGGGAGAGAAGATCGACCGATTGTTTATGTGTGTGTGTGCGGTTGTTTCAGCATAAGACCAAGACGAAGATGGGGTGGGGCTCGATTAGGGTTGGGTGAATATACTTGATCTTTTACACATAAGCCCCTCATACTTTAGAAACTATTTATTTTACATTCTAAACTAGTAACGTTATCTTTTGCTAATTACAAAATGAACCCTAACTTATATAAAAGTCAACAGAATAGTTAAAAGGTATTTAACAGCGTTAACCCAAATTTACGGGTTGTCACATTAAAGCTCCAAGAGATCGTGATGTATACAAGCTTGATATGTCGCAGATTGATGCTGAAACCGAAACCACATGTCTCATTGCGCATGCATCAAATGATGAGAGTTAGCTATGGCATAGACGGCTGGATCATTCAAACTTCAGAAACATGAACCGACTCGTGACTGAAAATCATGCTGTGGGAATACCGTCAAAGAAATTCTCAACAACTGATCTCTGTCCAGCATGTTTGAAAGGAAAACAGCACAGAATGTCTTTTAAGTCCAAGCAAGAACACTCTATCTCAAAGCCCTTACAGATGCTACACATGGATCTATTCGGACCAAAAATGTTCAAAGCATCGGAAAGAAGTCTTATTGTTTTGTCATCATTGATGATTTTACTAGATTTTCTTGGGTTTATTTCTTGCATGTTAAATCTGAAACTGCTGAGTTGTTAAAAGAATTCATTATCAAAGTTGAAGATCAGTTGGATTGTAAAGTAAAAATCTTGAGAAGTGATAATGTAACCGAGTTTAAAAACTCTGATGTCGATTTGTTTTGTGCAGAAAAAGGAATTGCTCGCCAATTTAGTGCTCCAAGAACTCCACAACAGAGCGGAGTTGCAGAACGAAAAAATCGGACACTGATTGAAGCAGCAAGATCCATGCTCGCAGATGCCAAAATCCCTATCACATTCTGGGACGAAGCTATTGCTACTGCTTGTTTTGTACAGAACAGGACATTATTGGTTCAGGATAAACATAAAACGTCTTATGAGTTATTGTTTGGAAGAAAACCGAATATTTCATACTTGAAAGCATTTGGTTGTCCTGTATCGATTCTAAATTTGAGTGATCATCTCGGTAAATTTGAGTCAAAATCTGACGATGGATTTTTTCTTGGTTACTCTTCTGTTTCAAAAGCTTATCGAGTTTTTAATAGCAAAACAAACACTGTTATTGAAACTATTAACGTAAAGTTTTTAGAACTATGAGATGTCAAACTGAGCATGCAAACGTTATAGGAATCATCCTCTCTCTCAGATTATTGGGCCTTTGAATCAGCGAACTATGAGAAGTCAAACTGAGCATGCAAACGTTTGTCTTTATTCATGTTTTCTTTCTCAAGTGGTACCGAAGAACATTTCAGAAGCGTTACAAGATATTAGTTGGATTGAAGCCATGCAAGAGGAGTTACTTCAATTTCGCAAACAAGAAGTTTGGAAATTAGTGGACTTACCTGAAGGAGAAAATGCGATTGGTACAAGATGGTTGTACAAGAACAAGCCAGATGAACGTGGCATGGTGGTCAGAAATAAAGCCAGACTTATTGCACAAGGTTACACTCAAGAAGAAGGTATTGACTATGAAGAAGTGTTTGCTCCGGTCGCTCGACTTGAAGCTATTCGCGTTTTTCTAGCTTATGCCTCTTTCATGAAGTTCAAAGTGTTTCAAATGGATGTAAAAGGCGCTTTTCTGTATGGACCAATTACCGATGATGTGTACGTCAGACAACCTCCAGGTTTTGAGGATCCCGAATATCCACATTGTGTATACAAACTGAGCAAAGCTTTATATGGTCTACATCAAGCCCCAAGGATTTGGTACGAGACGATATCTAAACATCTGCTGGAACATGGTTTTACAAGAGGTCAGATTGATCCTACTTATTTTATGAAGCGGGAAAATAAAGATCTTCTATGTGTTCAAGTGTATGTGGATGATATCATCTTTGGATCAACAAGCTCGTCCATGTGCAAAGAGTTTGAGGAGATTATGAAATCAAGATTTCAGATGAGTTCGATGGGGGAGATTAATTTCTTTCTCGGATTGCAAGTAAAACAGTCAGCTGAAGGAATTTTTATCAACCAATCAAAGTTTGTTGAGAAGTTGCTGAAAAAGTTCAAGATGCAAGATTGTCAGACTATTCGAACGCCATCTGATGTGAATTGCAAAATACAGCCGGACCCAAAAGGCAAATCTGTTAATCAAACACTATACAGATCAATGATCGGTTCACTGATGTATCTTACTGCATCAAGACCAGACATCATGTATGCTGTATGTGTGTGTGCAAGATATCAGTCTGATCCAAAAGAGTCGCACCTGGTTGCTGTTAAACGTATTTTCAGATACCTTAAAGGAAAACCGAATCTCGGGTTATGGTATCCTTATGAAGGCAATTTTGAATTATATAGTTATTCTGATAGTGACTTTGGTGGGTGTGCTCTTGACAGGAAATCGACTACGGGTGGATGTCAATTTCTGGGTCCTAGACTTGTTTCTTGGCAATGCAAAAAGCAGACCAATGTTTATGTATCCACAGCTGAAGTAGAGTATATCGTTGCATCTGCAGGATGTTCTCAAGTTTTGTGGCTACAAAACCAATTGCTTGACTACGGGTTTAACTTTCTCAAAACTCTTATTTACATAGACAATACTGCTGCTATGTTCATTACTGCTAATCCTGTTCAACACTCAAAAACCAAACATTTCGAAATTCGATACCATTTTCTCAAAGACAACTCTGAAAAAGGTTTAATAATTTTGATTAAAGTTCATACCGACAAACAACTGGCAGATCTCTTCACAAAATCTTTCTTGTCAGGACGGTTTGAATTCTTAATTCAATCCATAGGGTTAATCAACCATGATTGATTCTATTTTTACAAAAAATCAATACAAAATCAGAAAATATAAAAGATAAAAATATAATAAGTCGATGTTAAGTATTGATTCATTTGTCTTTTTATTATTTTTTTTTGTTTGCATTATGAGTGTGCATGAAAAAGAAAAAGAACACAAAAAGAAAAGAAAAAGAAAAGCAAAAGAAAAAGATATTCATTTCATAAGAATCTATATTGCAAAAAGTGAGAAATGATAGTTACACTAGACATTATTTGTTTCATCATTTTCACAATAAAGACTGATGAATGTTAATTGATGTGCGAGACAGCTCAGACAAATAGACTGAAAAAGTAAGTTCATTGTTGACAAATCTAAATTCAATGATCTTTGTGTTAGGTTCCTTTTGTTATACATGTCTAGATATATATCTTTTGATACTCTGCTTGTGATGATAGTTGTTCATGATCGGGTAACGATGCAATCTATTCAGTGTGATGAACCGCATCGTGAGCTTCTTTGTTGTGGTATCCACAGACCTGAAGTCTCACACGAAGTCTCTTTTGAGCTTCAAGGTGCAGCAAAAGATTCCCAAAGTTGGAACAAAAAGAGTCCCAAATGTGGACCATCACCAAACAAAATTCCAAAAAGGAATTCAGAAGATTCCCAAGGGGAACGATAGGAAATTAAAATTCCTAAATGGAATTCAAAAGAAGTCCCAAAGTGGACCAAATCCGAATAGAACCTATATTCCACACTGTTTATGATTGTAAGTGACCAGGTTTTTGAGCAATATGCATTCAAGTGGTGGTTGATAAGGAAATATGTTGACATATGTATACATGTGGGTCACATAAGTCATTTAACCTTAATCTCATCATGATACTGAAAAAGTAAGTGTGTCAATTCAAGCTAATTGGTATGTTTTCATATCATCATTCAATCAAACATAAGTCATATGTCTATTCAAAAAATTGCAAAACATGTTCAGGTAATGTGTGGTATGATCTCACTGCGATATTTTGATTCATTTCATTGCATATGTCTTTATTTTAATGTGTGTGCTTGGTGTGTGCAGGCATATGGAATCTTTATTGACATATCGACATCCTTGTTAAACTTAAAAATTTCAAGAAATTTCAAGTTTAGGGGGAGAATAATTGAAGAAGAAAAATTGACCAAGTGTTGTAGCCGGGTGAAGATATCAGACTTCATTGTTTTGCCGGGTGAAGAAGTGATGTGTTACCAGCCGGGTAATGAACAAGTCACTATTTAGCCGGGTAAAGAAGTGATGTTGACCTCAGCCGAGTGATTGAATGAAAGAAGGTAGCCGGGTGAAAGAAGAAATGAAGCCGGGTGACAAGTTGTAAGTTACTATACAGTCGGGTGATGACGTGTTGACACTGTACAGCCGGGTAATAGAATGAAGATTCTATATAGTCGTGTAAGTGAAGAACACTGTGTAGCCGGGTAAGTATGACAACTGTACAGCCGGGTGATGAAGAAAAGTTGTCACTATACAGCCGGGTGATGAAACACAGTATCACTATGCAGCCGGGTAAAGAACATGAAGTTATTGTGCAAGCCGGGTGATGATAAGGAATCTACTATTCAGCAGGGTGATGGGTAAAACCAAAACAAAGGTGTAGTTGTTCTTAACTCTGACCCGTCTCTACAGTACTTGACCCGTCTCTATAGTGATTGACCCGTCCAAGTGTTTCTACATGTTAAATGTTGACCCGTCCCAATACTGTGACCCGTCCCAACAGTTCTTGACGCGGCTCAACAGTACATGACCCGTCCAGGCTTATTGGGTAAAATTGTTTACCCGTCCCAATTGTTGACCCGTCCCAAAATTTTGACCTAATTCTTGAGCCGGCTGAACAACATATATATACTCGCCTTTTCTCAAACACTTAATCATTTTTCACAAACATCTTCAAGAAAAATCCCCTGTACCTCAATCGTCCATATCATATTCAATTGTTGATTCTATAACAGGTTTTAGTGATTGAATAAGGTATAATCTACATGTTTCGACCTTGCTGAACCTGCTAATTGATTGTAAAAACGAAATGTTGTGATGAACAGTAATCAGACATTGAATCGACACTTTGATTATGAGTGTTAAAACTTAAATCGAGTGTTGTAATAGGTGTAATAACTGTCGATCATCAATTTTCTGCCATTAATTTGCATCAAATCGTTTAAAATCAACTGAATCAAAGGAAAATTTTCAAAGTATTTTCGAACCGCCATTGATGAACATCTGAGTTGTTCATGTTTTTGCTATCAAATGATGAATCATTTGTTATTGTGTGACAAATCGATGCTAAAACTGAACTAAAACATGTTATTACATTCCATTGTGCAAAATTTCAGATTTGTGTTTAAGTGTTTAAACTGTTAAGTGTATAATTTACATGATCATTGATTCACAAAAGTTTTTGTTAAGCAAAATGATGATTATCAGTTTGTTAGATTAACTTAGGTGTTAAATGGTTGTGTGATTTGTTACATTGTCATTCTGTTTAAAACTTCTTATGCATATTTCTAGTATTTGTGAATGAAAAGTCTAACACATGTGTCTTGTTTTTGTCAAAACAGATGAATGATCTTAAATTTGAGCCCAAGCACAATCTTGTTGCTTGTTTGGATGAATCTATACCAAAAGCTGAAGGGTATAGAGACATGATCAGATTTCTTAGAAGAACAAAGTATGTTTATGCAATGTGTGCCAAGCCAATTGTGTATGCAAGACTTATCAAAAGCTTCTGGAGGACTGCTGAGGTGTTGACTGATGAAGCCGGAGTTACTGTGGTTAGAGGAAATATTACCAGACAGTTACAATTAACTGTGTCTGAAGAGTCCATCCGGACTGCTCTGAGGATAGATGAAGAAGAAATTGGTGCTCCAGATGAGCTAACAACTGCTGAATGTCAGACTTGCTTTATTAATATGGGTCATCCTCCCATATTTCCTAAGCAGCAGTTTGTTAGAGCTAGATTGGGAAAGAAGTGGAAACTGTTATGCTATGTCATCCAGCAGTGTATGTCAAGGAGAAGTGCTGGATTTGACAACTTTCCTTCAGACATTGCATCTCCTATAGTTGCAATTGCTGAGAACAGGCCATTCAATATGTCGAAGTAGATCATGAAGGGGTTTGTTTTCAATCTAGTTAAAGGGAAGAGGTTTAAGTTTCTTATGTATCCAAGATTCTTGCAACTAATGATCAACATTGCTCATCCAATTATTCGAGAAGATGGTTTTGAAGGAGAGATATTATACACTGAAGATATGAATGCTCTATCTTATCGAAAGATGAGTATTGGAAATGTTGAAGATGTTGAGATGTTTGCCTATATGCGAGATATAGCAAACAATGATGAAGACATTGAAGTAGTGTATCATCATATATCACAAGGAGAAGTTGTAGATCCATTGGACCTTGTTGATGAGATTCCGGACAATTTGCTCGATGATGATGAGTATCTTGCTCGTTATCCAGAAGAGGAAGATAGTGATGAGAATGAAGATGAGGATGATGAGTCTGAAAGTGATGAAGATGATAGTGATGATAATGGTGATGGTGGAAATGATGATGTCATTGAAGAAGAAAGTGCTGAATCAGTTTCTGAGGAGGCAGAACATGTAGAAGAAGATATACTTGTTGATGAACCTTTTGTGCTGGAACCGGTTATTGAAAAAGATGTTATTGAGAATGTGCAAGTGATAGAACCGGTGATTGAAGAAGAAAATGTTGATGTGGTTCAAATAGCTCATGATGTAGTTGCTGAAGTGGAGACTGTGGGACAGACGGTCGATGATACTGATGCTGGGTTTAGTGTTCCTGAACCAGAAAATATTGCCACATCCTCCAAAGCAACTGAAATAATTGATCAACCGATGGGGTCTTCACCAAAAGTTGGATCAAGAGTTAATGTGAATGAAGAAGAAGATAACGTTTTTCACTTGGAAAGGATGATAACCAAAAGAGGATGCTAATGCGTTATTGAAAGCATCTAATGAAAGAAAGCAAAAGAGGTTGGAAGAGTTTTGGGCTATTCATCATAAGAATCTTGAAACATTTAAAGAACTGGATGCTGACTATGAGAAACTAAAAGCCGATTATGAAAAGTTGCAAGCAGAATGCAACACTCTACGTGCTGAAAAGGAGGTATTGGAAAGTTGGATGAAAGAAAAGGAGCCAGTCAGTTCTGAATCAGACAAAGATTTTGTTGTTGCAGAGGACGTTGGAGTGTCTGATACTCCTAGGGAAGTCTCAGTCTATTATACTAGATCTCGCCGATCTAAAGCTGAGACAGAACCAATTGTAGAATCTGTCCCTATTCCCGATGAAGCTGCTGATCTTGTCATTCTTGACAAAGCCGAAGGAAAACGTAAACTGGATGCTGTACCAGAGATTGTGGAAGAAGATGTGATTGTAAAGAAAGCTAGAACTGAAGAAACAGTTCAGATTTAGCCGATTCAATCTGAGTCTGTACAGGCAACTAAAGTGCCCGAGGTTGTCAAAGAAGATGAGAGTGTGAAGGACAGAACCATAGATGAAACAGTACAGTTTGAGCCGATTCAAACTGATACTGCACATACAATTGAGGCACTTGATGATTTGGATGATGTTGATTTTACAGATTCTGAACCGGAAGCGAATCCTGTTGATGATATACCCACTGATCTTGAGGAAAGATTTGCATACTTGGAGAAGATGAAATACAATCCTGTTTATTTGAATGGACTCACCGTCAGTCAAATAAATGAGGAGTATGAAAAGTGTATCAATGCGCAAGACAAAGTTGTGGGTGATGAAAAAGAGTTTGTGGTTGAAATGGGTGAGTGGACTCCTTTGCAAGAAAGTCTGAATATCGATGATCTTCCTCAGGAAGAACTATATCATCAAAATCCTGAGGAAATGACGACCACAGACATGCGTCAATGGTTGCAATCAAGGCATTATCCGTACAAAACTCTGAAAAGGCTGAAGAAAGAGTCATTGAAGAAAATTGTGGTAAGTTTTCAAAAAACTGAGAAGATGCATAACCGTATGTTTTTCTTGGATTACAATAATCCACAGTATTATGAGTTGACCAAACGATACAGAGTGCTTGAGCCTAAAGAGATACCTTTGATGGCATTGCCCGAAGATGCGCATAAGAAGAGGAAGGAACTTATTGACATGTTTCCGAGTGAGATGAAGTCTTACAACATTCCTATGGAAGTACGAGAGTCATGGCGCAAGTCTGCCACAGCAGGTGATATTGTTAGATCACTGCTGAGTAAGGGACAGTCCGTTGCTGATTTACTTAACTCGATGATCGTGCCTGAAAAGTCCAAGGATGTGAAGATTATAGCATGGAAATATGATGAGATATTTGATGCTTTTCTAATCAAGAGGGTGAATGGGTTATGCGATGTGTATCATTATTATTCGAGTATCTTCAAGTTGCCAGTTCAAGATTTGAAAGAGTTGCACAAGTTGAGGTTGATTAATCACACGCGAGCAGAGCGTGGTGATAAATGTGCTATGTTGTTGGATGCCGGGATCAGCCGCATGCCAAAGTTTTTAGAGTTTCGAGGGCAGCAAGAAGATAAAATATATTTGGATACAAATAAGAGAAAACAGAAGAAGCTGATACTTCGTGACATGTGCTTGGAAGAGTTTTCAGATGAGTATTTTGATAAGGTGACCGATCCGGGTTTGAAGGTAATTGATGGTTCACAAGCAACAAAGCCCATCCTGAAGTGTTTCTATAATCAAGAAACTTATGAGCTGAAGTTGGTGCGTAATCTGGATGATTGGGATCGAGATATGATCACATTATTTAGCACGTTTGAACTGAAGCTGCTACATCTATCTTACATCGATTATCTTCGCAATCACAAGATGGAAAAGTTAAAGGATCCTGTTGCTGAAGAAGATAGAAGATTATTTGTGATTATGATAGAGGTGATTGGGGCTGCCACTGAGAAAATTCGATTAAGGAAGGCATTGCTTAATGCTAACCTTGTAAAGATTGATATGCCAGAAATCGAATATATGAGGGTGACTTCAAAGGGTACCTTAGAAGTGAAGGTGAAAGGAAAGAAGAAACCTTATGAGTTTTATGCTAATATAGATTTTGCAGGTATTTCTTTGGACACTCTGAAACGGATGAAGGACTGTAACATTGCTACAAATGAATCAAAGCCAAGACAAGGAAAGATTGCTGAAAAGTTCAAGTCATGCATAGAAGAAGCTTTGAAAGAACAAGAAGAATATAAAGGAAGCCGTTGCTGGATGTTAAAGAAGAGTATGAAGATTTATGAGAGATTGAAGCTGAAAAGCTAGAGTTGAAAACTGAAGATTTTTGAAAGTCCAAAGTTAAATCTTAGGGGGAGTACTGTTAGGGCTCGTTTCTAATTAAGATTTACTTTGTACTTTGTTTATACATGTTTGTATAGTTTAGGGTTAATTTTGTATTTTCCCTAATGTGTTGATGCATAAAGCATGTTGTGAGAGAATGTTAGAGAGAGAGTCTAGATCACAGTTTACACGCTAGAGAGAGAATTGTGTGTGTGATTTTGTATTCTCCTGCACATTGTACTACAACAAATATTGCTTTGATCATCAATACAAGAGAATTATTTAGTAATGGATTGTGTTGTTGATTGAATTGTGTGTTTGTACTTAGATTGTTCTGATTTGCAACAATATCGATCCAATTGAACCTATCAACAGTACTCCCCCTAAGATTTAACTTTGGACTTTAATCAAAAATTCTTCTTGACATGCATTGCTGAATGACATAACATAGCAATTTCCATTGCTTTCCCAATCTGGCTCTCACAAACTGCTGCTTGGGAAATACAGGAGGATGTCCCATATTGATAAAGCATGCCTGGCAATCAGCAGTTGTGTATTCATCCGGAGCACCAACTTCTTCTTAATCTAACCTCAATGCAGTCCGGATGGACTCTTCAGACACAGTTATCTGTAACTGTCTGGTAACATTTCCTCTAACAACTGATACACCAGCCTCAATAGTAATCACCTCTGCTGTCCTCCAAAAACACTTAATCAGTCTAGCATATACAATGGGTTTGGCACACATTGCATACACATACTTTGTCCTTCTTAGAAATCTGATCATATCTCTATACCCTTCAGCTTCTGGTATAGATTCATCCAAAATAGCAACAAGATTATGCTTGGGCTCAAACTTTAGATCATTCATCTGTTTAACAAAAACCAAGACACATGTGTTAGACATTTTCATTCAACTAAAACAACAAAATTTGCACAAGAAATAAGCACAAGAGACAATGTAACATATCACATAGGCATTAAACAACTAAGTTAATCAACAATTTGATAAATTCATCTGTTTAGCAAAAACTTTTGTGTATCAATGATCATGTAATTGTTCATACTTAACTGCTTAAATTCTTACGCACAACTTCGCTATTTTGCAAAATGAAATTTTATAACATGTATCAGTTCATATTTAACATCAGTTAGTCACTCAATAGCAGATGATTCATCATTTGACATCAAAACATGAAAAGTTCATTGGTTCATCAATGGCGGTTCGATAGAATTTGAACTTTTTCATTTGATTCAATTGATTACAGATGATTTATTGTAAATTAATGAATGAAAATTGGTGATTAACAGTTATTACACCTATTACAACACTCGATTTCAGTTTTAACACACACAATCAAAGTGTCGATTCAAAGTCCAATTACTGTTCATCATCAACATTTCGTTTTTAAGAGCAACAGTGAGTTTAACGAGGTCGAATCATGAAGATTATACCTTATTCAATCACTAAAACTTGTTACAGAATCAAAGATTGAATATGATATGGTTCGATTGTAGTACAGGGATTTGCTTGAGAGTGATTGTGAAAAATGATAAGTGTTTGAGAAGAGGCGAGTATTTATATGTTGATGAGCCGGCTCAAGATTTAGGTCAAACACAATGAGACGGGTCAACATATTGGACGGATAAACAATCAGGCCCATAAAAATTGGACGGGTCAAGTACTGTTGGGATGGGTTAAGTACTGTTAGGACGGGTCACAACCTTGGGACGGGTCAACCTTTAACATGTAAAAACACTTAGGCGGGTCACACACTGTTGAGACGGGTCAAGTACTGTTGGGACGGGTCATGATATAGTCGTGTCATAGAGTTAGGAACGACTACACCTTTGTTTTGGTTTTACCCATCACCCGGCTGAACAGTAGCCTTCTTTTTATCACCCGGCTGCACAGTGTTGATGTTCATTACCCGGCTGAAAGGTGAGTTTCTTTTATCACCCGGTGGTACAGTTGCCATACTTACCCGGCTTGTACAGTTGCCATACTTACCCGGATGTACAGTGTCTCCATTTACACTGCTGTATAGAAACATCATTCTATTACCCGGCTGCATAGTGTCAAACACTTCATTACCCGGCTGCATAGTAACTTTACAACTTTGTCACCCGACATCATTTCCTTCCTTCACCCCGGCTACTTTTCATTCAGTCACCCGACTGAACAGTAATTGATGCCTTCACCCGGCTTCAACACTTAACGAGTTTTTCTCATTTTCTTTGTCTGTTGACTTTTCAACTACATTTATTGCACCTGCAATCATTCTCGACATATTAATTAGACAAAACATCCTTATTAGGGTTTGTCGAATTAAATAATCAAAAAACAGAATTTAGGGCAACTAATCAACAATTTAATACACATTAATTTCTCCTTTTTCATTTTTCTCAAAATTGTTTTTGCACAACCAATATTCCTATATCCCGAAACAATTTTTTAATCAAAAACAGATCACAAGACCTCAGGTTTGTTTTTAACACATCCAATACATTTGCTTTCATTGACCACATGATCCTTACATTCAACACACTTATTTCAAATATGTTTGGCTTTTTGTAAATATTTTTCTTCTTCAATTATTCTCTCCCTAAACTTGAAATTTCTTGAAATTCTTAAGTTTAACAAGGATGTCGATGTATCAATACAGACTCCATATGCCTGCACACACAAGCACACACATTAAAGAAAAAAACATATGTAATGCAATGAATCAAAATATCGCAGTGAGATCATACTACACATATCTGAACATGTTTTGCAAGTTTTGAATAGACATTTGACTTATGTTTGATTGAGTGATGATATGATAACATACCAATTAGCTCGAATTGACACACTTACTTTTTCAGTATCATGATGAGATTAAGGTTCGATTAAAATGACTTATGTGACCCACATGTATACATATGTCAACATATTTCCTCATCAACCACAACTTAAATGCATATTGCACAAAAACCTGGTCACTTACAATCATAAACAGTGTGGAATTTGTGTTCTATTTGACTTTGGTCCACTTTGGGACTTCTTTTGGATTCCATTTTGGAATTTTCATTTGCTATCGTTCCCCTTGGGAATCTTCTGAATTCTTTTTTTTGGAATTTGTTTGGTGATGGTCCACATTTGGGACTCTTTTTGTTCCATCTTTGGGAATCTTTTGCTGCACCTTGAAGCTCAAACGAGACTTCATGTGAGACTTCAGGTCTGTGGATACCACAACAAAGAAGCTCACTATGCAGTTCATCACACTGAATAGATTGCATCGTTACCCAATTATGTGCAACTATCATCACAAGCAGAGCATGAAATTATATATATTTAAACATGTATAACAAAGGAACTTAACACAAAGATCATTAAGTTTTAGATTTGTCAACAATGAACTTACTTTTTCAGTCTAATTGCCTGAGCTGTCTCGCACATCAATTAACATTCATCAGTCTTTATTAAAAATAATGATGAAACAGATAATATCTAGTGTAACTATCATCTCCCACTTATGCAATATAGATTCTTATGACAGGAATTTTCTTTTTCTTTAGCTTTTCTTTTTCTTTTTCTTTTTCTTTTTCTTTTTCTTTTTCTTTTTCTTTTTCTTTTTGTTTTTGCTTTTCTTTTTCATGCACACTCACAATGCAAAAATAAAAAGACACAGGAATCAATACTTGACATCGACTTATTATATTTTTTTATTTTTTTTTTATCTTTTCTGATTTTGTATTGGTTTTTGTAAAAATAGAATTAATCATGGTTGATTAACCCTATTGATTGAATTAAGAATTCAAACCGTCCTGACAAGAATGGTTTTGTGAAAAGATCTGCCAGTTGTTTGTCAGTATGAACCTTAATCAAAATTATTAAACCTTTTTCAGAGTTTTCTCTGAGAAAATGATATCGAATTTCGATATGTTTGGTTTTTGAGAGTTGAACAGGATTAGCAGTAATAAACATAGCAGCAGTATTGCCTATGTAAATAAGAGTTTTGAGAAAGTTAAACCCGTAGTCAAGCAATTGGTTTTGTAACCACAAAACTTGAGAACATCCTGCAGATGCAGCGATATACTCTGCTTCAGCTGTGGATACAGAAACATTGGTCTGCTTTTTGCATTGCTAAGAAACAAGTCGAGGACCCAGAAATTGACATCCACCCGTAGTCAATTTCCTGTCAAGAGCACACCCACCAAAGTCACTATCAGAATAACTATATAATTCAAAATTCCCTTCATAAGGATACCATAACCCGAGATTCGGCTTCCCTTTAAGGTATCTGAAAATACGTTTGACAGCAACCAGATGTGACTCTTTTGGATCAGACTGATATCTGGCACACACACATACATCATACATGATGTTTTATCTTGATGCAGTAAGATACATCAATGAACTAATCATTGATTTGTAAAGTGTTTGATCAACGGATTTGCCTTTTGGATCCGGCTGTATCTTGAAGTTCACATCAGATGGAGTTCGAATATTCTGACAATCTTGCATCTTGAACTTTTTCAGCAGCTTTTCAACGAACTTTGATTGGTTGATAAAAATTCCTTCAGCTGCCTGTTTAACTTGCAATCCGAGAAAAAAATTAATCTCTCCCATCAAACTCATCTGAAATCTAGATTTCATAATCTCTTCAAACTCTTTGCAAATGGATGGACTTGTTGATCTAAAGATGATATCATCCACATACACTTGAACACATAGAAGATCTTCATTTTCCCGCTTCATAAATAAAGTAGGATCAATCTGACCTCTTGTAAAACCATGTTCCAGCAGATGTTTAGATAACGTCTCGTACCAAATCCTTGGGGCTTGATGTAGACCATACAAAGCTTTGCTCAATTTGTATACACGATGTGGATACTCAGGATCCTCAAAACCTGGAGGTTGTCTGACGTATACATCATCGGTAAGTGGTCCATACAAAAATGTGCCTTTTACATGCATTTGAAACACTTTGAACTTCATAAAAGAGGCATATGCTAGAAAAACGCGAATAGCTTCAAGTCGAGCGACCGGAGCAAACACTTCTTCATAGTCGATACCTTCTTCTTGAGTGTAACCTTGTGCAATAAGTCTTTCTTTATTTCTTACAACAATGCCACGTTCATCCGGCTTGTTTTTGTACAACCATCTTGTACCAATCGCATTTTCTCCTTCAGGTAAGTCCACTAATTTCCACACTTCTTGTTTTCTGAATTGAAGTAACTCCTCTTGCATAGCTTCAATCCAATTGTTATCTTGTAGCGCTTCTGAAATGTTCTTCTGAACCACTTGAGAAAGAAAACATGAATAAAGACAAACGTTTGCATGTTCTGTCTGACTTCTCATAGTTCTCTGATTCAAAGGTCCTATAATCTGAGAGATAGGATGATTCCTATGAACTCGGTGAGTTGGAATGGCGTCACCTTGCATTTGAGTCTCCAGATTAGACTGATTCAGATTCGGTAGATCTTCTAGAATTGTAGAAGTATGCGGAGTGAAATTAGGAACTTGTTCTGGTGAATTGATGAAATAGTCGAATGTTTCTGGAACAACTTAAACATTCGGATCTGATGATGGAGTTCTTGGAGCACTAAATTGACGCGCAATTCCTTTTTCTGCACAAAACAAATCGACTTTAGAGTTTTTAAACTCGGTTCCATTGTCACTTCTCAAGATTTTTACTTTACAATCTAACTGATTTTCAACTTTGATGATGAATTCTTTTAACAACTCGGCAGTTTCAGATTTAACATGCAAGAAATAAACCCAAGAAAATCTAGTAAAATCATCAATGATGGCAAAACAATAAGACTTCTTTCCGATGCTTTGAACATTTGTTGGTCCGAATAGATCCATGTTTAGCATCTGTAAGGGTTTTGAAATGGAGTTTTCTGGCTTGGACTTAAAAGACATTCTGTGTTGTTTTCCTTTCAAACATGCTGGACAGAGATCAGTTGTCGAGAATTTCTTTGACGGTATTCCCACAGCATGATTTCCAGTCACCAGTCGGTTCATATTTCTGAAGTTTGAATGGCCCAGCCGTCTATGCCAAAGCTGACTTTCATCATTCGATGCATGCGCAATGAGACATGTGGTTTCGGTTTCAGCATCAATCTGAGACATATCAAGCTTGTACACGTCTCGATCTCTTGGAGCTTTAACCACCACCCATTCATTGTCAATCTTGAAACCTGGCTTAAGTATGTAACAAAAAGAATCATCAAACAATGTTGAATATGATTTGTCACAAATTTGAGATACACTTAGCAAATTAAAGTTCAACTGTGCACAGTAGTTGACTTTATCAAAGCTAATAATCCCATTTGACACAATTCCTTCTCCAGTGATTTTTCCACCAGCATCTCCTCCAAATGCAACATGTGTACCATTCTTTAGCTTAAAATCTTGAAGCAAGGCATGGTTTCCTGTCATATGCCGGCTACACCCACTATCAACAAACCATGAGTTGATAGGTCTTCGAGGGCGTACCTGCATTTCAACATTTACTTAGTTTGGTCAACCCAGGCAAACATGGTCTTGGGTTTTCCGAATCTATCTGTAACAGTAACTTGTTGATAATGTAGATTTTGAAAATTTGATTCATTTGAGAGATTTGGTTGAAAACTGTTTCTGCCACTGGCTTGATTTGTTTGCTTTCTTCTTAAAGCTGAAAACCTTTCCTCTAACTTAGGATCAAGGTTATTTTCAAATCTTTGATTTCTCACCATCAAATCTCTTGGCTTAAAACTGTTAACCTGCTGATTTCTGGATGAAGTTTCCTTAAAAACAGAATTGATTCTTTTGAAAGATCTCGTATCAGGAGAATGACTTTGATTAAATTTTGGAAAACCAAAAGATTGATTTCTTTGAAAATTCAGAAAAGGAGTCATTTCTCTTGAGGAGGTTTTTCGAAAGAAACAATCTGTAGTGTCATGATTTCTCCTTTCACATATCTCATAAAACTTGTTATAAAAACATTCCTCTGAAGAATGATTTCTTTTGTCACAGTAAACGCAGTACCTGTTAAAGAAACACTTAGCAGTAACATGATTATAACGATCACAAATCTCACAATGTTTCTTGCCTAATCTTAAAGAGCCGATTGTTAACTCTAGATGTTGAACCCACTCGTGATTCATTATCAGTTTTGTTCGGTTTTAAGTTAACTTGATTCTTTTGTGGAGATTTTGGTTGTGACTTTGATTGCTTGTTATCAAGTTTTGATTGTTTGGGAACTTGGTTCGATTTTGAAACATCTTGCTTAGTGACCTTCTTTGATTCAAATCTTTTATCATTGACAGCGGAAGTCTTAGGACCTGAACCTGTTTTCAGACCAGAGTTAGATTTGATCTTAGAATTTAATTAGTTACCATGAGATGAGTTCATATCAAATGTTCCTGCAGACACAAACTTGATGGTTTTAACTTTAGACACTTTCTTTGTCATAGGTTTGACATTTTCAATTTTAACAACTTGAGCTTTGGTGTTGTCATTTGATGTTATGACATTTTTACCTTTTGACTGTTTTGTTTCAGATTGATTGTTTGGCAATTTTTATTTTTGCATCTTTGCATCCGAAAGTTCAATCTTCTACACTGTTTTCTTCTTCATTAGTTGATCAGCAACAATTGCTTTTTGTTCATTTTTCCACTTGATGTATTCTGGATCATTGTATCCCGAAAATTCTGCTTCATCCTTCACCGTTTCTGCTGTTTTAGGATTCAGTTCTGGATATTCAACAAGTTGCACCAGAATAGGATCAGATTTGTTGCTTGCTTCATCATCAGCATCAACAGTCACACTGTCATCATCTTCTTTCAAGATTTCGATTAAAACTTCAGATCCTTTGGATTCAGACTTACTTCTTTGAATTTCTTTGAATCTTTGTTCATTTTCAGGTGAATGATCAAATTCATTGAAGTTTTCAGGTAAAGTGTTCGTGATTGATTTAGGCATTGGTTCATGTGTGAAACCCAATCCTAATTTGTTTTTGTTTCCTCTTTTACTTGTAAGTTGTTTAACCATTGTTTTACAACTTTTTACTTTTGTTAGTTCAACTTGTGTGACATCATGAGCAACCTTTTCTTGTTCAAAATTCTTTGTCATTTCTTCAAGTTGTTTGGTTACACGTTTCAGTTCTTTCAAGGTTTTGTTCCATGATTCTTTAAGTGACAATATCTTCTCATCAGAAATTTTGTGATCAATTTTAAGTTGTTCATGAATTCGTTCATGTTTGCTTAATTTGTCACCAATTTTAAAAGAATGAGTTTGATAATGTTCCACTTGTTTAATGCATTGGTCAGAACAAAACCTACCTTTCACATCATCAGGTAAAGGAACATAGTTAGGGGGTAGTTCGATACTAACCTTTGGTTGTTCAGCAGATGAGAAAGACTCTTCAGATGTAGCCATAAGAGCAATCTCTAATTTAGATTCTTCAACAGGATTTGACTTTGCACTCCAGTCATAATATTCAAAATCTTCACTGACAGCTTTCATCACTTGATCATCCCCTTCTTCAGACCAATCTTCTGCTTCAATTTCACAAAGCAGTGCCAAACTAGAAGTAAGATCAGATGTAAACTGTTCCGCATATGCACTCCAGTCATATCCATCTTTCACACTAACCACCAGTGCTTTGTTTCTGATCTTCTGGCTTTTTACCTTCATCTTTCAGTTCTGGCATGGGAAGACTTTGATATGGTTTTCGCGTGAAACGTTGATTCCTGTTCTGATAACATGAAGACTGTTGCGAAGTCTGACTTTGACCATGATTTTGTCCACTTGAACTAGCTTGATCATTATAGTTCTGATTCTTAGGAGCTTTGCATTCCCTGGAAAAATGACCATAGCAGTTGTAGTTGAAACATCTGGCTTTTGACTTGTCAAAACCAACTGTCTTGTTTGCGTTTGGCTTGTAGCTTCGGTTCACATATGCATGTTTCTGAGTTCGATATGCAACCATAACCATTTGCCAATTTAAGTCCATCTCTTCGACGTCATCAGGATCCATTTCAAACAGATCTTGAAGCACAACATCCAGCTGAGTCAAATGACTTCCTTGATAAGCTTGGAAGCTTGCCATGAATGCAGTAAACGCATTCTTAGTCTCATCATCTTGTAACAAGATGTTCATCACATCTTTTACTTTAGCTTGAACTGTGGAACTTGAACTTTGGTTTTCTGCTTGAGATTTCACATAATGGCTTTGAACTTGAGCTCTTGGTGGAGATTGAGGTTGAGAGTAAATTGGTGAGCTTGGTAGATATGATGAATCAGTGTAAAAACTAACACCAACAAACAAATCACCCTCATCATCAGGCTTAGCAGCATCTTGAGCAAGAAATGCATTCTCCACTGTGTTAGAAGGATTTACTACAAACTTATACTGAGCATGTGAACCTGATCTGTCAGAGTTTCTTGAACTTTCATCAATTTCCACTTCTTCAATCTTTGCAATAAGAAGATCTAAGTCCATAGGAAACTTTTCTGTATGCTTAAGTAGAGTCACTGTTTGTTTCCATGAGGATGGAAGAGCACACAATAATCTGTCATTCAGGTCTTGAAGATCTGTTTTTGCACCAACGTTTTTCATCTCAGTAGTTAGATGCACAAATCTGTTCATCATCTGGTGCACAGATTCTCCAGCAATATGCTCAAACAGTTCTAGTTGTCTCTTCAATTTCTGCTTCTTGAGACTTCTCAACTGTTCTCCTCCTTCACAAATTGATTTTAATGCTTTGAACAATGTGTAGCCAGTTTGATAAGCATCCAATCTTGACAACACTTGAAGTGGCAGCCCTTTACACATCAAAGAATAAGCCTTACTGTCATTCTTGACCTTTCGTAAATCTTCTGGTGATAGATTATCTTCAGTATAAGGTTCAGTTGAATCTTTTGTGTAAGTGCTTGCACTATCAGGAGTAGTCTGAGTAGGAATGTGAGGACCTTTATCAATAGACTTCCACAAATCATTGTCAATAGAGCATAGATGGTGTTTCGATCTGATTGTCCAGTTCTTGAAATCTGCACGATTAACCAATCTAGGAACACGGTTATCAGAATCATCATTAGGCTCCATTTTAAAGATTTTAAAGAAAATATTTTTGTGTTTTTGTTGATTTTTGAAAAGAAACAGTTAAAAATATTAAACTAAATGCAACTAAACAGTAACAAATTAAGATAACAAGTTTAAAACAACTAAAAATACGTCACACTGCTGAACAGTGAAATTTTGTTCTTCACCCGGCTGAATAGTGCAATTTCTTCTTCACCCGGCTGACAACTTTCTTCACCCGTCTGAACAATCACACAGCAGAAAAGATATAACTTGACACAACAAAAACTTGACACGGCTAAAATTAGATAATGACCCGGCTGAACGGTAACAAGTTGATCCGGCTGTAATGTTGATCACCCGGCTGAACAGTTGCTTCACCAGTCTGAATAGTAACTTCACACGGCTGCATAGTAACTTCACCCAGCACAACAGTACACAACTTTTACTTGCAAAACTTCACCCGTCTAGACAAATTTCCTTTACACGGCTGCACAGGACCTATTTGTTCACAAAACTAAGTCCAAATATATTGTCTAAGTCAAATTTTATCACCCGGCTAGTTAATCTTCAACCAGTTCATCATATTCATCATCTTCTTCAAACGAATTTTTCTGAATTTTAACAAAACTTGTCCAATTTCTCCAAAAATCACACACAAGAAGTGTTTGACACCGATTATCAATCTCATATATCAATCAATCCAAAACATGATTAATTTTTGATGATTTTGAGCAAAAATTTGATCGAACAGTAACTTTCAATTCCTTCTTAATTCCTCAGATCTGATGATAATCTGATGGAATTTGCACAAATGTTGTGAATTAGAAATGATTCCGATGATGAATCAAATCCAAAAACAGCAACAGATCATTAAGATCATGATTTGAGCAATATTGATGTGTTTTTGCTTGATGAATAGCGAAGAACACACACAATACCAACAGCTCTGATACCAATTGATAGGTTCAAGTGGATCAATATTGCATCAAATCAGAATGATAGAGGTACAAACACAACAGTTCAATCAACAAGACAATCCATTACTAAATAATTCTCTTGTATTGATGATCAAAGCAAATAGTTCCAGTACAATGGTGCAGGAGAATACAATCACACACACAATTCTCTCTCTAAACTTGTAAGATGTGATCTAGACTCTCTCTCTAACATTCACTAGCAACATGCTTTATGCATCAACACTTTAGGGAAAATACAAAATTAACCCTAAACTATACAAACTTGTATAAACAAAGTACAAAGTAAATCTTCTATCAGAAACGAGCCCTAACACATATTTCCCCAACAAAAACAACAAATGCACATATACGCAATGTTAACTAAATGACCTTATTAAAAATGGGTATATATGCAAATTAACGTTGTTTATAGGGGGAAACATGCAATTGATTTTTTTGGCTGGGTAAATATGCTTTTAAAGTGTTTTGGAGGGGGGAAATATGCATTTAGCCCTTTGAAAAAATAAAAAAAATTCACAAAAAACCACAACATTTACATATATATATATATATATATGCACACCAAAAACAAATTTGATCAATAAATCAACTTTTGAAAAAATAAAAAATTTTCATATAAAATCAAAAAATTTACCTACTCACACCAAAATCAAATTTGATCAAAAAATCAACTTTCAAAAACTCAACAACTTTTCACATAAAACACAACATTTTACCTATATATAATCACAACAATCCAATCTTTCATCAGAAAACCAACTTTTGATAATATCCAAAGTTTTTATATAAGCCATAACATTTACCTATATAATCACACCAAAAACAAATTTGATCAAAAATCAACTTTTGAAAAAGATTCAATTGCATATTTACCCTATAAACACCCCTAATTGCATATTTTCCCAACTAAAAAAATCAAATGCATATATACCCAATGTTAACTAAATGACCTTATTAAAAGTGGGTAATTATGCAAACTAAAGTTGTTTATAGGGAAAATATGCAATTGATTTTTTTGGCTGGGTAAATATGCATTTAAAGTGTTTTTGATGGAGAAATATACATTTAGCCCTTTGGAAAAATAAAAAAATTTTAAAGAAAAACCACAACATTTACATATATATGCACTCCAAAAACAAATTTGAACAAAAAATATACTTTTGAAAAAATCAAAAAATTTCACATAAAATCACAACATTTACCTATATAATCACACAAAAACAAATTTGATCAAAAAATCAACTTTCGAAAACATTAAAAATTTTCATATAAAACCACAATATTTACCTATATAATCACAACAAAAACAAATTCGAACGAAAAATAAACTTTCAAAAAATCAACAAATTTTCACATAAACCACAACATTTTATCTATATTGAATCACACCTAACCAAACTTTCATAAAAAATCAACTTTTGAAAAAATCAAAAATTTTCACATAAAACCACAACATTTACCTATTTAATCACACCAATAACAAATTTGATCAAAAAATCAACTTTTGAAAAAATAAAAAATTTTCATATAAAATCAAAATATTTACCTATATAATCACACCAAAAACAAATTTGATCAAAAAATCAACTTTCAAAAACTCAACAACTTTTCACATAAAACACAGCATTTTACCAATATATAATCACAACAATCCAATCTTTCATCAAAAAACCAACTTTTGATAATATCCGAAGTTTTTATATAAGCCATAACATTTACCTATATAATCACACCAAAAACAAATTTGATCAAAAATCAACTTTTGAAAAAGATTCAATTGCATATTTACCCTATAAACACCCCTAATTGCATATTTTCCCAACTAAAAAAATCAAATGCATATATACCCAATGTTAACTAAATGACCTTATTAAAAATGGGTAATTAAGCAAATTAAAGTTGCTTATAGGGGAAATATGCAATTGATTTTTTTGGCTGGGTAAATATGCGTTTAAAGTGTTTTTGATGGAGAAATATACATTTAGCCCTTTGGAAAATTAAAATTTTTTTAAAGAAAAACCATAACATTTACATATATATGCACTCCAAAAACAAATTTGAACAAAAAATATACTTTTGAAAAAATCAAAAGTTTTCACATAAAATCACAACATTTACCTATATAATCACACAAAAACAAATTTGATCAAAAAATCAACATTCGAAAACATTAAAAATTTTCATATAAAACCACAACATTTACCTATATAATCCCAACAAAAACAAATTCGAACGAAAAATAAACTTTCAAAAAATCAACAAATTTTCACATAAACCACAACATTTTATCTATATTGAATCACACCTAACCAAACTTTCATAAAAAATCAACTTTTGAAAAAATCAAAAATTTTCACATAAAACCACAACATTTACCTATTTAATCACACCAATAACAAATTTGACAAAAAATCAACTTTTGAAAAAATAAAAAATTTTCATATAAAATCAAAATATTTACCTATATAATCACACTAAAAACAAATTTGATCAAAAAATCAACTTTCAAAAACTCAACAACTTTTCACATAAAACACAACATTTTACCAATATATAATCACAACAATCCAATCTTTCATCAAAAAACCAACTTTTGATAATATCCAAAGTTTTTATATAAGCCATAACATTTACCTATATAATCACACCAAAAACAAATTTGATTAAAAATCAACTTTTGAAAAAGATTCAATTGCATATTTACCCTATAAACACCCCTAATTGCAGATTTTCCCAACTAAAAAAATCAAATGCATATATACCCAATGTTAACTAAATGACCTTATTAAAAATGGGTAATTATGCAAATTAAAGTTGTTTATATGGGAAATATGCAATTGATTTTTTTGGCTGGGTAAATATGCATTTAAAGTGTTTTTGATGGAGAAATATACATTTAGCCCTTTGGAAAATTAAAAAATTTTTAAAGAAAAACCATAACATTTACATATATATGCACTCCAAAAACAAGTTTGAACAAAAAATATACTTTTGAAAAAATCAAAAAATTTCACATAAAATCACAACATTTACCTATATAATCACACAAAAACAAATTTGATCAAAAAATCAACTTTCGAAAACATTAAAAATTTTCATATAAAACCACAACATTTACCTATATAATCACAACAAAAACAAATTCGAACGAAAAATAAACTTTCAAAAAATCAACAAATTTTCACATAAACCACAACATTTTATCTATATTGAATCACACCTAACCAAACTTTCATAAAAATCAACTTTTGAAAAAATCAAAAATTTTCACATAAAACCACAACATTTACCTATTTAATCACACCAATAACAAATTTGATCAAAAAATCAACTTTTGAAAAAATAAAAAATTTTCATATAAAATCATAATATTTACCTATATAATCACACCAAAAACAAATTTGATCAAAAAATCAACATTCAAAAACTCAACAACTTTTCACATAAAACACAACATTTTACCAATATATAATCACAACAATCCAATCTTTCATCAAAAAACCAACTTTTGATAATATCCAAAGTTTTTATATAAGCCATAACATTTACCTATATAATCACACCAAAAACAAATTTGATCAAAAATCAACTTTTGAAAAAGATTCAATTCCATATTTACCCTATAAACACCCCTAATTGCATATTTTCCCAACTAAAAAAATCAAATGCATATATACCCAATGTTAACTAAATGACCTTATTAAAAATGGGTAATTAAGCAAATTAAAGTTGCTTATAGGGGAAATATGCAATTGATTTTTTTGGCTGGGTAAATATGCATTTAAAGTGTTTTTGATGGAGAAATATACATTTAGCCCTTTGGAAAATTAAAATTTTTTTAAAGAAAAACCACAACATTTACATATATATGCACTCCAAAAACAAATTTGAACAAAAAATATACTTTTGAAAAAATCAAAAGTTTTCACATAAAATCACAACATTTACCTATATAATCACACAAAAAGAAATTTGATCAAAAAATTAACTTTCGAAAACATTAAAAATTTTCATATAAAACCACAACATTTACCTATATAATCACAACAAAAACAAATTCGAACGAAAAATAAACTTTCAAAAAATCAACAAATTTTCACATAAACCACAACATTTTATCTATATTGAATCACACCTAACCAAACTTTCATAAAAAATCAACTTTTGAAAAAATCAAAAATTTTCACATAAAACCACAACATTTACCTATTTAATCACACCAATAACAAATTTGACAAAAAATCAACTTTTGAAAAAATAAAAAATTTTCATATAAAATCAAAATATTTACCTATATAATCACACCAAAAACAAATTTGATCAAAAAATCAACTTTCAAAAACTCAACAACTTTTCACATAGATCACAACATTTTACCAATATATAATCACAACAATCCAATCTTTCATCAAAAAACCAACTTTTGATAATATCCAAAGTTTTTATATAAGCCATAACATTTACCTATATAATCACACCAAAAACAAATTTGATTAAAAATCAACTTTTGAAAAAGATTCAATTGCATATTTACCCTATAAACACCCCTAATTGCAGATTTTCCCAACTAAAAAAATCAAATGCATATATACCCAATGTTAACTAAATGACCTTATTAAAAATGGGTAATTATGCAAATTAAAGTTGTTTATATGGGAAATATGCAATTGATTTTTTTGGCTGGGTAAATATGCATTTAAAGTGTTTTTGATGGAGAAATATACATTTAGCCCTTTGGAAACTTAAAAAATTTATAAAGAAAAACCATAACATTTACATATATATGCACTCCAAAAACAAGTTTGAACAAAAAATATACTTTTGAAAAAATCAAAAAATTTCACATAAAATCACAACATTTACCTATATAATCACACAAAAACAAATTTGATCAAAAAATCAACTTTCGAAAACATTAAAAATTTTCATATAAAACCACAACATTTACCTATATAATCACAACAAAAACAAATTCGAACGAAAAATAAACTTTCAAAAAATCAACAAATTTTCACATAAACCACAACATTTTATCTATATTGAATCACACCTAACCAAACTTTCATAAAAAATCAACTTTTGAAAAAATCAAAAATTTTCACATAAAACCACAACATTTACCTATTTAATCACACCAATAACAAATTTGATCAAAAAATCAACTTTTGAAAAAATAAAAAATTTTCATATAAAATAAAAAAAAATTTCCTATATAATCACACCAAAAACAAATTTGATCAAAAAATCAACTTTCAAAAACTCAACAACTTTTCACATAAAACACAACATTTTACCTATATATAATCACAACAATCCAATCTTTCATCAAAAAACCAACTTTTGATAATATCAAAAGTTTTCATATAAACCATAACATTTACCTATATAATCACACCAAAAACAAATTTGATCAAAAAATCAACTTTTAAAAAACATTCAATTGCATATTTACCCTATAAACACCCCTAATTGCATATTTCCCCAACTAAAAAAATCAAATGCATATATACCTAATGTTAACTAAATGACCTTATTAAAAATGGGTTTATATGCAAATTAAAGTTGTTTATAGGGGAAATATGCAATTGATTTTTTTGGCTGGGTAAATATGCATTTAGCCCTTTCAAAAAATCAAAAATTTTCACAAAAAAGCACAACATTTACTTATATATGCACACCAAAAACAAATTTGATAAAAAATCAACTTTTGAAAAAATAAAAAATTATCACATAAAATCACAACATTTACCTATATAATCACACAAAAACAAATTTGATCAAAAAAACAACTTTCAAAAACATCAAAAATTTTCATATAAAGCCATAACATTTACCTTTATAATCAAAACAAAAACAAATTCGATCAAAAAATCAACTTTCAAAAAATTAAGAAATTTTCACATAAACCACAGCATTTTATCGATATTTAATCACACCAAACCAAATTTTATCTAAAAATAAACTTTTGAAAAAATAAAAAATTTTCACATAAAACCACAACATTTACCTATTTAATCATATCAATAACAAATTTGATCAAAAAATCAACTTTTAAATAAAGAAAAAATTTTCACATAAAATCAGAAAATTTACCTATATAATCACACCAAAAACAAATTTAATCAAAAAGTCTACTTTTAAAAAATAAAAAAATTTCACATAAAATAAAAAAATTTACCTATATAATCACACCAAAAACAAATTTGATCAAAAAATCAACTTTCAAAAATCAACAACTTTTCACATAAAACACAATATTTTACCTGTATATAATCACAACAATCTAATCTTTCATCAAAAAATCAACTTTTGATAACATCAAAAGTTTTCATATAAACCAGAACATTTACCTATATAATCACACCAAAAACAAATTTGATCAAAAAATCAACTTTTGAAAAAGATTCAATTGCATATTTACCCTATAAACACCCCTAATTGCATATTTCCCCAACTAAAAAAATCAAATGCATATATATACCCAATGTTAACTAAATGACCTTATTAAAAATGGGTATATATGCAAATTAAAGTTGTTTATAGGGGAAATATGCAATTAATTTTTTTGGCTGGGTAAATATGAATTTAAAGTGTTTTGGTGGGGGAAATATGCATTTAGCCCTTTGAAAAAATAAAAAAGTTTCACAAAAAACAACATTACATATATATGCATAGCAAAAAGAAATTTGATCAAAAAATCAACTTTTGAAAAAATCAAAAATTTTCACATAAAATCACAAAATTTACCTATATAATCACACAAAAACAAATTTGATCAAAAAATCAACTTTCGAAAACATCAAAAAATTTCATATAAAACCACAACATCTATACTACATTATAAAACATCTTGTATGGGCAAAATAGTAAATTAACATTTTCCTTAATGTTGAAATCTTAATCATGTGTAGTGTCAACAGCCTTAAAATGCAGGGACCAAACTTGTCATGTGAGAATGTTTAATGTACAGGGTCTTAACCCTTGTTGAACACAACGACTGCAAACAAAAATCTGCAACAAAGCAGATCTGCAATACCAACACACAAACGCAAAGCAACAAAGAAGAAGAAAGAATTCCACGATGCTTTTGCTCCTGTTCTATCAATCAGTACACGGTTAAGGAAAAATAGGCGGTGAAGTGAACAGTCAAATCTCACCTGCATCTTGCTATATATCGGTTCATTACTCGCCTGCTTTAGATGCTTGCCATTCAATTCGGTTCATTACTCCATATCTCAGATTTGTTACTCATGCTCCTGCTCTAATAATTTCTTTATCAAACTTATAATTTATGTTCAATCCGAGGGTTTGGGTTTCATTGAATACGGTTTTGGGTTAATGGTTTGTGTTTTGTTACTCCTGTTACAAGTTGCGTTTGTGGATCAATCTTCAATACGAGGTATGTTGTGTTTTGTTGTATTTGTGTTCTATTGTGTTGTATTTGGGTTTATGGCTCTGTAAAAACGACCATTTTGTCAGCAGCAGCAAATTTCAACAGCAACAGCACTTAGTGTTTTTAAATATAATCTTTTTGGGCCATTTTTGCTTATAAAACTTTAGTTTTTGAAATAGCAGCAACACATGTGTGTGTTTGTGTTTGAAACAGCAGCTTCAACACACTTAAAATATGTGTGTATGTGTGTATGTGTGTGTGTTTGGGCCATTTAACCTGCTGCTGTTTAATCTGTTGCTTTTTTAATCTGAATGTGTGTGTTAGTATGATAAAGACTTTAAAAAACACACACCTTCATACTATAAACCGCAGCTTCACCTATGTGTATGTGTATAAAACTTGTTGATGTTGCTGTCTTGTGTATATGTGTGTGTGTGTGTGTGTTTGAAACAGCAAAAACTTGTTGCTGCTATGTTGTATGTATGAAAGCATGTATAAAACTTTGAGTTTTTGAAACAGCAGCAACACATATGTGTGTGTGTGTGTGTTTGAAACAACAACTTCAACACACTTAAAATATGTGTGTGTGTGTGTGTGTTTGGGCCATTTAACCTGCTGCTGTTTAATCTGTTGCTGTTTGAATCTGAATGTATATGTTAGTATGATAAAGACTTTAAAAAACACACACCTTCATACAATAAATAGCAACTTCACATGTCTGTATGTGTATGAAACTTGTTGTTGCTGCTAGGTTGTGTATGTGTGTGTGTGTGTGTTTGAAACAGCAAAAACTTGTTGCTGCTATGTTGTGTGTATGAAAGCATGTATAAAACTTTGAGTTTTTGAAACAGCAGCAACACATATGTGTGTGTGTGTGTGTTTGAAACAGCAACTTCCAACACACTTAAAATATGTGTGTGTGTGTGTGTGTGTGTTTGGGCCATTTAACCTGCTGCTGTTTAATCTATTGCTGTTTGAATCTGAATGTATATGTTAGTATGATAAAGACTTCAAAAAACACACACCTTCATACAATAAATAGCAACTTCACATGTCTGTATGTGTATGAAACTTATTGTTGCTGCTAGGTTGTGTATGTGTGTGTGTGTGTGTTTGAAACAGTAAAAACTTGTTGATGCTGCTGTGTTGTATGTATGAATGTATGTTGTTGCTTATGATTGTTTATATGTTGTTGCGTATGAATGTATGTATGAACTTGCTTCTGCTTATGAATGTGTTTGGGTTGTGTTGTATGTATAAACAATGAAAGCATGTATAAACTATGTGTGTGTGTGTGGGGGGGGGGGGGTTAAACAGTTGTTGCTGTTTATATAAAGTTGTTATGTTGTGAGTGATAATGAATTCTCAAAAATACAAAAGAAAGTTGTTGCTGCTGTTTAATTTTTTTTTTAAACTGATGACGTTTGAATCTGCTGCTGTTTGAATCTGCTGTTGTGTTGTGTATATTTTTTTAATTTTTTTTTCGGTTTTGTGTGTATTTTAGATTTGGGGGTAGGGTGGGTGGGGAGCTAAAATATGTTTGTATCGGTTGTGTATATGTGTGTGTGTGTGTGTTTGAAACAGCAAAAACTTGTTGATGCTGTTGTGTTGTATGTATGAATGTATGTTGTTGCTTATGAATGTTTATATGTTGTTGCGTATGAATGTATGCATGAACTTGCTTATGCTTATGAATGTGTTTGGGTTGTGTTGTATGTATAAACAATGAAAGCATGTATAAACTATGTGTGTGGGGGGGGTGGGGGGTTAAACAGTTGTTGCTGTTTATATAAAGTTGTTGTGTTGTGAGTGATAATGAATTCTCAAAAATAAAAAAGAAAGTTGCTGCTGCTGTTTAATTTTTTTTTAAAAACTGATGATGTTTGAATCTGCTGCTGTTTGAATCTGCTGTTGTGTTGTGTATATTTTTTTTTTATTTTTTCGGCTTTGTGTGTATTTTAGATTTGGGTGTAGGGTGGTTAGGGAGCTAAAATATGTTTGTATCGGTTGTGTATATGTGTGTGTGTGTGTGTGTGTTTGAAACAGCAAAAACTTGTTGATGTTGTTGTGTTGTATGTATGAATGTATGTTGTTGCTTATGAATGGTTATATGTTGTTGCGTATGAATGTATGTATGAACTTGCTTATGCTTATGAATGTGTTTGGGTTGTGTTGTGTGTATAAACAATGAAAGCTTGTATAAACTATGTGTGTGGGGGGGTTAAACAGTTGTTGTTGTTGTTTATATAAAGTTGTTGTGTTGTGAGTGATAATGAATTCTCAAAAATACAAAAGAAAGTTGCTGTTGCTGTTTATTTTTTTTAAAAACAGATGATGTTTGAATCTGCTGTTGTTTAATCTGCCGCTGTTTGACTCTGCTGCTATGTTGTGTATATATTTTTTTTCTTTTTCGGTTTTGTGTGTATTTTAGATTTGGGGTATGTGGTTGTGGAGCTAAAATATGTTTGTATCGGTTGAAGATGAAGCTGGTTTGATATTAAATGTGTTTCTTTGGCAGTTTTGCGTATAAAACTTTGAGTTTTTGAAACAGCAGCAACACATATGTGTGTGTGTGTGTGTGTTTGGGCCATTTAACCTGCTGTTGTTTAACCTGTTGCTGTTTAAAATATGTGTGTGTTTGGAACAGCAGCTTCAACATTAGGAGGTTTACGAGTTTAAAGAGGGGGGGTCTGTTTGGGCTGCAAATAGCCTAATAACAGCACCAAAAGTTGTTTTCAGACTCTGTTTGACTACTGTTGTTTATAGCAGCCCAACAACAACAGCATACTATTGTTGTTAGCCGCTGATATGGCTTCTTAATGATTTGGCTGCATACCCCACTGTCTAAACTGCATGTTCAAAGGTTTAATTTGAAGTTAAAAAGTTGATTAAATGGGTAAAATTGGCTGCTATACTTTGTTGATGTTGTTGCTGTTTATGTTGTTTAAAGAACAGTTTAAACAGAATGTGTGTATAAATGTGTGTATCAACAGCAGCAGCACATTTCAATTCAAAATCTTTCATTTATAATTGAATGTGCGTTTTTTGAACCGAGGGGGTGGGGTTAATTATAAATTTATATAAGTGTGTGTTGTATGAATGTGTTGTGTGTTTTAGTATAGATGAGTGTGTGTGTAACAGCAGCAACTGTTTATATGTTGTTGCTGCTGATTATATGTTGTTGCTTATGGATCCAAATAGGCTAGAATAAAAGCTAAACTAATTATGGGTCAAAATGGATTACATGTATGAATGTATGTATGAACTTGCTTATGGTTTTAATGAAAGTATGTATGAATGTATGTGTTGCTTATGAATGTTTATATGTTGTTGCTTATAAATGTATGAATGAATGTATGTATGAACTTGCAACTTGAATGTGTGTGTGGGGGGAAGGGGTTGGGTTAAACAGTTTCTGCTGCTGCATATGGAATATAAAACAGAATGTGGCATTGGGTGGGCGGGATTAAACCTGCGGCTGCACATTGATGATAAAGCAACAACACACACAACTGATGTTGGTGATTATGGTTTAAACCCGCTGCTGCACATTAGGGTTTATCACGCGCTTGGTATATAACCAAAAATCATGTTGGTTGGGTTTTGAATGGTGTAAGGAGACTGATGTAGAAATGACAGGTTGAGTTAATTGATTTGGCGACTCTAATGATTTAATTTTGCAGATAAATTAAGGACTAAGTGCGCAAGGATTATGGTTGCAACTATATTTGGGCAGAGCATGATACAATTGATGGTGGTGATTATGATATGATGCTCATAGGTTGTAACAAATTCAAGTAAGCATTTTTAGCCTTTTTAGCATTTTTAGGATCCAAACATGCTTATCATCTTTATGTCTTTACCTCATGGCATCATATGTGATTTTACCAACAAACGTTAATATATGTGTAAGGTATGTGTACTAATGTATTATTTGTTTTGTGTAGGCTCTATAACCAAAACTCTGATTATTGATGACAAGTTGACAACGGTATAAGATGTGAGTGAAGCAAAGTGGAATGAGCATGTGTTATTTTGTATGTGGAAATCGCAAGGAAAGACTGGATTTGGGAAAGATGGTGATATATGGAAGGTTTTATGTAAGAGTTGTTCGATGTTATGAGTTGGGCCAAGATAAAAAGGTCAACTTTATTCTATTATTGCATATTTGACTTGATTTGATTCGTGCGGTATAATTTGCCGAGCTACATGTGTGCCAAGTCAATCACCAAGACATGTGTAGTCTATGTTGTGTACATGACAAAACAAGATGTCATATCCGAGAACAATGTTGTAAATTGTCGTCGCCGCTGCATCGTGCGGGTACTTTCCTAGTTTACCTATATAATCACAAAAAACAAATTCGATCAAAAAATCAATTTTCAAAAAATCAACAAATTTTGACATAAACCACAACATTTTATCGATATTTAATCACACAAAACCAAACTTTTATAAAAAAATCAACTATTGAAAAAATAAAAAAATTTCACATAAAACCACAACATTTACCTATTTTATCACACCAATAACAAATTTAATCAAAAAATCAACTTTTGAATAAAGAAAAAATTTTCACATAAAATCAGAAAATTTACCTATATAATCACACCATAAACAAATTTTATCAAAAAATCAACTTTTGAAAAAATAAAAAATTTTCACATAAAACCAAAAAATTTACCTATATAATCACACCAAAAACAAATTTGATCAAAAACTCAACTTTCAAAATAATCAACTTTTAAAAAAATCAACAACTTTTCACATTAAATACAACATTTTACATGTATATAAATACAACAATCCAATCTTTCATCAAAAAATCAACTTTTGATAACATCAAAAGTTTTCATATAAACCATAACATTTACCTATATAATCACACCAAAAACAAATTTGATCAAAAAATCAACTTTTGAAAAAGATTCAATTGCATATTTACCCTATAAACACCCTAATTGCATATTTCCCCAACTAAAAAAATCAAATGCATATATATACCCAATGTTAACTAAATGACCTTATTAAAAATGGGTATATATGCAAATTAAAACTTATTATAGGGGAAATATGCAATTGATTTTTTTTTGCTGGGTAAATATGAATTTAAAGTGTTTTGGAGGGGGAAATATGCATTTAGCCCTTTGAAAAATAAAAAAATTTCACAAAAAACCACAACATTACATATATATGCACAGCAAAAACAAATTTGATCAAAAAACAACTTTTGAAAAAATAAAAAATTTTCACATAAAACCAAAAAATTTACCTATAAAATCACACCAAAAACAGATTTGATCAAAAAATCAACTTTCAAAAAATCAACAAATTTTCACATAAAATACAATATTTTACATGTATATAAATACAACAATCCAATCTTTCATCAAAAAATCAACTTTTGATAACATCAAAAGTTTTCATATAAACCATAACATTTACCTATATAATCACACCAAAAACAAAATTGATCAAAAAATCAACTTTTGAAAAAGTTCAATTGCATATTTACCCTATAAACACCCTAATTGTATATTTCCTCAACTAAAAAAATCAAATGCATATATATACCCAATGTTAACTAAATGACCTTATTAAAAATGGGTATATATGCAAATTAAAACTGTTTATAGGGGAAATATGCAACTGATTTTTTTTTTGCTGGGAAAATATGAATTTAAAGTGTTTGGATGGGGAAATATGCATTTAGCCCTTTGAAAAAATAAAAAAATTTCACAAAAAACCACAACATTACATATATATGCACAGCAAAAACAAATTTGATCAAAAAAACAACTTTTGAAAAAATCAAAAATTTTCACATAAAATCACAACATTTACTTATATAATCACTCAAAAACAAATTTGATCAAAAAATCAACTTTCGAACAAAACAAAAATTTTCATATAAAACCACAACATTTACCTATATAATCACAACAAAAACAGATTCGATTAAAAAATCAACTTTCAAAAAATCAACAACTTTTCACATAAGACTTATGAGTTTTAAATGTATTTTCCTAATTGTCATGTTTTATTTATAGTCTAGGATCCTAAGTGTCATTAGTCCAAAGTGTCATTAGGTTATAAATAGTAAAGTGCAATTAGGGTTTAGTAGCTTGAATGAGCAAGATTGAGGGAGTTTCCATGTAAACAAAATCTGATGCAATCAATATAGATCAAATTGGGTTTTATTAGAGTGTTCTTCATTTGTTCATCATGTTTTATGCATTTTATCCAAATCTTCACAAAAAACACTGATTCAAATCTGATTGGGACCAACACAAAAAGTGAGAAATGATAGATACACTAGACATTCTCTGTTACATCATTTTCAAATAATAAAGACTGATAATTGTAAATTGATGTGCGAGACAGCTTAGGCAATTAGACTGAAAAAGTAAGTTCATTGTTGACAAATCTAAAACATAAAGATCTTTGTGTTAAGTTTCATTGTCATACATGTCTAAATATATCTCTTTTGATGAACTTCTTGTGATGTTATTTGAACATAATCGGGTAACGATACAATCTATTCAGTGTGATGAACCGCATCGTGAGCTTCTTTGTTGTGGTTCCCACAGACCTGAAGTCTCACATGAAGTCCCTTTTGAGCTTCAAGGTGCAACAAAAGATTCCCAAAGATGGAACAAAAAGAGTCCCAAATGAGGACCGTCACCAAAAATTCCAAAATGGAATTTAGAAGATTCCCAAGGGGAACAATGAATCAGTGTTTTTGGTGAAGAATTTAAATAAAATGACATAAAATGGATGAATATGACATGAACAATGAAGAACACTTAATAAAACCTCACTTTGATCTATTTGATTTGCATCAGATTTACAATAAGTGATAAGACCCCAAATCTAGCTCATTCAAGCTTTCTAATTGACATTTACTATTTATAGCCTAATGACACTTTAGACTAATGACAATTAGGACCCTAGACTTAGACTAAAACATGAAAAATGTAAATAATACAAATAAAACTCTAATGTTTAGTCTAATATATACTGTGTCACAAAGACAAAATATATATATATTACATAAAATACTAAAAATGACGAAAACTATTAAATATATTTTGTTGACACAAAATATATTTATTAACAATAAAACTCCGTCGCCTTCAACGTCTTGCCTCTAATCTTCGACCCGAACACGTCATCTTGACTTTTGCATTGACTTTGACCATTGATGTTGACTTTTGTTGACTTTGACTATGTTGATAATATTAGACTAAACTTCAGGTCCAACAAATAGGCAAAAGAAAATTCCAAAATGGAATTCAAAAGAAGTCCCAAAGCGGACCAAATCCAAATAGAACCCAAATTCCACACTGTTTATGTTGTAAGTGACCATGCTTTTTGTCATAAAACATTCTGGTAGTTGCTGACAAGGAAATATATTGACATATGTATACATGTGGGTCATATAAGTCATTTTAATCGAACCTTAATCTCATCATGATACTGAAAAAGTAAGTGTGTCAACTCGAGCTAATTGGTATGTTTTCATATAATCACTCAATCTAACACAAGTCAAATGTCCATTCAAAACCTGCAAAAACATGTTCAGATAATGTGTGGTATGATCTCACTGCGATATATTGATTCCCTGCATTGCATATGTATTTACTTTAATGTGTGTGCTTTGTGTGTGCAGGCATATGGATTCTTTAAAGATAAAACGACATCCTTTTTAAACTTAAAATTTCAAGAAATTTCAAGTTTAGGGGGAGAAATAAGTTGAAAAGTATTTTATTTTTGAAAAGAAAAAATAAAAAAATTGAAAAACATCAAAAATTTTGTGTTGAATGAAAGGATCAAGTGATTATTGCATACAAATGTATTGTTTGTGTTGATTAAAACAAACCCAAGGTCTTGTGATTATTTTTCATTAAAAATGCTTCGTGATATTGAAATATTGGTGGTGCAAAATTTTTGTAAAAAGAAAATCAATGAGAAAATGTGAAGTTAAAGTGTGTGACATTTTAATTGTGAATTAATTAAAATTAAATTTAATGCCCTAATTCATGATTGAAATTAATTGCATAGACCCTAATTAAGGATGTCATGTCTAATTAATTTGTCAAGAATATTGCAGGTGCAATAAATGCAGTTGAAAAGTCAACAGACGAAGAAAATTGTCAAAATGTTGTAGCCGGGTGATGGAATTTTTATATCACTGTGTAGCCGGGTGATGAAATCACATGCTACTGTGTAGCCGGGTAATGAAGACTTATGCTACTGTATTGCCGGGTGATGGGTAATTCAAGTCAAGGTGTAGTCGTTTCAAATTATTTGTGCTTTAAAATGTGACACGACTCAACTATGACACGACCAAACTGTGTCATGCCTTGATTGTTGAAGTGTTATTAATGTTGACCCGCCTCAACTTTTGACACGTCTTAACAAGTGTTCAATCGACTAAGACTTGTGAAATATTATTGATTCAAGTTTTGACACAACCAAACAATGTCTGGCCCATGTCAACAGTACATTACATGACTATGTCAAGAAGAAGATGATAATGATGAAAGTGGGGATGATAGTGGAAATGGTGATGATAACCGTGAAGATGATGATGAAGATGAATGTGATCATGTTGAGACTGATAGTGATGATTCAAATGATGGAAATGATGGTAGTGAAACTGTTGAAGAAGAAGATGTGATTGAAAATGTAGAAGAAGATGTAGAAAATATTACTGTGATGGAACCGTTTGTTGAAGAAACTGTGTCTCAAGGTGAACCTGTAATAGGTGAAATCGTGTCAGAATCGAATGAACCGATTGATGTGGTACAGATTGCTCAAGAAGTGATAGCTGAAGCTGAGTCTGTGGCACATGCAGATGATGAAGTTAAAGTTATTGTGCATGTTTCTGAACCTAATGATATTGCCACAACTTCTACTCTAGCAACTGAACATGCTGAACAACCCATGGGGTCTTCACCTAAGGTTGGTTCACCTAAGGTTGGTTCAGATGTTAATATGAATGAAGAAGAAGATGAAAATTTTCATTTAAAGAGGATGATAGCTAAGTTACTTGATGACAATGCTCAGTTGAAGGCTTCAAATGAGCGAAAGAAGAAAAGATTAGCTGAGTTTTGGGCTATGCATCAGAAAAATTCTGAAACTTTCAAAGTGTTAGTTGCTGAGTATGAAAACCTGAAGATTAACTATGAGGAGTTATGTGCTGAATGCAATACTTTGAAGGCTGAAAAAGAAGTGCTAGAAAGGTGGTTAAAAGAAAAGAAGATCGTCAGAATCTGACAAAGATTTTTCAGTCAAAGAAGACGTTGGAGTGTCTGATACTCCTAGGGACGTCACCATTTACTATACTCGATCACGATGATCTAAAACTGTGACTGAACCGATTGAAGAATCAATCTCTATTCCCGATGATGATGCTGCTACTGTTACATATGACAAAGCGGAGGGAAAACGTAAACTTGACACTGTGCCTGAGTTTGTGGAAGAAGATATTACTGTCAAGAAGCCTAGGACCGAGGAAGTTGCCCAGGATGAGCCGGTTCAAGCTATGGCTGAAAAGGAAATAGAAACAGTGAATATTTCTGATGAAGTAGGCCCGTCAAGTTCTGAACAAGAAGTTGATGTTATTGAAGATATTCCGATTGATTTGGATGCACGATTTGCATTTTTGGAGCGTATGAAGTACAATCCTGTTTATCTAAATGGACTCAATGTCATTCAGATAAACGAGGAATATGAAAAGTGTATAAGTGCTCAAGATCGGGTAGATGGTGATGATCGTGAGTTTGTAGTTGAACCGGGTGAGTGGACTCCATTACAAGAAAGCCTAAACATTGATGATCTTGCTCCGCAAGAACTGTATCATCAGAACCCTGAGGAGATGACCACGGGTGATATGAGATCATGGTTGTAGTCCAGAAACTACCCATATAAGAGTTTGCAAAGGCTTAAGAAAGAATCTTTGAAGAAATTAGTCAAAAGTTTTCAACCCTCAGAGAAAATGCAAAATCGGATGCTATTCTTAGACTATCATAATCCACAATACTATGAACTTACCAAAAAGTTCAGAGTATTAGAGCCCAAAGAGATACCACTTATGGCATTACCGGTAGATGCACATAAGACACGAAAAGAGATGATAGATATGTTTCCAAGTGAGATGAAATCATATCATGTGCCAGTGGAAGTACGTGAATCATGGCACAAGGCATCAACGGCAGGTGATATTGTGAGATCACTGTTGTGTAAAGGTCAATCTGTTGCTGATCTTCTTGATACCATGATTGTTACAGAAAAAGACAAAAGATGTGAACATTATAGCATGGAAGTATGATGAAGTATTTGACGCTTTCATGATCAAGAGAGTTAATGGTTTGAGCGATATATTTCACTACTACTCGAGTATCTTCAAACTGCCTGTTCCAGATCTCAAGGAGTTGAACAAACTGAGGTTGATCAATCATATAAGAGCCGAGAGAGGTGAAAAATGTGTTATGCTATTGGATGCTGGAATCAGTAGAATGCCAAAGTTTTTGGAATTTCGTGGTTAACAAAAGGATAAAATATATCTTTATAAGAAGAATAAGAAACAGAAGTTGATTCTCAGAGATATGTACCTTGAAGAGTTTTCAGATGAATATTTTGACAAGGTAACCGATCCTGGATTGAAGATTTTTTATGGATCACAAAAGACAAAACCAATACTCAAGTTTTTCTATCACGAGGAAACTTTTGAGTTAAAATTGGTTCGTGACTTAGACGATTGGGATCGTGACATGATCACATTATTCAGTACATTTGAGCTGAAACTGTTACACCAATCGTATATTGATCATATGAGATGTCACAAGATGGAGAAGATGAAGAATCCATTGGCTGAGGCTGATAGAAGGTTATTTGAGATAATGATCGAGGTAATCAGAGCTGCTATTAAAAAGATCTGATTAAGGAAAGCATTACTTCATGCCAACCTTGTGAAGATTGACATTCAAGATATCGAGTTTATGCGAATCACATCCAAGGAGACCTTAGAAGTACGTGCAAAAGGAATGAAGAAGCCGTATGAGTTTTATGCTAACATTGATTTTGCAAGTATTTCCTTGGAGACGCTTAAACAAATGGCTGCTTGTGACATTCTCACCAATGAGTAAAATCCAAGACAAGCCAAGTAGCTGAAAAGTTCAAGTCTTGCATTGAAGAAGCAATTAAAGAACAAGAGGATTTTGCCGGGAAGCCTTTACTAGATGTCAAGGAAGAACAAGAAGAATTTTGATTGATAAGATGATAGGTTCAATTGGATCGTTAATATCACTCAAATGATCAGAATAAAGCGTACAAACAAACGAATCAATCACAAACACAGTTCATACTCATAAATTCTCTTTGTATTTGATGATCAAAGCAAATTCGCAGTACAATGTGCAGGAGAAAACAAATACACACAGTTAATTCTCTCTCTAACAGTGCAAAAAGTAGTCTACCTAACACACGCACACTACATGCTTTATAACAAACACAATGCAAGTTTAAGGAAAATACATAATAAACCCTAAACTATGCAAACATATACAATTACAAAAATACAAAGTAAATCTTAACAGGAAATAGCCCTAACAGTACTCCCCCTAAGATTTATCTTTGGATCTTCAAAAACTTCAAACTTTTTCTTCGTTTATCAGCATCAATCTTCAATCCTTTTCTACCATTCTTCTGGCTCTTCTTTCACATCCAGCAATTCTCGCCCTTTATACTCCTCTTTTTCTTTTAGAGCTTCTTCAATGCAGGATTTGAACTTTTCGGCGAGCTTGGCTTGTCGAGGTTTGGATTCATTAGTCAGGATTGGCAGAGCATTCATACGTCTAAGTGAGTCCAGATTCAAACCTGCAAAATCGATATTAGCATAAAATTCAAACGGCATCTCTTGGCCCTTGACTTTCACCTCCAAGGTTCCTTTTCTGGATATCCTCATATATTCTATCTCCGGCAAGTCAACCATTACGAGATTAGAATTGAGCATAGCTTTCCTCACTCGAATCTTTTCAGTAGCGGCAGCAATCACTTCAATCATAACCACAAATAGCTTTCGATCAGCTTCTGCCAATGCATCTTTACACTTCTCCATTCGACAGCTTCTCAAAAAATCTATATATGAAGGATGCAACAACTTCAATTCAAACGTACTGAAAAGTGTAATCATGTCTTCATCCCAATTCTCCAAGTTTCGCACAAGCTTTAGTTCAAATGTCTCCTGATTGTAAAATACTCTCAGTATTGGCTTTGTCATTTGACTTCCATCTATCACCTTCAATCCAGGATCTGTGATTTTATCAAAATATTCGTCCGAGAACTCTTCTAAGTACATATCCTCGGTCACCACTAATCTCTTCTTCTTTCTCTGTTTCTTTGCTTGTACATATGCAGTGTCTTCTTGTTGACCTCTAAAGTCGAGAAACTTTGCAGTTCTACTCAAACCAGCATCAAGAAGAATCACGCATTTATCACCACGCTCAGCATGCGTGTGATTAATTAGCCTCAACTTGTTCAACTCTTTCAGATCCTGAACCTCCAGTTTGAAAATACTTGAGTAGTAATGGTAAACGTCACACAAACCATTTACTCTCTTGATAATAAACGCGTCAAAGACTTCATCATATTTCCAAGCAATTATTTTAACTTTCTTGTTCTTCTCAGGCACAATCATAGAATCTAACAACTCAGCAACTGATTGTCCTTTGCTCATCATCGATCTAACCACATCTCCAGGTGTTGATGATTTATGCCAACTCTCACGAACCTCCATTGGAATGTTATAAGATTTGACTTCACTAGGAAACATATCCATTAGTTCATGCCTCTTTTTGTGTGCATTTTCAGGTAATGCCATCACAGGAATCTCTTTAGGTCCTAACACCTTGTATCTTTTGGTCAACTCAAAGTACTGTGGATTGTTATAATCCAAGTAAAACATTTTGTTGTACATCTTCTCTGTTTTCATGAAACTGACCACTATTCTCCTTAAAGATTCAGACTTCAACCTTTGCAAAGTTTTATACGGATAGTTCCTCGAACTCAACCAACTTCGCATCTCAAAAGTAGTCATTTCATCCGGATTTGGATGATAAAGCTCAGTAGGAGGTAAGTCATCTATATTCAAACTTTCTTGTAATGGATTCCATTCGCCCATTTCAGTCACAATCTCCTTCTTATCTGCTTCAACTTTATCTTGATGAATCAGACATTTCTCGTACTCTTCATTGATCTGAGTTACCGTCAACCCATTCAAAAACACCGAATTATACTTCATTCTTTCAAGATACGCAAATCTCTCAGCCAAATCATTAGGTAACTCTTCAACTGTGTTCTGTACTGGCTCCGGCTCAGCTTCATCCTCAGATTCAGTCCAATCAATATCCAAATCATCTAACGCTTCAATCATGGGTGCTTCGTCAATTTGAATCGGCTCAACTTGACTAACAACTTCAGATACTATTTCAGGCCCACTTTCCACTTCAACAGCTTCAGCTTGAATCGGCTCAAACTGAACTGTATCTCCAGAGTTAACATCTTTCTCACTGTCAGCTGCCTCAAATACTTCTGTTTCAGCTTCAGACACAATCTCAGCTTCAACAATTTGCTCAACCTCAACTTCAGCTACAGATTGAATCGGCTCAATCTGCACTGGTTTATCTATCTTCGCCTTCTTTGAGCTTCCTTCATCACCAAATATTTCAGGAATAGCGTCAATTTTCCTCTTTCCCTCAGCTTTATCCATCTTGACAGTTTCAGCTTCAGCTTCATCGGGAACAATAATTGGTGATTCAACCAAGATTCCAGCATTTGCCACACCTCGCGCTCTGGTTAAGTAAACTTTTGGCACTTCAGCTCCAGACACTTCAACTACATCATCAGAAAAATCTTTGTCTGATAGTGATGAGCCAGCCTTCTTTGGTTTCATATCCTCCAATTCCTTCTCAAGCATTTCTTTCTCACATTCCAAAGTGTTACACTCAGCCTTAACCTCAGTATAATCATATTTTAAGTTTTCATATTCCTCCTTCAGCTTCTCATGATCATCTTTTAGCTTCCTATGTTCAGCAACCAGATTTACATGATCTTTATCTAACTTCTTGAATATTTCCAAATTCTGTTTGTGAATATCCCAATACTCATCACACCTTTTCTTCTTACGTTCATTGGAAGCTTTTAACAAATCATTCGCCTTGATTAATTTTTCAACAATTTCTTCCAATTCAGCAATCCGTTTCTCCTTTTCTTCATAAATTTCATCAACACTTGGCCCAATGTTTGGTGAAGACTCCAAACCTTGTCCAATGTTTTCATCAAAAATTGGATCAGTAACGCCAGCATCCACTTCCTCTATCTGTGCAATAGATTCAGCTTCGGCCATTACTGTCTGAGCAATCTCAATCACATCCACCTCTTCAGGCTTTTCTACTACTTTCTTCTTCTTTCTAACATATTGTACTGACACATCTTTCTCAACAACAACAGAAGCAACCTCAACAGGTTCTTCTACAACCATAGGTTCAGCAACCTCTAACTCAGTCTCTATTGGTTCAGCCTCCTCTGAATTAGATTCAGATTCAGCATCATTACCACCATCATCATTATCGTCATCACCATCACTATTACCATTTCCATCATTTACCTCATTTTCATCTTCACCATCATCACTTTCATCTATCTCTCTATCAACAAGATCTGCTGGATTAACAACCTCTCCATGAGATATGTGATAGTAAACTCCTTCCACATCTTCTTCATTGTTGATTATATCTCTCATATAATCAAACAATTCAATGTTAGGCACATTCCCGATGCTCATCTTGCGGTAAGATAAATCGTTCATGTCCTCAGTATACAACATGCCTCCAGCATAACCTTCACTCCTGATTATTGGATAGGCAATGTTTATCATCAATTGCAGAAACCTTGGATACATCAAAAATTTGAACCTCTTGCCCTTCACCAAGTTAAATACAAACCCATTCATTATCCATCTCGACATGTTGAATGGTTTGTTTTCTGCAATTGCCACTATCGGGGATGCAATGTCAGAGGGAAAATTATCAAAACCTGCACTTCTCCTTGACATGCATTGCTGTATAACATAACACAGCAATTTATACTTCTTCCCCAACTTTGCTCTGAAAAACTGTGACTTTGGAAACACAGGTGGATGTCCCATGTTCACAAAACCAGTTTTACACTCCTCCATTGTCAGTTCATCCATCATTCCTACCTCATCCTCATCAATTCTAAGAGCTTGCCTGATAGCTTCTTCAGTAACATCTAATACCCAATCCCTAGTGATATGTCCTCTGACCATAACACCTCCATTCTCATTTCTCACAACCTCTGCTGATCTCCAGAAACACTTAATCAGCCTTGCATATATGACCGGTTTGGCACATATAGCATATACATACTTCGTCCTTTTGATGAACTGAATCATATCTCTATATCCTTCTGTCTCAGGCAATGATTCATCTAAGCATGCTACCAGATTATGCTTAGGTTCAAATTTGAGATTCTCCATCTGTTAAAACACACAAACAAACACAAAACAAGGCAAATGTATTAGATTCTTCATCAAATATATCAAAAATTAATAAGTGTTTAACTACAAGTTAGGAAGCAAAAACATTAACATAATCATTTTTAATCCTAGATTGTTCTAATAACTTGATTTTCATCATTTTAATCAAACAACATTGGATTTTAAAGATTATAGTTCATGTTTAAGCTTTTAACAGTTAATCACTTAAGCAAAAGTTTTGACAAATTTTATGATGAAAAAGTTCAACATGTTTTGGTTCAGATTTAACAGGTTTAAACACTTTTAACAGATATTTTATCGTTTTGATGTTTAACTTTTAAAAGCTTCAAAGTTCATCAATGGCGATTTTATCAGTTAAGAACATTTCATTTGATTCAGTCGATTTTAAGGTGTTTTAATGCAAATGAGTGATTGAATGTTGATGATCGAGTGATTTTAACCCTAATGCAACGTTCGATTTCAGTTTTAACGCTCAAAATCAAAGTGTCGATTCAAGTTCAAAACACTGTTCATCATCGTTTTTCCTTTTAACAGTTGATTTGCAGGTCGATTTAGGTCAAAAACACATAATCTCTACCTTAATCAATCTATTAATCTTGTTACAGTGCAACAGATTGACTATGATAACAATGGCGATTTGTAGTTCAGAGTGTTTGGTGAAAGTGAATGTGTGTGAAATGATAAGTGTTGTGTGAAGAGGCGGTATTTGTATCGTCAGAAATTTTAGGTCAAACTTAAAGTGCCGGGTCAACACAAGCAAAATAGGCCCAATAACCTTGCCGGGTCAAGTACTGTAGTGACGGGTCATGTACTGTAGATACGGGTCAAGTACACAAAACAAGTCACCAACATGTGAAATTCACTTGACGGGTCAAGCACTGTTCATACGGGTAAGTCACTGTAGTGACGGGTAAAGGTTAAGGAACAACTACACCTGATGGATTTTATTCATCACCCGGCAGAATAGTTGTTATCAAAACATCACCCGGCAACTTTTATTCATCACCCGGCAACACAGTTGCTTTCCTTCTTCATCCGGCTTGCTTTCTTCATTACACGGCACCCTTTGACAACCTTCTTCACACGGCATACACACTTCTTCATTACCCGGCAACATAGTATCATACCTTTACACGGCAACAAGGTTTCTTCATTACCCGGCTGTATAGTATATACTTGTCACCCGGCAAGATATTCATGACCTTCACCCGGCTGTATTTGACATGTTCATTGCCCGGCTGTACAGTGGTCATAATATCTTCACCATTTCTTCAATCACCCGGCAAGTATCAGACTTACAACATTGCCCGGCTGAACAGTTCTTTACCCGGCAGCACAGTTGTACCTGATATCTTTACCCGGCAATAACACTTAAGCAATTTTCTTCAATTTTCCTCGTCTGTTGACTTTTTCAACGATCATTTATTGCACCTGCAACATTCTCCGACATATTAATTAGACAAGATATCCTTAAAAAGAATGTTTGTCAAATTAATTATCAAACAATATTAACATTTGCAACAAAATAACTTCCAATTAAAATTCATTTTTCTTTTTCTTCTTTTTGAAAAATGTTTTTGCACAACCAATTTTTTCTATATCCCGAAGCAAATTTTTTTTTTTTTTTTTTTTTTTTTTTAAAAAAACAAATTACGAGACCTTGGGTTTGTTTTCAACACCTCCAATACCTTTGCTTTTCATAACTAATAACCTTGTTCATTCATAACACACTTATTCAAAAACAAATTATTTTTGGATTTTGTAGATATTTTTCTTCAATCTTATTCTCCCCCTAAACTTGAAATTTCTTGAAATTTTTAAGTTTAACAAGGATGTTGATGTATCAATAATGATTCCAAATGCCTGCACACACAAAGCACACAAATTAAAATAAAGACATATGCAATGCAATGAATCAAAATATCACAGTGAGATCATACCACACATTATCTGAACATGTTTTGCAAGTTTTGAATAGACATTTGACTTATGCTTGATTGAGTGATGATATGAAAACATACCAATTAGCTCGAATTGACACACTTACTTTTTCAGTATCATGATGATATTTAAGGTTCGATTAGAATGACTTATGTGACCCACATGTATACATATGTCAACATATTTCCTTATCAAGCACTACTTGAATGCATATTGCACACAACCTGGTTACTTACAGTCATACACAGTGTGGAATCTGGGTTCTATTCGGATTTGGTCCACTTTGTGACTTCTTTTTAATTCCATCTTTGGGAATTTTTCGTTCCTATCGTTCCCCTTGGGAATCTTCTGAATTCCATTTTGGAATTTTTGTTTGGTGTTGGTCCACATTTGGGACTCTTTTTGTTCCATTTTGGAATCTTTTGCTGCACCTTGAAGCTCAAAAGAGACTTCGTGTGAGACTTCAGGTCTGTGGATACCACAACAAAGAAGCTCACGATGCGGTTCATCACACTGAGAAGACTACATCGTTACCCGATTATGGACAACTATCATCACAAGCAATGTATCAAAAAATATATATCTAGACATGTATAACAATGGAACTTAACACAAAGATCATTAAGTTTATGTTTGTCAACAATCAACTTACTTTTTCAGTCTAATTGTCTGAGCTGTCTAGCACATCAACTAACATTCATCAGTCTTTATTTTTAAAAATGATGTATCAAATAATGTCTAGTGTAACTATCATTTCTCACTTTGTGCAATATAGATTCTTATGACATGATATTTTCTTTTCTTTTGCTTTTATATTTTGTTTTTGCTTTTCTAGTTTTCTTTTTCACGCAAGCACACACAATGCAAAACATAAAGTAAAAGACAAAGGAATCAAAATATAACATCAACTTATTATATTTTTGGCTTTTATATTTTCCTGATTTTTGTTTGTTTTTCGAAAGATAGAATCAATCATGATTGATTAATCCTATGGATTGAATTAAGAATTCAAACCGTCCTGACAAAAAAGATTTTGTGAAAAGATCTGCCAGTTGTTTGTCGGTATGAACCTTAATCAAAATTATTAAACCCTTTTCAGAGTTGTCTCTTAAAAAGTGATATCTAATTTCGATGTGTTTGGTTTTAGAATGTTGAACAGGATTAGCAGTTATAAACATAGCAGCAGTATTGTCTATGTAAATAGAAGTTTTCAAAAAATTAAACCCGTAATCCAGCAACTGATTTTGTAACCATAAAACCTGAGAACATCCTGCAGATGCAGCGATATACTCTGCTTCAGCTGTGGATACAGAAACATTGGTCTGCTTCTTGCATTGCCAAGAGACAAGCCTTGGACCCAAAAATTGACAGCCACCAGTTGTCGATTTCCTGTCAAGAGCACAACCACCAAAATCACTGTCAGAATAGCTATATAGTTCAAAATTTCCTTCATAAGGATACCATAACCCAAGATTTGGTTTCCCTTTGAGATATCTGAATATACGCTTCACAGCAACAAGATGTGACTCTTTCGGATCTGACTGGTATCTGGCGCACACACACACAGCATACATGATGTCTGGTCTTGATGCAGTAAGATACATCAAAGAACCGATCATTGATCTGTATAGTGTTTGATCAACTGCTTTGCCCTTTGGATCCGGTTGAATCTTGGAGTTCACATCAGACGGAGTTCGAATTGTTTGACAATCTTGCATCTTGAATTTCTTCAACAACTTCTCAACGAACTTTGATTGATTGATGAAAATTCCGTCAGCTGATTGTTTCACTTGTAAACCAAGAAAGAAATTAATCTCCCCCATAGAACTCATCTGAAATCTGCTCTTCATAATTTCCTCGAATTCTTTGCACATTGACTCACTAGTTGATCCGAAGATAATATCGTCCACATAAACTTGAACGCACAATAAATCGTCATTATCCCTCTTCATAAACAAAGTTGGATCAATCTGACCTCTTGTAAATCCATTTTGTAGTAAATGCTTAGATAATGTTTCATACCAGATTCTAGGAGCTTGATGTAGACCGTAAAGAGCTTTACTTAACTTGTATACCCGATGAGGATAGTCTGGATCTTCGAAACCCGGAGGTTGTCTCACATACACGTCATCCGTAATTGGCCCATACAAGAAAGCACCTTTGACGTCCATTTGGAATACTTTAAACTTCATGAAAGAAGCATATGCAAGAAAAACGCGTATGGCTTCAAGTCTTGCGACCGGAGCAAACACCTCTTCGTAATCAATGCCTTCTTCCTGAGTGTATCCCTGTGCAATCAGTCTTGCTTTGTTTCTCACCACAATGCCACGTTCGTCTGGCTTGTTTTTGTACAACCATCTTGTACCTATTGCGTTTTCTCCTTCAGGTAAGTCCACAAGTTTCCAAACTTCCTGTTTGCGAAACTGAAGTAATTCCTCCTGCATTGCCTCAATCCAACTGTTATCTTTAAGCGCCTCTGAAATATTCTTTGGCACCACTTGAGATAGAAAACACGAGTAAAGACAGATATTTGCGTGCTCCGTCTGACTTCTTGTAGTTCTCTGATTCAACGGCCCGATAATCTGAGAGACTGGATGTTTCTTGTGAATTCGATGAATAGGAATATCACCTCCTTGCACTTGAGTCTCTAGATTAGAAGTATTCAGATTTGGTAGATCTTGTAGTATGGAAGAAGTATGCGGTGTGAAATTCGGGACTTGATCCGGTGAATTGATGAAGTAATCAAAAGATTCTGGAATTGCTTCACCATTCGGATCTGATGATGGTTGATTCTGAACAGATTCACCATCATTAGGAGAGATCACATCTTCTTCATGATTATTCGATTCTTGATCTTCATTTGAACCAGAAGGACCCGGAGCTTGACTGGATTTGACATGATCAGGATTGTGAAACGACATAAATGGATATTCAGAGTTGAGATTTCCATCTTCGTCATTATCAGAATCGTCACTAAAGCATCCTAAGTCGCCTGATTCCTTCCTTGCGTTTCCTGAAAAATCAAATAAGTTAGAATTGAAGGATTTCGATAATGAATCTAAATCAAATAACCATTCGGGACCATGAGCCACTAAAGGAAACGAATTTTCTAAAAACTTGACGTTGATAGTTTCAATAACAGTATTTGATTTGCTATTAAAAACCCGATAAGCTTTAGAAACAGACGAATAACCTAAGAAAAATCCATCGTCGGATTTTGACTCAAACTTCCCGAGATGTTCATTTAGATTTAGAATCGAAACCGGACAACCAAATGCTTTCAAGTAAGAAATATTTGGTTTCCTTCCAAACAACAACTCATAAGAAGTTTTCTTTTTATCATTCACTAATAATGTTCTATTTTGTACAAAACACGCAGTTGCAATGGCTTCGTCCCAAAAAGTGATCGGAATTTTGGCATCCGCAAGCATGGATCTTGCTGCTTCAATTAGTGTCCTGTTTTTCCGTTCCGCAACCCCATTCTGTTGAGGCGTTCTAGGCGCACTGAATTGTCGAGCAATCCCCTTTTCTGTACAAAATAAATCAACATTAGCATTCTTAAATTCCGTTCCATTATCACTTCTTAAAACTTTTACTTTGCATTCCAATTGATTTTCAACTTTAATGATAAATTCTTTTAATAATTCAGCCGTTTCAGATTTTGCATGCAAAAAATAAACCCATGAAAATCTCGTAAAGTCATCTATGATAACTAAACAATATGATTTTCTCCCGATGCTTTGAACGTTGGTCGGTCCAAAAAGATCCATATGTAGCATCTGCAAGGGTTTTGAAATGGAGTTTTCGAGCTTGGACTTAAAAGACATCCGATGCTGTTTGCCTTTCAGACATGCAGAACAGAGATCAGTTGTGGAGAATTTCTTCGATGGGATTCCCACAGCGTGATTTCCGGTTACCAAACGGTTCATGTTTCTGAAATTTGAGTGGCCCAGCCGTCTGTGCCATAGCTGACTCTCATCATTTGAAGCATGGGCAATGAGACAGGTTGTTTCGGTTTCGGCATCAATTTGCGACATATCCAATTTGTATACATCACGATCTCTAGGCGCTTTCACCACTACCCACTCATTGTCAATCTTGAAACCTGGTTTCAGAATATAACAAAAAGAATCATCAAAAAGAGTTGAGTAAGATTTATCACAAATTTGCGAAACACTTAGTAAGTTAAAGTTCAACTGTGCACAGTAGTTGACTTTATCAAAACTAATTACTCCATTCGAAACTGTTCCTTCGCCTGTGATTTTACCACCCGCATCACCTCCAAACGCTACGTGAGTACCATTCTTTTGCTTGAAATCCTGAAGCAAGGCATGGTTGCCTGTCATGTGCCGGCTACACCCACTATCAACGAACCACGAGTTGATAGGTCTTCTTGGGCGTACCTGCAATTCAACAAAAACACTCAGTTAGTTTGGTCAACCCAGGCCCACACGGTCTTGGGTTTTCCGAATCTATCTGCAATGGTAACTTGTTGGTATTGAACATTTTGAAAATTTGTTTCATTCAAAAGATTTTGATGCTGATAACTTCGCCCATTGGCGTTCAGTGATTGCTTTCTCCTCAAAGCAATAAACCTTTCCTCTAGTTTAGGATCAAGGTTATTTTCAAACTTTTGATTTCTTACCATTAAAGCTCTTGGTTTAAAATCATTAACCTGCACATTCTTTGAAAAGTTAGAAACAGAATTGTTTCGATTAAACTTTCTCAAAACCGGAGAATGACTTTGACTCATATTTTGAAAACCATATGAATTATTTCTTTGAAAGTTTGAGTATGGAGTCATTTCTCTAGTCGAGTTTGATCGAAAGAAACAATCCTTTGTGTCATGGTTTCTCTTCTCACAAATATCACAAAATTTGTTAAAATAACATTCTTCTGAAGAATGATTTCTTTTATCACAGTAACTGCAGTACCTGTTAAAGAAACATTCAGCAGTTGCATGATTATATCTATCACAAATTTCACAATATTTCTTGCTAATCCTAAAGAGCCGATTGTTAACTTTTGATGTTGAACCAAAACGTGATTCGTTATCTTGGTTATTCGGTTTTAGATTAACACTTCTTTGTGGAGACTTGGTTTGTGATTTTGATTGCATGGGACTTTGGTTCGATTTTAAACTGTTCTGTTTGGTCACCTTTTTGTTTTCAATTCTCTTATCATTGACAGCGGAAGACTTAGGACCTGAACCTGTTTTCAGACCAGAGTTAGATTTGATTGGAGAATTGATTGGTTTACCATAAGATCCATTTAAATCAAACGTTCCTGCAGACACAAACTTGATTTTCTTTTCTTTTGACACTTTCTTGACAGGTTTAACTTTGTCAGTTTTAACACTTTGAACTTTTGTGTTATCATTCGATTTTAAGACATTTTTGCCTTTTGACTGTTTTGTTTCAGATTGATTGTTCAGTGTTTTCGATTTTTGCTTCTTAACACTCGAAACTTCAGCTTTCTTCACTTCTTGCTTTTTGATCAACTGAGCTGCAACTTGCGCCTTTTGTTCCTTCTTCCACTTGATGTATTCAGGATCATTGTATCCTGAAAATTCTCCTTCTTCCTTCACCGGTGTTTCTGGTTCGGGATTAAGCTTAGGATATTCCACAAGTTGAATTAGAACAGGCTCAACTTTGTTTTCAGATTTGTTGCTTGCTTCATCATCAGCTTCAGTTGTCATACCATCTTCTTCTCTCAAACTTTCAATCAACACTTCAGATCCTTCAGACTCGGATTTACTTCTTTGAATTTCTTTAAATTTTCTTTCATTTTCAGGTGAATGATCAAATTCATTAAAGTTTTCCGGTAAGGTTTGTGTGATTGAATTTGGCATCGGTTCATGAGTAAAACCCAACCCGGTTTTGGTTTTGTTTCCTCTTTCTTTGATGATTTGTTTAACCATGGTTTTACAGCTTTTAACTTTTGTCAATTCAACTTGCGTGACAGCATGTGCAATTTTTTCTTGTTCAAAGTTCTTTGTCATTTCTTCAAGTTGTTTTGTCATCAGTTCCAGTTCGGTTAAGGTTTTGTTCCATGATTCTTTAAGTGACAAAATCTTCTCATCAGCAATTTTATGATCAATTTTAAGTTGTTCATGAAGTTTTTCATGTTTACTTAATTTGTCACCTATTTTGAATGAATGAGTTCGATAATGTTCTACTTGCTGAATGCACTGTTCAGAACACAACCTTTCTTTCACATCTAGGGGCAGTGGAACATAGTTGGGGGGCAATTCAGTATTAACCTTTGGTTGTTCGGTAGAAGATGAAGACTCATTGGCAGTAGCCATTAGTGCAACTTCAGATTCAGATTCTTCAGTAGGATCTGCTTTTGCGCTCCAGTCATAGTCTTCAGAATCTTCACTAACATCTTCAACTATTTTACCATCCCCTTCTTCTGACCAGTCTTCTTCTTCTATTTCACAAACCAGTGCCAGATTTGAAGTAAGATCAGATGTAAACTGTTCTGCATATGCACTCCAGTCATATCCGTCTTGTACACTCACAACTAACGCTTTAGTCTGGTCTTCTGGCTTCTTTTCATTTTCCTTCAATTCAGGCATAGGAAGACTTTGGTACGGTTTCTGAAAGAAACGCTGATTTCTGCCTTGATAACTCGTTGATTGTTGAGAACTTTGACCTTGTCCTTGATTGCTTGAACTAGCTTGGTCATTAAAATTCTTTGGAGCTTTACATTCTCTTGAGAAATGACCGTACTGATTACAGTTAAAGCATCTGGCCTTAGATTTGTCAAAACCAACGGTTTTGTTTGCATGAGGTTTGTAACTTCTGTTCACATATGCATGCTTTTGCGTACGGTAAGCTACCATAACCATTTGCCAGTTAAGATCCATTTCCTCAACATCTACTGGATCCATTTCAAATAAGTCTTGAAGGACCACGTCCATTTGACTTAAATGACTGCCTTGATACGCTTGAAAACTCGCCATAAACGCAGTAAAGGCAGTTTTTGTCTCGTCATCTTGAAGCAAAATATTCATGACGTCTTTCACCTTGGCTTGAACATTTGTAGTTGAACTTTCTGGTTGATGCTTCTGATTCTGACTTGGATTTTGAACTTGCGCTCTTGGTGGAGATTGAGGTTGAGAATAAGTTGGTGAATTTGGAAAATATGCTGAATCCGTAAAGAAACTTGCACCAACAAATAAATCACCCTCATCTTCAAACTTTGTTACATCTTGAGCAAGAAAAGCGTTATCAACAGTATTGGCAGGATTTACCACATACTTATACTGAGTTTGCGAATTTGATCTATCAGTATTTCTTGATCCTTCATCAATCTCAACTTCTTCAATTTTTCCAATAAGCAAATCAAGTTCCATTGGAAATTTCTCAGTATGTTTCAACAAAGTAACAGTTTGTTTCCATGATGATGGTAAGGCACATAATAATCGATCATTTAAGTCTTGAAGTTCAGTCTTCACTCCGAGATTTGTCATCTCAGTAGTTAAATGAACAAACCTGTTCATCATCTGGTGTACTGTCTCACCATTAATGTGTTCAAACAATTCCAATTGTCTTTTCAGTTTCGACTTCTTCAAACTCCTTAATTGTTCTCCTCCTTCACATATCGACTTCAATGCTTTGAAGCATGTATAACCAGTCTGATATCCATCCAATCTTGACAAAACCTGAAGTGGCAACCCCTTGCACATTAAAGAATATGCCTTGCTATCATTCTTTACCTTCCTCAAATCTTCAGCTGACAAATTGTCCTCTGGATAAGGTTCAGTAGAGTCTTTAGTGTAGGTACTTGCACTATCTGGTTGTGTCTGAGTTGGAATGTGAGGGCCTTTCTCAATTGATTTCCATAAGTCATTGTCTATTGAACACAAGTGATGTCTCAACCTGATGGTCCAGTTCTTGAAATCTGCACGATTCAAAAGTCTAGGAACACGGTTATCAGAATCATCATTAGGAGCCATTTTTAACAATTTTTTAAAAAAAATATTTTTGGTTTTTTTGTAAATTTTTTTTTTTTTTTAAAAAAAATGATTAAAAATACTAAAATAAAGACAAGTAATTAGAGACAAGATAAGAAACAAGTATTAAAAACAACTAAAATAAGTCAAACGGCAGAACAGTGAAAAATCCTTCTTCAGCCGGCTAAACAGTGTATTTGTTCTTCACCCGGCAGAAATAAGTCTTCACACGGCTAAACAGTTAGACGGCTAAACAGTTGAAAAATACTTTGTTCTTCACCCGGATGAACAGTTACCCGGCAATAAGAAAAACTTCACACGGCAAAGTCTTTGACTTGGTAGAAACTTGACACAAAAAGCTTCCCCGGCTGAACAGTACTCGTTCACACGGCAGATTGTTGATGACCCGGCTACACAGTTTGTTTACCCGGCTGACTTTTTCTTCTTCACCCAGCGTAACAGTGTCTTACCCGGCTCAACAGTATCACTTTTATAAGTCAAATTCTTCACACGGCAAGCACAAATTCCTTTCCACGGCAGCACAGGACCTAATTTCTTCTTAAATTCTAAGTCCAAGGAAAATGTTTAAGTCAAATATATCACCCGGCAAGTTAATCTTCAACCAAACTCAACTGTTCATCATCTTCTTCGTGAAGATTTTCTGGGTTTTGTCTGAAACTTGTCCAAATTGTCCAAAAATCACACACAATCTGTGAAATCGTCCGATTATCAAACCCCTTTATCAATCAATCCAAAACATCTTCATTCTTCGATGAATTTTGAGAAAATTTGATCGAAAAATAACTTTTCCTTTTCTTCTTAATTCTTCAGATCTGATGATGATCTGATAGAATCTGCACAATCGCTGTGTATAGGAGTGATTATGATGATGAATCACAACTAAAAACACCAACAATTCATTCAGATCATGATATTTTGAGCAATATTGATGTGTTTTGCTTAGAAACAGCGAAGAACACGATACCGAAAGCTCTGATACCAATTGATAGGTTCAATTGGATCGTTAATATCACTCAAATGATCAGAATAAAGCGTACAAACAAACGAATCAATCACAAACACAGTTCATACTCATAAATTCTCTTTGTATTTGATGATCAAAGCAAATTCGCAGTACAATGTGCAGGAGAAAACAAATACACACAGTTAATTCTCTCTCTAACAGTGCAAAAAGTAGTCTACCTAACACACGCACACTACATGCTTTATAACAAACACAATGCAAGTTTAAGGAAAATACATAATAAACCCTAAACTATGCAAACATATACAATTACAAAAATACAAAGTAAATCTTAACAGGAAATAGCCCTAACATAAGAGTTTGATTCGAGAGATAAAGAACAGAAGAAAAGATTTTGAACGAACATCAAAGTTAAATCTTAGGGCGAGTACTGTTAGGGCTCATTCCTAGTTAAAGATTTAATTTGTTCTTAGTTTGTAAAGTTTAGGTTTAATTGTGTATTTTCCCTAATGTGTTGATGTATAAAAGTGTGTTGCAAGTGTGTGAGGAGAGAGAGTCTAGATCACCAATACACGTTAGAGAGAGAAAGCTGTGTGTGTGTGATTGTATTCTCCTGCACAATTATATTTGCAACAGGTTTGAGCATCAATACAAAGTGAATTATTTAGTAATGAATTATGTGTTGATTGATTGGTGTGTTACATAGATCGTTGTGGTTTGTGGCCGATTGAACCTATCACGGATTACTAACAGTCCTCCTGAAATGTTGTTGCACTCATCAACAGATTAGTTAGAAATGGGGACCCAGGCCATCGTAGTCCTGGGCGTTCCATTTTCATCATTGTACGACACGTGTTTAAGCACACAATGTGTTCTCTTATCAATTATCTTTTCTCCCTCATTTTAATTTGCCACATATGTTTCGATTCAAACATTTTTTATTTGAAAGAGTTAAATTTGGAAATCATATTCTGTTTTAGCCCCAAGGAAAAAGATTTTGGTTTTGGTTCTTTTGTCACATTCATCTTTGAGTCATATGAAACCGGCTTCACATGAGAAGGTAGAAATGGAATATTCGTCATCCAACCATTCAGTGATGTATGCTTTTTACCTTGAAATCCAGAGAAACAAACATATTTACCTTTACCATTCGGAGGATTTTTTTCAAGACTTTGATCTGGAGAAGCAATTTGTTTTACCTTTACCGTCCGAAGCATGTCCTTTTGGGCATTTCTTGAGCACATGGTCATCCTTTCCACACTTTAAGCAAGTCTTGAATGGCTTTTGATGCTTGACTGACCCGTGTGGAGCAGCTGGGGGTGGGGCTTTGCGACAACCTGAAAATGACGCCGTGTAATTTTCGGGACGAAAATTCTATCAACAAGGGGATGATGTGACAACCCGTAATTTCCAGGTTAACATCGTTAGTTCGGGGTTTTTGTCATAAACCGCGCTCTTTTTTATGTACATTAAATTCTATAAAGTTCGGGGTTTGTGTCATAATTTAATAAAATAGTTTTATAACATAACACTAAGAAAATAAATCGTCAAAGATGGAGGGTACAAAGTGTAATATTGGAATTAATTAACCCAACCCTAATACCCACCGGTCCTCATCTTCGTCTTCATTTGTTTTTTCTTCTTCTTCTTCTGCCGACGACAGTAAGCAACACACACACACCAAACCATAACCAGCCACATCATCACCGTGAACCACCATCATCATCGCATCGACTCCACCCTTACACCTCAATGTTACGCGTTATCGCTACTATTCGAAGTACCAAAAGAGTCCGACAGACCGCAACTCCTGCGATCGCGACTACAGCCGGCTCGATCAGTAAAGCATCGTCCGTGTTAATCATCACAACTCGCGGTATGTTCCAATTTCTCTGATAGTTCGTAGTCACTTTCGTTTCGGGTTTCTATTAGGCTTTGGGTTCATTACGAGTGAAAAATTATCTCGGTTCAATTTTATGTATTACATGTATATGAATAGGTACTCTTATGTGTGTGTATGAACTGTATCAACAAGAGTATTGTATGTATGTAGATGTAGTATGTGCTATGTATGTGCGATGAATGTATGCGTAGGGGCATGTATAACATATGTATATCTAGTTTTGTATGTGTGGAAGTTGTATATATATGTATGTATTAACATCGAACAACAGTAGTAGAAGTGTGTAAACAAGATAATGAGTGTGTGTACTATGTGTGTGTGTGTGCACAGCAGAAATTACAGCATCAAATTAACAACAACAAACGATATTTATATGTGGTATAGGTAGTGGGATGCATGTATATATATATATATATATTTACATCCAACAACAAGTTAATGATGCATGTGTATGCGTATGAATAGGTTGTAGTAGCTTTTATGTGTATATGTGTGATTTAGTATTCATATGACATCATACGCATGTGTAAGTAATGGAAACGGTCAGCGTTAATATGTATGTATTGTATATATATGAGTATAAAAACGGAAGCAGCAATATGAATCGTATGTGTGTTGTATGTAATTATTATAAGTGTGTATGATTGTGTATGTTTAGTTTGCATGTATGTATTGAATGTATGTGTTGTGTATATATACACGTGATGTGAGGGTGTGCACGAACGCGTATACTAGCTGCAGCAATAGCAAACTGTATGCGTATAGTAGATATGTATATATGTGCGTAATGTAGGTCAGCGATGTATTGTATACAGATATATGTGCAGGATGCAAAACAAACATAATAATGGTTGTATGTATTGGAATATAGGTACGCGTATGTAAAGTAATAGTTTCTGGCAGCTTGTAACATGGAAGGTGTAGATCTAAACGTATGCACTAACAACAAGTTGCGTCTATATATTTGTGCTGGTATTATGTACGAATGTGTATTAGCGATAACATGTGTATGGGTACATTTCAGTACGTGGGTGGGCATGTGATAGAAGCTAGAGGTATGTGTTACATGATTGGGTTTTGGTATTTGTAAGTAACTATATAGTTTGAATCGACTTTAATGTAACAGTATATATGTTTGATAGGATATGTATATAGAGAATGACTTGAATGTGGGATTGTATGTACATAAATAAATGTATACATGATGTGGTGAAGTTGATTAGATGAGAATGATGATTTTATTAGGATAATGATGTTATACCTATATGACAATAAATGTGTAAACAAGACATGCTCATTACGTGTGAACTTATATGAAGTGTATTATTATATGGAAACCTGAACGAATACCCGAAACCCTAGAGAAAACCATATTATATTTTTTATTCACAAGTTTCTAGTTATTAATTGGTAAATAGTTGATAAAGTAGGTCCTAGAGCAGTTTAGAAGTTTGTTGCATTTTGCTGTCTATATTGTTGTGCGCTTCAAATGTGAGTCTCTTTGCCTGCTTTTAAATCCTTTCGGGAAGAAAACTTACAAAACCTTTTTATACGACCTTAGGCTGCATTTTATGACTTCGGGCAGGGCCTTCGGGTAACTGTTGTGATAAAACAGAGTTCTATTGTCTAATGGTTTATTTTACTAAGCATGAACATATCAAGTATAAAGTCCGTTCCTTTTAGTCGAGATTATTAATATATAGTGGGTATAACGGGGAAATTTGAGTTGTACTACGGGTTCGAGAGACCCCACCATTGGCTTGGAGTCAAGTGGTGCATATTGTCCTTTAACTTTTGGTCATCCATTGTGGTGGCGGCAAGGCAAACTTATCGTAACGTTCAGTTTAATCTCGACGTGCTCATGTAGTAAACGAGGTGGTCTAGCTAACCAGTAATAGTAACAACTGTTTTTAGTATTTTAAATACTTTGTACTTATCTCATGGAGCTCACCAACCATGTGTTGACCATTTTCTGTATGTTTTCTCAGGTGGCTAAGAGTGTGTGCACATAGGGTATATCATGCATGGGTAGCATTTCATAAATTGAAACTTTTTATAACATTGATTGGTCTTTTGGAAACTAGTATTGGATTTCATGCTCGTCTTTTGAGTACGATTGGTTTTTGGATGTTTTAAGTTTATTTGAAAAGCTTCCGCTGAAAACTTATAAATATTTACATTGTAATACCTTGGTTTTTGGACTATTGTTAAATCTAAACTTTTGTTAAATTCAATTGAATCAGTGTTACTGTAACTAATGGCTTGAGATCCTGGTATGTCGCACGCCTAATGGATACCGCATTTATGGGAAATTGAGGGTGTGACAGATTGGTATCATTGCCATAAGTTATAGGGAACTAGCATTTGCATCTAGACTATAATCTGGACTTCCGGGCGAACCTATAGGTTCGCCCGTAGGTTCGCTAGTTACAATAAGAGCAAAATACATAACAATCAAAAGTAACACCGACATGCCGGTGAGTCCAACCTACATGTACTATCATATTTTATTTTGAATAGTTATTTACATTGTTGGTGTTAGGGTCTATTTCCGTTTAAGATTTACTTTGTACTTTGTTTTATACATTTTGTATAGTTTAGGGTTAATTTTGTTATTTTCTCTAATGTATTGTTGCATAAAGCATGTAGTAAGAGAATGTTAGAGAGAGAGTCTAGATCACATTACACGTTAGAGAGAGAATTAACTGTGTGTGATTACATTCTCCTGCATTTTGTACTACAATATTTGCTTTGATCATCAATACAAGGAGAATTATTAAGTAATGAATTGTATTGCTGATTGAACTGTGTTTGTGTACGAATCATTCTGATCTGTTGAGCGATATCGATCCAGTTGAACCTATCAATTGGTATCAGAGCTGTTCGGTGATCTTTGATTGTTGTTGTTATTGATGGAATTTTAGCTACCATTAGCTTTGATTCATGTTTGTGTAAAGAACTGCAAAGCTTGAGGTCAATTGGTGAAGATTTGACTGTGTTTTTGAAGAAATTGTTAATATTCTTCATATTCACTGCTCAAATTTGAAATCTGGAATATGTTGATGATATTGAGAAATTGATGATTGAGATATGTTAGAAATCACTATCCTAAGCTTCGTTCATGATCAAACATCACTGATTTGTTTATTTCGATCCATATTTTGTCAAATTGTCTCAAAACCCACTTGTTGTGTTCTTCATCAAAAATCCGGATCTGAATGAGATTTAGCTTGTTTCAAGGTGTAAACTTTGAAGGATTGTTAGAAACATCATTCCTTTGCTAATACAAGTGTTGAATTGAACAGAAACTACGAAAATCGAAGTTTTAATTTTGTGTTCATCACAATTTTGACTTTCAATAGTCAAACTGATTTGAAGAATTAAAGAATTAATTGAAGGTATGATCAGAATTATATCATGGAATCATGCATAAATAAAAAGAAAATTGACTGTGATTCAGTTGAAGTAAAAGTTGAATCATCTTCATCAAACCATCAAGCTCATACGGCTGCTACTTCACTCATATTGTTCATCATTTCTATTTGCTACCTTTTAAATTCTGTTGATTCAAGCAAGTCCAGCTGTTGTGTTGATTAGTTTGGTTCTGCCACATCAAGATCTTCAAACGACTAGTTGTTTGACAACATCTTCATACGGCTGAAATATCTTCAAGAACATACACTATCTCACACGTCTACAACAAAAGGCTGCTGACTCAAACTGTTGTCTAATACAATCTGCTGCTGTGATCGAATGTTTTATGGAGAATCATCTTCATCCGACCAACAAGTTCATGCAACCAGCCGTCTCACTCATCACCTAGTCGTGTTAACTCCTATAAAAATCTGATACGGCTACAAATTGGGTGAAGAAAATCTCACCCGGCTGAGTTTATTCTAGCCGTGTCACACCCAAAAGTCAGCTAAGTACTTCATGCGGCTAGTTTCTAAAGGCTGTTGCATGTAATATGGCTTCATACGGATGATTCTGTGAAGAAAGAAACATCATACGGCTGCTTATTTCTAGCCGTGTCATCAGCTAAAATCAGCAAAGAGTTCATTTCTTCAATCCATACAACTGCAACTTGACCATCAAAGTGTTTGCTGCTCTAAACCTGATCTCATACGGCTGCAGTGTGAACAAACAAAACTCATACTTCCATACGTCTACAGTGAAGCATTGATCAAGAACAATTCATGCAGCTAAGTGTTATAAAGAAAATCTCATACGGCTGAAGTTTACTCTAGCCGTTTCAACAACAAAAGTGATCAAAGTGGTTCATACGGCTGAGTTATTTCTTGATTTTGTAGCCGTTTCAGCAAATCATCTTCATACGGCTGCTCCTTTTGCAAAAACTTCACACTGCTAAGTGTTGTGAAAGAAAAACTCATGCGGCTGAGTTTGTTCTAGCCGTGTCAACAACAAAAGTTATCAAGAACACCTCATGTGACTAAGTGATCAAGAAAAACTTGCTGCCAAAACTTCACAACTTCATGATTTTATGTGAATTGAGCTGCTGATTATAAAGATTGCTGCTGCTGATCTATCTTTCAATCTGCTGCTGTTCGTAATTTTAAAATTGCCGCTGCTGTTGGTGATTCTTTTAAGCTGGCTGCTGTTCGTAAACTTCAATTTGTTGCTGATACAAGCATAATTTGTTGCTGTTCGTTGTTGTTGTTGATCTGAAATACAAAACTTCGAAGTCGCTGCTGCAGATATTTAAAAAATTGTTGTTGAAGCTGATTTGAAAGACAGTATTATAAACTCACTGCTGTTGCTGAATTGCAATATATTCTCGATGATTGATGAAGTTTGACTTAAATAAAAGCTGATCCATCAATTCATCTTGCTGTTGCTACTGTTTGCTCATTAAAACAAGTCATCGAGCCTGCTTCTTACTTACTGCTACAAACTATTCACCATGTTGTTCACTGTTTAAAGCTGCTGCAACATTGTACTCTATTGTTTAATGCTGCTGCTACACGTCTAAAATGGACTGAAAAGTTACAAAGTGACTGCTGCTGCTACAGTGCTTGGCTGTGGATAATTGTTTAAGTGTGATATTAATATGCAAGTTGTCAAAAATCTGCTGCTAACAATTGTCAAGAAATTGCTACGGATCACTCATAAGCATAGGGCTAATGTGTTGTTATTGATAATTGTTGTTGGTAAAAATTGATCAGAGTTGCCTACATTTCATTCCATATCCTTTGTAACCTCTTCATTGATCTAATACAATTCACCTATTCATATTATCATCATCTTCATCATACTTTGCATTGATCTTCATGAACATTCAAGCATCAATACGTGATCAGTGAGTTTCCGCATCACTGATTGCAAACAACATCACCAAACAATCTCAGATCTAGATCCAAGCTCGGTTCATCTAGAACTATCAATTGGTATTAGAGCTGTTGGTATTGTGTTCTTCGCTATTCTTCAAGCAAAAACACTGCAATATAGCTCAAAAATCATGATCTGAATGAATTGTTGTTGTTTTTAGTTGTGATTTATCATCGCAATCACTTCTAATTCACATCAATTGTGCAAATTCCATCAGGTTATCATTAGATCTGAGGAATTAAGAAGGAATAGAAAGTTACTGTTCGATCAAAATTTTGCTAAATTCATCAAAATTTGATCATGTTTTGGATTGACTGAGATTAGAGATTGATAATCGAACCATTTCACTGATTGGGTGTGATTTATGAAGAAATTGGACAAGTTTTTGTGAAAACCCAGAAAATTCGTTTGACGAAGATGATGAACAGTATGAACTGGTTGAAGATTAACTAGCCGGGTGATAATTTGGACTTAGACAAATTCCTTTGGACTTAGATTTGTGAACAAATTAGGTCCTGTGCAGCCGTGTAAAGGATTTTGTGCTAGACGGGTAAAGAATTTGACGAGAAAAAGGTTGTACTGTTCAGCCGGATCAAGAACTATTCAGCCGGGTGATCAACTGTTCAGCAGGGTGATTAACATTCTAGCCGGGTGACTTACTACTGTTCAGACGGGTGATCAACTATTCAGCCAGGTAAACAACTTTGCTGCCGTGTGATCGACAACTGTTCAGCCGGGTAAAGCCTTCTTGCCGTGTCAAGTTCTTGCCGGGTCAAGTTATCTGCCGTGTCAAGTTATTTCTGTCCAGCTGGGTAACTGTTCTGCCGGGTGAAGATTACAAAGTTTACAACTATTAAGCCGGGTCAACTGTTTAGACGGGTGAAGACTTTTCTCTGCCGGGTGAAGAAGAAAATCTACTGTTCAGCCGGGTGAAAAAGAATTTTTCACTGTTCAGCCGTGTGACTCATTTTTAGTTGTTTCAAACCTTGTTATCTTATCTTGTCATTATTTACTTGTCTTTATTTCAGTATTTTAATTGTTTCTTTTCAAAAATTAACAAAAACCAAAAATATTTTCTTTAAAAAATCTTTTAAAATGGCACCTAATGATGATTCTGATAACCGTGTTCCTAGACTTGTTAACCGTGCAGATTTCAAGAATTGGACAATCAGATTAAAGCATCATCTTTGCTCGATTGACAATGATCTTTGGAAGTCAATTCACAAAGGTCCTCACATTCCAACTCAAACTGCTCCTGATAGTGCAAGTACCTACACCAAAGACTCTACTGAACCTTATCCAGAAGATAATCTATCAGCAGAAGATCTAAGGAAAGTGAAGAATGATAGCAAAGCCTATTCTTTGATGTGTAAAGGACTGCCACTACAAGTACTGTCAAGGTTGGATACTTATCAGACGGGTTATACACTGTTCAAAGCCTTGAAGTCAATATGTGAAGGAGGTGAACAACTTAGAAGTCTCAAGAAACAAAAGCTGAAGAGACAATTGGAGTTATTTGAACACATAGCTGGAGAATCTGTGCACCAGATGATGAATAGATTTGTTCATCTAACTACTGAGATGACAAATGTGGGTGCAAAGACAGATCTTCAAGATTTGAATGACAGATTGTTATGTGCTCTTCCATCATCATGGAAACAGACTGTGACACTACTGAAGCATACTGAAAAGTTTCCGATGGATTTGGATCTGCTCATTGCAAAGATAGAGGAAGTAGAAATTGATGAAAGCTCGAGAAATACTGATAGAACTGGTTCACATGCTCAGTACAAGTATATTGTGAATCCTGCTAACTCTGTGGAGAATGCCTTTCTTGCACAAGATGCAACTAAGTTTGAAGATGAGGGAGATTTATTCGTTGGTGCAAGTTTCTATACTGATTCGTCATACTTTCCAAATTCACCAACTTATTCTCAACCTCAATCTCCACCAAGAGCTCAAGTTCAAACACAATCTGAAAGCCAAAGTTGTACTATTCAAGCTAAAGTAAAAGATGTGATAAACATCTTGTTACAAGATGATGAGACAAAGAATGCCTTTACTGCATTTATTGCAAGTTTTCAAGCTTATCAAGGAAGCCATTTGAATCAAATGGATGTCGTTCTTCAAGACTTGTTTGAAATGGATCTTGATGACGTTGAGGAAATGGATTTGAATTGGCAAATGGTAATGGTTGCATATCGAACACAGAAACATGCATATGTTAACCGAAGCTTCAAGCCACATGCAAACAAGACAGTTGGTTTTGACAAATCGAAGGCCAGATGTTTCAACTGTAACTGCTATGGTCAGTTTTCAAGGGAATGCAAAGCTCCTAAGAATCAGAGTTACAATGATCAAGCAAGTTCAAGTGGACAGAATCAAGGTCAAGGTCAAAGCTCGCAACAGTCTTCAAGCTATCAAAACAGGAATCAACGCTTCATGCAGAAACCATATCAAAGTCTTCCCATGCCAAAACTGGAAGATGAAGGAAAGAAGCCAGAAGATCAGACCAAAGCACTGGTAGTGAGTGTGAAAGATGGATATGATTGGAGTGCTTATGCAGAACAGTTTACATCTGATCTCACTTCAAGTTTGGCATTAGTTTGTGAAAACGAGGAAGATTGGTCTGAAGAAGGAGATATTAAAGCGTCTGATGCTGTGAGTGAAGATTCTGAGGAATATGACTGGAGTGCAAAGTCAGATCCTGTTGAAGAATCTGAATCAGAAATTGCGCTGATGGCTACATCCAGTGAGTCTTCATCATCCACCGAACAACCAAAGGTTAGTACTGATTTACCCCCTAACTATGTTCCTTTGCCTGATGATGTTAGAGGTAGGTTATGTTCTAAACAATGCATTCAACAAGTAGAACATTATCGTACTCATTCTTTTAAAATTGGTGATAAATTAAGCAAACATGAAAAAATTCATGAACAACTTAAAATTGATCACAAAATTTCTGATGAGAAGATATTGTCACTTAAAGAATCATGGAACAAAACCTTAAAGGATCTGGAACTGGTAACAAAACAACTTGAAGAAATGACAAAGAACTTTGAACAAGAAAAAGTTGCTCATGCTGTCACACAAGTTGAGTTAACAAAAGTGAAAAGTAGTAAAAACATGGTCAAACAACTTATAAGTGAAAGAGGTAACAAAAGCAAACTAGGATTGGGTTTTACTCATGAACCAATGCCTGAATCAATCACACAAACTTTACCTGAAAACTTCAATGAATTTGATCATTCACCTGAAAATGAACGAAAATTCAAAGAAATTCAAAGAAGTAAATCCGAATCCGAAGGATCTGAAGTGTTGATTGAAAGTTTGAAAGAAGAAGATGGTGTGACGACTGAAGCTGATGATGAAGCTAGCTACAAATCCGAGCCTGTTCTGATTCAACTTGTTGAATATCCTGAACTGAATCCCAAGCCAGAAGAAAAGGTGAAGGATGAAGCTGAATTTTCAGGATACAATGATCCTGAATACATCAGGTGGAAGAATGAACAGAAGGCGCAAGTTGCTGATCAACTGATCAAGAAGCAAGAAGTGAAAAAGACTGAAGTTTCGAATGCAAAAATGCAGAAATTAAAATCGAAAGTCAATCAATCTGAAACAAAACAGTCAAAAGGTAAAAGTGTCATAAAATCGAATGACAACACCAAAGCTCAAATTGTTAAAACTGAAAATGTTAAACCTGTCAAGAAGAAAGTGACAAAAGGTAAAACAATTAAGTTTGTGTCTGCAGGAACTTTTGATTTGAACGGATCTTATCGTAAACCAATCAATTCTTCAATCAAGTTTAACTCTGGTCTGAAAACAGGTTCAGGTCCTAAGTCTTCCGCTGTCAATGATAAAAGAATTGAATCAAAGAAGGTAACCAAACAAGTCAGTTTAAAATCGAACCAAGTTTCTAAGCAAGCAAAATCACAATCAAAATCTCCACAAAAGAATCAAGTTAATCTAAAACCGACCAAAACTGATAATGAATCACGAGTGGGTTCAACATCAAAAGTTAATAATCGGCTCTTTAGGATTAGCAAGAAACATTATGAGATTTGTGATCGTTATAATCATGTTACTGCTGAATGTTTCTTTAACAGGTACTGCAGTTACTGTGACAAAAGAAATCATTCTTCAGAGGAATGTTTTTATAACAAATTTTGATATCTGTGAAAGACGAAACCATGACACAAAATATTGTTTCTTTTGGAAAAACTCATCAAGAGAAATGACTCCGTTTCCAAACTTTCAAAGAAATCAGTCATTTGGTTTTCAAAATGTTAATCAAAGTCATTCTCCTGTTTTGAGAAATTTCAATCGAAACAATTCTGGTTTTAATAACTTTTCAACAAAGAATGTGCAGGTTAACAGTTTTAAACCGAGAGCTTTGATGGTAAGAAATCAGAAATTTGAAAATAACCTTGATCCGAAGTTAGAGGAAAGGTTCATTGCTCTGAGAAGAAAGCAAACAAACCAAGCCGTTGGGCGAAACAGTTTTCAACCAAATCTCTCAAATGAAACAAGTTTTCAAAATCTTCATTATCAACAAGTTACTGTTACAGATAGATTCGGAAAACCCAAGACCATGTGGGCCTGGGTTGACCAAACTAACTAAGTGATTGTTGAAATACAGGTACGCCCTCGAAGACCTATCAACTCATGGTTTGTTGATAGTGGGTGTAGCCGGCATATGACAGGCAACCATGCCTTGCTTCAAGACTTTAAGCTGAAGAATGGTACACATGTTGCATTTAGAGGAGATGCTGGTGGTAAAATAACTGGAGAAGGAACCGTGTCAAATGGGGTTATTAGCTTTGATAAAGTCAACTACTGTGCACAGTTGAACTTTAATTTGCTAAGTGTATCTTAAATTTGTGACAAATCTTATTCGACTTTATTTGATGATTCTTTTTGCTATATACTCAAACCAGGTTTTAAGATTGACAATGAATGGGTGGTGGTTAAAGCTCCAAGAGATCGTGATGTATACAAGCTTGATATGTCGCAGATTGATGCTGAAACCGAAACTACCTGTCTCATTGCGCATGCTTCAAATGATGAGAGTCAGCTTTGGCATAGACGGTTGGGCCATTCAAACTTCAGAAATATGAACCGACTGGTGACTGGAAATCATGCTATAGGAATACCATCAAAGAAGTTCTCTACAACTGATCTCTGTTCAGCATGTTTGAAAGGAAAACAACACCAAATGTCTTTTAAGTCCTGTTGGTCCATAATGATCGTGATTTCAGTGCTATAATGACTTGTTTAACAACAAAACACACTTGACTCAAACAAACAAAGTGTATTAAAACCCAACAACTAATAACGAGATAAATCCACACAACCGGAGGTATACAAGCTACAAAGATGAGTAATATATGCTCCTAGCACCTCCGGTTTACACACAAACTAATATAGGACTTTGGATAAGATTTTCTGTCAAAGTTGTGCAAAAGTTGTATTATCTTGAAGATAAGGTTACAATATATATCAGTCTTAGGTTCGCTGATAGATTCGCTCTAGCGAATCTATCTAGCGAACCACATAGGTTCGCTGGGCACAAACAGGTTCGCCCAGTCGACACCTTCATAATCACTAAACTATGCTACGGGCAAATCTATAGATTCGCCCGTAGGTTCGCTAGTACAAAACCATACAAATAACATACAAAATGTAACACCGACATACCGGTGAGTCCAACCTATACATGTGACTATCAATACTCCCCCTAGGTTGGACCTCACCTGGGGAAGTCTTCTGATTAAGCTCCGTCTTTGTCTCGGCTTCAAAGGTTTTTAATGAAAGCTCCTGCCCTATCTTCAATACCGGCCAAAGGATTGGTAACGTCTTCAGATCCGGCCTCATCTTCACTAAAAATCAGCATCGACTCCACGAACTCAGTATCAGCGGCATCAGTATCAGGCATTTGTTGAACAATGGTTTCCGCCTGAATCTCTGCAGTATCCTCCTCGCCCATTACATCCAGATCTACAACCTCCACCGGTTTCTCGAACCTCCTTTCAATGGTTTAATCCAGCTGTCTAGATAGGTCATCCATCTCCAATCGCTGATCGTCTGTCTTCCTCAATCTCTCATTCACCGACCTTAGTTCAGCACGAATTGCACGAGCTTTGTTTGCGACCTTCACAAACAGGTTCGCCTCAGTTCTTGTATCATCTCCAGCCCCGTGCTTAATCCGGTTTTCACACAACACCTTCAGATCCTCGTCACAAAAAGAGAAAACCTCCATTGGATCAAATAAACGGATTTCTGGACGGTCATCTCCTTTCATTCTGATAACTGCCTCACCCGAGCTGTTGTCATAGAACCATTTGAGGAAATCCTGCAGTGTGGGTGGCTGTGTGTCCGGAACTTTAACCCTGGTCATAACTTTCGGCGCTTCAATCTTCAGAACTATCTTTCCCTTCCACGATACCCAATGCTTATCCTTTTTCTGCCTCATCCTCCTCGGCTTCTGGTATCCAAAATCAACAAAATTTGTCTTTGCAGCCTCCCTGATCGTCACTTCGAATGCACAAGCCCTCCCACTATCCTCTTTTCCCAATAATGGAAGTTCGGCCAACCTACGCAAATCCCACCTTGGCAGAGTGGCGAAATGCTTCCTATTCTTTATATAACAGATATCACCGCCCCTTCGTTTAACCATATACGCATCCACCTGACTGTTATACTTCCATGCTATTACCTGCCTATCCAGTTGGGAGGTGTTCGGTTCATCAATATTCTGAAAAATTGGCACTTCACGAACAACCTCTTCATCCTTCCTGAACCATTCGGATTTATCTAACTCAACATGCTCAAACTGATAGCTGACCCCTTTTTCTTCAACCTTATACGTTTCCGGCTCATCTTCCAGATCCTCCTCACTATCTGCATCTATATCAACCTCTGGTTCATCTATCAAAGTGTAATTCACACCAGATCCTCCAACCACTTCTTCCCCTTCAAACACATCCAAGTCAATTCCCATTTCCTCGTCAAACTCCTCCTCAACTGCTTTGCCCTTTCCTTTGTCTCCAAAAACAACATCCATTAACGGATACCTTGCAGCATCCGTTAAGGAGTTCAATTCAGCTTCAGTCATGGCAGGCTCTGTCCCCTCCTTTTCTTTCAGACTGTTCAACTCTTTGAAGATTCTAACCATCAAACACTGCTGATCCTTCATCATTCTTCCCATTTCGTAAATAACTGTCGATTTCTCAGCATCCTGTGTTTCTAGTTCCTCATACTTGCCTTTCAGTTCCACCAGTTCTGCCCTCAAACTCTCAATCTGACCCCTTAATTCACCAACTGATTCAGAAGATGTACCCCCAGTATCGTGCCTTGCCTTCTTTGATGTTTCTGTTGGAGTATCAGACTTCCTCTTCGTCCGTCTTTCCCTACCCGCATCAACCTCTGCTTGTATCTCGTCCACTTCTCGATCAAATGAATAGTCTTTGTCTTTGGCGTACGCCTTCCTTTTCTTAATCTTCTTCTCAACCTCTTCAATATTTTCACTGCCCCGTTTCCTCTCAAACTCCTTCAATCTCTGAATTTGTACCCATCTATCAGTTGGGTACATATTCTCCCATAAAAATGAAGGCCTCCCCACACAATCAGCTTTTACCAACTTACAGTCACGGAATATCCTTGGATGCATCTCCCATATCTTCAGGACATCTCCAACTACTGGCAGATTCGGCAATTTGTCATTCAGCACCATCTGAATGAATCTCGGATACATCAACCATTTAGCGGATTTGCTAGCATGGATGTTCTCGAGCAGATAATTGTAGATCAGCTTCGAAAGATTTGCTTTCTGCCCTCGGCAGAACAGCATCATAGCCCGTGCCCAGTCCAAATTCAGTCCGTCTGTACCCCCTTTCCTATGATCCAGACACATAATAAATACGTGTGCAATATACCTCCATTCCTGGATCAGATAGGACTTCACAAACTCCATCTTCTTTTCAGCAGGCATCGGACCCTCATACCCAGCGGTCCTAAAAGCCCCATAAACCTCTTCAGCCGACATCATTACTTCATCCCCAACATCATCCTCTAGCCTTAAAATCCTAGCAAGATCAGCTTCTGTAAACTCCAAGTCAAATCCACTGACTTTGGCACATATTCGTGATGGTTGTGTAGACACATTCATCACTGCAGTTCTCTAGAAGTCTCGAACATGCAGCTCGTATATGACTGGAGAATGAGAAATGGCGTGATGTATATGAGACGACTTCAGCCACTTGATACAATCTCTATAGCCGCCGGCCTTCTCGTGATTCTCGTCAAGCAAAGCACACATATTGTGCTTTCTTTCGAAGAATAATGTCGACATTGTGCCTGAAAAATAAACAGAGATTGATCAGAAATGAAGATTTGAAAAACAGTTAATAGATTCGCTGGAAATTAGATTCGCTGATATAGCGAACCTGAGATTTGGCACCAGAACCTATAGATTCGCTGACTTGAAAAATCAGTCATTTTGGTCGAGCGAATGTATAGGTTCGCTAGAAACAGTCGGGCGAATCTATGTTGATGCGCGGGCAGCATAACGACATAGGTTCGCTCGAAGTTTTGAACTTTCGTTCAGATTCGCCAGACGAACACATAGGTTCGCTGGAAACCCTAGTTTTTGAAAAACGGCCAAAATCACAGACAATACACCAAAATCAAACATACTGAGCAACAAACAAGTAATATATGCATCAAACGAGGCTATTATGAAGTAAAAGCCTAACTGAAACACAACAAAAACAGTCATTTGATTTACACACAAACACAGATCGACAGATTTAACAGGTTTAGAGTGCGATTAAGGGTTTAAAACAGAGATTAAGATGAAGGCGATCACATACCAGACAATATTAGTGATGTTTAAGTGTGAAAAAGCCGGTTGAAAGTGAGAATCGAACGTTCGTGAGTGGATTTTTGAAAAACTTGCTACAGTAGCAGTGACAGCGAATGTGTGAAATGCTTCGCTGTCACTGCATATATATACAGACATAGGTTCGCTGGCAGACATACTAGCGAACTTTAGATTCGCCAGAAGACCAAAAGTCAAGTAAACCACGGCGGCGAAACAAGGAGGTTCCTGGCGAACCTGAGGTTCTGGCGAACCTGTAGGTTCGCTAATAGGTTCGCTAGCACAAAAGGTAAAATATTTTAGGTTTTTATCAAATTTTAAATTCTTTGTAAATCCACAAAACCGTCCCACGAATTCAACGCTCCAAAAAAAAATAAACATATTATCCTAAAACATACTAAAAATAACAAGATAGAAATTAAAAAAAGATAAAATAAAATGAAAGAAAGAGACAAGAAATTTAAACGCTAAAGAAGGATATATATATTTTTCATGATGTTTTGAGCAGAATCCGGAGAATCATCGATTGGCGGGATTGCAGATATGTTTGTCCATTTAAACCCATGCCTTAGTCCTTTCAACAAGAGATCAGCAGCTTCGTTTATCATGTTTTTTTTTGGTTTGATTGAAGAAGCTCAGACAACTCGGTCCCCACAGACATCTAGGTAAAAAGAACAAGTTCTGTCATCAGGGTATATCTTAGCAATACGATTGACTTTGCTTGAATTTCAAGGATCAAATTTTGAATTTTGATCGATGCATTTGCTTCATTTGACACTTGTGCAATTTTTGCATCTTTTCATTGTGAGTGGAGCTTGTCAGCAATTGATTCTTTTGAACACAATGCGACTTATTATTTGGGAAACTCAAATAGTTCAGAGCTCCAGGTCGATACTGACGTATAACAGAGGAGATAAACATTTGAGCATGCTCGGTGAATCTTTAGGTCAATACTTCCGTATAGCAGAGAAGATTCACCAACTCCAGGTCAATACTTCCGTATAGCAGAGGAGTTAAGCACTTTGACTCAATACGATCTGAGGAGTTAACAAGTAACTCACTCAGAGGCTTTTCCGAAGAGCATCACTAGCAGCTTTTAGCAAACTAGAAACTCGATTCGGGGATAGGGCGAGGGTGATTTGGGATGTTTAGGGAAATCAAGGCAAAGATTTGACGCTCTCAACCCATTTTTGACAGAACCCTTATCTTTGTGCAATCCAATCATGTCAAGGAGATAATCTTTGTTGTCGAGATCTTGAACGTTATGTTTGGCTGCACAATCACTGTTTACTTTGTTTTCGGGCTGAGCCTATCTGACATATCCCAAACGCAATGCTTCTGACCTCCTTCAACGACTCTTCAACATCAATCAAAACGGAGATCCTGAAATAGCAAAATTTGAAAAACTATAAATAGTTAATCTTTTATATCTCCCCCAAAATTTCTATATTATAGCTATCTAATAAGAAATTTTTGTTTTTCATATTTTCTTAATATATATATATATATACATAATAAAAGAAAGATAGAAAGAAATAACAGAAAATAAAGATAAAATAAAGTAACGGAGCGATGAATCGAGTGACCCACGGAATTTGCAAAGAAGAAAAAGAAAAAGTTATGTACATATTTACAAATTTACAAATTAGACAAGTTAGACTTTTGAAATTGGGACCCAAGCCTTAGTGTACTTGGGTCTTTGAACAGTTGATGATTTACAGAAAAAATTATTTACAAAAGAATTCAATTTCTTTCCAAAAGATGTATGCTTTGAACTATTTTCAACAATCACAGGGCAGTGTTTGACAGTATGACCAGTATTTCCATACTGAAAGCAATGAGATTTTAAACTTCTTTTAGAACATTTAGCAGTCTCTGCATTACTATCAGGTGTTTGTGAGTTACAATCACTGCAAGAGTCGTAAGAATCTTTTAACTTACCTGTCGTGACTTTTACCTTGGAGGGTGCAGATTTAGGTTTAAGAATGTATGAAAAAGATGATTCCTTGTCTTTCGGTTTTGAAATTCTTATTGGTGTGAAGGATGGAATTTGATGAGACAAGAATTTTTGAAAATAATTTGTTTTGGTTTGACTTTCAGAGACTTGACCTGAAAGTTTTGCTTTGTTGTTCACACAAACATTTTCAATAAAATCGTCATTCAAATTATTTGAGTTTGAAATTGAGCATTCAGAATTAATATCACACATAATGTCCTCTGAAGTTAAAACTTGACTAGAAATAAAGACATTCAAACCACAGTCTTCAACAATCCCTTTTGAATCAAAGCTAGGGTTACTAGAACTTCCAAGACCACTACTTTCACTATAAGCATAATCCTCTCTCACTTCCTTAAGATTCACTCCACTTAAACCTGCAAAAGAGTTGTTAGTATCATTCTTTATAATCTCTTGAATCAACTCATTTGAGGGATGAGGAATGGGTGTAGGAGAATAACAGTAGGTACTCGGTGGAGGATATACTTGTGCATCACTTTTATGACCCAACCCGGTCTTAGATCTAGCCCCTTTTTGTTTCTTCCATAACTCCTCCCTTTTCATACTGGCAATAGTCCATTTTTCCAGTTTATTTTTGAGTTTTCTTGTTTCGAATTCAGCAAGGGTGACTTGCTCAGTCAAATAATTTATTTCACAATTCTTTTCCAAAAGAGATCTTTTCAAATGTTCGTTTTCTTTTAAAGCCTCTCTTAATTTAACAAAAAATTTTGATTCGTTCTGTTTAAGCTCTTTGTTAATGGTTTTCAATTCGTTTTCGTTTGTCATTAACAGTTTATTTGCCTTATAAATACCGATCAAGCGAATTTTGCATGCGGATGAACACATATCCTCAATGACATCATAAGGAAGACCCACTATCAGTTTTTCGGCCTCAAGAGCACGATCACACTGGCAGTAAGGAGTGTTCCTCTTGTATTCATCCACAGCTTCATGCCTTGCCTGTTCAATCATTGCTTCTATGTCCAGCTTTGATATCAAAAAAATTTCAGCATTGGTACCAGCATTTTCTGCCCCATTACCAGCGTTGACAGTGACCTTCTCTTTCTTTTCAGTAACTTAATCACACACTAATTCAGAACGAACAGCTTCTTCCTGATTCTTTCCCTCTTCTGTCAAACCATAATCCTCAACTTCTTCAATCAAACTATCCTCAGCAACCTTTCCAGTATTTGTTTCCTTGTCAACCTCATCAATCACTCTAACATTCTCAACCTCTTCACCATAAAACTCTTTAAAAGGATCAAAACAATCAACGTAATTGTCATTGAGAACAGATTCTTCAACAACTTCACCAATTAAAGCTTCGTGATTTTGAACAAACTTCCCAGATGAGGCCGTAGTGTCAGATAATATCTGAGTGGTGATGGATGCATTTGAGTCAGCACCTACACTTGTGGAACCATCACCGGATTTGACATATTCATAACTTGATAATCCTCCAGAGACTGCACTAGGTGAGTTTGCAGCGGATGTAATCAGTGCAGAATTCTGAGGAGAGACGGTTGCAGACATCATGGCTTGAGTGTATTCTTTTCTCTTTTCATTCAGATCAAGTGACTTTAACTTGTTTATCACTTCTATTAGTTTAAGGTCAAAGAAGTTTCTTTCTCGTTTCAGCACCTTGATCTGAAGACTCCATTTGGAAGGAAGGGAATCCAACAGCTTTGTCACTTGCTCATGATTTCCTAATTGTTCATCATAGGTTTTGAGATTGCTTGACACAAGTAAAAATCGATTCGTTATTTCAGTCAGATTTTCATGCTTCAATCCAACGAATGAGTTGAATTCATTTTCAGCCTGGGCTTTTTCATCCAGTTTAAGCATGTTCATTGTTGATGTAGACATAATTACAAACAACAGATTTTAGGTTCGCCCAAAATAGATTCGCTAGATTAGATTCGCCCAAAGAACAAAACAGATTCGCTGGTAGATTCGCTGAAACAGATTCGCTAGACAAACAAACAGATTCGCTGACCAGCAATAGATTCGCTCGGCCGCAGCAATAGATTTGCCCGACAGGTTCGCTTGGGCAGAACAAAGACTTGTGCCCAAATGAGATTGGCAGCAAGTTCGCTTGCACAGTGAGCCAATCAGGTGAACTTTCGTTCAAAATCTTTGTGGATACGCTGACCACTGTTTGAAATTTCCGAATCACAAATTTGGTCTAGGTTCGCTGGATGATCCAGTAGATTCGCTGGATGAACATGCAGTTTCGCTGGGTTACGAACGACACAGTTTCAGTCCAAAATCAACCAGAACAGCCTCAAAACTCAACCAAATTAAGATCCGTTTGTTTCAATAGCTTCCTATAACCAAAAACGACAAACCCCAAGCAAATTCCAGTTCAAAAACACAACAAACAGTCCCGAAATGAATCAAGAGTGTTTTGACACAAAAACCCCAAAATCAACACAAAAATCACTAGAATCAAACAATCAAGAGCACTAAGGCTCTGATACCATATTGTTGGTCCATAATGATCGTGATTTCAGTGCTATAATGACTTGTTTAACAACAAAACACACTTGACTCAAACAAACAAAGTGTATTATAACCCAACAACTAATAACGAGATAAATCCACACAACCGGAGGTATACAAGCTACAAAGATGAGTAATATATGCTCCTAGCACCTCCGGTTTACACACAAACTAATCTAGGACTTTGGATAAGATTTTCTGTCAAAGTTGTGCAAAAGTTGTATTATCTTGAAGATAAGGTTTTAATATATATATCAGTCTTAGGTTCGCTGATAGATTCGCTGATAGATTCGCTGATAGATTCGCTCTAGCGAATCTATCTAGCGAACCACATAGGTTCGCTGGGCACAAACAGGTTCGCCCAGTCGACACCTTCATAATCACTAAACTATGCTACGGGCGAATCTATAGATTCGCCCGTAGGTTCGCTAGTACAAAACCATACAAATAACATACAAAATACATACAAAATGTAACACCAACATACCGGTGAGTCCAACCTATACATGTGACTATCAAGTCCAAGCCAGAAAACTCCATTTCAAAACCCTTGCAGATGCTACATATGGATCTTTTTGGACCAACAAATGTTCAAAGCATCGGAAAGAAGTTTTATTGTTTTGTCATCATTGACGATTTCACTAGATTTTCTTGGGTTTATTTCTTGCATGTTAAATCTGAAACTGCTGAGTTGTTAAAAGAATTTATTATCAAAGTTGAAAATCAGTTGGATTGCAAAGTAAAAATCTTAAGAAGTGATAATGGAACTGAGTTTAAGAACGCTAATGTTGATTTGTTTTGTGCAAAAAAGGAATTGCTAGACAATTTAGTGCTCCAAGAACGCCTCAACAAAACGGGGTTGCGGAACGGAAAAATCGGACACTGATTGACGCAGCAATATCCATGCTTGCAGATGCCAAAATCCCTATCACTTTCTGGGACGAAGCTATTGCTACTGCTTGCTTTGTACAAAACAGGACATTATTGGTTCAGGATAAACAGAAAACATCTTATGAGTTGTTATTTGGAAGAAAACCGAATATTTCTTACTTGAAATCATTTGGTTGTCCTGTATCGATTCTAAAGTTAAGTGATCATCTCGGAAAGTTTGAGTCAAAATCTGACGATGGATTTTTCCTTGGTTATTCGTCTGTTTCTAAAGCTTATCGGGTTTTTAATAGCAAAACAAATACTGTTATTGAAACTATTAACGTAAAGTTTTTAGAAAATTCGTTTCCGTTAGTGGCTCATGGTCCCGAATGGTTATTTGATTTAGATTCGTTATCAAAATCTTTCAATTCTAACTTGTTTGATTTTTCAGGAAAAACGAGTAAAGAATCAAGAGACTTGGGATGTTTTAGTGATGATTCTGATAATGACGATGATAGCAATCTCAATTCTGAGTATCCATTCATGTCATTTCATAATCCTGATCATGTCAAATCTAATCAAACTCAAGGTCCATCTGATTCTCAAGAAGATCAAGAATCAAACATTCTTGGTGATGATGTTAATCCGCAAAATTCTCCTAATGATGGTGGATCTGTTCAGAATCAACCATCATCAGATCCGAATGTTGAAGCTGTTCCAGAATCATTTGATTACTTCATCAATTCACCGGATCAAGTTCCTAATTTCACTCCGCATACTTCTACCATTCTACAAGATCTACCGAATCTGAATCAGTCTAATCTGGAGACGCAAGTTCAAGGTGACGTTATACCAACTCATCGAATTCATAAGAAACATCCTGTCTCTCAGATCATTGGTCCTTTGAATCAGCGAACTACGAGAAGTCAAACTAAGCATGCAAACGTTTGTCTTTATTCATGTTTTCTTTCTCAAGTGGTGCCAAAGAACATTTCAGAAGCGTTGCAAGATAATAGTTGGATTGAAGCCATGCAAGAGGAGTTACTTCAGTTTCGCAAACAAGAGGTTTGGAAATTAGTGGACTTACCTGAAGGAGAAAATGCGATTGGTACAAGATGGTTGTACAAGAACAAGCCAGATGAACGTGGCATTATTGTCAGAAATAAAGCCAGACTTATTGCACAAGGTTACACTCAAGAAGAAGGTATTGACTATGAAGAAGTATTTGCTCCGGTCGCTCGACTTGAAGCTATTCGTGTCTTTTTAGCTTATGCCTCTTTTATGAAGTTCAAAGTGTTTCAAATGGACGTCAAAGGCGCTTTTCTGTATGGACCAAATACCGATGATTTATATGTCAGACAACCTCCTGGTTTTGAAGATCCTGATTATCCACATCGTGTATACAAATTGAGCAAAGCTTTATATGGTCTACATCAAGCTCCAAGGATTTGGTACGAGACGTTATCTAAACATTTGCTAGAACATGGGTTTACAAGAGGTCAGATTGATCCAACTTTGTTTATGAAGCGGGAAAATGAAGATCTTTTATGTGTTCAAGTGTATGTGGATGATATCATCTTTGGATCAACCAGTGCGTCCATGTGCAAAGAGTTTGAAGAAATCATGAAGTCAAGATTTTAGATGAGTTCGATGGGGGAGATTAATTTCTTTCTTGGATTGCAAGTAAAACAATCAGCAGACGGAATTTTTATCAACCAATCAAAATTTATTGAGAAGTTGCTGAAAAAGTTCAAGATGCAGGATTGTCAGACTATTCGAACGCCATCTGATGTGAATTGCAAGATACAACCGGATCCGAAAGGCAAATCCGTTGATCAAACACTGTACAGATCAATGATTGGTTCACTGATGTATCTTACTGCATCAAGGCCAGACATTATGTATGCTGTATGTATGTGCGCCAGATATCAGTCTGATCCAAAAGAGTCGCATCTTGTTGCTGTTAAACGTATTTTCAGATACCTTAAAGGGAAACCGAATCTCGGGTTATGGTATCCTTATGAAGGCAATTTTGAATTATATAGTTATTCTGACAGTGATTTTGGTGGGTGTGCTCTTGACAGGAAATCGACTACGGGTGGATGTCAATTTCTGGGTCCTAGACTTGTTTCTTGGCAATGCAAAAAGCAGACCAACGTTTCTGTATCCACAGCTGAAGCGGAGTATATCGCTGCATCTGCAGGATGTTCTCAAGTTTTGTGGTTACAAAACCAATTGCTTGACTACGGGTTTAACTTTCTCAAAACTCCTATTCACATAGACAACACTGCTGCTATGTTCATTACTGCTAATCCTGTTCAACACTCAAAAACCAAACATATCGAAATTCGATATCATTTTCTCAGAGACAACTCTGAAAAAGGTTTAATAATTTTGATTAAAGTTCATACCGACAAACAACTGGCAGATCTTTTCACAAAATCTTTCTTGTCAGGGCGGTTTGAATTCTTAGTTCAATCCATAGGGTTAATCAATCATGATTAATTCTAATTTTTGAAAAATCAACAAAAATCAGAAAATATAAAAGCCAAAAATAAAATAAGTCGATGTCAAGTATTGATTCCTTTGTCTTTTATTTTATTATTTTGCATTGTGTGTGTGCATGAAAAAGAAAAGCAAAAACAAAAATATAAAAACAAAAAGAAAAGAAAATATCATGTCATAAGAATCTATATTGCAAAAAGTGGGAAATGATAGTTACACTAGACATTATTTGTTACATCATTTTTAAATAAAGACTGATGAATGTTAATTGATGTGCTAGACAGCTCAGGCAATTAGACTGAAAAAGTAAGTTCATTGTTGACAAATCTAAACTTAATGATCTTTGTGTTAAGTTCCTTTGTCATACATGTCTAGATATATATCTTTTGATACATTGCTTGTGATGATAGTTGTACATGATCGGGTAACGATGCAGTCTATTCAGTGTGATGAACCGCATCGTGAGCTTCTTTGTTGTGGTATCCACAGACCTGAAGTCTCACATGAAGTCTCTTTTGAGCTTCAAGGTGCAGCAAAAGATTCCCAAAGTTGGAACAAAAAGAGTCCCAAATGTGGACCATCACCAAACAAAAAATCCAAAAAGGAATTCAGAAGATTCCCAAGGGGAACGATAGGAAATTAAATTTCCAAAATGGAATCAAAAGAAGACCCAAAGTGGACCAAATCCGAATAGAACCCAGATTCCACACTGTTTATGATTGTAAGTAACCAGGTTTTTGTGCAATATGCATTCAGGTAGGGTTGATAAGGAAATATGTTGACATATGTATACATGTGGGTCACATAAGACATTTTAATTGAACCTTAATCTCATCATGATACTGAAAAAGTAAGTGTGTCAACTCGAGCTAATTGGTATGTTTTCATATCATCACTCAATCAAACATAAGTCAAATGTCTATTGAAAACTTGCAAAACATGTCCAGATAATGTGTGGTATGATCTCACTGCGATATTTTGATTCATTGCATTGCATATGTCTTTATTTTAATGTGTGTGCTTTGTGTGTGCAGGCATATGGAATCTTTATTGACACATCGACATCCTTGTTAAACTTAAAAATTTCAAGAAATTTCAAGTTTAAGGGGAGAATAAGTGAAGAAGAAAAATATTTACAAAAATCCAAAAATATTTTGAATAAGTGTGTTTTGAATGAACAAGATTATGTGGTATGAAAAGCAAATGTTTTCGATGTGTTACAAACAAACCCAAGGTCTTGTGATGTGTTTTTAAGAAATTGCTTCGGGATATAGAAATTTTGGTTGGGCAAAATTATTTTTGAAAATCAAAGAAAAAGAATTTATGTGAATTAAATTTGTTGCATGTTTAATGTTGTTGATTATTAATGTGACAAACCCTAATAAGGATGTCTTGTCTAATTAATATGTCGAGAATGTTTGCAGGTGCAATAAATGCAGTTGAAAAGTCAACAGACGGAGAAAAATGAGAAAAATCGCTTCAGTGTGAAGTCGGGTGAAGATATCTGAAACAACTATTTAGCCGGGTAATGAATACACTATTCATCCGGGTAAAGTTGTTGTGTCTGATATGAGCCGGGTGATTGTGTGAAATAAGACAGCCGGGTGAAGATATTATGACTACTGTATAGCCGGGCAATGAACAAGTCATTATACAGCCGGGTAAAGAAGTCATTGATATCTGCCGGGTGACAGCCGGGTAATGAAGTGTTGTCACTGTACAGTCGGGTAAAAGAAAGAAGTCTTTATCTTGCCGTGTAAGTGAAGAACACTGTGTTGCCGGGTAAAAGTAGAACAACTGTGTTGCCGGGTGATGAAGAAAAGCAAGTCGGGTGATGTAGAAGATCACTATGTAGCCGGGTAATTGACGAAAGGTCATTGTGCAAGCCGGGTGATGAAGAAGACTACTATGTAGCCGGGTGATGAGTAAAACCAACACAGGTGTAGTTGTTCCTAACATTTACCCGTCTCTACAGTGTCTTACCCGTCTCTACAGTGAATGACCCGTCCAAGTGTTTTCATGTTTTTATGTTGACCCGTCCCATGTTGTGACCTGTCCAAAGTACTTGACCCGTCCCAACAGTGTTTGACACGGCTCAACAGTACATGACCCGGATAAGCTTTTTGGGCTTAAATGTTTACCCGTTCCAAATTGTTGACCCGACACTTCATATTTGACCTAATTTTTCAACCATATAAAAACCCGCCTCTTCACAACACTTATCATTTTTCACTCACACTTTCAAGCAAATCCCCTGCACATAATTCGTTGATTATCATATTCAATCGTTTGATCTGTAACAAGTTTGATTGATTGAATAAGGTATATTTTAAGTGATTCAACCTTGATAAACCTGCAAATCGACTGTTAAAACGAAAAATGATGATGAACAGTACTTTGATCACTGAATCGACACTTTGATTTTATGTGTTAAAACTGGAATCGAAGGTTGTACTAGGTGTAAAATCTGTAGATTATCAACAATCAATCATTAATTTGCATCAAAATGCCTAAAATCAACATAATAGACTCAAATTTGCTCATAACTGTTGAACCGCCATTGATAACCTGTTGAATGTTCTTAAGTTTTAACCTCAAAATGATGAAATGTGTGCTAAGAAGTAACAAATTAATGTTAAAACTGAGCTAAAACTTGTTATTCAAACTTTTTCATACAATTTCAGATTTTTGTTCTTAAGTATTTTAACTGTTATGTGTTAAATTTTTGTATGATCATTAATTTCCAAAAGTTATGTTAATCAAAATGGTGAAAATCTGATTGATAGTTTAACTTAGGTGATAAATTGATCTTATGATTGTTCTACATTATAACTCTTTATTAATACTTATACAAATTTGTTATTTATGAATGGAAAATCTAACTCATATGTCTTGTGTTTGTTTTAAAACAGATGGAGAATTTGAAGTTTGAGCCTAAGCATAATTTGGTTGCATGCTTAGATGAATCTATTCCTGAGACTGAGGGTTATAGAGATATGATCAGATTCATCAAGAGAACAAAGTATGTCTATGCTATGTGTGCGAAGCCTGTGATCTATGCTAGACTTATCAAGAGTTTTTGGAGAACAGTTGAGGTTGTAACTGATGAGGATGGAGTTTCTGTTGTTAGAGGAAACATCACTAGAGATTTATAGCTGACTGTGTCTGAGGAGGCTATCAGAACAGCTCTAAGGATTGATGATGATGAAGCTGGTGCAAATGATGAGCTGACTACTACTGAGTGTCAGGCGTGTTTTGTGAATATGGGTCATCCTCCCGTATTTCCAAAGTCACAGTTTGTTAGAGCTAGATTGGGGAAGAAGTGGAAGCTGCTATGTTATGTGGTTCAGCAGTGCATGTCTAGAAAGAGTGCTGGGTTTGATAACTTCCCTTCTGACATTGCATCCCCGATTGTTGCTATAGCTGAGAACAAACCATTCAATATGTCGAAATGGATTACGAAAGGGTTTGTGTTCAATCTTGTAAAGGGCAAAAGGTTCAAGTTTCTCATGTATCCGAGATTCTTGCAACTGATGATCAATGTGGCTTATCCTGTTATCAGAGAAGAAGGATTTAGTGGAGGAATTTTATATACTGAGGACATGAACGACCTATCATACAGGAAGATGAGTATAGGAAATATACAAAGTGTTGAATTGTTTGACTATATGCGAGATATAGCCAACAATGTTGAGGATATAGAAGTTGTGTATCATCACATATCACATGGAGAGATTGTGAATCCACAGGACTTAGTTGATGAGGTGCCTGATAACTTATTGGATGATGATGAGTATCTTGCTCGACATCCAGAAGAAGAAGATGGGAATGAGAACGAAGGAGAAGAAAAGGATGATGAAAGTGATGGTGGTGATAATGAAAGTGAGGATGATAGTGGGAATGATGGAAATGATGATGATGCTGAATCAGATTCTGAGGAGGCAGAAAATGTTGAGGGTAATGAACCAATGGAAATTGAGATAGAAAATTTATAGAATCAGCTGAGAATGATGAACCAGTTGAGGTGGAGAAAGCAGTTGAAGAAGTTGTGATTGAAGCTCCTAAGGATATTACAGTGAAGTATGCTAGATCACGAAGATCGAAACTTGTGATTAGTCCTATTGTTATAGAGGAGCCGAGTGTGATTGAAAATGTAGATGTGCCTGAACAGATAGACATTGTTCAGATTGCACAGGAAGTAATGGCCGAAGTAGAGACTACTGCACAGGTAGTTGATGATACTGATGCTGGCATTACTATGTCTGTTCCAGTTGATATCCCCACCACATCATCTCCAGCAGCTATGCAAATCGAACAACCTTTGGAGTCTTCACCAAAAGTTGGTTCAGGTGTGAATGAAGATAAAGAGAAAATTGCTGAGTTAGAAAAGATGGTAGCCAAGTTATTAGAAGCCAATAAGTTGTTGAAAGAATCCAATGAAAGAAAGAAAAAGAGGTTGGAAGAATTTTGGGCTATTCATGAACAGAATCTGAAAACATTCAAGAAACTCGATGCTGATCATGTGAAATTGAAGGATGATCATGAAAAGTTGAAAGAGGATTATAAAGAGTTATATGCGGAATGCAATACTCTTAATGCTGAGAAGGAGATGCTAGAAAAATGGTTGGAAGATGCCAAGCCAAAGAAGTCTAGTTCTACATCAGATAAAGATTTTTCTGATGATGTAATGGAAGTTGCTGAACCTTCATCAGACGCTAAAGTTTATTATACTCGAGCTCGTGGAACAAAGAATGTAGGTGAAAGGATTGATACTTCAACTCCAATTCCCGATGAAGCTGTTGATACTGTCAATCTTGACAAAGCTGAGGGAAAACGTAAGTTAGATGCTGTGCCTGAGATCACTGGTGAAGAAGAGTTTGTTGCGAAGAAAGCAAGATTGGAAGAATCAGTTCAGATTGAGCCGATTCAATCTGAATCTGTAACTGAAGCTGAAGTAGTTGAGGTAGCGAAGGTGGATGAGATTGTGAAAGAAACTGAAACTGATAAAACAGTTCAGATTGAGCCGATTCAATCTGAATCTGTAGTGGTAGAGAAAGTGCCTGAAGTAGTTGAAGTTGTTGAGAATGTGCCAGAAATTGTTCCTGAAGAAGCATTTCAGTTTGAGCCGGTTCAAACTGAAACGGCACCGATGATAGAGGCACTGGATGATTTGGATGATATAGATTTCACCGAGTCTGAACCTGAAGCTGAACCTGAAACTAATCCAGATGATGAGATACCAGCTGACCTTCCTGAACGTTTTGCTTACTTAGAAAAGATGAAGTATAATCCGGTATATTTGAATGGACTGACTGTGAGTCAAATCAATGAAGAGTATGAGAAGTGCTTAAATGTCCAAGACAAGACGACTGCCGATGAGAAAGAGTTTGTTGTTGAGATGGGTGAATGGACACCGCTCCAAGAAAGTTTGAACATTGATGATTTACCTCCTGAAGAATTGTATCATCAAGATCCAGAAGAAATGTCAAGTAGACACATGCATGAATGGTTGAGTTTAAGGCACTATCCATACAAGACGCTGAAAAGACTGAAGCATGAATCACTGAAGAAGATTGTTGTAAGTTTCATGAAGACTGAAAGGATGCACAATCGCATGTTTTACCTGGATTACAACAACCCCCAATACTATGAGCTGACAAAGAGATACAAAGTACTCGAACCCAAGGAGATAACGATGATGGCTTTACCAGAAGATGCGCACAAGAAGAGAAAGGAGTTGATTGACATGTTTCCCAGTGAAGTAAAGTCATACAACATTCCAATGGACGTACGTGAATCATGGCATAAATCTGCCACAGCAGGAGATGTTGTTAGATCTCTGCTGAGTAAAGGACAGTCCGTTGCTGAACTGCTTGATTCAATGATCGTACCGGAAAAGTCCAAGAAGGTGAAGATTATAGCATGGAAGTATGACGAAGTGTTTGATGCATTTTTTATTAAGAGAGTTAATGGTTTATGCGATGTTTACCATTATTACTCAAGTATATTCAAGTTGGAAGTGCAAGATTTGAAGGAACTGCACAAACTGAGGTTAATTAATCACACGCATGCTGAGCGTGGTGATAAATGTGCGATGTTGTTAGATGCTGGTATAAGTCGTTTGCCGAAGTACTTGGAGTTTAGAGGTCAACAAGAAGATAGTGCATATGTTCAGTCGAAGAAAAAGAGGAAATCAAAGAAGTTGGTGGTGCGAGATATGTATTTAGAAGAGTTTTCGGATGAATACTTTGATAAAGTGACAGATCCGGGGTTGAAGGTGATAGATGGTACGTAAGCGACTAAGCCAATTCTGAAATTCTTCTACAATCAAGACACATATGAGCTGAAATTGGTGCGGAACTTGGATGACTGGGATAAGGATATGATTACATTATTCAGTACGTTCGAGCTGAAATTGTTACATCCATCCTACATCGATCATTTGCGAAACTACAGAATGGAAAAGTGCAAAGATAAAGTTGCTGAAGCTGATCGGAATTTGTTTGTGGTGATGATTGAGGTGATTGCTGCTGCTTCTGAGAAAATTCGTCTAAGGCATTACTCAATGCTAACCTTGTGAAGGTGGATATTCCGGAGATTGAATTTATGTGTGTGACTGCGAAGGGGACTTTAGAAGTGCAAGCGAAAGGGAAAGAAATGCCATAAGAATTTTATGCTAATATTGATTTTGCAGGTCTAACCCTTGATACGCTGAAACGCATGAATGCCTGTGCCATCCTTACAAATGAATCTAAGCCGAGACAAGCAAAGATCGCTGAGAAGTTCAAGTCATGCATCGAGGAAGCCTTAAAAGAACAAGAAGAATACAAAGGAAAGGAACTGCTGGATGTTAAAGAAGAGAATGAAGATTGGTGAGAGATTGGAGCTGGAAAAGCAAAAGATGAAAACTGTTGAAGATTTTGTTGAAGTCCAAAGATAAATCTTAGGGGGAGTACTGTTAGGGTCTATTTCCGTTTAAGATTTACTTTGTACTTTGTTTTATACATTTTGTATAGTTTAGGGGGAGTACTGTAACTAATGGCTTGAGATCCTGGTATGTCACACGCCTAACGGATACCCCGTTTGTGGAAACTTGAGGGTGTGACATATTGGTATTAGAGCCATAAGTTATAGGGAACTAGCATTTCATTGCATATAGTCTATAACTTTAAGCATTTGCATTAGTTACACTCACATTGCACAGTAGAATCATAGTTAGAAACTAGAGTTTGTTTGCCTATACGTGTTACATTTTAAGTGCTGGCCTGATATAGGATCTTTGTAGTCTAAGAATCCTTATACGAAATACTTTGTCCTTATCCCAAACATGAGTTTAAATTCTCCGCCTAAATCTAATTCTTCTTCGCGCAATGTAGCTGAGACATCTTCTTGAGGCGCAAAGAGGCCAAGAATATGAGCTTGACGATTACAACCGTTTTGACCCGATTGTGGCTATCCCTTCTAGAGTTCGTGACGTAGAGCATAAGTTATTCAGCAGTTCATTCCTTCTTGTCAGAATACGTTAAATTTTGTAAGCCTAGAAAACCGATTTCTATTCAGATTTTTCTCACTCTGTTGAATGCGTGTTGAAAACAAAAGCGCATTAAGTATGAAACACTCAAATCATAAAGACTAATACGTTGAAGTTATCCGTAGTGATATTCTTTCGTTAAGTATTCTGTTCTATTCTTTTAAACCTTCTCCATATTGTCACACTTATCTTGTTTTCACCAAGTTGGTTCTTGTTGCTCTCATGAAAACTGTTGACTCCAAGAGGCACCTCGTGAAGATGGGTACTGATGGTATTCTCGATCTACACCAAGACTGCGTTTGAATACTAACACAAACACAACCTACAATTTGAAAATAAGCAAGTATTATAAGAATACCATACCTCTCTTACACATCCTATATTCGGAATAATATGAATTTTCATATAAATAAGCACAAAACAATAAGCATGATAAAACTTAGACTAAAGCCCATGATTGGAGACAAACTAGGGTGATTGTGTAAGGTAAATTGACGATTACGGGTGCGCAATGTAATGGTGAATTTATAGGTATACGATGATCCTGGCAAAATTTGTCATGTGGATTACAACCAAAACCCAAAAGTGAAGAACCAAACAACACATATTCATCTAAAACAAAACTCCATCTCTAGGTAACATACTAGTATCAAGTTTATCCTTGTGTAGTAAACAATTATAATGCCACCTTCTGATATAAACTTCCACCGTGCTAATGCCATAAACTCATAATATAATGGAATGCCTTAAGTTTTGGTCAATGTGTTATGACCTTTTACCCAACGCCGATGACAACTTAATATCATGGTTTCCTCAATCGAGCATTAAACAAATCTTGTAATAGTAAGGGTTACTAGGAAGAGCCCTATAAAACTACGACTTATTTGGAAAACTCCTTCCTGTCGGAATTAACCAGCCACATAATATCTCACATAAATGATTGCTCCTCGTGAATGGTATTACAATCAGTATTTGTATCTCCACTATTGTAAAACACGCATTAGATCTAAAACTTTATTTATCCATCATAAACATTTAAATTCGTAAACATTATCTACATTCACTACAATGGAAAATATATTCAAATCTCTTTACTAGATTATTCACGTAATAGTAAAACAGCTTAAGTGCTATCAATGTTGCGAGCCTAAAAGCGATCACCCTTGAATTTTGTTTTACGAACAACCATATTCTATCTATCATTCATATGGCAATTCGCTATATATTTAGACACTTATAACTTTCAGGTATCAATTGCCCACAGTGATAATGAAAAAAAAACGACGTGAATTTTATAATTGACCCCCCCCCCCGGCGCAAGTATATAACTCTAAACATTGAATACGTTCGGTGAATCTAAGGATTCATTTGATAACTAGAACAATCCACAATAAACAACTAATACCAACTAGCGTTTTGCGTGAGCATTATCCATTGCCATTCCGGATAATAACTTCTCATTTCGTTTCATCTCGATACCTTTTGTGTTTGCTAAATATATATATACATATACACATATATATATAATAATAATAAGAATTATTATTATTATTATAATTGACGCTCCCATTGTCATTTGACACTCCAATCGTGCAATATCTTTCTTTCAAAGCTCCAGTTTATTCAAGAGATTCCACCTTATACGTAATTAACTTATTTGATCAAAACTATATGAGACGCAATGTATGCAATTCCCACCTAACCGTTCTAAACTATGAAAATACTAATAGAAGAAACTGCATGCTTAAGGAAACTAGTGAAGCTACACGACCAAAGTAACAAAATAACATGATATCTCTATCGAATCTGTTAAACTCTAAGCCTCAACTAAACTGATATCTCACATCATCTATTAAAACACCCTAATGGCAAATTCAAAAACTACCCCCCAATGAAGCTTGATATCAAATTTTTGCTAGCATTATATTGTTTGAACTCTTATCTAATCCATGTGTAAACAAAAACCTGTATTTTAAAAGGAACATTGTTAGATCACCTTAAAAGACCTACATGATTGAATAAATCTCCTATTCGAATAAAAAGATAAGATTCTTGAAAACTTTCTCTATAAACAAATGCTTGGTGTATCATATACGCCCCCCCCCTGGGCACACTTCTGACCGTAACACTCAAATTCCATCAACAAGAAAACCCATTGTATCTCAAACGAATAAGAACAACTCATGCAACACCGACTATTTTGTTTTAACACTACTTTAGTACGTGAACTTTAATAACATATTATCCTATGACATACATCCATTGGTTCTCTGATCACAACAAATCCTATAGTTAACGAAGATTGAAACACTTATTAAATTTCGTGATCATTTTTTATTAAAACGTATACTTCCGAGCATATAAGTAGTGTCATTAATCATCCTTTGTCATTTATTCTTAGAATTCATACGGCATCCATGAGTTCGCACTCTCACAATGCTCAATAAAATAAAGCAGAGTACTTGCACTTGATGGAAATTTCATTTCCTCCTTACCTTGCACACATGTTGTGTCAATTTTAATGATTTATAACAATATATGGATTCTTTAGTTAATGCTTGATCCTTAAAAAAATCCAAAGAACAACAAAATCTTGAAACATTCTAGAGGATTCAAGAAATTTTGAAATTTCATGAAACTGGAGATGAATCATACCATTTGAAGTCCTGAATAGATTGCTGCAATATTTTCCTGCCTCCAACTTAATGTAGTGTATGTCTAGGGAGACCCTCATTATTCCACTCAATATATTTATGGTGATAAACAGTTACGTTTCCTCGAGGAACCTGTTGAAATCATGGGCTTAGAATTCAAAACTATAAACATATTAAGATTCTTAATATTAAAGTTCGTTGAACTTCAAAGAGTGAATCAAAGATCATGTAAAAACGCAGAAAATCTAATAATGTACGAACATAGTTTTATAACATGAACAATAAGTAAATAAATCGTCAAAGATGGTGGGTGCAAAGTGTAATATTGGAATTTATTAACCCAACCCTAATACCCACCCGTCCTCATCTTCGTCTTCATTTTTTTTCTTCTTCTTCTTCTGCCGACGGCAGTAAGACACACACACACACCAACCCATAACCAGCCACATCATCACTGTGAACCACCATCATCATCGCATCGGCTCCACCCTTACACCTCACTGTTCGCTACAGTTCGAAGTACCAAATGAGTCCGGCATGCCGCAACTCCGACGATCACGACTACAGTCGGCTCCATCAGTAAAGCAGCGCCCGTCTTAATCATCACAACTCGCGGTATGTTCCAATTTCTCTGATTGTTCGAAGTCAGTTTCGTTTAGGGTTTCGATTAGGCTTCGGATTCGTTACGAGTGAAAAATTATCTCGGTTCAATCTTATGTTTTACATGTATGTGATTAGGTACTCTTATGTGTGTGTATGAACTGTATCAGCAAGCGTATTGTATGTATGTAGATGTAGTATGTGTTGTGTATGTGAGATGAATGTATGCGTAGGGGCAAGTACAACATATGTATATGTAGTTTTGTATGTGTGGAACTTGTATATATATGTATGTATCTATTAACATCGAACAGTAGTAGTAGAAGTGTGTAAACAAGATAATGAGTGTGTGTACTATGTGTGTGTGTGCACGACAGAAATTACAGCATCAAATTAACAACAACAAACGATGTTTATATGTGGGTATAGGTAGTGGGATGCATGTATATATATATATATATATATATATATATATATATATATATATATATATATATATGTGTGTGTGTATATTAACATCCAACAACAAGTTAATGATGCATGTGTATGCGTATGAATAGGCTGTAGTAGCTTTTATGTGTATATGTGTGATTTAGTATTCATATGACATCATACGCATGTGTAAGTAATGGAAACGGTCAGCGTTAATATGTATGTATTGTATATATACGAGTATAAAAACAGAAGTAGCAATATGAATCGTATGTGTGTTGTATGTAATTATTATACGTGTGTATGATTGTGTATGTTTAGTGTGTATGTATGTATTGAATGTATGTGCTTTGTATATATACACGTGATGTGAGGGTGTGTACGAACGCGTATACTAGCTGCAGCAATAGCAAACTGTATGCGTATAGTAGATATGTATATATGTGCATAATGTAGGTCAGCGATGTATTGTATACAGATATATGTGCATGATGTAAAACAAACATAATAATGGTTGTATGTATTGGAATATAGGTACGCGTATGTAAAGTAATAGTTTCGGGTAGCTTGTAACATGGAAGGTGTAGATATAAATGTATGCACTAACAACAAGTTGCGTATATATAATTGTGCTGGTATTATGTACGAATGTGTATTAGCGATAACATGTGTATGGGTACATTTCAGTATGTGGGTGGGGATGTGATAGAAGGTAGAGGTATCTGTTACTTGATTGGGTTTTGGTATTTGTAAGTAACTATATAGTTTGAATCGACTTTAATGTATGAGTTTGTATGTGGTGTGATGCACAAGTGATATGTATATGTTTATGTAACAATATATATGTTTGATAGGATATGTATATAGAGAATGACTTGAATGTGGGATTGTATGTACATAAATAAATGTATACATGATGTGGTGAAGTTGATTATATGAGAATGATGATTTTATTAGGATAATGATGTTATACCTATATGACAATAAATGTGTAAACAAGACATGCTCATTACGTGTGAACTTATATGAAGTGTATTATTATATGGAAACCGGAACGAATACCCGAAACCCTAGCGAAAACCATATTATATATTTTATTCACAAGTTTCTAGTTATTAATTGGTAAATATTTGATAAAGCAGGTCCTAGAGCAGTTTAGATGTTTGTTGCATTTTGCTGTCTATATTGCTGTGCGCTCAAAGGTGAGTCTCTTAGCCCGCTTTTAAATCCTTTCGGGGAGAAAACTTACAAAACCTTTTTATATGGCCTTGGGCTGTGTTTTATGACTTCGGGCAGGGCCTTCGGGCAACTGTTGTGATAAAACAAAGTTATATTGTCTAATGGTTTATTTTACTGAGCATGAACGTATCAACTATAAAGTCCTTTCCTTTTAGTCGAGATTAATAATATACAGTGGGTATAACGGGGAAATTTGAGTAGTACTACGGTTTCGGCAGACCCCACCATTGGTTTGAAGTCAAGTGGTGCGTATTGTCCTTTAACTTTTGGTCATCCATTGTGGTGGCGGCAAGGCAAACTTATCTTAACGTTCAGTTTAATCTCGACGTGCTCATGTACTAAACGAGGTGGTCTAGCTAACCAGCAATAGTAATGATGTTTATCCGTTGAACTGTTTTAGTATTTTAAATACTTTGTACTTATCTCATTGAGCTCACCAACCATGTGTTGACCATTTTCTATATGTTTTCCCATGTGGCTAGGAGTGTGTGCACATAGGGTATATCATGCATGGGTCGCATTTCATAAATTGAAACTTTTTATAACATTGATTGGTCTTTTGAAAACTAGTATTGGATTTCGTGCTAGTCTTTTGAGTACGATTGGTTGTTGGATGTTTTAAGTATATTTGAAAAGCTTCTGCTAAATTTTTTTAAATATTTACATTGTAATACCTTTGTTTTTGGACTATTGTTAAATCTAAACTTTTGTTAAAATCAATTGAATCAGTGTTACTGTAACTAATGGCTTGAGATCCTGGTATGTCACACGCCTAATGGATACCCTGTTTGTGGGAAATTGAGGGTGTGACAAGCTTTCTTTGAGCTTGATGCAACTTGTTGAGAGACTTGTGGCTTCTTTTGTTTTGTTGAAGAGGTTTGACTGATTTGTGTTTTGCTTTGTTGGATAGGAGAGGAGATCTTCACTTGCTTGTTCTCAAGTCTTTTACAAACTTGAGATATGATGGACAGAGGTGAAGGCTTCTTCTTTTGAGCTCTGGATCGATGACGGACTTATCTTGAGCAGGAAATGAGATCCTGATTTGTCTTGATTCAGGTTTTGGATGCATTTCAGATTTGACAGTTACAGATGACATCTTGACCTTTGAATCTCCATGACTCTCCTTTGTCTTTGATTCATCATCTGAACTTGTCCAGTCTTCAATAAGTACCTCTGATTCCAACGGATCTTGATTGACGGGAATTGAGTGTGTTGATGTAGTTGTAGCTTGATGATTAAGTGATTCCTGAATTATCTCTTCCACTCCTGACAGGCTCAAACGTAGGAATTTCACCTGCTTTAAACTTATCAAAGAAGTTAGAAGTAACAACCGTGACAGGATTAGAAACAACAGGAACCGAGCAATCATTAACTTGACTGTCAGTACCCGTTTTACTATATCCCATACCAGTCGAAGAATCATAAACATCTCGCACCTCTTTCAGATTAACTCCCTCTAAACTTGCATGCAGACTGTTAGATTCTTGTTCAAACAAATCATTTTTAGGATGGGGTTTAGGTGTAGATAAATAACACAAAGTGAATGGAGGTGAAAAACCATCTGAACATCTATGTCATACCCAACCCCATCTTTTACCCTAGACCCCTTTGTTTTGAAGCAAGTTCATTCATTTTCATACTAGCAACAGTCCACTTATCAACTTTTGTTTGAAGTTTTGTGGATTCATACTATGCTAATATGAGTCTTTCACTTAAAAGATTTATTTTGACATTTCGTTCATAAAGATTTCTTTTCAAAAGATCAATTTCAGCCAAAGCTTCGTTGAGTTTTACCGAATAAGAAACTTCAGTTTTCTTAAGTTCGTTGTTTGTTGTCATAACTTCTCTTTGGTTTTCCAAGATCATTCTATTTGCCTTATAAACACCAAATAACCGAAGTTTGCACGCAGAAGAGCACATTTCTTGAACAGTCTCATAAGGAAGATCCATGACGATTCTTTCAGCTGCCAAGGCTTTCTCGCAGTCGCAGACCCTTGTATTTCTTTTCCGTTCCTCTTCCTTTTCCTTCAGCATCTCTTCATCCTCAGCTTCCGTCTTTCCTTTATCATTTTCTCATCTTTATCATCAACGATTGACTCACAATCATATTTACTCTCATTATCAGCTATCGAATCAACATAACTTTCTATGACGTTCTCCCTTATCTCTGAAGTTGATTTCGAAACATATTTCATTGACTTTAGTCTTTCAATCAATTCAGTTTTGTAGTCAAGTATGCTTGTAACTGATGAGATGAGGTCAGTATTTATCGTGTTGGTTTGTGGTTGAGTCACTGCTTGATAAAACTCCTTTCTTTTGACATCCAACTCAAAAGATTTCAACTTGTCGATCACATCCAACAACTTGTAATCTGAAAACCTTCTCTCTTTCTTTAACGTTTTAACCTAAAGGCTCCACTCTGGTGGAAGAGATTCAAGAAGCCTTTGAATTTGTTCATGATTTGTGAGTTTGGGATCATGCTTCTTTAGATTACTTGCAACGGATATAAATCTATCAATGACATCAGACAACTTTTCTTTCTTCAAGGCGGCAAATGAGTCAAACATACGTTGTGCAGACTTGAATTCTTTAGACATTGACATTTTGATTTAAAAACCTTGATCTTCAAAAATACAAAAATTATTTTTCCCAAATTACGTTGAATAATTATCCCCCTGGAAAAATACTTTTTCGTCTCAACTCAAACTCCAACACCCTTACCCTTCAAAACTTTCGGTTCAAACAACTCGGTCCAATGAAAAAAGAATTTGAAATTACCCGGCCAATGACAAAACTTTCGTTTCAACGAACAAATTTTTTAGACCCAAAGATTGACAAAATAAACACCCGGCCAATGACAAAAATATTTTCAACTCAATTGACAAAATTTTGACCCAAAGAATAACAATAAAAATGCCCGATCAACATAAAACGAACCTAATCCAACACGGCCCAAAATTTAAAACACTAACTCCCGGCCATTGACAAAACTTTCGTTTCAACAGACAAATTTTTAGGTCTCAACTGACAAAACTTTGGCCCAAAAAGTGACACAAGTAATACCCGGCCAATTGACAAAAATATTTTTCACTCAATTAAATTTAGGCCCAAAATATAACAATAATAACAACCTGTCCATAAATAATACAAACCGACTCCAACAAATACCGCCAATTATTTTTAAAACTTTAACTCCCGACGAAAAATACGAAACCGACTTCAACAGTGATGGCCCAATATTTAAAACGCTACCTCCCCACCATTAAAAGAAACGGTCTAATTGTCTAATTAGGACCCAAGTGATTTAATTAAAATATGACTTTCCAATGCCCCAAACCATCACTCAAATTTCGCAGCCCAAAACGAGTTATTTACCATGGCCTACCGAACACAAACCCATCCACTTAAACCAAAAACCCTAACCCTAACTATATAACCCACTTAAAAAAATTTTTTTTTTTAACTACTGAATCTTCAAAGCTAAGTATTTAAACATAAGTTGTAACAAGAATAGTATATGTAGCCGCTAGCCATCCACTCACTTTCAATCTACATTTTCTTTCACATTCACTTTTCTTATCTACTCCATTTAATTCCAACGGGAACTACAAATTACTCTTCTTTCTTCCAACTCTCTATTTTTGAACTCAACAACATCAACACACACAAGAAACACCCTTCAAATATCTGCAGCTGCTTCAATGACTAAACACAACACCAAAAACAAATAAACATCACAACATAACTTTTCTCTTTGTTTTAGGTTGCCGGGACAACACAACAAACAACCACCGTTGAGCTGCTTCTTCCTTTCTGTTTCAGTCAAAAAACACCCTATCACAACCGTACGCCTTCACAACCAACTCTTTTCTTTATGTATTTTTGTTTTTGAATTAAAGATAACTCAGATCTGTTATTGTTTAGTTACCTTACTCTTGATCTCGGTTTCTTTACTCTCTCACTACATTTTCAGATCTATTAGTTCCCGCTTTACTCGTTTTCAAATTTATTTTTGTTTTTGAACTTGTTGGAGAATGATCGACCTTATGGTGGTGCAATGGTGGAGATGGTTATGGTTTGGATGATATGTGATTTAGATCCGCTGATGTCGTGGTTATGGTTTTGGTTAAGTGTTGGTTGTTTTGATTTCCTGTTGGTTTTGGTTTGATGTTTGGGTGGTTTTGCTGAGATCTGTGCTAGTTTCGCACAGATATATAATAATGGTTTTGTTTTCAGGTACAAAAATGTAACAAGATGTACTTTCGTAAAAATCCGGGTAGTTTCGCAATGTAGTGTCGCAAAGATTCAAGATCTAATTTTGTATTATTTCCGAAATAGTACTTTCGCAAATAATATTTTGAACTTTCGTTCAGGTGTGGTGTAGATTCACAAGATGAAGATTTGAAGCCCCAAGAACACCAAGAACGCAAACACAACTGTGTGTAAGAGAAAATCTCAAATCTGAAGATTTTGTGCTTTTCATGTGTAATTTCGGATGTAGAAGATGTTTTTGAAAATTCAAAACTCAGATCTGGTTTCTCTCTCTAGAAACCCACCAGAGTTACTTTCTCTCCCAAAAATTTCTTCTAAATTCTTCAAATCAGTGACAAAATCTTCATAAACATGTCTTAATTGGATCTCTATTAGGCTCTAATACTGTCACACCCTCAATTTTCCACAAACGGGGTATCTGTTAGACGTGTGACATACCAGGATCTCAAGCCATTAGTTACAGCAAACACTAACTCAACATTTTAAACGAAAGTTTCTTATTAAAGTATTAAACCAAAACCCATGGTTTAAAATGAAAAGTTTCAAAGTTTAGCGGAAGCATGTGTAAAACAATCCCGTACTCAAATCCAAGTACGTAATAGTAAAGATTAAGCCAACCAAAGTTATGAAAACCCGTGCATAAAGTTAGCACGACCCAAACAATCATTTTCAAAAACCAATAACAGTATAAATAACAAAACGTAATAGTTTTAAGACCAATGCATGCAAGTGTCCTACTCGTGTGCCTTCCTAGTTCCGTGAGAAAAACATACTAAATCGAGTCAAGAAATAAGGTTGGTGAGTTCAATGAGTTTATTTAAATAACATAAATAAAATATAAGTTACGTTGATAAATCAATATATATTGCTGGTTTGCAAGACCACCTTGCTTACTACACGAGCACGTCGAGATTAAACTGAACGTTACTAGACTTGCCTTGTCGCCATCACTACGGATGACCAAATGTTTAAAGGACAATTTGCACCAACTAACTCAAATTTCCCTGTTATGCCGAAGTTGGCATATAATTAATCTCGACTAAAGAAAAGGACTTTATAAATATGTTAATGCTCAGTAAAATAAGCTCTTAACAATAATATTATTTACCAAAAAGTATTGCCCTAGTTGGCAACGTAAGAGTTATGCCCGAAGGCCCCACCCGAAGGTGTAAAACGTAGCTGTATTTGGGCCCGCCCGAAGGCAATAAGTTTTGCCCAAAGGCCCCACCCGAAGGTGTAAAACGTAGCCTTAGTTGGCTTTGCCCGAAGGCATAAAGTTTTGCCCGAAGGTCCTGCCCGAAGGCATATAAATGGAGTCCGCCTGAAGGCGCTGAAAAATAGTTGCCCGAAGACTTTGTAAAAACATTTGTATGTTTGCTCCCCGAAAAAGTATTTAAAATCAGGCAAAGAACTCACCTTTTGTTATGCAGCTTACAAGAAAAACCAACATAAATGATAAAGTTTCTAATGTCGACCAACGAACTGTTTTTAAATACTAGATGGTTACAAAAGAGTTTTAAAGAATGATTCGTACTGTTCTTGTTTCCGACTCGGTTTTGTATCCAACCCCCTTTATAAAAGATCATGTAAAAAGAATTGGATTTATGACACGCAATCAAAATCAGAGATATTTAGACTATTGGTTTAAGAGCATCTCTAATAGGGTGTTTTTGGATGTTTTTTGAGAAGAGAAGGTATGATGTGGAGGAAAGAGAGGATGATGTGGATGAGAGAAGGTGGAGGAAGGTTCTTCCCTAAAAACGGAGGTTTTTCATCTTGTGAGTGGGAGTAGGAGAGAGAAAGGGAGAGAGATAAAAACATGGTGGGTCCATTTTATAGAGTTGTGAGTGGGTATGAGAGAGAATAAGTGGGACAATGCCACCTAGGACATGTTTTTAAACCCTTCTATTGGTGATACTCTAATAAACCGTTTAATTCAACTTCACACTTATACCAATTCGTCATGCATATTTATAATCATATATATATTACATGAATCACACATTTACAAAATTATCATACCCACGCATAAGAATTATCATGTGATCACGACTACTACAATATATTTATATATTCTAGTCTACACATCACTTATACATATGATCACATATACATATACATCTTGCTCATACACATGTACACGTACTAAAGTCCATCACACGCTCATAACTATCATAATGACTTGTTTCAAATTATGCACATATACAAATACTAATGTCCTAACATTTGTCACCATATTATCATCCATGTGCTACTCAACTTATATATACCATCACACTCATGTTTATTCATCTATCCCTCATGTATTTTGCATATTCATTAAACTAGGTATATACGATATCTCGGGCGAGGCGCGAGAGGTATTGGTACTGTGTAAGAATACGGTATCTTCAATCATATATCAGAAACCGCGGCTACATATTACGTAACGGTGTAGTTTTTTGTTAGCAGTTTTGGTGTTTGAAGTTCACTGCATAAAATATTTACTTTAGCGGTTCTGATGCTAGGTACAAAAGAAACTGCTTTTCCATCTTGAGTGTAGTTGATATTTGGAGTTTTATCTGCATTTTTTTTGTTAGAAATTCATCTTATAAAGAGATGCAAGTGTCTTACTTTTTATACCTGTTGCTACTTACAGTTGGGGTTTGGCTTTTGATTGTGGTTGCTGACTTGTAGTTGATTAATCATGTTGTGGAAGTATTTGGAGTTGACATGTGGCTGTTGAATGTGCTTGCTCCTTCGCTGTTAATTTATCTTGTTGAGGTCTTTATTTGTGGTGTCTGTCAACGCTTGTTGTTGTGGGGTTTTTGGGGCTTTTAGTTTGGTTGTTATTTCGTTTGCTATGTTGTAGTAGGTTGTTATTGTTGTGGAGTTTCTCTGAGATTCTGGCATGTTAAGAAGTTACCACTTGCTGTTGTTGTGGTGCCTTTCGGGCTTTCAACTTGCAAGTTATTTGGTTCCAAACGTGAGTTACTGTGTCTTTGGTGCAACTTCAATTCCGAGCTCGCTCGTTTCTCTAAGCTTGCAAGTAGAGATTCAATGGCTTTTAGATAGCTATAACTTTTGTTGTTAGTTCTATTGTTTTAAATATATTCAATAATGTAAATCTAGATGTGTTTACCTGAATAGTGTTGCATTGCTTGTCCCATTTGCACCATGTAGACGTGGGTTGCTATTGAAGATGTAATTTTGGTCTCCCTTTTATAAATATTCATAGTTAGTAAATTGTTGATACGGGTAACTAAGTAGTAAATGTAAAATAGATTGACTAACCGTTGAATAGTTTAACTTTCAGTGCAGTCATTCCAATAGTTTTTATGTCGCTGACAACTTCAAATGCTCTTGTCGATTGTATCGCTAGAGCAATGTTACAATTTCTTCCCATATAATAAATATCAAGATCTGTTACATACGCCTTTTCACACGCAACTTCCATTTCTTTTTCCTCTTTCAAAACTGGCATCAAGTGCCATTGTGTACTAATTATTATCAAGTTTTTTTTCATAAACAATTGGTTTTAAACCATCACCTAGAATCAATACATGTTCATTCTAAACCCATCATAACAACATAAATCAAACTGTAAAATCAACACCAACCTTTGAGAGAAGTCGAAACACACAACAAACTTCTAGCTAGAATGATGGCAACATAACAGGAATGACAATTAACACGACATCTCCAATATTCTTCATCCACCTTTCCATTTGGATTTCATCAAAAGCAAATGTCATTGGAGTAAATGATTCATTTCCTTTCTTCTTGATTGCTAACTTACTTTCTGCTATTGATTAAATCAATCTCACCTCCCGGGATCTACTAATCTAATGAAATATGAAAAAAGTTGATAAAATATAGTACACAATGACCTTGACGTCACTTTTGACTAACAACTATTAACAAACGTAGCACCTTATTAAGAAGTTCAAAAGGTAATCTCTTTTATGTGATAAAGTTAGCACATGAAGCAAAGGTGTCGTTGGACGATATAATCTAAGCATAACACACCAAATTTCAAAATGCTCATATCATTTCCATGATTAAAAATCATGTGTTTCATGTAGACATCAGAACCCGATGTAGTAATACACGCACAAACACACAAATGAAACCGCACTTAAAGATTTTAAGCAAGTAAAAATGTAAAATACCAAACCATATTCTTCCAATTGATTGCAATGATGATAAACCACCCTTGTCCATTTCATCCAGTCAATCTGTAAAAATCACAGAAAATATTTATCCACAAAAATTAAAAGCCGAACATAATACAAATATCGAAGATCATGCACGTTTCACTAAAAACCGAACAAAATACGAATATCCTGACAATTATTTATCTCATTCGCTTCACGTTTCAGAACATCCATCTTCTCATTAACTTTTCTCCACAATAACACTTTGTGTAATTTCTCTTCATGACTTTCCATTTCAATGGTTACACTCTCTTTGTAGCCAAAAGAAATAACCTCACCAAAAACAAAATCAAGTCATAAATATTCTTGCATATGCCTACATCAAAAGCAAAAATCAAGTCATAAGCATTCTTGAAAATGCCTTACGATATTTGCCCAGTAATTGATGTACTAAATAAATGAACATACCTCTCTTTTTTATCTTGTAATTTAAGGAAATTCAACCTGTGATGCAAAAATCAATTAAAATCATAGCAAATCATACAATTTATACTCTCGAAAACATACATACAAAGATAAGAGAGACGTCCACTTCAATTGTTGCCTTCACTGCTTCAATTTCAAAACCCTAGACAACATGCTTTGCAAATACGGTGGGTAAGTCTCTGGTGGAGCCTCCATCGCCGCTGACAGACAAGATGTTGAGCCTCAATCTCCAGGCTCGATTGTTTAGCCTCATCCGCCACAATCCATTATAACCAGGTTTCTTTCTTTTGTTGAGAGAGAAATGACAACAGATATGAAAAAGCAAGAAGGGTAGGTATAAAACAGTAATAGACGCGTGGCTTCAAAAGAACACACGTATCAGACACGTGTCATCATATGGACACACTTAAAAAGCACGGTGGAGTCATCTTATTGGACTGTTGCTCACAAACCAGTTACTCTAGTAATGGATACTGTTCATCACGTTTCTCTTTTAATAATAGATAATGTTTAATACAAAATAATATATTCAATATCAAATGTGTTTCTTATATATATTTAACAAATTCATGCTCAAATAATACTACGACTACTACCCATATATGCATGACCCCACCATATGCATATGTACAGATAAACATTCATGAAATTAATCTTTATTTATAAATGCACTCACCTAACATTTGACAACTAATGTACATACACGCGCACAGTTCTTCATTACTAACAAACAGATACACATATATAAACATTCTTACACTTAAATGGTCTCTTAAACAAGATCAAGAGTCTGTAGATCATCATCTGTATATCTATACATGTATATAAACTCACATACACACATCAAATCCATATACACGTATACATCATTTGACATATTGTTATGTACATACATATATCAGTCTATATATACAGCAGTACACACATACATACATTCAATAAAAAGTTTTTTACGTATGCAATCACAGCATCACCTTCCGATCCAAACCGAACAAACCGTATTATGAAAACGAACTCGAAACCACCCGAAAACGAAACCGTGACCGTAACCGTAGCAAAAATACAAGAACAATCATGATTTACACGTACCGAAACATCGAATGGGTAAGCGAAGGGTGCTGGTATGAAGAAGGATGGTCGGAGTTGCAAGTTTTTCCGGTGGCACGCGACAACGGTGTGGCTGTTGCGTTTCTGCTTCCTGGCACCGGAGAAGATGAGAGGTGGAGGTTGCTGAGTTTTTGTTTCCTGACACCGGCGAAGATGAGAAACGAGGGAGGGCTACTGGAGAACGATGACGATGACACACTGCGATGATGCGGCTGGTGCGGTGGTTGTACGGCGGATTTAGGGTTTCTGCGATGTGTGCGTGTCGAGAGATAGAAGACGGTGCATGAGGACGGGGTGGGTTGGTTATATAATTACAACTTTACACTTAGGCCCTTCAACAATGGTGTTTTATTTATTTTAGTTTTTAAACTTAATACTCTAGTTTAATTAATTACACAATGACCCCAAACTTATATAATACTTAACGGAATAGTTAAGGACATTTAACGGTGTTAACATGAATTTGTGGGTTGTCACAAATACCATATTGTTGATCCCACTCAACTTTTAATCATGTAATTTGATGAAAATTTGGATCAAATTGATGAAAATGTGATATAATATGAAGAACAAATAAAGAACACTAACAAAAAGTTAGATTTGATCTATTTGGAAATGAATAAAATATTGTTTACATGGAAACCTCAATTCACTAGTTCATTCAAGCCTCCAAAACCTTAATTGTCTTTTACTATTTATAGCCTAATGACACTTTGGACTAAGACAATTATGACCTTAGATTTAGACAAAAACATGACAAATGAAAATAATACAAATAAAACCCTAATGTTTAGTCTAATATATATTTTGTCATAACGACAAAATATATATATTACATAAAATACATAAAAAGACGAAAACGATTAAATATACTTTGTTGACACAAAATATATTTATTAACTATTAAACTCTGTCGCCCTCAACGTCTTGTCTCTAATCTTCGTCCCGAACGTGTCGTGTTGACTTTTGAGTTGACTTTGACTGTTAACATTGACATTTGTTGACTTTGAGCTCGAGCTTCATCTCTCTCAGCCACCACCTTATTATAGTTTTCGTAGAGAAGTCATTCTCTGTTTATATACGGATCATGCAGAGGAAGACTTGCTGGTTTACTTGATGATTGAGGGTCACGTATACGAGAAGGTCCTGAAATATGTTGTCGCCCTCCAGGTAGGTTAAAATGCGTAACACGATTTGGTTGGCTATATGGATGATAAGGCGTATAATATCCTTGAGGCACGCGATGATGCACTCTTGGACATTTTTCTTGAACTCTTGGTGTTGTTCCTTGAGTCGGTGATGACTTCGGCTTTAAAGGGCCTGCATCATCTCGAGGAGTAAAAGTTTTCCATCCTTCAAGAAACAAGGCGGTCGGTCGCACTGACATGCGAGTAGCTTGTCTTTTTAGAGTAGTTTCGGCCTCCATAATCCCTTTTCCATGAGGTTTGACTCGCCTCGATTTGGATGAAGTTTTATTAGTCGAGGATGAGTCACTTTCATCCATGGTCGATTCTGTCTCTTCGGAACTCCCTTTTTCAGGTAAAGGTACAAATCGGCTCGCGCCAAACTCCGACGCGTTAGAGGAAGAAACCGGAGTAGAGGGCGGTAGCTCTCCCCTCGTAGGTGATTCGTCGATCGGAATAGCATCTTGTTTGCTTTGTCCTCTAGCCATGTCTATATAGCAAGCCGACAATAAGACGAAAAATGGATATAAAAGCCTGAAATTAACCCTTAATCCTATCATGCCTATATGAGGGGTACCAGGTTATAGTCTAGGTCGGTGATCTCCTAGTTCTCTATAACTGTTGGCTCTGATACCAATCTGTCACACCCCGGTGGCGGAAACACCGGGCGCGGCGATCGTATCTCACAACCCTTGGTATTTAAGAGAATTAAAAATAAATTTCTTTAAAAAGAGTCGTGACATACGTTCGACACGGATATGTCTCGCGAGACCGATCTATAGTGTCAAAGATTCAAACTTGAAAACAAAAATCCAAACAAAGAGGACAAAACAAGTCCACCAATTAAATAAAACATGTCTAATGCAAATAAAGTCTAACTGAATTCCATGGTCTTCACTAATGCGTACGAACTATAGATTCCAAGCTTACTCAGTTATTGTCACCTGAGAAAACATGCTAAAACGGTCAACTATAAAGTTGGTGAGATTCACAGGTTTTCGACTCAATAATAAAGTGTATGTGTGTATAGCAAAAATATATACGAGCAAGTATAGCAAATGAAGTAATTAACACGAGTCCACAACTAAACCTACTGACAAGAATCATTTGCCCCAACGAATACCCCGTCTCAAGGGCATTCTAAGTTTATCAATGACTTTGAATATTTTCACCCAGTTAGTCGCATCGTGACTGCGGTTGGCGCGACCAACCCTGGATGGGGGTGTCAACCCGAATAGTACTATCCAAACATATCCACCGGCTTAGAACTAAAGTTAACTAGTTGTGTAGCTTAAAAGGGGACTTAAGAGTATGAGACAAGTATAGTTTAAAACCCATGAGAATAACAACAAGTCTACTACAAGCATCACAACAGTAAAAAGTGTATAAGTTTAAATAATAAATAACGTATACATTTACGTACAAGCATTTTCTCACCCCAAAGATTAAAAAGTAAAAATAGGGGCTGTGAACTCACCTGAGAGTGTTATTGAGTACTCCATAAAAGTCACTAATGAATTGCGAGATCTCCCTACTTGGAGGCTACAACACATGAGTCACATATAAAGGCTAGCTATAACTAAAAGCATCATGTTGTCCGATTATGTTCGGATCAGAATTTGAAACTAAATTTTTTTGTTCTGGTTCGTTGACTAGTGAGTAACCCGACCGCAAAGACTTTATCTTTAAAAGGTTTGTTTTGAATGTCACCATAATTTCTTTAACATGTTTGCAAAAGAAATAGATAATAGTATCCGACTTATAAGAGGCGATTTGTTTATTAGTTTAAAACACGAATGGTAATGCTTAATTGTGACTAACTTTAACTACCTATATGAAGATGTGTGCATGAATATTTATATAAGTAGGTGTGTTTGGATATACACATGTGCATTTATATATATTACAGTAGCTTATAAAATAATATTTTATGTGAATAGACCCAAATCCACATCTTCATCCTTTTACAAACCCACCTATTTATTTATTTTATTTAAGAAGGTCTCGACTTATGAACTCATATTAGTGGTTTCTTTATTATTATTATTATTATTATTATTATTATTATTATTATTATTATTATTATTATTATTATTTTAATTATAGATGCTTGTTTGATGTTTGCCCAGTTTCTATACATGAAAGTATTAGTCGGTTTAGGAACGCAGGAACCATTTTTATGAGCACATTAAGTTATCATAACTATATGATTTCCAACTATAGTCGCCGGAACCGTAAGTTTAAAAACAAGCATATACACGTATTGTTTTAGTGCAGCAAAACGAACATACTGACGGGAAGTAAAGATCATTACCTTCTTGATTGATTCGGAATAAAGCAACAAGTCCCTTGACGCGTGACCCACACTATTCTCGAACCAGAAACGTATCTGAAGCGCACAAACAGATCGGACGCCGAAACCGTGGTATGTTGTCTTTGTTAGTTACAACTGATGGTGCAACGTTCGCGATTAATATGGCGATGGCTGATTATCCGGTGGTTGTGTGGTGTAATGGGTTGTCTACGGTGTTCGATCACTGAACATGTAAAAGGTTCGACAGAGAGCTTTTGAAATTATGAATTTTCTTTATGAGAGTGTTTGGAGGTTATGAGGAGTATATATGCTAGTTGATAGGTGCTTGTTTAACATGAATTCGAACCCCGATACGTACGTGAGATCGTTAAGAAGATAGATATATATTTAAGTATTTCTTTGTTTAATCAAAGATAAGGAGAAGATGAGATCAAACATTTTTTTTTTTTGAGATTTGTTTCCATGAGCATTTTCAAATTATTCAAGTTTGATTAGATTAATTAGCTTATTTAATTTGCATTTGTTTAATAGTGGTATATGTGAGTATGAGTCTTACGATGGGGTGGGGGTATTTGTTTGGGATTTAGTAATTATTTAAGATAAATATATATACATTAGTTAAGTTTGATTTACATTTAATGGTTTATTTATTTATTTATTGGATTTAGAAATGGGGTTGTCACATATAATCAAACCAAAAGCAAACTTATCAAAAAATCAACTTTTGAAAACATCAAAATTTTCATATTAGACCACAACATTTACCTATATAATCATACCAAAAAGAAATTTGACCAAAAAATCAACTTACGGAAACATCAAAAGTTTTCATATAAACCAACAACTTTTATCTATATAATCACACCAAAAACAAATTTAATCAAAAAATCAACTTTTAAAATAATAAAAAATTTACAGATAAAACCAAAAGATTTAGCTATATAATTAAACAAAATGCAAATTTGATTAAAAAATCAATTTTCGAAAACATCAATAAATTTTCATATAAAACTTCAACATTATCGTATATAATCACACCAAAAACATATTTGATTAAAAAATCAAGTTTGAAAAATAAAAAATTTTCACATAAAATCACAATATTTACCTATATAATCACACCAAAAACAAATTTGATCAAAAAATCAACTTTTGAAAAACTCAAATCTTTTCACCTAAAACCACTACATTTACCTATATAATCACATCAAAAACAAATTTGAACAAGAAAGAAACTTTTGAAAACATCAAAAATTTTTATATAAAACCACAACATTTACCTATATAATCATACCAAAAACAAATTTGACCAAACAAATAAACTTACAAAAACATCAAAAAATTTCATATAAAACTACAACATTTACCTATATAATCACACCAAAAACAAATTTGATCAAAAAATCAAGCTTTGAAAAAATAAAAAATTTACACATAAAACCACAACATTTACCTATAATCACACCAAAAACAAATTTGATCAAAAAGTCTAAAAATGTTCACATAAAATCACAACATGTACCTATATAATCACACCAAAACCAAACTTGATCGAAAAATCGACTTTTAAAAACATCAAAAATTTTCATATAAGACCACAATATTTACCAATATAATCACACTAAAAACAAATTAGATCAAAATATCAACTTTTGAAAAAATAAAAATATTTCACATAAAATCACATCTTTTACCTATATAATCACACCAAAAACAAATTTGATCAAAAAATCAACTTTTGAAAAAATCAAAAGTTTCCACTTAAAACACCACATTTACCTATATAATCACACATAAAACAAACTTGACTAAAAACTTAACTATCGAAAACATCAAAAAAAAATTCATATAAGACCACAATAGTTACTTATATAATCACACCAAAAAAAATTTTGATCAAAAAATTTTCACTAAAAATCACAACAATGACCTATATAATCACACCAAAAACATATTTGATCAAAAAAATTAAGTTTTGAATAACATAAAACTATAACATAAAACCACAATAATTACATATATAATCACACCAAAAACAAATTTGATCAAAAAATCAATTTTCAAAAAATCAATAATATTTCACATAAAACCACAACATTTTACATATATTTAATCATACCAAAAACAAATTTGATCAAAAAATCAATTTTCGTAAACATAAAAAATTTTCATATTAAACCTCAACATTTACCTATATAATCACACCAAAAATATATTTGATCAAAAAATCAAGTTTTGAAAAATCAAAAATTTTCATATAAAACACAACATTTACATATATAATCATCACTACTAGAAAATTTGGCAATGGCAACGGCCATTTCGGTCGCAAAACAGTCTCAAAGGCCATCTGAGACCGCTTTGCAACCAGAAAGTCAGTTGGAAAAACGCTCGTCTCTAATGCCCTGTAGCAACCATTTGCGACCGATTTTATACTTGCAACCGCATTTTCCGTTGCAAATCTTGCGACTGTTGTTGCTGTAGCTTTTTTCGCGACCGCCATTGTTTGCGACGATTTTGCGACCGAAAATATTTTGTGACGATTTTACGACCAACCACTAGTTTTTTTTAAATCTTTTAGCGACCAAAAGATTCCTACTAGATGCACAGCTGCAACAAGCTTTTGCCACATTTTATTAAGCATTAAAATACACTAATAAAGCTCATACTTTTAAAATTTAATATTCATCAAATATTCAAAACTACATTAAACAATCCAAAAGTTAAAACGACCAAAAATACTTTTAAAATTTTCGATAACAACTCATAAACAAGTTTTTAGCCATAACTTGATGATTGCCCTCCTTGAGCCATAACTTTTAGCATGCTTTCAAATTTTTCCATCCTATTACGCATAGTTTCGTTTTCCACCACCAACCCCTCAATAACTCCATTCATCCTTTCTTTCTCCTCATCTTTTTCTTTAACAAGCTCGTCTATAACTTTGTTCAACTTTTCTATCTACATAACAACCCATAAACAAGATTTAGATGAATATAGATGATATCCCTAACAAACACTACTTTAACTATTCGCTTTAACAGAATACAAGCTCAGCTACATATCAATTGTCACACTACACATTTCAACATGAATCTATTGAACAATTTGGAGCTATTTTCAACCCAAAACAGAACATAACTAGCACAAAAATAACATTTTTTAATAATAAACCTAATATGAACTAAATTAAGTTATGGTTATAGTGTCCCCTAATCAAATTGAAATAAAAGATTAATGATTTACACATCAAAACCCTAATTAAACTTAAATTATGTTAATGGGTCGAAAGCAATCTAAAGTATGTTTAGAATGTCACAAATTTACAGTGTTTCAAAAGCAAGCTATAACCTTTTTTAGTAAACAAATAACCCAAACTATTGAATAACATCTGCAAATTATATGTGTGTAGGTTGGTTATACCTCGGGGTTTTGTCTACCATGTGTATATGAGTCGCTAACATTGCTTAGCCCGTACACTTTGCCTTTTTTGATGCCCCCAAAAGCTTGTATCCATAAGTCTTTATCAACAGATTTAGGGTGTTTGCATTGTTCCTTCCCGTACTTGTTCACAAGACATTCCTTGTATTTAACCTATTGAGATTAAAATAATTCGTTACATTATCAAATGTTAAAGAGCTTAAACATAAATAGAGAATTCATTATCGGCAATTCACTAATCAGTCAACTTACCCAAGTCTCACGTGCCTTGTCATCAACCCAATCTAGATTTTCTTCTTCAATGTTCTTATCGAAATCATCATCCTCAAAATCAACTTCCTCAACGAGTAAGCTTAGATCTTTATCCAATGGTTTGCTTCCTTTCTTGCAATGCGATTGCTTCCACATCTCATTATGTGAGAGTTCACGCCCAATTGCCTCAGCCTATATTAAGTAAAAATTAAGAAGTTATTAAAAATGATAATTTTGACAACATATGCTTATATACTTTTATCGCTTTTCTTTTTGCAGTCACATAAGTTTGAGATCCAAGAGTATGTATGCCCCCTGTTGATTTGCTTATATTACTTTTGTTTCTTTCACGCTTTGCTTTAAACTCAGGTATTTTATAAAGTTTTGGTTACATTACACACCTGGAAACGCTCAAACAACCGCATCATGAACTCATCGTTCCTGTTACATATTTACATCGACAAACCAACACTATATAGCACTTTCACCACGAACCTGAAATCGTCTTTTTCAGACGGTTTCACTTTGTTCCAGGTTGCTGCATATTCATCATCTCCATAACCTGCAATCAACAAAAAGTGTTTAAAATTTAATTCAAAAGCCAAGATTATGTGCCTAATGTTGTATGACTTTAATTAAAAAAAAGAACCAAAAACCAGACAATTTCCCCCTTTTTTAGTGACTATTTTGTGCTCATGTGACATACCTGATCTTTCTGCATCTTCAACATCTCTTCCTACAAATTGAAGGCATGTCAATCCAAAGTCTTATATGAAAATGGTGAGAAAATAATATAACTCATGAAATTAATCAAATACAACACTTCACCTGTTTCCTTTTCAGTTCTTGATTCTTCTATTTCAGCTCAGAAACTTCTGCTTCCAATTCTATAGTACAGGCCTAGAAGCACAAAAAAAAAGTCAACCATTTTATCAGTAACCAAAAACTGCTAAAAAACAACTAATACCTAAGAATCTAAAAGAACCAATATTAACCTGTTTACGAGCCCATGATCTAGCCGCGGACTCACGATTCTTAATCATCCGCCTTTGCCTCCTCTCCACAACTTTCTATATAGCACCGTTTTTCCTTCCCCTAAAAGCTCCATGAAAAACATAAGGCACAAGCGATACATGAAACCTTCACCATGTTCACTCCATTTTTCATCACATATGGAATCTTCACCATGTTCACTCCATTTTTCATAACGAAGCATGAAACCTTCCTTATAAAGGTGTTCTTGAACGTATTGTCTTACCGTGAATATTTAGTCTTGTGTCAACAACTGCTTCATGAGAAAATGCAAAGTCCAAAAACATATCCACATTGTCACAAAATTCAGAATTAAGATATCCATGACTATCATTCTTTTTTGACATCCACCCTCGGTCGGTATACCATGGCATTACCAATCGAACAAAAACTAATCTAGCAAGACAAGCCATAAACATCAATTACATACACTATTAGTTATTATTTTGTTAAGTGTGGCTTCCTAAAAAGAACATATAACCGTTACATTTTTCTCATCAATAACATCGTTTATCCATATAACTTCACAATACAAGCACTTCAAATCTATCAAGAGCAGGAACATCATAACCTAGTAACCTAATTACATCATTCAAAATAAGGAAAACAAGTCTACATCATCAAATTAGAAGGAGTCATGTGTGTAGAAAACAACCATGAGTTTGGGCAACAATCTATAGAAAACAACCATGAGTTTTTAAGTTTGTTGTTGCAACTCGCAAAGTTTACAAGGTTTAGGATGTGCCATGTGTGTTTTGAAAATGATCAAGATTTTGCATACTCAAAATTAGAATCAATTTTAATACAATGTGGTCCATGAGATAGTGTTTATGTTGTTTGAACATTGAAGCAATTATAAAAATGTAACGCCCGTCTTTCGACAAGCACCACAGTTGGCATTCATAAGCATAAAACAATCATATATTAAATAAAATTTCAAAAGCAGCGGAATAATTGTCTAAAACATCATTACATTATCCTTAAATTGTCTTAGAGACTACTTAAAGCATTACAAACGTGAAAATTTGAATTCCATAAGTGTTTTTCTTTAATGGCAGTCTTCAACAAGTCTCTAGCTCTCGCCAAGCAGCTCTCTAAAGCTTCAAACCTGCACATCAATCTAACATGCATACAAAAGTCAGCCACGCTGAGTGAGTTCTAGTTTTAAAAGTAAAGTCATTCAGTACGCTTCATATCTTCATTGTATTACACGTATGTAATATCATTATCTAATACGTAACTACAACTCTTACAGAGTTTACCGATATAACGGTTATTCACTGGTATTAAATTCCCCAGTCGGATCATAACTCTTCGACTCCCATGGAGCCTACCGGTATTTATATAATATCTTCACTGGTATTATAACCCCCAGCCGGATCTTAGCTCTTCGACTCTTACGGAGTCTACCGATATTTCGGTTCTTCGCTGGTTTTATAAATCCCCAGCCAGATTGTAGTCTCTATTTCTATCATTTCTATACATACTCTTCATTTAGTCAACACGCATTCATTCACGTACTTTTTGTTTTGTCATCACGTATTCAATCGTATAGTCTTTGTTTAGTCAACACATAGTTAATCATATAGTCTTTGTTTAGTCAACGCGTAGGGTGATCATATAAGTACATCGGTATGCATGTTAGCCTCAAAAAGTATTTAAAATGGAACGAAAGTGAGGTCTAGAACTCACCTGATTCTTAGGTGATCTTGCTTGTTTGGACAAGGTTATGGTAGTGGTAATGGTGCACGATCTGCATTTAATTTATTATAGAAAATAGTAATTTTTCTCTAGTGTCACAGCTAGTGTCGCAGCTAGTGTCTCATGCAGTTTCGCATGGCTCATGCCCAACTTTCGTTGGGACTTATGCACACTCAGACACACAACTTCAGATTTCAGACACATGAGACACTACAGTGTCGCATGGGTGACACTACAGTGTCACCCAGGTGACACTACAGTATCGCAAGATGAACAGCAGTTTCGCAAAACGGGGTTTCAGCTCGGTTTTTGCCCAAAATCTTCATTTTTCAACCAAATCTCAAACTTTTTACATCCAAAACTTTGTTTTATCATTTATATGACCAAATCCAAGCTTTTTCCATGATTTTAAACATAAAAATGCAACCTTTATTGATTTTTTTTAAACTTTTGAAAAACTCAAAAACTCCATTAATGGCTAGATTCGTTTTGTGTTATGAAAACGTGTTTAGAGGATGATTTTACCTGGATTACCTGTTGTTTAACACCTTTAAACTTCAAATCAACACTTGGATTTACAAAATCTTGGTTTTTCTTCCTTCTAGCTTAGTTTTCTTCAAAAATGGTGTTTAGGGTTTGTGTGTGTGTGTTGTTGAGATGATGAAGTGAGGATGGTGGCTGGAAAATGGTGATTAAATAGGAGGGTTTCCATATTGTGGTAGGGTTTTAGGTGGGCTTTGGGCCTTAATTGGGTAAATAGGCTATTTTAGGCAAATCTTTTAACTAATTAACTTACCATTTTGGTCCTAATTCATTCTTTCATCCTTAATGGCCCATAGTTAAATCATAATCTCTTCATTAATCCTTCCCTTTTCTAATTAGTAAGTAATTAGTCATTACGTTTTACATTCTCGTATACTTATAATCATTTTCATGCTCCATCGTATATATATCGTAATCATCGTGTTTATCACTAACATAACATATATCGTAAACGTCATTCATCATTTTAATCATAATCACTTAAATGCACATCCATATAAGCATAAGCATGCAAATAAATCCTACCATAAAAATCGGGGTGTTACAAGTCTCCCCTCCTTATATAGGTTTCGTCCCCGAAACCTCTAAATCATGAAAATAACTCGGGGTAATTCTTTCTCATTTTGCTCTCTAGCTCCCACGTAACATCCGAACCTCTCCTATGTCTCCATTGAACTTTTACCTGCTTCACTGTCTTATTCCGTAATCGTTTTTCCTTTTCATCTAATATGGCTACAGGCTGTTCTACGTAGTTCAGCCGCTCATCAATTTCCAGGTCATCATACGACACTGCAATACTTTCATCGGATAAACATTTACGCAAATGCGATACATTAAAGGTGGGGTGAATCCCACTCAACTCTTCTGGGAGATCCAATCGATAAGCAACATCTCCTACTCGTGCAATTATCTTAAACGGCCCGATATACCTAGGGCTTAACTTTCCTCTTTTCCTGAATCGAATGATTCCCTTCCATGGGGACACTTTTAGCATGACTCTGTCCCCTACTTGGAACATAATGTCCTTCCTTCTTCTATCGACATAAGACTTTTGTCTGTCCTTAGCTACCTTCATACATTCTTTAATCCTTTCCAATTTCTCTGTCGCGGCCTTGACTATTTCTAAACTTCCGAGTTCTCTCTAGCCAATCTCGCCCCAGCATATGGGAGTTCTACACCTCCTCCCATACAACATTTCATACGGCGGCGTTTTTATACTAGCGTGATAACTGTTATTGTAGGAGAATTCTGCTAAGGGCAGATGACTGTCCCAACTACCACCAAATTCGAGCACACAGGCTCTAAGCATATCTTCCAGGGTCTGGATCGTTCTTTCAGACTGTCCGTCAGTTTGTGGGTGGTAAGCTGAACTAATATGGAGCCTTGCTCCCATCTCTTCATGAAATTTCTTCCAGAATTTTGACGTAAACCGGGTGTCCCTATCAGACACAATGGATACCGGCATGACTCCGGGTGTAATAATCAACTGGCATGACTCCCATCTCTTCATGAAATTTCTTCCAGAATTTCCCAACCATTCTTTCTGCCTTAATCTGATCTTCTTTTAGGGCCTCTACCTGAGCCCTTCTAATCTCTTCCATGACTCCGGGTGTAATAATCAACTGGCAAGCTTTAACCCGGATCGGTTCATGTTTCTCCTTTCTACTTCAAGCATCGGCCACCACGTTGGCCTTTCCTGGATGGTAATGGATTTCACAATCGTAATCCTTGATTAACTCCAACCACCTTCTTTGTCTCATATTTAGATCTTTCTGTTCAAAGAAATACTTCAAACTCTTATGATCGGTGTACAGTGTACACTTCGTCCCATACAAATAATGTCTCCATATCTTCAAAGCGAAAACAACTGCTGATAGTCACTATGTATAGGTTGGACTCACCGGCTTGTCGGTGTTACTTTTGTTTGTAACTGATTAACTTGTATTTGTATTAGTGCTAGCGAACCTACGGGCGAATCTATAGATTCGCCCGCAGGCCATCATGTCTTTTGTATTAGGTATCGACAGGGCGAACCTATGTGCCCAGCGAACCTGTGTTGGTTCGCTGGATAGATTCGCTAGAGCGAATCTATCAGCGAACCTAACACCACTATATATTGTAACCTTATCTTCACATTTATACAACTTTTGCACATCTTTTACCAAGACTATTTCTCACTGATTTGTGTTGTGTAATCGTTCTATTGAGGTGCTAGGAGCGTATTTTACTTATCATTGTAGCTTATTAACCTCGATTGTGTGTTAGATCTTGTTATTGGGTTGTTTGGACTTTTTACACTTTGTTCTTCAAGTATTTGACTTATTTGGGTTAAACAAGTCAACAAAGCACTGAAATCACGATCATTATGGACCAACAATATGGTATCAGAGCCTTAGTGCTCTTGATTGTTTGATTCAAGTGATTTTTGTGTTGATTTTCGAAGTTTTTGGGTCGAAACACCTTCGATTCTGTTTGAAGCTTGTTTCTTGTGTTTTGGAGTTGTATTTTGCTCAAGGTTTGTAGTATTTGGTCATAGGAAGCTTTTAAAACAAACCTGTATGCAAATGGTCAAGTTTTGAGGGTTTTCGAGCTGTTTCCGTACTGTTTCAGGGTGGTTGAGCTACCAGCGAACCTGTCTGTTCTTCCAGCGAAACTGTCTGTTCTTCCAGCGAACCTAATTCAAATTTTGTCCTGATTGGTTTGTGTTGTGGCCAGCGAATCTGAGATTTCATCGAACGAAAGTTCACCTGTTTGACTGACTGTGCAAGCGAAACTGCTGCCAAAATCAGGCCAGCGAATCTGTGCTTGCTCGTCAGCGAAACTGTTTGACTGTCGAGCGAATCTGCTTCCAGCGAATCTGCCAGCGAATCTGCTGTGTTCTTCTAGCGAAACTATCAAGCGAATCTGTTATTTTTCAGCGAATCTATTATCTGTTCAAAGTTATGACTTCATCAACACTTAATATGAATGATCTGGACAGCGTTCAACCTAACAGGCCACCGAGGCTTGTTAGTGGTGAAAACTTTGAAGATTGGAAAAGATGTTTAAAAGCGTTCTTCTACTACACGGACTACAACCAATGGGAATCTATAGTGAATGGCCCGCACGTGCCAAAAACTGTTGAAGGAACCGTCACCTCAGTAAACACCGATCCAACTACTTTTACTGAAACAGATATCAAGTTACTGGATCGTGACAAGAAGGCATTAGGGGCACTGATACTTTGCTTACATCAGGACATCTTCAACCGGTTTGCAGAACACACAACTGCAAAAAGTCTGTATGATGCATTGTGTGAATTTTATGATGGCAATGAGGATCTGAAACTGGATTGAAAAGCTCAGGCTGAAAAGGAATTCAACTCTTTTGTAGGGTATTCACAAGAGAACTTGACTGATATTACAAATAGATTCCTATCGGTGTCAAGTAATCTGAAGAAATATGATGAAAAGCTGGGCAATCACGAACAAGTAGCAAAGTTGCTAGATTCTCTCCCTCCTCAATGGAGCCTTCAAATCAAGCTGCTGAAACAAGAGAGAAACTTTCCTGATTACAAACTGATGGACGTCATCAACAAGCTGAAGTCTTTCGACCTTGACGTAAAAAGAAGAGAATATAATCAGTCAATGATGGTTCCAAACATTCCCTCTCAAAATGCTGCACTTATCTCATCCGCTGCAAACTCTTATGTTTACAGTGCATCATCTAGAGGATCTTCAGGTCATGTGTCTGCTAAGTCTGCTGGTGCATCTACTAACGCTGGTTCAAGCTCAAATGCATCTGTCACCACACAGATTCCGTCAGACACCATGGCATTATTTGGAATGTTTGTTCACAGTTATGAAGCTCTTGTTGCAGGTGAGTTGAAAGGGAAGGGTATGACAGTAGAAGATATGTATCAGGTAGACCCTGATGATCTGGAGGAAACAGATATTCAATGGCAGATGGCTATGCTCACTCTTCGTGCCAGACGATTCATGGAAAGAACTGGTAGAAGAAACTTTGGAAATCAAGGACAGAATGCTAAGCTGGGTTATGACAAGGGAAAGTTACGATGCTATAACTGCAAACAACTGGGCCACTTCAAGAGAGAATGCCCATTACCAATCGTTACTGAGCCAGTTAACTCTGCAAATCCAAGATCTGCTCCAATTCAAGAAAAGGTTGAGGAAGCAAAGTCAAAGAATGAAACTGCACTGCTCACCAACTTTGACTGGAGTGCAGAAATTGAAGAAACCAAGGAGGAGATTAACCATGCCCTGGTTGCTGAAATTACTGAGTTTGATGACAATGAAATAAATCTCTTTGATCCGTTCAAAGAATTTTTTGGAAATGAAGAGGAAGAGAAAGTGGAGGATGCTGTTAAAGTTCAATCAGATGTTATTGCTCAAGGACATCTGAATCATTCAGGGTTAGTTTGTGAAGCCGCTGTTAATGAAGTGAAGCATGAGGAAGAGTCAAAGGTTAGCCTGGAAGAAGTGATTGAGAAAGCAAGGTTAGATGCAGTCGATGAATTCAAAAGAAGCACTCCCTACTGTCAATGTGATCGTGCTCTGGCCGCCGAAAAACTGGTAATTGGTCTTCCCTACGATGTTATTGAAGATATGTGCTCATCTGCTTGCAAAATTCGTTTAATTGGCATATACAAAGCAAATAAATTGTTAATGTCAAACGAAAACGAACTAAAAAGAACCATCAAAGAGCTTAAATTAAGTGAATCAAAATATTTTGTTAAGTTAAGAGAAGCTTTAAAGGAAAATGAACACTTAAAAAGAACTCTTTTAGAAAAGAACTGTGAGATTAACTACTTGACTGAGCAAGTTACACTTGCTGAGTTTGAAGCAAGAAAGCTTAAAAACAAATTGCAGCAGTGGACCATATCTGGTATGAAAAGGGAAGAACTGTGCAAGAAACAAAGGGGGGCCAGAGTTAAGACAGGGTTGGGTCTTAGTAACAATGAAACATATGCCTATCCTCCACCGAGTACTTTCTGTTATTCTCCTACACCTATTCCTCATCCCTCAAATGAGTTAATTCAAGAGATTATGCAGAACGATACTGACAGTTCCATTGCAGGTTTAAGTGAAGTAAATCTTAAGGAAGTTAGAGAGGAGTACGCATATGGTGCGAGTGTTGGGCTCGGGTGTTCTGGCAGTAGTGATTGCAGTAGTTCTGATTCCAAGAAGTCTTTTGAAGACATTTGTTTAGATAATCCTGTTTGTAGTAATGTGACATATTCAGACAATTCCATGTTTAATAGTAATTTAGGGTGTTCTACTTCAAGCCCTAATGTGTTTAATGATGTTGATTTGACTGAAAATGTGTGTGTGAATGACAAAGACAAACTTTCAGGTCACATCTCTGAAAGTCAAACCAAAACAAACTGTTTTCAAAAGTTCTTCACTCACCAAATTCCATCTTTCACACCAGTGAGAATTTCAAAACCAAAAGAGAAGGAATCATCTTTTTCATACATTCTTAAACCAAAACCTGAATCTGATACAGTTAAAGTCACAACAAGTAAGTTAAAAGAACTCTATGACACTTATAGTGACTGTGACTCACAACTGTCTGAATGTGATGAGGAAATTGTAATGGATAAAATTCCTGTCAACAGAATTCCCAAAAACGGTTTGAAGTCTCACTGTTTTAAATGTGGAAATACTGGTCACACTGTCAAGCAATGCCATAAGTTAATCCAAAATAGCACAAAGCAAAAATCTTTGGGAAAAAGATTAAACACTTTTGTAAATAGTTTCTTTTGCAATACTTCATCTGTTTCACCACCCAAGTACACAAAGACTTGGGTGCCTATTTCAAAGGTCTAACTTTTCATTTTTTTTAATAAATGTCAGGAACATTCAAATGCCGTTGTAAATAGTCATTGGCATATTGACAGCGGATGTTCCAGACATATGACAGGATTGAAGGATCTTCTTACTAACTATAGGATCATAAATGGAGGTTATGTCGCTTTTGCGGGAGATAAGAAGGGTGGGAAGATGATTGGTCAAGGAGAAGTCTCAAATGGCTCACTTACTTTGGAAGACGTTAACTATGTTCCTGAGCTGGCATTCAATCTTTTGAGTGTATCACAAATCTGTGATAAAAATATTCCTGTGATGTTCCTTCCTAATGAATGCCTGTTCTTGAAGCCAGAGTTTACCATTCCTGAAGATATGGTGATCATGCGAGCTTCGAGACGAAATGATACCTATATGCTGAATATGGGATCAACAGAATCAAACTCCACCGTGACATGTCTTCTGTCTAAAGCATCATCCTTTGAATCATTTTTGTGGCATAAACGTTTAGGACACATTAATTTTAAAATTCTGAATAAATTGGTTAAGAACAATTTGGTCAGGGGTTTACCACAAAAGGATTTTTCTGTGGTCGAGAAATGCATGGCTTGTGCTAGAGGAAAACAGCACAAAAAGCCACATAAACTAAAAATTACAAATACTATCTCAGAACCCCTCGAATTGTTACATACTGATTTATTCGGTCCAATAAGTGTCAAATCTATTGCTAAAAAGTCTTATTGCTTGGTTGTCACAGATGATTACTCTAGGTACACCTGGGTAAGATTCATGGCGAACAAGAGTGAGACTGCAGAAGAATTGATGAAGCTGATTCCTCTAATAGAGGTTCTTGGAAAGAAGAAGGTTCAAGCCATCAGAAGCGATAACGGAACTGAATTCAGAAACCACATCTTCAACTCCTTCTGTGAACAAAGGGGTATTCTCAGACAGTTTAGCGCTGCCCGAACACCACAACAAAATGGTGTTGCTGAAAGAAAGAACCGAACCCTTGTGGAGGCCGCTAGAACTATGCTGATCGAGTCAAAACTTCCAATTATTTTCTGGGCTGAAGCGGTTAATTGTGCAGCTTATGTTCTTAACAGGGTACTGATTGTCAAGGAAAAGATGAAGACTTCATACCAACTGTTTCGAGGGATTAAGCCGCTGATTGATTTTCTACGCCCCTTTGGATGTTCTTGCACTCTTCTGAATACTCAAGATCAGAAAACGAAGTTTGGGGCTGTCTCTGATGAATGCTTCTTTGTGGGATACTCTAACACGCAAAAGGCGTATCGCGTTTACAACAAGCGAACGCGGATCGTGCAAGAGTCCTACTATGTTGATTGGCAAGAATCAAACACTACAAGTATTGGTAGTGAACCGGCCTGGTTTTATGATGCCACCACCATTTTCAAATCATTTAATCTTCCTGACTCTGACGATGATGACATCATTCCACACACATCGGTTTCTATTTTCAATCATACACCTACACCATCACAATCACAACCTTCACAACCTTCAACATCAGCCACACAACTTCCTCCCACTTCATTTGACATTCCACAACCTCCACCACCTCAAACTCATGAAACTGTTCAAACTTCTCTATCAGATATTCCATCCACATCCACTACCATCCCATCACCTACACCTTCACAACCATCAAATCAAACACATTCAACCGATCAAAATCCTTTACTACTCAACACTGACTTCAAAACCCTGAAAAACCATCCTCACGATTATATCATTGGATCTATTACCGATTGTGTTCGAACCCGGAGTCAGAGTGGTTTGATTAATGAATGTCTTTATGCTGCCTTTCTGTCACAAGTCGTTCCAAAGAATTATAAACAGGCACTTGAAGATCCGAGTTGGGTGGATGCCATGCAAATGGAGCTGCAGCAATTCAGGAAGCTCAAAGTTTGGGAACTGGTTGATCTTCCTCCTAACAAGTGTCCAATCGGCACTAAATGGGTTTTTCGGAACAAGCCAGATGATCGTGGTGTAGTAATTAGAAATAAAGCGAGACTGGTTGTTCAGGGATTTGCTCAAGAGGAGGGGATTGACTACACCGAAGTTTTTGCTCCAGTCGCTCGTCTTGAAGCCATCAGAATCTTTCTTGCTCATGCTGCGAACAAAAACTTTAAAGTTTATCAGATGGATGTGAAATGTGCATTTCTATACGGAGACATTGATGAGGAGATCTACGTATGTCAACCACCAGGCTTCGAGGATCCTGATTTCCCGTCAAAGGTTTACAAGCTTGATAAATCCTTGTATGGGTTGCATCAAGCTCCAAGGATCTGGTATGAAACTCTGACACAGTATCTCCTCAGTAAAGGTTTCTCACGTGGGGCTATAGATATGACATTATTCAAGAAGGAGGTGGATGGCGAGCTGCTGATCGTTCAGGTGTATGTTGATGATATCATTTTTGGTTCGACTAATGAAGGGTTGTGTAGAGAATTTGAGAAGGTGATGATGGATCGTTTTGAGATGACTATAATGGGGGAGATGTGTTTCTTCTTGGGGCTGCAAGTGGAGCAAAAGCCTGATGGGATTCTAATCCACCAAGAGAAATATATCAAAGAAATCCTCACAAAGTTTGGCATGGATGACTCGTCTCCTGAATTGATTCCTTTTACAGCTCAAACATGCCTTACTTCCGATGATAATGGGAATCCTGTGGATGCTCATCGGTACCGCTCGATGATCGGATCTCTCATGTATCTGACTGGAAGTCGTCCAGATATTACATTTGTCGTGTGTTATTGTGCTCGTTTCCAAGCCAATCCAAAAGAATCACATGAAAAAGCTGTTAAACGAATTTTCCGTTACCTTAAGGGTTCCTCTCGTTTGGGACTTTGGTACCCAAAAGGTGGGAACTTTGATTTACATGCCTTTTCTGATAGTGATCATGCTGGTTGCAGGATTAACAGGAAATCAGTCACCGGCGGATGTCAATACCTTGGAGAATGTCTTGTTTCGTGGCAAAGCAAGAAGCAAACAACCGTCTCTCTGTCCACAGGAGAAGCAGAATACATTGCTGCTTCAAGTTGCTGTTGCCAAGTGCTGTGGATTCAACATCAGATGATGGATTATGGCATCAACTTTCTTCACACGCCACTCTTTTGTGACAATGAAGCTGCTGTTGGAATCGCCAAGAATCCCATTCATCACACTCGAACCAAGCACATTGAAACAAGAATTCATGCAATCCGGGATGCACAGGAAAAGGGGTTTATTGATATTATTCCTATCGAAACTAGAAAGCAAAAAGCTGATCTTTTCACGAAAACTTTTGATAAACCACGTTTTTATGAACTGATCTCCATGCTAGGACTTATATCTTTTTGAAAACCTTTTCTGTGAGAATCCTTTTGTAAATATGTAAATAATCTGGTCTTTGTAAATAATCTGGTCTTTATCTTCTTTGAAAAATCCGTGGGTCACTCGATTCTTTGCTCCGTTACTTTATTTTATTTCATCTTCTTTTATTTTTCTTTTAAATTTGTATATATATATGTATTAAGAAAATATGAAAAACAAAAAATTTCTTATTAGACGGCTATCATATAGAAATTTTGGGGGAGATATAAAAAGATTAACTATTTATAGTTTTTCAAATTTTGCTATTTCAGGATCTCCGTTTTGATTGATGTTGAAGAGTCGTTGAAGAAGGTCAGAAGCATTGCGTTTGGGATATGTCAGATAGGCTCAGCCCGAAAACAAAGTAAACAGTGATTGTGCAGCCAAACATAACGCTCAAGATCTCGACAACAAGGACTATCCCCTTGACATGATTGGATTGCACAAAGATAATGGTTCTGTCAAAAATGGGTTGAGAGCGTCAAATCTTTGTCTTGATCTTCAAATCTTTGTCTTGATTTCCCTAAAAATCCCAAATCACCCTCGCCCTATCCCCGAATCGAGTTTCTAGTATGCAAAACAAAAAAAAAAAAAAAATAAAAATAAAAAAGCTGCTAGTGATGCTCTTCGGAAAAGCCTTTGAGTGAGTTACTTGTTAACTCCTCAGAACGTCTTGAGTCAAGTGCTTAACTCCTCTGATATACGAAAGTATTGACCTGGAGTTGGTGGATCTTCTCTGCTATACGGAAGTATTGACCTGAAGATTCACCGAGCATGCTCAAATGTTTATCTCCTCTGTTATACGTGAGTATAGACCTGGAGCTCTAGACTATTTGAGTTTCCCAAATAATAAGTCGCATTGTATTCAAAATGAATCAATTGCTGACAAGCTCCACTCACAAAGAAAAGATGCAAAAATTGCACAAGTGTCAAAAGAAATAAACGCATCGGTCAACATTCAAAAGTTGATCATTGAAATTCAAGCAAAGCCAATAGTATTGCTCAGATATACCCTGATGACAGAACTTGTTCTTTTTACCTTGATGTCTGTGGGGACCGAGTTGTCTGAGTTTCTTCAATCTAACCGAAAACATGATAAAAGAAGCTGCTGATCTCTTGTTGAAAGGACTAAGGCATGGGTTTAAATGGACAAACATATCTGCAATCCCGCCAATCGATGATTCTCCGGATTCTACTCAAAACATCATGAAGAATATATATCCTTTCTAGCGTTTAAAACCGTCTCCTATTATTCTAATTTTATTTTATTTTATTTCATTTTACTTCATTTTAATTTTTATTTTTTAAATTTTAGGATTATATGTGTTTATGTTTATTTTTGGAGCGTTGATGTCGTGGGACGTATTTACGGATTTACAAAGTTTTTAAAATTTTTAAGAAAATCCAAAAATATTTTTGTTTGTCTAGCGAATCTATAGCGAACCTACAGGTTCGCTTGGACCCTAAGGTTCGCTCGGAATCTCTTTGATTCGCTGACATGAAACATCCTTGTTTATGTGTCAGCGAACCTGCTGGCGAACCAGTTGGATGCCTTGACTTTTGGTCTTCCGGCGAACCTAAGGTTCGCTGGTTTGTCTGCCAGCGAACCTATGGGTGTATATATATACAGTGACAGCGAATATTTCATATATTCGCTGTCCAAACCACTGTAGCACGTTTTTCAAAATTCTAACCGCCGCACGTTCGATTCTCACTTATTCACCGGTTTTTCACTCTTAAACTTCACCAATATTGTCCGGTATGTGATCGATTTCAACTTAATCTCTGTTTAAACCCCTAATCGCACTCCAAACCTGCTTAAATCTGTTGTTGTGTGATTGTATGTAAAAGAAATGTCTGTTTTGGTGTTAAATGTTAGGGACTTTCTTCATAATAGCCTCGTTTATTGTTTATTTTGACCTGTTGTTGCTTTATTTGCTTGATAATGGTTGATTGATTGAGATTCTGGCCGTTTTTGAAAACCTAGGGTTTCCAGCGAACCTAAGTGTTCGTCTGGCGAATCTGAACGAAAGTTCAAGACTTCGAGCGAACCTATGTCGTTATGCTGCCCGCGCAACAACATAGATTCGCCCGACTGTTTCTAGCGAACCTATACATTCGCTCGACCACAATGACTGATTTTTCAAGTCAGCGAATCTATAGGTTCTTCTGCCAAAATCTCAGGTTCGCTATACCAGCGAACCTAATATCCAGCGAATCTATTTTCTGTTTTTCAAATCTTCATTTCTGATCAATCTCCGTTTATTTTTCAGGCATAATGTCGACATTATTCTTCGAGAAGAAGCACAACATGTGTGCTTTACTCGACGAAAACTTTGAAAAGGCCAGCAGCTACAGAGACGCTATCAAATGGCTGAAGTCGTCACATATACATCATGCCATCTCTCACCCACCATATATGAGACGCACGTTCGGGATTTCTGGCGAACTGCGGTCATGAACGTGTCGGTGCAGCCGTCACGTATATGTGCCAATGTCTGTGGCCACGACTTGGCGTTTACTGAAGCCGATCTGGCTAGAATTTTGAGGCTAGAGGATGATGTGGGTGAGGAGGTCCATATGACGGCTGAAGAAGTTTACGGGGCATTCCGGACAGCGGGGTATGAGGGTCCGATGCCCGGAGAAAAGAAAATGGAATTCGTGAAGTCGTACCTGATCCAGGAGTGGAGGTATATTGCACATGTGTTTATTATGTGCCTGGATCACAGGAAGGGAGGTACGGACGGGCTGAACTTGGACTGGGCTCGAGCCATGATGCTGTTTTGCCGAGGGCAAAAAGCAAATCTTGCTAAGTTGATTTTCAACTACATGCTCGAGAACATCCATGCCAGCAAGGGGGCCAAATGGTTAATGTATCCCAGATTCATTCAGATGATTCTGAATGATAAACTACCAAATCTGCCGGTAGAGGGTGCAGAGTTGAAAATCTGGGATATGCATTCTAGAATCTTCAAGGATTGTAAATCTGTGAGGCCGGATTGTGTAGGAAGGATTGCGTATTTGTGGGAAAACATGTATACGGCTGAGAGATGGGTGTATATTCAGAGGTTGATCGAGTCGGAAAAGAAACGGGGCGGAGAGAATATAGAGGTGATAGAGAAAAAGATAAAGAAGAGGAAAGCCTATGCCAAAGAGAAGGATTATTCATTTGATAGAGAGGTGGATGAGATACAAGCTGAAATAGATGCGGGCAGAGAACTGAGGACAAAGAAGAGGTCTGATACAAACGCTGAAGGTTCAAAGAAGGCTAGGCATGATACCGGGGGTACATCGGGTGGATCAACTGATGAATTGAAGGGTGTTGTTGAAAGACTGGAAGCAGAATTGGTTGAACTAAAAGGCAAACATGAAGAACTGGAGAAACAGGATGCAGAGAAATCGACGGTGATATATGAGATGGGTCGGATGATGAAAGATCAACAGTGTCTGTTGGTGAGGATCTTCAAAGAGTTAAATAGTTTAAAGGAGAATGCTGGAACTGAACCGGCTATGTCTGAGGCGGAACTGAACTCCTTAACGGATATTGCAAAGTATCCGTTAATGGATGTTGACTTTGGAGATAAAGGTAAAGTTGCTGAGGAGGTATTTGATGAGGAAATGGGGATTAATTTGGATGCGTTTGAGGGAGAGGAAGTGGTAGGTGGAACTAGTGTGGATTATACATTGGTAGATGAACCGGAAGTTGATATTGATGCTGAAAGTGAGGAGGATATTGAGGATGAGCCGGAGACATACAAAGTGGAAGAAAAGGGAATGAGTTACCAATTTGAACACGCTGAGCTTGACAAATCCGAATGGTTCAGGAAAGAAGAAGCTGTGGTGCCTGAGGTGCCAATATTCCAACATCTTGACGAACCCAACACCAAACAGCAAGATAGACAGATCATAGCATGGAAATACAACTGTTTGGTGGAGGCGTACATGATTAAACGAAGGGGTGGGGACATCACGTACGTCAAAAACCGAAAACACTTTGCCACCTTTCCTCGCTGGGACTTGCGTAGGCTTGCAGAGCTACCACTATTAGGGAAAGAGGATAGCGGCAGGGCTTGCGCGTTCGAAGCTGCTATTCAGGAGGCTGCCAAGTCTGATTTTGTTGAGTTTGGATATCAAAAGCCGAAGAGGTTGAGGCAAAAGAAGAATAAACACTGGGTGTCGTGGAAGGGCAAGATCGTGTTGAAAATAGATGCACCGAAAGTGATGACAAGGGTCAGGGTCCCAGACACTCAGCCGCCGAGACTGAAGGATTTTGTCAAATGGTTCTATGATAATAGCACTGGGGAGGCAGTTGTCAGACTGAGTGGAGATGACCGTCCAGAAATACGACTATTTGATCCGATGGAGGTCTTCTCCTTCAGTGATGAGGATCTGAAGGTGCTGTGTGAGAACAGAATTAAGCACGGGGCTGGAGATGACACTGCTGCTGAAGCGAACCTGTTCGTAAAGGTCGCAAATAAAGCCCGGGGGATTCGTGCTGAGCTGAAGGCTGTGAATGAGAGGCTAAGGAGGTCGGATGATCTGAAAATGGAGATGGATGACCTGACAAGACAGCTCGATCAAACTATCGAACAAAGGTTTGAGAAACCAGTTGAAGTGATCGATTTGGAGGTGGTTAGCGAGGAGCCAACTGCAGAGAAACAGGCGGAAACGACAGTTCAACTTGAGCCTGACACAGAAGTCGCTGATACAGAGTTTGTGGACTCAATGCTGAACCTGAGTGAAGATGAGGCCGGAACTGAAGACTTTACAAATCCAATGGCCGGGATCAAAGAAAGGGCAGGAGCTTTTATCGAACAACTTTGAAGCCAAGATAAAGACGGAGCTAATCAGAAGACTTCCCCAGGTGAGGTCCAACCTAGGGGGAGTATTGATAGTCACTATGTATAGGTTGGACTCACCGGCTTGTCGGTGTTACTTTTGTTTGTAACTGATTAACTTGTATTTGTATTAGTGCTAGCGAACCTACGGGCGAATCTATAGATTCGCCCGCAGGCCATCATGTCTTTTGTATTAGGTATCGACTGGGCGAACCTATGTGCCCAGCGAACCTGTGTTGGTTCGCTGGATAGATTCGCTAGAGCGAATCTATCAGCGAACCTAACACCACTATATATTGTAACCTTATCTTCACATTTATACAACTTTTGCACATCTTTTACCAAGACTATTTCTCACTGATTTGTGTTGTGTAATCGTTCTATTGAGGTGCTAGGAGCGTATTTTACTTATCATTGTAGCTTATTAACCTCGATTGTGTGTTAGATCTTGTTATTGGGTTGTTTGGACTTTTTACACTTTGTTCTTCAAGTATTTGACTTATTTGGGTTAAACAAGTCAACAAAGCACTGAAATCACGATCATTATGGACCAACAACTGCCGCGAGCTCAAGATCATAGGTCGGGTAGTTCACCTCATTTTCCTTCAACTGTCTCGATGCCTAGGCATTTACTTTTCCTCGTTGCATAAGCACACATCCTAAGCCTTATCGTGATGCATCGGAATATACCACAAGATCATCGTTCCCTTCAGGTAACATTTGTACGGGGGCTTCGGTTAACCTTTTTCTCAACTTATTAAACGCTTCTTGCTGATATTTTCCCCAATCAAATACTACTTTCTTTCTTGTCAACTTCGTGAGCGGGGAGGCTATCCTTGAGAAATCTTGGATGAACCTTCTATAATAACCTGCCAATCCCAAGAAACTACGGATTTCGGATGGCGTCTTAGGAATTTCCCACTTCATAACTGCCTCAATCTTTGTGTAGTCGACCATGATTCCCTCGTGGTTTATGACATGACCCAGAAACTGAACTTCTCGTAACCAAAAAGCACACTTTGAGAACTTAGCATACAACTTCTCCTTCTGCAGCATCTCTAACACTTCCTTCAAATGACACGCATGGTCGCCCTCGTTCTTAGAGTAAATTAAAATGTCGTCGATAAATACAATCACGGACCTGTCCAACATTGGTCTACACATGCGATTCATCAAATCCATAAACGCGGCTGGCGCGTTAGTAAGTCCGAAGGACATGACCAAAGACTCATAATGTCCGTATCTCGTGCGGAACGCTGTCTTCGGAATATCTTGCTCCCTAATTTTCAACTGATGGTAATCGGAACGAAGATCTATCTTTGAAAACCAACTCGCACCTTGCAACTGATCGAATAAGTCGTCTATCCTGGGCAAAGGGTAACGATTCTTTACAGTCAACTTGTTTAATTCCCTATAGTCGATACACATCCTCATGCTTCCATCCTTCTTTTTAACGAACAATACTGGCGCTCCCTAGGGAGAAGTGCTTGGTCGGATAAAGCCCTTATCTAGCAACTCCTTCAGTTGAGTCATCAATTCCTTCATTTCACTTGGGGCTAAACGATATGGTGCTTTTGCCATTGGCTGTACTCCCGACACTAAGTCAATCTGAAATTCAATCTCTCTATCGGGTGGTATTCCGGGCAAATCTTCGGGAAATACATCCTGGAAATTGCAAACTATCTGCACATTTGACAACTGCTTCGGTTCCCCCTCTACGTCCTTAACATATGCTAGAAACGAGTTGCAGCCCTGTTGAATTAGTCGGTTTGCTTTCATCATCGAGATTACACGAGGAATCTTACTTTCCTGGTCGCCATACACAGTTATGGGGCTTCCATCGAGAGCTTTTAAACGAACCAATCTCTCGCGACAACCTATGTTGGCATCGAATTTGGACAACCAATCCATTCCCAATATCACGTCGAAACTACCCAAGGTCATAATACATAAATCTATAGGGAAACTACGCCCTAATAGAGTAATGGTACAACCTTCTATCATTTGATTAACTCTAATGAATTTACCCTCGGCGGTTTCTACAACAAAAGACTGTTCTACTCTTCTAGAGGGCACTTTTAAGGCAGCATAAAACAAAGCAGACACAAAGCTCATACTAGCACCAGAATCAAATAACACAGATGCACAGATGTTGTTGACGAAAAACGTACCTGAAACGACCTCTGGCTCTTTCCTTGCCTCCTTCCTAGTCATAGTGAAAGCCCTAGCAGTAGTTTTTGGCTTGTCACCTCCCTTTCCGGCCCAGCAATCCTTGGCCACATGGCCCGTTTTCCCACATTTATCGCACTTAACCACCCCTCTGCACTCCATGGCACGATGGCCCTGCTTTCCACACTTATAGCAAACTCCTGTTCTCCATTTGCATTCCCCGAAGTGGGGTTTTCCACACTTTGCACAATTATCATTCCCATTCTGATTTCACACCACTGCCTGCTTTGCTTCAACCTTGACCCGCTTGTTATCATACTTCCTACCATCATCTCTGTACCTCTTCCCTGACTGATTTCGGGAATTATCCCAATGCTTAGGTTTCACATCCATCACTTCTTCTGCAGCCACATTGTCGTATACAATCCCAGCCAGATCCTCAACCGACTCAAAAGTACCCGGTCTGTGGGCATTCACGTGCGTGCGCACCCTGGGTGGCAACCCTTGAACATAACACTTAATCCTCCTCTGCTCGGTTTCAACCAAATAAGCACCAGCTGTGCCATCTCATTGAACTTTGTGGTGTACTCGAGGTGGCTCATACTTCCTGCAGTCAGATTCAGGAATTCCCTCTCAACCCGGTCGACTTCGTACTGCGGGCAAAACCTTTTAACCATCAATTCCTTCAGATCCTCCCATACCATTTCCCTGATCGCCTTCCTTCCCTTGGACTGTTTCACAGTAGTCCACCAGTAAATCGCAGCCCCAGTAAATGAGTGTGCAACAAATTTCACAGCCTGATCAGTCCTACATTCACTGATATCAATCACAGCCTCCATTTCACTTAGGCACTCAAGGGTGGCAGCGGAACCCTTTTTCCCATCAAAAGTAGGGGGCTTGCACCTTTGAAAGGCACCGTAATTGCACCCTTTCCCTTCAATCTCAAAATCCGAGTCATCAGACGACTCGATATCCCTCTCTACCTTCTCAGACTCCTCTTCCTCTTCATCATCCTCAACACTTTTCTTAGCGGGCTTCTTCTCGTCAACCTTCTTTATTTCTTTCATCATTTCTTTCAAAACCGAAGGCATAACATTTGTCAAGACCTTATGCACTGCATGTGCAACAGCATCCTTCAAATTCTGTTCAAGCTCGGGGGTTGGTGTAACTTCAGCCTCGACTTCGGGATTGGTCTCAACATTCTTCTTTGTAGGCTTTCTCCCACGCTTCGCTTCAGGGACTTTGGTTGCTTTAGCATTAGTAGCTTTGGCAGAGCTTCTAGTTACTCTCTTGGGTGCCATTTCTTACTTCCTATAAGGTTCAAACACCCACGTTCATCAGTCAGAGCAATTCAGGACGTGATAAGTACTGTAAGTTTCTAATGACAGTGGTCAGTTGTAATTAACTACTTACTTTACTATTCACGTTCTAAACATGCCCCTCCTGAGTCCCATTAGTATTCAAACCTAGTCAAGTTCACATAAAGCATACAAGGCATTATAACATGTATAGGGCATGTAACACGTATAGGCACTAAACCTATTCTTCTACTCTTCTAACAATTGCTCATAATGTACAAACTATCTACAGGCATCTCAATTACTGTCCTATAGCATACAGGCGCAGTTCATTATTACTTTACATCATCATTACTTTACATCATCATTACTATTTACATTAATTATGAGATTCATGTCTTATGTCATATACAGCTCGTTGTTGTTTATTCTTTACCTCTTGGCATAGAGCTAGCAGACTGGCATTCTTATTTTGGTCCCATTTTCAGTTTAAGTATTAGGTTTTTCTTTGAAAACATTTTACCCATTTTCTCTTAAACTTTGGCTCTGATACCAACTTGTAACGCCCGTCTTTCGACAAGCACCACAGTTGGCATTCATAAGCATAAAACAATCATATATTAAATAAAATTTCAAAAGCAGCGGAATAATTGTCTAAAACATCATTACATTATCCTTAAATTGTCTTAGAGACTACTTAAAGCATTACAAACGTGAAAATTTGAATTCCATAAGTGTTTTTCTTTAATGCCAGTCTTCAACAAGTCTCTAGCTCTCGCCAAGCAGCTCTCTAAAGCTTCAAACCTGCACATCAATCTAACATGCATACAAAAGTCAGCCACGCTGAGTGAGTTCTAGTTTTAAAAGTAAAGTCATTCAGTACGCTTCATATCTTCATTGTATTACACGTATGTAATATCATTATCTAATACGTAACTACAACTCTTACAGAGTTTACCGATATAACGGTTCTTCACTGGTATTAAATTCCCCAGTCGGATCATAACTCTTCGACTCCCAAGGAGCCTACCGATATTTATATAATATCTTCACTGGTGTTATAACCCCCAGCCGGATCTTAGCTCTTCGACTCTTACGGAGTCTACCGATATTTCGGTTCTTCGCTGGTTTTATAAATCCCCAGCCAGATTGTAGTCTCTATTTCTATCATTTCTATACATACTCTTCATTTAGTCAACACGCATTCATTCACGTACTCTTTGTTTTGTCATCACGTATTCAATCGTATAGTCTTTGTTTAGTCAACACATAGTCAATCATATAGTCTTTGTTTAGTCAACGCGTAGGGTGATCATATAAGTACATCGGTATGCATGTTAGCCTCAAAAGGTATTTAAAATGGAACGAAAGTGAGGTCTAGAACTCACCTGATTCTTAGGTGATCTTGCTTGTTTGGACAAGGTTATGGTAGTGGTAATGGTGCACGATCTGCATTTAATTTATTATAGAAAATAGTTATTTTTCTCTAGTGTCACAGCTAGTGTCGCAGCTAGTGTCTCATGCAGTTTCGCATGGCTCATGCCCAACTTTCGTTGGGACTTATGCACACTCAGACACACAACTTCAGATTTCAGACACATGAGACACTACAGTGTCGCATGGGTGACACTACAGTGTCACCCAGGTGACACTACAGTGTCGCAAGATGAACAGCAGTTTCGCAAAACGGGGTTTCAGCTCGGTTTTTGCCAAAAATCTTCATTTTTCAACCAAATCTCAAACTTTTTACATCCAAAACCTTGTTTTATCATTTATATGACCAAATCCAAGCTTTTTCCATGATTTTAAACATAAAAATGCAACCTTTATTGATTTTTTTTGAAACTTTTGAAAAACTCAAAAACTCCATTAATGGCTAGATTCGTTTTGTGTTATGAAAACGTGTTTTAGAGGATGATTTTACCTGGATTACCTGTTGTTTAACACCTTTAAACTTCAAATCAACACTTGGATTTACAAAATCTTGGTTTTTCTTCCTTCTAGCTTAGTTTTCTTCAAAAATGGTGTTTAGGGTTTGTGTGTGTTTGTTGTTGAGATGGTGAAGTGAGGATGGTGGCTGGAAAATGGTGATTAAATAGGAGGGTTTCCATATTGGGGTAGGGTTTTAGGTGGGCTTTGGGCCTTAATTGGGTAAATAGGCTATTTTAGGCAAATCTTTTAACTAATTAACTTACCATTTTGGGCCTAATTCATTCTTTCATCCTTAATGGCCCATAGTTAAATCATAATCTCTTCATTAATCCTTCCCTTTTCTAATTAGTAAGTAATTAGTCATTACGTTTTACATTCTCGTATACTTATAATCATTTTCATGCTCCATCGTATATATATCGTAATCATCGTGTTTATCACTAACATAACATATTTCGTAAACGTCATTCATCATTTTAATCATAATCACTTAAATGCACATCCATATAAGCATAAGCATGCAAATAAATCCTACCATAAAAATCGGGGTGTTACAAAAAAAGTTTGATTAGACGTTACAAAACAGGCTGGTCGGATCAATTTGGTCACTTGTCAAAATAAGTTTTGAGTCATAATGGGTCGTTTTTTATAGCGAGACGGGTCAAACCACACACACTGTTTAAATTTCATAAGAACTAATGTGCTATACATGAGTAAGAAAAAGTTATGTCATTACCAAAATAATCTACCATGTTAGAATAAGGAAGATTTAAGAGGTCTATGTACATTTTATTATAATGCAAGGAATAGTTCAAAATAATGGTATAACTAATTGTACTTTCTAAAATTTCATTTTGGTTTTGTTAAATGTTAATACCAACTGATTACTGAATAAAACTTACTTAACACATACACAATCAAATAATCATAAGCAAAGTAGGTTACCAAACACCAGAAACCATCACTAAAATCAAAAAAACAATCAAATCAATTCCGAAATTCAATTAGATCAAATGTGATTCGATTCAAACAGTGAAATAAAAAGATTATAAGTGAGTCATCATTGATGCACAGAGGAATAAAAAAGATCTTTACTTGTCAAAAGTGAAAATTAAGACTTGCAACTACTATCAACTATAACAATCTTTATTAATTTCATAAGTCATAACAGAAACAAATAGCAACATTTACTTAAACAAACACTTTCAAAAGTTTTAAAGTACAAAGAATCTAACTACCATGTTACTTTGTTAATCAGCAGTTACAAATTAAAATCAATCCAAGATGAATATTGTATGATACATCCTTAACAAAGCATATATTTAATTAGGTTTTTAAATAATAGACCATTTAAGCATAAGCAAACAACAACATCCTTCACTAACACTTCCATATTCACAACAATCATCATCATCTGTACACCATTTCAATTTTTCCTATATGTTAATTTCACTTTAATTTAAACTTCAATTTCCCCAACCCTAACCTAAACAATAAAACAACTAATACTAAAACAGCCAAATCGGCCGATTCAAGATGTAAAACAACTAATACTAAAACATCAAAAACTATCGTCTTAAAGTGAAAATAGAGCTTATTCCTCGGATCAAGTCAGAGACGACGTTGTGTAGGAAGCAGAGATCTAGCAACAGATGTAACAAAGGTGGAGCTGTGGTTATTGTTGTTGGTGGTAGGAAGAAGACGATGGTGACGGATATGTGGTAGTATCAGTGCTTCGAAACGGAAGCTTAAATAATCCCCAAACTTTGCTGCTTCTGCTGCCGCCACCACCGGTGGTAGTGGTGATGGTGACGGTGTTGAAGGAGAACCTAATTTGAATTGAGATTGAAGAAATGGCAGTGATGAAGAAATCGGAATTGAAGAAATGGCAGCGGCACTATGTTTTGAATTGAGATTGAAGAAATGGCTTACGGCACTGTGTTTTGAAAAGTTATGTCATTATTGAAATTGAAGAAGTGATATTTTAACCTAATTTGTAATTAACATTTTTTATTATTTGCTACAATTAAATTGGTGGCAATTTATAACGCAGGCTAAACGGTGGTAAATTTTATGACTGTTTTTTCTCCGTACCTTTTAATTCCTTATAAATCTTTTTATCATAATATTTTGCTACTCGATTATGACTTTGTTTCAATAAAATATTATCCAAACTGCGATGGGATGAGCGTTCGGAAAAGAATCAAGTTTCATATTATTTTACCAAATTTTTAACTATTTTCATATTATACTTTAATAACTATAATTTTGCGACCGTTTTGAGACCGTTTGGGTGAAATTGCTACCATTAAAATTTCGGTCTGAAATCGGTCTATAAATTTGCGACCGTTTTTTTCGGTTGCAAATTTTGGTAGCAATTGCCTAATTTTCTAGTAGTGGTATCATACCAACAACTAATTTGATAAAAAAACAAGTTTGATCAAAATATCAACTTTTAAAAAATCAACAAATTTTCACATAAACCAAAACATTTTACCTATATTTAATAATATCCAACCAAACATTCATCAAAAAATCCACTTTTGAAAAAATCAAAAAACTTTACATAAAACCACAGCATCTATCTAATAAATCAAACTTTTAGGGGGCAATTTTTGGAGGGATTTTTTTTTCTATAATAGGAAGTTTGGGAGGTAAAATTTGGCTAAATTTTTCACCATGCAAGTTGATGGAGCCAACTCCTTAAATGTTATATATTTACAAATTGTTAAATATAATGGTTATAATTTCTTTAAAAATATTACTATTTAACCCGTGTGTAACACACGGGTATTAAACCTAGTTTACCTATATAATCACACCAAAACCAAACTTTCATCAAAAAATCCTCTTTTGAAAAAATCAAAAATTTTCACATAAAACCAAAACAATTACCTATATAATCACATCAAAAACAAATTTAATCAAAAAATCAACTTTATAAAACATAAAAAAATTTCAAATAAAACCACAACATTTACGTACTCCAAAAACAAATTTGATCAAAAAATCAAATTTTGAAAAAATCAAAAATTTTCACAAAAAACACAACGTTTACCTATATAATCACACTAAAAAAATTTGAACAAAAATCAACTTTTGAAAAAATCAAAAAGTTTCACATAAACCAAAACATCTACCTATATTTAATCACACTAAACCAAAATTTCATTAAAAATCCACTTTTGAAAAAATCAAAAAATTTCACATAAAACCACAACATTTACCTATATAATCAAACGAAAAAAAAAAGTTTATCAAAAAATCTACTTTCAAAAAAATTAAAATATCTATAAAACTACATATAAGACCGAGCCGCGCGATGCGACGGCCGGGTCATGTAATTTCATCACATACATTGATAAAAAAAAAAGTTTCATGTCTCGCACGTTACGGTGTAAAAGTGTAATGCAACATATATTAAAACAAAAAGATATATCATGAACTTAGAGGTCATAAATATCTTACGGGGTAAAAGTTGTAAATTGGTTTAGACCGTCAAAAAACTTAACGTGACATTGGCCCTACACGTGTTTTGACGACGAAGTAGATAATATAGTTTTAGTGTAAAGAACGAAAATTTTGACGTGAAATGGTGACGTTAACGTGACGTCGGGGAAGTAATTTAATTAAGCTCAATGTCAAATCATTTAAAAAAACTAAGTTTAATGTACAAAACAAAAGGTAATAAAGAACGAAAATTTTGACGTTAAATGGCGATGTTAACATGACGTCGCAGGTTAAGATCTTAGAGAGTAATTTAATCAAGCTCTAAGTGAAATCATTAAAAAAAACTAAGTTTAGTGTGAAACAAAAAGTAAAATAAAAGTTCGTGTGAGTGGGATCGAACTCAAGGCCTTATGCAAGGTTTAAAAATTGAAAAAGCGCATCTACCACAAAACCAATCCACTCTTTGAGTTAATACTCAAATCCAATTAGTTTTAACTTAAGACAAGGTCGGTTTTACCAACCGACCTTGTCTTTTAGTAAGTTTATAAATATAATAAACCAAACTTATTCTTGCCAAGTGTTATTTTCTTAGCAAATCTAGCCCTTAATTGCTTACTTGGCCTAATATTAGAATATTTTTGCTGACTTGGCATGTTATGATTAATGTTTACAAGGTTAGGGTTTTGTTAATATGAATGAATTCATTCCAGCCGCACATCTAAGGGAAAATACCAAATCCATTCTATAATCATTATCGTTTACCTGTTCGATGCAAAATCAACAAATATGATATTTTTAATTATTTTTATTATTACCAAATCCCGTGTTAAACACGGGTCTCTAACCTAGTTTTATATAAAACCACAACATTTACCTATAATATTTACATATATAATCACAAAAAAAACAAATTTGATCAAAAGATCAACAAATTTTCACATAAACCATATTATTTTACCTATATTTAATCACACCAAAACAAAATGTCATCAAAAAATCCTCTTTTGAAAAAATCAAGCATTTTCACTTAAAACCACAACATTTACATATATAATCACACCAAAAACAAATTTAATAAAAAAACCAATTTTTGAAAACATCAAAAATTTTCATATAAAACCTCAACATTTACTTATATAATCACACCAAAAATATATTTGATTAAAAAATCTAGTTTGGAAAAATCAAAAATTTTCACATAAAACACAACATTTACCTTTATAATCACACCAACAACAATTTTGATAAAAAAAACAAATTTGATCAAAAAATCAACTTTCAAAAAGTCAACAATTTTTCACATAAAACCACAACATTTTACCTATTTTTAATCACACCAAACCAAACTTTCATGAAAAAATCAGCTTTTGAAAAAATAAAAAAAATTCACATAAAATCACTACATTTACCTATATAATGACACAAAAAACAAATTTGATAAAAAAATCAACTTTCGAAAAATCAAATATTTTCATATAAAACCACAACATTTACCTATATAATCACACCACAAACAAATTTGATCAAAAAATAAACTTTGGAAAACATCAAAAACTTTCACATAAAACCACAACATTTATCTATATAATCACAACAAAAACAAATTTGATTAAAAAATTAACTTTCAAAAAATCAACAAATTTTCACATAAAGCCAAAACATTTTACATATATTTAATCACACAAAACCAAACTTTCATCAAAATATCCACTTTTGAAAAAATCAAAAAATTTCACATAAACCACAACATTTACCTATATAATCACACCAAAAACAAATTTGATCAAAAAATCAACTTTCAAAAAATCAACAAATTTTCACATAAGACTACAACATTTTACCTATATTTAATCACACCAAACCAAACTTTCATAAAAAATCAACTTTTGAAAAAAAAAATTCACATAAAATCACAACATTTACCTATTAATCACACAAAAAACAAATTTGAGCAAAAATCAACTTTTAAAAAATCAACAAATTTTCATATAAACCCACAAAATTTTACTTATATTTAATAACACCAAACCAAACTTTCATCAAAAAATAAACTTTTGAAAAAATAAAAAAATTTCACATAAAACCACAACATTTACCTCCTGATCTCTTCCATAACTCCGGGTGTAATAATCAGTTCGCAAGCTCTAACACGGATTGGTTCATGTTTCTCCTTTCTACTCAAAGCACCGGCCACTACGTTGGCTTTTCCTGGATGGTAATGAATCTCACAGTCGTAATCCTTGATCAACGCCAACCACATTCTCTGTCTCATATTTAGAACTTTCTGCTCAAAGAAATACTTCAAACTCTTATAATCGGTGTACAATGTACACTTCGTTCCGTACAGATAATGTCTTCATATCTTCAAAGCGAAAACAACTACCACGAACTGAAGATCATGAGTCGGGTAGTTCACCTCATTTTCCTTCAACTTCCTCGATGCGTAGGCAATTACTTTTCCTCGCTGCATAAGCACGCAACCTAAACCTTATCGTGACGCATCGGAATATACCAATAGATCATCATTCCCTTCAGGTAACGTTAGCACGAGGGCTTCGGTCAACCTTTTTCTCAATTTATTAAACGCTTCTTGTTGATCTTTTCGCCAATCAAATACTACCTTCTTTCTTGTGAACTTCGTTAGCGGGGAGGTTATCCTTGAGAAATCTTGGATGAATCTTCTATAATAACCCACTAAACCCAGGAAACTACGGATTTCTGATGGCGTCTTGGGAATTTCCCACTTCATAACTGCCTCAATCTTCGATGGGTCCATCATCATTCCCTCGTGATTTATGACATGCCCCAAAAACTGAACTTCTCGTAACCAAAAGGCACACTTTGAGAACTTAGCATATAATTTCTCGTTCTGCAGCATCTCTAACAATTCCTTCAAATGACACGCATGGTCGCTTTCGTTTTTTAAATAAATCAAAATGTCGTCGATAAATACAATAACGGACCTATCCAACATTTGGCGACACACGCGATTCATCAAATCCATAAACGCGGCTGGCGCGTTAGTTAGTCCAAAGGACATGACCAAGAACTCATAATGTCCATATCTCGTGCGGAATGCTATCTTCAGGATATCTTGCTCTCTAATCTTCAACTGATGATAACCAAAACGAAGATCTATCTCCTTGCAACTGATCGCATAAGTCGCCTATCCTGGGCAAAGGGTAACGATTCTTCACAGTCAACTTGTTCAATTCCCTATAGTCGATACACATTCTCGTGCTCTCATCTTTCTTTTTAGCAAATAACACAGGCGCTCCCCATGGAGAAGTGCTCTGTCGGATAAAACCTTTGTCTAGAAACTACTTCAGTTGCGTCATCAATTCCTTCATTTCACTTGGGGCTAAACGATATCTCACACCCCGACCGACGGCGGAATCCTCAGGGCGGACGATAGTGAATAGATTGCTCGTAGCTCATGGTAATAAAATAGTTGAAATATCATTTAATTCGTATTTCATTAATTTCAAGGCATTGAATTTTCAAATAAACAAATAACAAAAGAATCTGAATATTTATTGATTAACTAGTTCCAAGCATGTCCTAGATTACGAGGCGTCTTGATTAACAATTAAGCTTCGTTTCCTAAAATCATGTGAAAAGTAAATGGATTAGCTAACGAATTAGCTGGTGAGTAAACATAGGTTTTGCATACATAAAATAATGATAAAACATGATTTAACTTGATTCAATTCACATGTAATGCTAATACTATAAATTGCGAGTGTGAACACAATATATAAACAATTTGCATAATCAAATCATTTGACTGATTAACTTGCATCCACTTAATCACACAGATTAAGTGTCGTGTTGTACCCAAACTGATTAAATATGCATCCACTTAATCACACAGAATAAGTGTTGTGTTGTACCCAAACTGATAAAGGCAGTTACAATCACCACTCGAAAGTCATATAAGGTGGGCTTGTCAGGCCGATAGATCTATCACTGAAACTGAGGTTTGTAATAATTAATGATTATGCCTCTTAATTGTATATCACATTATGAACACGTATTTGCAAGTAATAACATAAACATGTATTGAATTGAACTGAATGTAATGAATAAATGAATAAAATGAATAAATGAATAAAAATGAATAAAATGCATAAAAGTGATTTGATAGATGTCACATGATTTCCCCTAAAATAATAAAGCGTAAAAAGGGGCTATGAAATACTCACTTGATAATAGGTTGATGAATGAATATATAAGGACAAGAAATAAGACATCCGGGACCTCCTTAACGTTAACCTAAGGAATGATGTTTTATGTTAAAATAATAAAACTTAAGGTTCAAAGAATGATTTGGGAATTTGGGTTTCTAATAAAAAGGTGTAGGGTTTTAGATAAAGTAAATAAAAAACTTTATAAAATATTAAATGATTCAAATTCTATATTAAACAAATGGAAAATGACAATAATTAAATAAATGGATAAGTATATATCAAATTGTGTAAAAATACCTATCAGTTAGTCAATAAGTAGTTAATAACTTGACTAAATTTATAATAAAAGTTTAATTAATCATCTTTAGTACTTTTAAAGAATATTAGTGTAAATTACTTATTTAAAACAATTTAATAAACAACTTATATAAACCTGTTATGGATTTATAAACTTATTTTACTATAAGTGTTATCATTTTTTGTATAATTTAACAAATCTTTAAATGCTTTATTTATATAAATGTTATTTTCTGAAAACCTTATATGGTTTTTCCAAATCAATATATTTAATGAAAATTGTTGTATAATTAATAACATAAGTTTATGATAGTCAATAATAGGTCAAAAATGCAAAAGAAAGAATAAATAAATAAAAAGGGAATGATATACGGGACCGGGTTCGAACCCAACAACTTGGGTTAACTGACCATTGTGTTATCCGGTTGGTGTGGATTGCTATTATTCATTAAAACTAGTGTATGCTTTTTAATACAGTAAATTAGAAGAAAAACCCCAAAATTTATTAAGAACCCTAATTCTAATTCCCTTGAATTCAACAAAAAAAACTATAAAGATGAGCAGATTCATGTTAGGGCTTTTGATACACATGTTAAGTCGAGTATAGGAACATAGGTAGTTACCTTGAATGATAGCGAATTGATCATGAACGAGTAGCACACCGTGTTGAAGAAGAATGATGATCATTGCGCTTGTGTGTGTTGTCATTGTGAGAAATTGATGTAGCTCATTGAGAGTGTATGAATGATTTTCATTAGATAATTTGAATCAATTTCTGTTTAAATGATATGAACGTGTTCGAATTGTATCTCGGTAATGGTTTGAGGTTTGAAAGAAGAAAAGAAAATGAAATTTTTGTGTTGTCACATCATCCCCTTGTTGAAAGAAATTTCGCCCTGAAATTTTAGTAACGGCGGGTCACTTCGGTTTAGTTCAAGGAAAACTAATACTTGATGTGAGTTGTTTTAATTAGATGATCGCTAGTTAACTAAACAAAGTGCTTAGGCTCTAATAGAGTTCGGATTGCATTTGGTAATTTATAAGGATTATAGGACATGAAATTTCTATTAGTTTAAGTGTCAAAAGAGTAGAGTAAGTGTGTGAGGATAGTGGAGTGTCAGAAACTACAGGTTTCTTACCAAAAGCGTGAGAGGGAGTTGACGATGATGACATATCTTTACGTATAAATATAATGTATTACTATTACCAATCATTGTGTGCGTAAGTGTCACTAATACAGTTCCAACGGTTGTAGTCTAGGATGGACTTTTTACCTCTTATTATTTAGAGGTGAACTTTTGCTTTAAATGACTCTGAGTTAACTTTATTTATTTATTATTTTGTTTTGGGTATTACCCACATGACGGGTTTTTGTCAGGATTCTCATGTAATTATAAGTTCACCATTACGTTGCGCAACCGTAATCGTCAATTTACATCACACAACCATCCTAACTTGCTTCCCATTACATGTTTTACTCTTATGTTTATTGTTTTGTACATCTATATGGTATATATATATACATACATTTTTTTTTCATTTTAAGTTTATGAGGTGTATGAGGAAAGTATGGTATGCTTATAACTATAAGTAAAGTACACTACATTTGAATGATACCAATAAATGTCTAATGTGATGTACTTATAAGGAAAACATAAATCAAACATACTATGGGTTTTTTATAGGTATAAGGAAAAGAAATATGTTATAAACACAATATAGGTATTCAGTAAGCAAGTAAGTAACGTATTTACTACACCTACGAGTTCACACAACTAATAATATGTTATAGCACAAAATAAGTCTCATATCAAGTAACAAGTTATAGCACATAATGGGTCATGAAATATGTGATATGTAACATGAGATAAAGTGTAATAGGTGACACGAAAATTAAGTCAAGACCTCACAGTAAATATGTTTCAGTAAATAATTCAATTTTGTTGTTCTTGTACCCTTGTTCATTAGGCGACGGTCCCCGCCGGTTGGTTGTCATAATGGGGTAGGTACAATATAAAGGTGCGTTCGTTAGGCTAGATCGTCTAGCTGTCATAATGATGTTAGATATAACTTGTAAACTAATGAAAGAAGTTCTTCTGAGAGTTTCAAAATAGTTTTAGGTTTCCAAAATCAAAATGAAATAACAAGGTTGTGATTAAGCATAAGGTGTAAAGCTAGGGATTTCATACTTTGTTCAAGTCTCACTAGTAGGAAAGATTCTACTACTGTGATCTAAAGTTTACATATTCAAAGTTAACTACTCAAGACGCCAAATCGAGTCACGTAGATAGGCCTGCAGTGCTTAGACAATGTGTGTATGTTATAACTAAGTGAATGCATAAATGGAATTATCTATAGTTATAGTAAAAAAAATTGACCCAAAGATGAAGACATATCAGCAATGCAATTTATCTGAATGTGTCAATTATGTGAATGCATATGTGTAACTAATGCTATGTGCAGTTATAGTCTAAAATGCAATGCAATGCAACCTAGTTCGCTATAACTAATGACTCTGATACCAATCTGTCACACCCCTAAATTCCACTAACGGAGTTTTACCGTTAGGAAGGTGACAAACCAGGATCCAAGTCATAAATTACACAAACAACTCTAAATGAGATTAAAAATAACGTGTCTCAGTAAATGAGAAAAACCATACGTCAGAGTTTAAAACAACGCGGAAGCATAAAGTAAAGTAACCAAAACATCTGCATAAAACACGCGCCCCAAAGTATATAATTTAAAATGCAATAAATATATATAAAATGTTTGAAACTATGCAGACCCATGATGCATGTTCTATTGTGATGTTCAGCTAACCTTAGCCACCTGAGAAAAACACGCTAAAAAGTGTCAACGCTAGGTTGGGTGAGTTCACAGGTTTTAAACAATAGTTCAATAACAAGTTTTCCAGATAATGTAAATCACAAATATATCAGTAGGTAGCTAACCCAAGTTTTCATGTTATTCAAACGTTTCGAATCCGAGCTGACTGTTTATGTTGTGCTTTGTTACCATTGTTAACATTCAATGGCCCATGAGATTAGGACAATTCACACATGCCCGGCTCCCAGTCGAGGGTGGGGTTTGTCAAACCCAGTAGTACTACCCGAACTTCCTCGCTATAGCCCGTATATTAACGGTTCGAGAGAATGAAAGGACTTTAGTATGTTAAGTTTAACGTTTAGTAAGCCATGATGATATATAAGTAAATACAAAATCAGAAGTGTTTTCGTGCGTGCTTTCTCCCCCAACAGGAAAATAGTAAAAGGGGTTGTGAAACTCACCTTTAGTTGCAATGCGACAAATAATTAGCAAAAGTCAAAAGCCTAGGTAGTCCCGCTACCTGTTTATATTCTCTAATTAGTTACAAATGGATTTTAAAAGAGACTTATATAATTTCTCATCTCTGATTCGGTTTTGACCCCAACATCCCAATAAAAATCATTATGTAATCAAACTAGTTTTGACATGCAACAAAGACTAGAATACTTGGACTATTAGTTTAATAACCCAACTATGCCAAACATTATGTTCATATAACTCGCCAAGCATTCGTACATATAATTTAACATGTATTTCGCAAATCCGTATATGTCAACCGTACATACCCAACTTTATTCGACACACACAATCAATGCATGTGCTTGCATATAATGTCCCTAATAATTTTTGCACACACACTCACAAATAAACGCGCACCCATGAAGCGCATATCACTTGATACATACAAGTTCAACATATCTCATACATATATGCACCATTCCGTATATCCCAACGCGTCTATGTACTGGACCTAGTCATATCCATATCACCTCCACCAATATACAATCTATTGCACATTTGCACACATTCATGTATGCATATACATATATAACACATGTATACTTAGAATAACACATAACCAAAAATCTATTACGCCTGCCTACTTTCATTTCATGTATCATCATCTCATCATTGCTCTCGTTTCAAACACAGATACAAACACCTTCTATTGACACTAATAGCACCATGTATTTCATATAACCCTTGTAATGTAAACTAACACACATTCATCTTATTTCCATACACACATATATTCATGCAAAACATATATACACGAACAAACTGCAATACATACATCCTCATAATTCTAGTCCGAGACCCGACCTAACACTTACGCATACAACAATATATACACCACATACGCATATATAAACAAGACGAATTAAAACGAACCCAAACCGTAGCCCGAGTCGAAACCATAATGAACCAAAACGACCTAATATGTTATAAAAATACTGCGTACCAGAGTAGTATATGAGAGTGGTGTCTGCGGGTGGTGTTAGAGAGGACGACGGTGGTTACAACGGCACTAGGAGACGATAGCGGTGCCCGGAAACAACGACGGTGGCGGCGATTGTCGGCGATTTTAAACAGCAGCAGTAGATAATGATGATTGCAACGGTGGTTCGAAGACGACGATCGATGATGGTGATCGGAGATGGCGAAACAGCGATTATTAAGATGATTAGGTTTTGAATTGAAGAAAAATAAAAGAGATAATTAAAATGATAGACGGGTATAAGGGTAGGTTGGTTATATACAATTTTAATTATTTGGATTTTACAGATTAGCCCCTTGAGTTTCAATTATTATTAACTTGCTCCAAAAGTTATTTATTTGAATTCTTAAATAATTACAATTTGAACGGTATACTTTAACTAACAATTATAACTTATGGAAAACGTCCCACTAACAATCGCTACTTTTTACGAGTCGTGTAAACTAGTAATTCCTTGAATTATTATCCGTTAAACGTTACTAGTTGTGATCCAAAATTTGATCGAATTACTATTTTGGTAATAATTATGTATTCAGTTTAATTAATACTTTGGATTAATTATTGTGGTAAGGTACTAGATATAATTTTCAAGTTGAAAGAATTTGTTAAAGTTCGGTTAACGGTGTTACCCGAAATTGTCGGGTGTCACACATTAAGACAAAATTATCAAATAGATGTTTTGTTTCAAGGTAATTTAAATTAATTACCTGATTACCTTATCGGGTTTGGGTTTTGTTTGACATTCGGGTCGGATTTGGTTCGGGGCAAATGTTACAGTCACCCCTCATTTAGGAAATTTCGTCCCGAAATTTGATTAATGTTAGTTTTGATGTAAGAATTAATAGGTGTATCATGATCGTGTCCAAAACATAATCATGTCCCACATGTGATGTCTTAGGATTTAAATGAGATAATATGATAAGAATTATTTTCTTTAATTCATTTAATATCATTAAGTGTCATTTATTTAGTATAGCTTGTGGCGGCATAATGGGTTCGGGTGAACAAATTGAAAAGAGATTCGGATAATGATTTATTGTCACTTAAGATAATAATGGAATAGGGTTTGAGATGATCGGTAAATGCTGTTATAATTTAATTTGTGTGATCAAGAGTAAAATGATTTAACAAGTAAATTGAATAAACGTTACTAAATGATTAGAGTAACTAAATGTGACTGATAAAATGAATGAATGATAAAAATGAATAAATGTGGTAAAAAAACGAATAAATGATGAAAGTGAATAAATGTGATTGCTAAAAGCTAGGAATGAATGATGGAAGTGAATAAATGTAATTGATAAACTGAATGAATAAATGAATAACATGATTAATAAATAAATGTGGAACAACTCTAAACATTGTCCATGATAATGTGCTTTCCATCATAAGTGTACTAACATTATCTAGATCCCTCGAGTTGAACAAGAATACGTCAACCCCGAGAAGTTGATTCCCAACATGAGCGCTAGATGTTGATAACAAATAATGATCAATGAAAGATGTAAAAGAAAACATTGTTAAAGTTAGATTGCAATAAGAAGATCCAGAAGTCACACAAACTTCAATGGACATAGGCAACATTTCATTTGATGATGTGAAAAGTACACTTATATATAGGATGTACCAGCGGCGTATCCACCATGTTCTTATCACACCACATTTTCTGCGTTGCCTAAATGCACACAACAAAACTTATTATGACTTCCATGCACCGACTTTTGTAATTTCTTGTGCACCCGTAATTACACTAGCCTTTGCATAGTTTTCATAATTCATTATGTCATGCGGTGGCCAAGGGACACAATACTTATAAAAAATCAATTTTTGAAAAAATAAAAAATTTTCACATAAACCACAACATTTACCTATATAATCACACCAAAATTAAAACAAATTTGATCAAAATATTAACTTTTGAAAAAATCAAAAATTTTCACATAAGCCACATTATTTTACCTATATTTAATCACATAAAACCAAACTTTCATTAAAAAATTCCACTTTTGTAAAATCAAAGATTTTGACATAAAACCACAACATTTACCTATATAATCACACCAAAACCAAACTTTCATAAAAAATCCACTTTTGAAAAAATTAAAAATTTTCACATAAATCCACAACAATTACCTATATAATCACACAAAAAATAAATTTGCTCAAAAAATCAACTTTTGAAAAAATCAAAACTTTCTCATAAAACCTAGGGATGAGATCGGGACGGGTATCAGTACCGCCCGGTACCGGTACCTCTTAGTACCGGTACCGATTTTTAAGAAAAGTGGGTACCGGTACTGGTACAGAATTTAGCGGGACGGTACCGGTACCGATATTTCGGTACTGGTACCACGTTGGTACCGGTTTCATGTTTTATCTTTTTTTAATAAAATTTATTCGCTTATTTTGGTTTAATTTTATTCTTTTTAATATAACTATACTATAATATACTTGAATATAAGAAAAAGAAATGAAATATGGTATAAATTAATTAAAAATCATATAAACTTCATTAAATTTAAAAGTTAATAATCTAAAAAATATTATAAAATGACTCAAAGTTGTAAAAAAAACACTATATAACATTAAGCATGTAATACACAACATTCATAATGTCACACCCTCAATTTCCACTAACGGAGTTCTACCGTTTGGGGCGTGACATGTCAGGATCTCATTGCCATTAGTTACATTGAACGACCTCTATATGAATTTAAAAACCAACATTTATAAAAATCCAAGTTTAAAATAATTTTCAGTGCGGGAGCATAAATAAAATCCAAACATCCAATGCGTAAACCACACGTCCAAAAACCAAAGTTAATAAAAATGAAAAGAGTTTAGATGCAACTACGACTCAACCAAAGCATGCTCCTAATCCGTGCACAGTTGTAACATTTGCTCCGAATCAAACCCAATCCAATTTCCGAATCCGACCCGTATCATTATTTTCATGGTTTGTAGTTATTTAAATCAAACATTAATTAACAACTCTAAACTCATATTTAATCATTAAATTTATAAAACGTGAAATTAACTACATAATTTATAAATATTGTTTTCTAAAAAGAGACGAGTTTATAAAGAAAGTCAAATAATTACATAAGAGTTAATTGGGTCAAGTTAAATGGTTAAATTTAACTTTTGATTAACTTTGGGTAAAAATTGTTAAAAATTAAAACTTGTCTTAAAGGTTTTAGTTTTATATAATAACAACAACAAAGTGCAGGGGTGCAAATTGTAAATTTTGTTTAAAACCAACCCACCCCCATTTTATTCCCGTGTTTCCGGCGAGTAGATTCCGGCGACTCCGGCGGAACTCCGGTAGTATCCAAAACGCAACCAAATCGCCCAATTGAACCCGATTAAACCGTCTCCTCGTCTATATCCCTTGAATTCGAACTTTAGGCATCCATACCAATCCAAATATGGGCTATTAAGATCAATATCAACTAAACCCATTAAATCCGGCGACATTGGATCAAATTCAACAAAATCTATCAACTAAAACCAAATTAACTTGATTCAAAACACTCATACAACCGATTAAGCTGAATTGGGCGTGATTAATCGGTAAATAATAAGATAAATCAGTTGAATTGCACTCGACTTTATCCGAAAACAATTCGACTCAATCCAATCCATTGAACCCTTCTCAGTCGATTATAAATCTTCAAAAACCCTCATACGACTTCGCATAAGCTTTCTGCAACAACAAATTTACTTTTAAACACACACAACAGTCGAATAAATCCGGTGTTCTTCGCGGTTTTGCTCCTAGTCGACGACACACTTCAGGTCTATTTCAGGTTCCAAATTCATAGGGTTTTTGTTCATAACCAATCATTTAGTGAACCTGTGTGTTTAATTTCATTATAACCAACATTTGCAGTTTCGATTTGATCCGAAGTAGTGTTCATCATTCGTTCTCCATTTTCTATCAATCTTTAACCAATTCGGGTAATCGAAGGTATCATTGTGCTCGTAATCATCTGCTGATCATTGTAGTTTTATTCAATTGCATTTACAGATTCAATTCGATGTTCAATTGTTGTGATTTGGAAACTAGGGTTTATGTTTGAAATGGGTTTATGAAACAGAAGTTTTAAAACTATTTTCGTTTCAAATGTAATTAACAAAATCGAATTTGGTTTGGTGGTTTGGTGTTGGAATAAACTGCAAAGGGTCCCTGGTTCGACTCTTGTTTGGACCGTTTTTTTTTTATTTCAAGTTTTACAACTTTATTTCTTTTAGTAACTTCCTATAAATATTATTATTATGACATTAATTATGAAACTAATTATAAAAGGTGTACAAGTCAAAAATATATATATATATATATGTTTTGTACAAAAGTATATAAATAATATATATAATTTGTTAGATTAAACGATTAAAATTCTCGAGCGGGAAGTTTTGAGACGTTTAGATTTTTATATAAAAAGTCTACTTACGGGTTTTTACTAAGTACTAGACTTATTTTAATCATGATTATTCATTTAAGACTATGGTAATTATATTTTTATAAGTCACTTTTAACAAAACGATTGTCATTTAACAAGTCATCTTTTTATAAATTATTATCTTAAAGAGATAAGATTCGTATACAACTTAAACAATATAATGCAATAATCTATTAATATTACATTATTTTATATTTTCAGTTTTAACATATATTCACTTAAACCCATATTTCAAATTAGAACCCTAGATTCCTAGATAGTTTTCAATTATCATTTTAACATAGGATAAAATCCTTTAGGTGAGCCTTAAGGAGTTTCCTAGTGACGTTTTCCAAGTTTATTGCTTTTCATTCGGTCAAGCAATTATCACGTGAGTATTCATAGCCCCTTTTTCAGTTTTATGTTTTGGGGTGAAATCATGCTACCTATTAAATCATATTTATCATTTTCGTTCATTTTTATTCATTTTATTTCGTCACCTAATACTTTAACCGAAGGTGATTATAACTTGTTTTCATTATTTTGGTTTAATTGCCTGATATGTTATCCGAGGGTAATTGTAACCGTTTATTTATTTCATTTTGGTTTAATTGCCTGATATGTTATCCGAGGGTAATTGTAACCGTTTATTTATTTCATTTTGGTTTAATTACCTGATATGTTATCCGAGGGTAATTGTAACCGTTTATTTATTTCATTTAACATAATCACCTGATACTTTATCCGATGGTGATTGTAACCACATTTTAACTAAATCACCTGATACGTTATCCGAGGGTGATCGTAACTACATTTAGTTTAATTATCCGATATTTTATCCGAGGATGATTAAACGGCTTTTCATTTGATCATTTTATCAACGTCACTTAGTCTGTGTGATTAAGTGGATGCTAGTCGTAACGTTTGATTGTGCTATATGTTACCTTGTGTGATACTCTTTGCTTTGGTAGTTTTAACATAACATGAGCATTGAATTCATTTATTCATTTTAATCATTTCAAATATTTAATCATTTTCTATACTATATATATATACATATGCAAACCTATGTTTACTCACCAGCTAATTCGTTAGCTGAACAAATACTATTTTCACATGATTTCAGGATATGCAGCTTAGGAGGATTTTGAGATGCCTTCACATGTAGGATCTTGGACTTAGTTTAATTAAAAGAGCATTCACTAAGTTATGTTTGTTTATGGTTGAAACGATGTAAACTTGTTGCATGAGATTATGAAAATGTTATTAATTTATATTTTAATCATTTTAGTGCCATGAGCTACGAGCAATCTAATCACTTTCGTCCGCCTCGATGATTCCGCCATCGGTCGGGGTGTGACAACAGTACCTGAGAAAGACATGCTAAATCGTGTCAACACTAGGTTGGTGAGTTCACAGGTTTAGATAAGTAAAACTACAACAACAGCCGATAATGTAAAATACAATTATATCGTTGGGTAGCGAACCCAGTTTCTTATAATTTAAGCGTTTCGATACCAAGTTAACTGAGATTTATATGCGCCTCGACACGATTGCTACAACAATGGACCAACAACATAGGACAATTCACACCTACCCGGCTCCCAGCCGAGGGTAGGGTTTGTCAAACCCAGTAGTACTACCCGAACTTCCTCGTTATACCTCGTATATTAACAGCTCGAAGATTTAGTGAGGACTTGACAACTTGTTACGTTTACGCTTAATAATCAAAAGATACAATGTAAATACAGTTATCAAATTTAGTTTCGTGCATGCTTTCTCCCCCAACAGGAAAATAGTAAAAGGGGCCGTGAAACTCACCTTAGAGTGCGCAGCTACTACCAACAGCAAAAGTATAAAATCCTAAGCCGACCAACGACCTAGTTAACTTCCACTTAATTAGATATAAATTAATCTAATAGAGTTCACGTTCGGTTTCGCGTTCCCGGTTTCGGTTTCGTACCCAAAACCCACTTACTAAGGATCATTATTAACTTAGATTTTGACATGAGCCTCGACTAAAATGTTTAGACTCGTCACTTTTACGTTCAATTAATAAAAACCACACTTATGCATGAAATTAACATAAAATGAGCATATATTTATATATGTATTATATTTCCATACGGACTAACACACATTAAGCAGTCATACACCCGCCTATACACTATCATCTCATCAGACATATAATAACGTACCACACACACATATATCTATACATCGACTTTTCACATACAAAGACACTACAGTACATGTTCATTATATGGTTTTCTTATTCTAACATCATACATACATACATACCCGTGTAAGTTATATATTATAGTTCATTATGAGTGCAAATAAGTGAAGTGTTGGACCTGAATTGTAGTCTAATATTATCAACATAGTCAAAGTCAACAAAAGTCAAAGTCCGGTCAAAGTCCACGTAAAAAGTCAAATGGCGCGTTAGAAACGAAGAACCGAGTCAAGACGTTGAAGTTGTTTTATGTCTAGGATCGTTAATGTAATAAATATATTTTTTGTCAACAAAATATATTTAATCTAGCTTTAGACATGTTTTAGCCTTTTAACTTGTTATTTTCTAATTAGTCTAAGTGTAGGGACTATTAGTGTAATTAGCATGTTAAGCACTCACTATAAATAGTAAAGTGCAATTAGGGTTTTAGGAGGCTTGAATGAGCATGATTTGGGGTCTTTCCATGTAAACAAAATCTGATGCAAATCAAATGAATTAAATGGGGTTTTATTAGTGTGTTCTTCATGATCTTCATCTAGTTCATATATTTTATGTCTTTTTGATCCAAATCTTCTTAAAATTACTGATTCAATAGTGTTATGGGACCAACAATTGGTATCAGAGCCTAAGGGAGATCCAATTGAATCATATTATTGAAGATTTACTTCTGATATTGAAGATTTATGAAGAAATTTTAGAGGTAGAAGAAAGAGTTTTAGAGTGAAAAAGTAGATCTGGTGGGTTTTAGAGAGAGAAACCAGATCTGATTTCAAAAATCATCAGATCTACATCAACCAACATAAAATCTCAGCAAAACAACAACATATTTGTGATCTACAAGCTGAGATCTACAAGAAAAGAAGAAGAAATCTGAGTTTTTCTCTCACACACAGTGTGTGTGTTCTTGGTGTTCTTCAAATCTTCAAATCTGCAAGACCAGCGAATCTAGTTAATATCTGAACGAAAGTTCAAAATTTTGAGCGAATCTATACCAAGCATTTGCATAGATTCGCCCGTTGTTCTTAGCGAACCTACACTATCCTGATTTGAGCGAACCTACCTTTTTTGACACTTTCCTGCACCAACAATCACCAAAAACAAAACCATCTACAACCCTCACCATTTTAATGACATAACCAACCATAACCATATCTATAACCTAACCCGACCCGACCCAAACTAAAAAAAAAAAAAAAAAAAAAAAAAAAAACCACACACACACATACATCACGGATAAAAAAAACAACAACACAACCATAACCATCACCAACCATAACCCACCCGATTAATAACATTTCAGATCTACACACAAAGACCAAACCACCTTTCCATAACCACCACGAGTCCAACCCCTCACCTCGATCTATAACCATCACCGAACCCAAACACATCAAATTACCAACAGATCTGAAACGTGTTTTTTTTGTTCCTGCTCGAACGAAACAAAAGAGAGAAAATTCCGACAAAAGAACAGAAGTTTTACGGCTTGTGTGCTGCTGTTTCGACTGAAAGAAAGAGATCTAGAGAGAGAGAGAGGTGATGCGAGAGAGATGAAGTGTATATGTTGTTGTTGTGGTTGTGAACCCGAGAGACTAAACAAGAAGCAGCAGCAGATCTAGTACTGTGTGCGGTTGAATACAGATTGTTGTGCTTGTGTTTGCTGTTGTTGTTCATGTGTGTTGTTTAAGAGAGAGAGTTTTTTGTTGAATGTTGTAAACTCAGGATAGTTCAACCAAACAAGAAAAAGAACGAGCAGCAGCAGCTGATCTTGCTTGTTTGTATGTGTTAAAGATCAAACAAGAGAGCAAGAAGCAGCAGGATCGATTCATGTGTGTGTGAGTTTGAATTGTGTAGAGAGAGAGAGAACCGTGAAGAGTGAGAGTGTTCAAAGAAAGAAGAAGAGTGAATAAAAAAAAAGCTGTTGGTGTGTTGCTGCTGTGTTTGAAGTTGTTGATGATACGTGTGTTCAAACCGAGATGAGCAGAAAGAGAGATTGTTGTATGTGTTGTTGAAGTGTTGAGTTGTTGAAGTGTGTAGTTGGTTGAAGATAAGGTAGAGAGAGGGAGTTTGAAGAGAAAGTTTGTGTGTGTCTTGTTTGTGTTTATGGTTGTTGTTGAGTTTGTGTGTTTGAATGTAAGGATAGTTAAGAGAGAGAGATCACAAGAGAGAGATTGACAGGTAGATGTGTGTGTGTTGAGTTTGTGTGTTGAAGTGTTTGTTTAGAGATTTTTTTTGGGTTTTCATTTTAACAGCAGTTTAAAAAAAAATTAAAATTAGAATTAGGATTTAGTTTTAAGGTTTTGGGTTGTTTAATTGGGTTAAGTTATTAACATAATGGGCCAAGTTTAAGTGTGTTGTGGACTTTCAATTTGGGCCGAAAATTAGGGTTGGGTTTGGTGGTTTTGGGCCGTGTTAGTGTTTGGTTCATTTTGTTTGTTCGCCGGGTGTTAAATTTTAAAAAAAATTTATGGGCGTTTTCAATCAAGTCGTCATTAAAGTTTAAAAAGTGACGTATTTTGGCTGGGTATTACTAGTGTCGGCCCAAATTTTGTCAGTTGAGACCAAAATATTTTGTCAATGGCCCGGTATTATTATTGTTATTCCTTGGGCTTAATTTTGGTCAGTTGAGAGGAAAATATTTTTGTTTGCTGCCCGGGACTTTTTAAAATTTATTTTTAGGCCAAATTTTAAACGGGTTATCAATTAAAAAAAATGGCTTATGCTGAACTTTTTAAATCCTTCGAATCTGATGATCTTACAATGGCACAAAGCCGGTTTGATAATTTTGCAGTTTTAAAGAATGAAAGGATGCCCGTGTTTCTCGATCGATTTGTGATGGTGGCAAATAACCTAAAGAAGCATGATCCAGGACTCGGAAATTATGAACAGGTTCAGAGATTGCTTGATTCTCTCCCACCAGAGTGGAGTTCACATGGAAAATCGATGAGAAGAGAAAGAGGATTTACTGATTACAAACTGGTGGAGGTGATGAACAAACTAAAAGAAATGGAGTTGGATATCAAACGTCGTGAGTACGATGAAGCGATGTCTTTAAATTCAAAGATCACCTTAATCTCCAAAGAGAAACCAGAAGAGATATCAGTTTCTGCCTCCAATTTCAAAGGTTTACCGACACCTGAAATTGAAAAGGTACAAGGGGAGGTTAAGCAGACATCAGTGGGTAAAGATGGAACAAAATTAAATGATAAAGCTTGTGATGCTGAGAAGGAGAGAGAACAAAAGACAAATACCAGAGTCTGCAACTGCGAGAAGGCTCATGCTTTTGAAAAAATCATCATGGATCTTCCATACGAGACTGTTCAGGATATGTGTTCTTCTGATTGCAGAACTCGTTTATTTGGTATTTATGAAGCTAACAAATTGTTAATCGAAAATGAAAAATATTTGACTCAGGTAAATAAAGAACTTAAACTTAACGAGTCAAAATATTTTGTCAAATTAAGAGAAGCTTTATAAGAAAATGAACATTTGAAAACGAGTCTCTTGAAAAGAAATGTGGAAGTCAATATGCTAACTGAACGTGTCGCCCTGGCTGAGTTTGAAACAAGTAAGTTGCAAACGAAACTAAAAAAATGGACAATTTCGGGGATGAAACTTGAGGATTTAATCAAAAGCCAACGGGGGGGCTCGTATTAAGACTGGGTTGGGTCATGAAGATAAGGCTTTTGTATATCCTCCTCCCAGCACTTACTGTTACTCTCCTACACCAACTCCACACCCGACCAATGAGTTGATTCATGAAATAATTCAGAAAGATACTGATAGTTTGTATGCAGGATTGGAGAATGTGAATCTTAAAGAGGTGCGAGATGATTATGAGTCCCCGACTGGTATTGGATACAGTAAACTGGATGCTGTCAGTCAAACCAATGATTGTTCAGTTTCCGGTGTTAGTAAATCTGTACCTACTGTTTCTTCTAATTTCTTTGATAAGTTTAAAGCAGGTGGAATTCCTATCTTTGAGCCTGTCAAGAATGTGAGGGAAGAGATTGTTCAGGAATTACCTAATCATCAAGCTCCAATCACATCAAAACACTCAATTCCCATCAATCAAGATCCGTTGGAAGCTGAGGTACTTATTGAAGATTGGACAAGTTCAGATGTGGAATCAAAGACAAAGGAGAGTCATGGAGATTCAAAGATCAAGATGTCATCTGCAACTGTCAAATCTGAAATGCTTCCAAAACCTGCATCAAGACAAATCCGGATCTCAGTCCCAGCAGCAAAACAGGCAAGCAATCCATCAAAAGCTCAAAAGAAGAAGCCTTCACCTCTGTCCATCATCTCTCAAGTTTGTAAAAGACTTGAGAACAAGCAAGTGAAGATCTCATCTCCCATCCGACAAACCACAACTCAACGAAAGAAGCCACAAGTTTGTTCTTCTTTCACTGCTCAACATAAGAAGCCACAAGTCTTCCAACACGTTGCATCAAGCTCAAAGAAAGCCCCACCCCAACTGCACCACACGGGCCAGTCAAGCATCAAAAGCCATTCAAGGCTTGTTTCAAGTGTGGAAAAGGTGATCATGTGCTCAAGAAATGCCCAAAAGGACATGCTTCGGACGGTAAAGGCAAACAGGTTTGCTTCTCCAGATCAGTGTCTAGAAAGAATCCCCCACGTGGTAAAGGTAAACAGGTTTGTTTTTTTGAATTTCAAGTTAATAATCATACATCTTTGAATGGTCGGATGACGAACATTCCATCCCTACCTTCTCATGTGAAGCCGGTTTCACATGATTCAAAGATAAATATGACAAAATCATCAAAACCAAACTCTTTTTCCTCGGGGTTTAAACATAAAATGATTTCCAAATTTAACTCTTTCAAACCGAAAATGTTTGAACCTAAACAAATTTGGCAAATTAAAAGGAAAGAGGGTAATATGGGGGAGCCTAACATTTTTACTTCTATTTTATCCAAATTTATCATCTTTTGATAGGGTAATATGGAAGGCGTTTCATTGGTAACTTCTATTTTATATATAGTAGATAGTATAAAAAAATTAAAAATTAAAAAAATAAAAAAAAACCACAAAAAAATGGGGGAGCCTAACATTTTTACTTGTATTTTTGATCAAGTTTTCACATCCTTTTGAGGTCGCTCTTGAGTCTTTTGAAAATTTCAATTTTGTGCTAAAATAGAAATTTAGGGATGGAATGTTTGTCACAAACAAAAATGTACTGAATATCATTATTCAAAATTCTCTTTGTGTAAATATTTTGTGTCTTTTGAAGGTTTCGGGTTTGTGTGGAAAGCATCTGAAGGAGGATATTGATTTGTGTGATGATGTGTCAATAGGCTCAGCCCGAATACAACTAGACATCAATTCTGTGATCAAACTAAATTCAATAAGAGCTCGGTGATGAGGAGTACTTTCACAGACATTTGGCATGCACAAAGTAATAAGTTTTGACAAAAATGGGCTGAGAGTATTTGTTTCGTGCTTGATTTTTCCCAAATCCAAACCCTTTAGCCGTAGCCCTGAATGTCGCTTCTCGTTAGCTCTTCAGAATTTTATTTTCATGCTTATCTCCTATGCTATACAGAAGTATTGACCTGGAGTGATGATCTTCTCTGTTATATGTAAATATAGACCTGAAGCTCTCATCAGCACGCTCAGATGATCATCTCCTCTGTTATACGTCGGTATAGACCTGGAGCGCTCATCATCTGCAACCCAAATGTAAAGCTATGCTCACAATGTTTCTACATCAAGTTCATTGTTTGACGCATCATACATAAAAATATGCTCAAATGTAAAGCTAAGCTTACAATGTTTCTACATCAAGATCATTGTTTGACGCTTCATACATTAAACCCAACTCCAGTTCACTCCCAAGAACATTCACCTTGATTATTAATTAATCTTGGTCTATGCCCACCCAAATTACAAAATCTTGCTGAATCATCTAAACTCAATAAGCCATGAGGTCAAAACAAGTTACTTTGCCGAATATCGGTGAAAACCAAGTCGCTTGAGTTTCTTCAAATCGAACCAAAACATGATAAGATCGTCACATGTTGTTTGTTGAAAGGAACAATGCATGGGTTTAAATGGACAAACATATTGACAATCTAGCCAAGTCTTTGTTTCTCTGGATGGTTGCTCGAAACGCATTATCTGATATCCTTTCATGAAGTTTATATTTTTATTTTATTTTGTGTTTGGGTTCTTGAGTCTTGTTGGTCGTGTGTACCTTTTGGGATGTGTTCACTTTGTCTAAAATATTTGTGATCTTGTCGGACTCGTCCTTTCATTTCCGAATTTTTAATTTTTAATTAAAAAAAAATCCCAAAAAGATTTTCATTTCAATTTATTTTCAAGTCTTCCATATTATGCTATTAATATGCTATCATTTTCACATGCATTTCACGGGAAATTGCACACACAAACGAACACGGGTTCGCTTGTCTTCATACACAAATAAACACGGGTTTATTTTGTTTAATGAAATGATCTAATGAGAAATCTCGAGATTTTGTTTGTGACTGTGTTACAGATATTTGCTGCAAGTGATGGCCGATCATCAGTTGAGCAAATCATCCTACCAGAGAACCTGTTCCTCAAAGTTTGTAGAAGATACCGAGCTAGGAATCCTCCTCCTACATCTTCTGAAGCACTCAAGAAAAGCCGTTCCAGATTTTACGAAAGGAAGCACAAAAAATGGGGGAGCATACAAAATGGGGGAGATTGTGAGATAAAGATCTTCAGCAACATAATTTGGCAAGCATAAGTCTTGGGGGACTTTTGTTGGATCAAAAATTAAGACTAAAGCTTACCAAATTGAAGATCCAACAGTATTGACTTATCGGTGCTGAACACGATGCAAGACGTTGATAATAATAGACTATGGGGGAGTATTGTTGGACCTGAATTGTAGTCTAATATTATCAACACAGTCAAAGTCAACAAAAGTCAACGTCCGGTCAAAGTCCACGTAAAAAGTCAAATGGCGCGTTAGAGACGAAGAACCGAGTCAAGACGTTGAAGTTGTTTTATGTCTAGGATCGTTAATGTAATAAATATATTTTGTGTCAACAAAATATATTTAATCTAGCTTTAGACATGTTTTAGCCTTTTAACTTGTTATTTTCTAATTAGTCTAAGTGTAGGGACTATTAGTGTAATTAGCATGTTAAGCACTCACTATAAATAGTAAAGTGCAATTAGGGTTTTAGGAGGCTTGAATGAGCATGATTTGGGGTCTTTCCATATGCAAATCAAATGAGTTAAATGGGGTTTATATTAGTGTGTTCTTCATGATCTTCATCTAGTTCATATATTTTATGTCTTTTTTATCCAAATCTTCTTAAAATTACTGATTCAATAGTGTTATGGGACCAACATGAAGTAATAAGTGCTAAAATAAATAAATCTTTCTTGTTATATGTACCAAGTTTCAACACACATTAACGTACACACATAATCTATGATCTATATATATTATATGGTACATACGCATACACACACATAATATGCATACTTTACATACCAATTGTCATCCTACTATCAATATCATGTTATCAACACCCATAGTCCTATGCACATGACACATATTTATAATCATGCAACCACCTTGCCTACGTATCTATACCCACGCATATAGCCACAACACATATATACATGTTACATAACTTTTAACCTTTTAGAACCTTACTACATATACAAAAACATCTTAATTCAAAGCTTTACACCCTTGTTTCTTGTATACAGATATTGACATAAATAATTTCCATGCATACATATCTATACACTCTGTTGCACATACAAAATCATATATATATACACATAAACTTATTTATGGTCATCCATATACATATATAGGCATTGTACGCAATTGCTGATCATTCAATTACTATCTACACCAAAACATAACATACACTCACAAAAGTATTTACATCTATATATTTAAAATCTACAATAGGTATACCTCCATCCTTATGCATACCGTAGTTAGATATGATCACATACGCTGAATCAGTTTTAGTCCCAAACCGTAACCCGAACGAAACCGATACGAACCGAAATGCTAATGAGTATACGAACGGTATAAAGAAACTAACCAGAAGGGTTCGCAAGAGACAAAAGAAGCTTCGCCGGTGATTTGTGGTTGTCGCGGTGGTTCGTGATAGTGGTGCGCGGTTCCAAATAGCAGCCGTAGATGACGATGATTGATGCGGTGGTTGCCAAAGATATGGCGGTAAACGATGTTGCTGCTCGAAGATGACGATGCGGTTAGGGTTAAGATGATTTAGGGTTTTCTATGTCTGCTACTGGGATAATGATGAAGACGAGGGATTTATGGGAGGGTTGGGTTATATGGTTAATTAAATGTTACATTAAGGTCCTCAAGTTTCAGTTATATATAACATGTTCTCAAAGTTAATACGTTTAACTTTTATTTAGTTAGTAATTGAACCCCGTACTTTTTACAATGAAATACTTTATGAATTATCACGCTTACTCTTCGGAGCATATTCGAGTCATGCATATTAATTATTTTCAAATTACTAACGTTTAAATGTCACTCTTGTGGTCCAACAATTGCTCAAATTACTATTTTTTATAACTATTTATTTAGTAAAATTAATACTTTTAATTAGTTATTTTATGGAAATGTACTAGATATGATTTCCAAGTTAAAAAGAATTTGTTAAAGCTCGGTTAACGGCGTTACCCAAAAATGTCGGGTGTCACACATAATATTCAAATTATATAAAATATACTAAAAAACTAGTTTTTACTAAACCGGTACCAACGTGGTACTAACCGGTAAAGTACCGGTACCGGTACCGGTACCTCCTAGTACCGGTACCGAGTTTCAGAAAAAGGGGACCGGTACCGATATTACTAAGTCGGTATGGTACCGGTACTCGGTACCAAAAGTGTGACACCCCGCCCGGTGGCGGAAAACACCGGGTTGTCAAGTGAATTGGATATCAATAGTACAAAGCACATGGCTACTAAAAGTATATTTTAATATTTAATTTAGCATCAATTTCATGACAAGGAAAAATAAATAGTCTTAAATACGAAAGTAAAAGCCAATAAACAAAGTCATTTAATTAACTTTTATTCTAGGTCCAAAAGCAAATCCTACGTGTCTTGTAAAGCATAAATGATTCAATCGCCACCTGAAACATGTGACACCCGAGAATTTCGGATTAACTCCATTAACTGAATCACGCTAATTCCATTAATGCAATTATGCTCTACATTTAGTTAGTTGAATTAAATGTGCTACTTGTTACGCAAAAAGTTACATGTAACGATAATCCGGGGATCACGCGAGTTAATACTCGAATGTTGGTAAATTAATAAAATAATAATCCGAACAGCTAAATAAATATAAATTTAGCGAATTTATATATTATGTGACTCACATGTTTAATTTCGTGAACTTTCAAGAAATCACATATTTTACCAGTTTTAATGTTTTATCATATTCGAAAAATTTTATAAAACAAGGGGTTTTTATAAAATATATAGAGAATGACTTTTCTTGTGTTTTTTATAGAATTCAAATAATAGGTGGTCCATGGGTCATCTAGGTGATCCATGAGTGATCCAAAACCCACCCTTTAACCAAATTAAGTTTTACTTAGCAAAAAAATTAAAAACCTAAACCCATTTGTAAAAAAAAACGTACACCATATCCTAACCCTAAAATTTGTGGCCACTACATGGTTTACACACAATCTTGTTGATTTTCTTGGGTTTTGATCAAATTGGTGGTGATTTTGTTTGCTATTTGGAGTTCTAGACACTTTACAAGTAAGTATTAATCCTAATCTTCTATATATCTTGGAAAATTAGGTTTCTAAAAACCCTAGTTCATCCAAGTTCTTCAATTGATAATCTTTATGTGCAATTGGGGATTGATAATTGGTTTGTTTGGTGTTTTGATGGAATTGTAATCACTAGAATCCATGAAATAATAGAAACACTCATACTTTCGTTTTTGAGAAAGTAGTGTGAATATGAATGTGTTATAACATGAATTTCTAAGTATGATCACGGTTGAATGTTTGTAGATATAAACTTGTATGATAATTAGAATGAAACTTGGATACTAATCATATTGTTTTAATCATGTTTTTGACAAAACCGGCGATGACAGAATTTTGGCAGATTCGTAACCTGATTTTACATGGACCATAACTTGTTGAACACCGAACCAAAGTGGGTCATTCTTGAGCCTAGATTGTAGTTTAAAGAGTCTAGTTTCCGGAAAACTAAACCAATGAATTTTTAGAGAAGAATAAGTTAGACGTTTTGATTTTACAAAAACAGATGTCAAATCTGAAAAACAGGGCAGAAAATGGGTCAACTTAGAAAGGTCATAACTTTATAATTACAACGTATTCTTGGATGAGTTTTACACCAAAATAAACCTTAAGGTCTTAGCTTTCTATATTGGTAAGAATTGTATTTTTATTCCACTGTATGGTCGTCCAAATGTTATAAGACTTTATAGTGTGCAATCAGGTGCTTTTCTAACCTTTATGTAAAGATGTATTTTTAATAAATAGTGGATTTGGGTTTCAAGTAAAGTTCATAAAATAAGAAATGATCTTAAGACAGTATTGAAACTATATTTTTAATTTGGGACTTGTACATGTTAGTTTGGGTTGCTTTTCTGTACAACATAAAAACGGTTAACAAAGCTGAAAAATCTGAAAATGGACTTGCAATATGTTTCACCTATATCATTTGTACAACTTGTAAGTTGGATGTCATGATGGATTGAGAGTAATACTAACATACTTGTTTATATGTATTATGATGACTGTTGACTTGAATCATGATTATATGTAATGTGATGATTGCTAGACATATGTTTTAAACATGATCATGGGTACATGAGGTTGCAAGTATGTTATATAGTTTTTATTCATGGTTCAAAAGTGATAAGTATGCTTGTTTTAGAGAGTGGATATTAATACTAACTTTGATTACAAAGATGTTAAAGATTGGTATACGGGTCATGGTTGTTGAAAGATATGCATGCTAAAACTAATAGTTGAGTTAGTGTATGTGGTTTACATGTGTGGTTTGATAGTAATATATTTTAGCTATGCCGATTTCCATTAATGGAAACTTTATTGAAAGTATGATTTGTGTTTTGAGTTTAGACGACTAGGATGCCATGAGATGATGTTACTATGTTATTAGAGATGCAATAACATGCTATGAACTATGCTTATGTTGAAAGTAGCCTTGTATGATATGTTTTACTCAAAGTAGAAAGGTTATATGCAAATATATATACATGCTATGATTATGACATGTAAGAAGTTATGTGTGTGCATGAAACATATGTAGTTAAGAATGTACATCTATTAACGAGTTTGTGTAGTGAGAACATGTCTTAGAACACATCTTTCATATAAAGGAAACTTTAATAGAAATCGAATTTGGTTTCGTTGCATATGTGTCTTGTAATGTGATTTATGAACTTAAGGTGAACAACTGAACCTAACCGAACATAACTACACTTAATTAATCACCATTTGATCGTTGGGTCAACTCGGGTCAACAAAACTAAACTTTGGTCAAGGTTGGCCAAAAGTCAAACTTTTCAAATCACAAGTAAACAATTGAATTGCTTGGATGCTTAGGGTTTTACATACCTGCACAAACACACACTTATGGACTTATCATGTAGTAGGAATGTTGTGTTGCTTTTACCTTGCTGATGCTTGTAGCAGTGCACCCGAAGGTGAGTTCACTGAACCGTACTTTTACTATTTCACCCTTTTATGGGCTGAGAACGCGAACGATTACTTTTACGGATTTACAAATTCTGTATGTCGCATGTCTGGATTAGAGCAACTTTTATTTTTGTTCATGAAAGACCTCATGGATACCTAGTTGACCGTTAGTATTTGTGAAATAGCGGGGAAATTTTGAGTAGTACTACTGGATTGACAAACCCCACCCGGGCTAGTCGCGCTAGCACGACAGAAGGACCTGTCGAACGGGTGTTGAATGACCTAACATACTTACAGTGCATCCTGCTGGGATGTACGAACGGGCAAAATGCACTTAATGTGTACATACGTCAGCTTCGGTCAGATACATACGCCTCTAAGGACATGTGCTGTAGACTAGCTACCTACAATGACATACTTAATTTATATTTCTGCTTACAACTGAACTACTTGATTTCCTACTTACTATGTGAACTCACCAACCGTCGTGTTGACACTTGTTAGCCTTTCACTTTTACAGGTCATTGAGGTTCAACGCACTTAGGACATGGCATGGAGTCACAACATTTCATTTAAACACTTTCTTGCATGTAAAAACTATGTTGGTTTTAACAAATATTTAAACTATGTTTCTTATGTTGGGCGCGTGTTTGCGCATTTAGTTCCATTTAATATTTTGACATTACATTTCGATTACGCTTCCACAAACTTTTAAAACATTATTTCTGTATTAGATTTTCTCATTTAATGAGACACATATATTTTAAATTCATATAATGTCGTTTGGTGTAACTAATGACGGAGATCCTGGTTTGTCACACACTTAACGGTAAAACTCCGTTAGTGGACTTTGGGGGTGTGACAAAACATGTGTAAAATAAGTTAGCTAAAAAATTAGCTAGTGAGTAAAAACACAATTGATAATACTTAATATGAAATCCGAGATCGATATGAATATGTCACGCAAGTTTATGTGTATAGCAATATCATTATATCATTCAACCATGACCAGAGAATCAACATAGAATCAACCTTGTTACAATTATTGATAACATTTATTGAACAGACAAGTAATCGTCATTGAACCATCTCGTTGTATAAGTTATCAATAAATATTCTTAGCATCATAAGGGACATAGTAACCTAGTAACAAGCATCTCGTTTAGCAACTAGAATCCAACATATAGAATCAACAAAAGAATCGCCGGGTCTAATCACCTATCGTGCCAAAAAGTGTAGGTGGGCTTGTCAAGCCATTAGCGCTAATATCGTACCGGTGGAAATTACAAATTAATATAATTACTATTACTAACACATAACATTGCATCAAGCGGCCAAACTAGATTAACATATTAAATGATCTCATTTTGAAAAAGAAATAAGAAACGAAAAGAAACCGTAGCATCATATAGAAACACATGTTTCAGCCCCAAAAAGTAAAACAGAAAAAAGGGGAAGTGAGTTTACTCACCTTAACAAGCAAAGATAACCGGTAAAAGAAACGTTGCTATAACGAACCGAGAGTCTCCCAAATATTGGTACCACCTAATTAGTTGGGAAAAACCCTAACTTAGAAATGAACAAATAGAAACAAGAATCACAAATCCGAGATCTAGGGTTTTGGGTTTGGGATTTAGGAATTTAGATTATAAATTGGAAATTAGGGTTTAAAATTTAGGATTTAGGGTTTTGAATTATGAATTGTGATTTCGGATGCGAAACGTAAATATGTTTTCGTATTTGAATATATACATATGTCATAAGTATTTATCTTTTTTTTTTAATTTTAAATATGTATACAATTTAAATACTTAATAATATAACATTCTTATTTAAATCTAGAATTTTATTAGTTTTATAAACTTTTAAATGTATTTAATATATAAAAGATATTATTTAGTGGTTTATTATAATTAATGTTAACTAATATGCAAAACAACTTAAAAATTAAAATTAAACAGATTGGAGGAAAGGTGACTCGAACCCGTGACCTGTCCACACCCACACACATCTACTTAACCGCTGGACCAGATACGCATTAGTTGATTAAATTTGTTTTTAAACTCTTTTATTTTTTATTTGCCAAGAACACCCTTTTGATATAAGCCCTAGAAACGAAATCTGTCCAATTCGTCTGAATCAGTTAATACAATCCCAATCCAATAAAGGGCTTTTAATCCCCATTACAACACGAGTATTTTGATATATTAAACTTACTTGGATTCGACGGATTGAACGGGTTGGATTGAAGAACAAGGGTCGGCTATTTTGATGCAAAAATCGCTAATCTGGAACGAAAAGAGATAAAATTTATAGTTTAGGACGATATATACGATAAAAGAGAGTAAAACGGAACCAAAAATTACCTGTAATGGTGACCGGAACGTGAAGTTTGATATGGTCGCCGGAATTTAGAGTTTTTGGTATTTGATTTGTGGTTTCGGTGATTGTGGTGAAGAATTGAGATGATTTGGTAATTGATTTATGTTAGTCGAGTCATAATTTAGGGGATTATGATTCCGAATTGAAACCCAAAATACGTTCACTCTAAACCGGTTCTAAATGCGTTTTTTGGTCGATTACGGGTTTGATTCGGACTAGTAGACGTTTTGGAAAGGTTGGATTGAGTTAAAAATAGTAATGATTCGTGAAATAGGGCTCGCCGAAAACGGAACGGTGGCCGGAAAATGTGCTGGCCGGAAAAGCGTGCGACATGGGGATGGTTTGGGTTGAAAACATATATTTACACTTATGGTCCTTTTGGTTTCAATATTATTTTTGAGATCAAATAAACTTTAATATAAGTTTGAAAGTTGACAGTTTTGACATAAAGTTAATTAGTCCTTTATTTTAACTAACCAACTTAACCAAGTTGAAGCGTAATGATTAAGTGACGTTTTTTATATTTTTAGCTCGTTGATGCCGTTACGATACCATTGCTAGACTTAGAAGCGATTTTCTTTAACTTTTTCAATAACTTTCTTTTATGAACTATATATATATATATATATATATATATATATATATATATATATATATATATATATATGTATTTTTTTAGATTCATTATTACAAAGAGTAATTATTTGGTACATGTAGATATTTCGGGACGTATATACGATTGATTACTTAAGACGAGAATAACGTAAAATTCAATGTATTTATTAATAATAATAACAAACGTTACATTTTAAAAAAAAATATGAATACAATTTAAAATATAAACATTCTCGGGTATGAGTTGGGCGACCGGATTCGGGTTCGGGGCAGATGTCACAAAAAGCTCATCCCTAATAAAACCACAACATTTACCTATATAATCACAACAAAAACAAATTTGATCAAAAAATTAACTTTCAAAAAATCAACAAATTTTCACATAAACCACAGTAGTTTATCTATACTTAATCACATCAAACCAAACTTTCATAAAAAAATCCACTTTTGAAAGAATTAAAAATTTTCACATAAAACCACAACATTTACCAATAAAATCACACCAAAACCAAACTTTCATCTAAAAATCAACTTTTGAAAAAATCAAAAATTTTCACATAAAACCATTACATTTAACTATATAATCACACCAAAAATAAATTTGATCAAAAAATCAACTTTTGAAAACATAAAAAATTTTCATATAAAATCACAACATTTACCTATATAATCACACAAAAAACAAATTTGATCAAAAAATCAACTTTAAAAAAATCCACAAATTTTCACATAAACCCACAAAATTTTACCTATTGTTGGTCCATAATGATCGTGATTTCAATGCTATGTTGACTTGTTTAACACAAAAATAACCAAGACTTGAAGAATAAAGTGTATATTGTCCAAACAACCCAATAACAAGATCTAACACACAAATGAGGTAAATAAGCTACAATGATAAGTAGAATAAGCTCCTAGCACCTCAAATAGAATGATTACACAACACAATCAGTGAGAAATGGCTTGGATAAAAGATGTGCAAAAGTTGTATAAAGTGAAGATAAGGTTACAATATATAGCAGTGTTAGGTTCGCTGATAGATTCGCTCTAGCGAACCTATCTAGCGAACCAACACAGGTTCGCTGGGCACATAGGTTCGCCCAGACGACACCTTAATACAAAAGACATGATGACCTGCGGGCGAATCTATAGATTCGCCCGTAGGTTCGCTAGAACTAATACAAATACAAGTTAAACAATTACAAACAAAAGTAGCACCGACAAGCCGGTGAGTCCAACCTATACATAGTGACTATCAATACTCCCCCTAGGTTGGACCTCACCTGGGGAAGTCTTCTGGTTTAGCTCCGTCTCGTTGGCTTCAAAGATGTTCGATGTACGCTCCTGCCCTTCCTTTTATTCCGGCCATTGGGTTTGTAATGTCTTCAGAACCGGCCTCATCTTCACTCAAATTCAGCATTGAGTCTACGAACTCTGTATCTACGACCTCAGCATCAGGCTCAAGTTGAACTATCGTTTCCGCCTGTTTCTTTGCAGTATGCTCCTCGCCTATCACCTCCAAATCAATCACCTCCACAGGTTTCTCAAACCTCTGTTCGATAGTTCGATCAAGCTGTCTTGTCAGGTCATCCATGTCCATTCGTTGATCATCCGACCTTCTCAACCTCTCATTCACTGCTTTAAGTTCAGCACGAATCCCCCGGGCTTTATTTGCGACCTTCACAAACAGGTTCGCTTCAGCAGCAGTGTCATCTCCAGCCCCGTGCTTTATTCTGTTCTCGCACAAAACCTTCAGATCCTCGTCACAGAAGGAGAAGACCTCCATTGGATCAAATAGACGGATTTCTGGACGGTCATCTCCTTTAAGTCTGATAATGGCCTCCCCAGTATTGTTATCATAAAACCATTTGTAGAAATCCTGCAATCTGGGCGGCTGTGTTTCCGGGACCCTGACTCTTGTCATGATTTTTGGCGCTTCGATCTTGAGAACAACCTTACCTTTCCACGAAACCCAATGCCTATCCCGTCTCTGTCTCATCCTCCTCGGTTTTTGATACCCGAAATCAACAAAATCTGACTTAGCAGCCTCCCTGATCGTAGCTTCAAACGCACAAGCCCTTCCGCTTTCTTCTTTCCCCAGTAGTGGTAGCTCTGCCAGCCTACGCAAGTCCCAACGAGGAAAGGTGGCGAAGTGCTTTCGGTTCTTGACATACGTAATGTCACCGCCCCTCCTTTTAATCATATAAGCCTCCACCAAACAATTGTACTTCCATGCTATGATCTGCCTATCTAGCTGTTTGGTGTTGGGTTCATCTAAGTGCTGGAATATTGGTACCTCAGGAATCACTTCTTCTTCCTTTTTGAACCATTCAGATTTGTCTAATTCAGCATGCTCGAACTGGTAGCTAACCCCCTTTTCTTCAACCTTATAATTCTCCGGCTCATCATCTAAATCTTCTTCACTATCAGCATCGACATCAGTTTCGGGTTCATCAATCAAAGTATAGTCCACACTAGATCCACCAACCACTTCATCTCCTTCAAAAATATCCAAATTAATCCCCATCTTTTCATCAAACTCTTCCTCAACGGCCTTTCCCTTTCCTTTATCACCAAAATCAACATCCATTAACGGATACTTTGCAATATCCGTTAAGGAGTTCAGTTCTGCTTCAGTCATTGCCGGTTTAGTTCCAGCATTTTCTTTCAAACTATTCAATTCTTTGAAGATCCTAACCAACAGACACTGCTGATCCTTCATCATCCTACCCATTTCGTATATAACCGTCGATTTCTCAGCATCCTGTTTCTCCAGTTCTTCATGTTTACTTCTCAGCTCAACCAATTCTGCTTCCAGTCTTTCAACAACACCCTTTAATTCACCAGCTGATTCCCCCGATGTACCCCTGGTATCATGCCTAGCTTTCTTTGATGCTTCAGCGTGTGTATCAGACTTTCTTTTCGTCCTCAGTTCCCTTCCAGCATCTATTTCTGCTTGTATCTCATCCACCTCTCGGTCAAACGAATAATCTTTCTCTTTGGCATATGCTTTCCTTTTTCTGATCTTCTTCTCAACCACCTCTATATTTTCTCCGCCCCGTTTCCTCTCCGACTCAATCAACCTCTGAATTTGTACCCATCTTTCAGCCGGGTACATGTTCTCCCATAAAAATGACGTTCTACCAACACAGTCCGATCTCACAGATTTGCAGTCTTTGAAAATTCTTGAATGCATGTCCCAAACCTTCAGCTCAGCGCCACCAACCGGCAAATTCGGCAATTTGTCATTCAGTACCATCTGAATGAACCTGGGATACATTAACCACTTGATCCCTTTCGTGGCATGGATGTTCTCGAGAAGATAATTGAATATCAGCTTCGCGAGATTTGCTTTTTGCCCTCGGCAAAACAGCACCATCGCCCTTGCCCAGTCAAGGTTAAGCCCGTCCGTACCCCCTTTCCTATGATCCAGGCACATGATAAACACATGAGCGATGTACCTCCACTCCTGGATCAAGTAGGACTTAACGAACTCCATTTTCTTCTCTCCGGGCATCGGACCCTCATACCCAGCAGTCCGGAGTGCTCCGTACACTTCCTCAGCGGTCATACTCACCTCCTCACCAACATCCTCTTCTAATCTTAGAATCCTGGCTAGATCAGCCTCTGTGAACTGCAGGTCATACCCACCGACTTTAGCACAGATACGTGACGGCAGTACCGACACGTTCATGACAGCGGTTCGCCAAAAATCCCGGACATGCTTCTCATATATAGTAGGAGAGTGAGAAATGGCATAATGTATATGAGACGATTTCAGCCATTTGATTGCATCTCTATAGCTCCCGGCCTTTTCATGGTTTTCGTCAAGTAAAGCACACATGTTGTGCTTTTTCTCGAAGAATAATGTCGACATTGTGCCTGAAAAATAAACAGAGATTGATCAGAAACGAAGATTTGAAAATCAGTTAATAGATTCGCTGGAAATTAGGTTCGCTGGTATAGCGAACCTGAGATTTTGGCACCAGAACCTATAGATTCGCTGACATGAAAATCAGTCATCTTGGTCGAGCGAATATATAGGTTCGCTAGAAACAGTCGGGCGAATCTATGTTGTTGCGCGGGCAGCATAACGACATAGGTTCGCTCGAAGTCTTGAACTTTCGTTCAGATTCGCCAGACGAACACTTAGGTTCGCTGGAAACCCTAGTTTTTGAAAAATGGCCAAAATCACATACAGTCCACCATTATTAAGCATATAAAGCAACAACGGGTCAAAGTAAATATTAATAGAGGCTGTTATGAAGTAAAACCCTAACAACTAACACCAAAACAGTCATTCAATCAACACTTAATCAAAGATCGACAGTTAAAAAACATAATAACGGTGTGATTTAGGGTTTAGACAGAGATTAGAATGTAATCGATCACATACCTGACAATAAGAAGATGTTTAATGTATGAAAAAGCCGTGAAATAGTGAGAATCGAACGTTGGTAGTTTTGAAATTGAAAATCGTGCTACAGTACAGATGACAGCGAATGTTTGAAAAACTTCGCTGTCACAGCCTATATATACACACATAGGTTCGCTGGCAGACAGTCTAGCGAACTTAATACAGGCCAGCGAACTTATGTACAGCGAACTTTTAGGTTCGCCAGAAGACCAAGAGTCAAAAATCAACATACGGCGGCGGTGCAAAAGAGGTTGCGGGCGAAACTGAGATTTGGGCGAACCTGTAGGTTCGCTCGCAGGTTCGCTCGCACACAAAATACATCATTTTTGGTTTTTCTTAAGTTTTTAAAAACTTTGTAAATCCGTGAAAACGTCCCACGATATCAACGCTCCAAAAATAAACATAAACACATATAAACCTGAAAATACAAAATAAAATAAAATAAAATTGAAATAACATAACAAAGAAAAAGTTTTAAACGCTAATAAGGATATATATTCTTCATGATGTTTTTGAGTAGAATCCGGAGAATCATCGATTGGCGGGATTGCAGATATGTTTGTCCATTTAAACCCATGCCTTAGTCCTTTCAACAAGAGATCAGCAGCTTCTTTTATCATGTTTTCGGTTTGATTGAAGAAACTCAGACAACTCGGTCCCCACAGACATCTAGGTAAAAAGAACAAGTTCTGTCATCAGGGTATATCTGAGCAATACTATTGACTTTGCTTGAATTTCAATGATCAACTTTTGAATGTTGACCGATGCATTAGCTTCTTTTGACACTTGTGCAATTTTTGCATCTTTTCTTTGTGAGTGGAGCTTGTCAGCAATTGATTCTTTTGAATACAATGCGACTTATTATTTGGGAAACTCAAATAGTCTAGAGCTCCAGGTCTATACTGACGTATAACAGAGGAGATAGACATTTGAGCGTGCTCGGTGAATCTTCAGGTCAATACTTTCGTATAGCAGAGAAGATCCACCAACTCCAGGTCAATACTTCCGTATAGCAGAGGAGTTAAGCACTTGACTCAATACGTTCTGAGAAGTTAACGAGTAACTCACTCAGAGGCTTTTCCGAAGAGCATCACTAGCAGCTTTTTATTTTATTTGTTTTGCATACTAGAAACTCAATTCGGGGATAGGGCGAGGGTGATTTGGGATGTTTGGGGAAATCAAGACAAAGATTTGACGCTCTCAACCCATTTTTGACAGAACCATTATCTTTGTGCAATCCAATCACGTCAAGGAGATAATCCGTGTTGTCGAGATCTTGAGCGTTATGTTTGACTGCACGATCACTGTTTACTTCGTTTTCGGGCTGAGCCTATCTGACATATCCCAAACGCAATGCTTCTGACCTCCTTCAACGACTTTTCAACATCAATCAAAACGGAGATCCTGAAATAGCAAAATTTGAAAAACTATAAATAGTTAATCTGTTATATCTCCCCCAAAATTTCTATATAATAGCCGTCTAATAAGAAATTTTTGTTTTTCAGATTTTCTTAATATATATATACAGAGTTAAAAGAAAAATAAAAGAAGATAAAATAAAATAAAGTAACGGAGCTATGAATCGAGTGACCCACGGATTTTTTAAAGAAGAAAAAGAAAAGATTATTTACATATTTACAAAAGGATTCTCACAGAAAAAGGTTTTCAAAAAGATATAAGTCCTAGCATGGAGATCAGTTCATAAAAACGTGGTTTGTCAAAAGTTTTTGTGAAAAGATCAGCTTTTTGCTTTCTAGTTTCAATAGGAATAATATCAATAAACCCCTTTTCCTGTGCATCCCTGATTGCATGAATTCTTGTTTCAATGTGCTTGGTTCGAGTGTGATGAATAGGATTCTTGGCAATTCCAACAGCAGCTTCATTATCACAAAAGAGTGGCGTATGAAGAAAGTTGATGCCATAATCCATCATCTGATGTTGAATCCACAGCACTTGGCAACAGCAACTTGATGCAGCTATGTATTCTGCTTCTCCTGTGGACAGGGAGACGGTTGTTTGCTTCTTGCTTTGCCATGAAACAAGACATTCTCCAAGGTATTGACATCCACCAGTGACTGATTTCCTGTTAATCCTGCAACCAGCATGATCACTATCAGAAAAAGCATGTAAATCAAAGTTCCCACCTTTTGGGTACCAAAGTCCCAAACGAGAGGAACCCTTAAGGTAGCGAAAAATGCGTTTAACAGCTTTCTCGTGTGATTCTTTTGGATTGGCTTGGAAACGAGCACAGTAACACACGGCAAATGTAATATCTGGACGGCTTGCAGTCAGATACATGAGAGATCCGATCATCGAGCGATACCGATGAGCATCCACAGGATTCCCATTATCATCGGAAGTAAGGCATGTTTGAGCTGTAAAAGGAATCAATTCAGGAGAAGAGTCATCCATGCCAAACTTCGTGAGGATTTCTTTGATATATTTCTCTTGGTGGATTAGAATTCCATCAGGCTTTTGCTCCACTTGCAGCCCAAGAAGAAACACATCTCCCCCATTATGGTCATCTCAAAGCGTTCCATCATCACCTTCTCAAATTCTCTACACAACCCTTCATTAGTCGAACCAAAAATGATATCATCAACATACACTTGAACGATCAGCAGCTCGCCATCCACCTCCTTCTTGAACAATGTCATATCTATACTCCCACGGGAGAAACCTTTGCTGAGGAGATACTGTGTCAGAGTTTCATACCAGATCCGTGGAGCTTGATGCAACCCATACAAGGATTTATCAAGTTTGTAAACCTTCGACGGGAAATCGGGATCCTCGAAACCTGGTGGTTGACATACGTAGATCTCCTCATCAATATCTCCGTATAGAAATGCACATTTCACATCCATCTGATAAACTTTAAAGTTTTTGTTCGCGGCATGAGCAAGAAAGATTCTGATGGCTTCCAGGCGAGCGACTGGAGCAAAAACTTCGGTGTAGTCAATCCCCTCCTCTTGAGCAAACCCTTGAACAACCAGTCTCGCTTTGTTTCTGATTACAACACCACGATCATCTGGCTTGTTTCGGAAAACCCATTTAGTGCCGATTGGACACTTATTAGGAGGAAGATCAACCAATTCCCAAACTTTAAGCTTCCGAAATTGCTGCAGCTCCATTTGCATGGCATCCACCCAACTTGGATCTTCAAGTGCCTGTTTATAATTTTTTGGAACAACTTGAGACAGAAAGGCAGCATAAAGACATTCATTAATCAAACCACTCTGACTCCGAGTTCGCACACCATCAGTGATAGATCCAATGATATAATCGTGAGGGTGGTTTTTCAGGGTTTTGAAGTCAGTGTTGAGTAGTAAAGGATTTGGATCGGTTGAGGGTGTTTGATTAGATGGTTGTGGAGGTGTAGGTGATGGGATGGTGTTGGATGTGGATGGAATGTCTGATGGAGAAGTTTGAACAGTTTGAGGTGGTGGAGGTGATCGAATGTCAAATGAAGTGGGAGGTAGTTGTGTGGCTGATGTGGAAGGTTGTGGTTGTGATGATGTAGATGGATGATTGGAAATAGAAACTGATATGTGTGGGATGATATCATCATCGTCAGAGTCAGGAAGATTAAATGATTTGAAAATGGTGGTGGAATCATAAAACCATGCCGGTTCGCTACCAATACTGGTAGTGTTTGATTCTTGCCAATCAACATAGTAGGACTCTTGCACAATCCGCGTTCGCTTGTTGTAAACGCGATACGCCTTTTGTGTGTTAGAGTATCCCACAAAGAAGCATTCATCAGAGACAGCCCCAAACTTCGTCTTCTGATCTTGAGTATTCAAAAGAGTGCAAGAACATCCAAAGGGGCGTAGAAAATCAATCAGCGGCTTAATCCCTCGAAACAGTTGGTATGACGTCTTCATCTTTTCTTTGACAATCAGTACCCTGTTAAGAACATAAGCTGCACAATTAACTGCCTCAGCCCAGAAAATAATTGGAAGCTTTGACTCAATCAGCATAGTCCTAGCGGCCTCCACAAGGGTTCGATTCTTCCTTTCAGCAACACCATTTTGTTGTGGTGTTCGGGCGGCACTGAACTGTCTGAGAATACCCCGTTGTTCACAGAAGGAGTTGAAGATGTGGTTTCTGAATTCAGTTCCGTTATCGCTTCTGATGGCTTGAACCTTCTTCTTTCCAAGAACCTCTATCAACGGAATCAGCTTCATCAATTCTTCGGCAGTCTCACTCTTGTTTGCCATGAATCTCACCCAGGTGTACCTAGAGTAATCATCTGTGACAACCAAGCAATAAGACTTTTTAGCAATAGATTTGACACTTATTGGACCGAATAAATCAGTATGTAACAATTCGAGGGGTTCTGAGATGGAATTTGTAATTTTAAGTTTATGAGGCTTTTTGTGCTGTTTTCCTTTAGCACAAGCCATACATTTCTCAACCACTGAAAAGTCTTTGAGTGGTAAACCCCTAACCAAATTGTTCTTAACCAATTTATTCAGAATTTTAAAATTGATGTGTCCTAAACGTTTATGCCACAAAAATGATTCAAAAGATGAAGCTTTAGACAGGAGACAGGTCACGGTGGAATTTGATTCTTGTGATCCCATATTCAACATATAGGTGTCATTTCGTCTCGGAGCACGCATGATCACCATATCTTCGGGAATAGTAAACTCTGGCTTCAAGAACAAGCATTCATTTGGAAGAAACATCACTGGAATATTCTTATCACAGATTTGTGATACACTCAGAAGGTTGAATGCTAGTTCAGGAACATAGTTGACGTCTTCCAAAGTAAGTGAGCCATTTGAGACTTCTCCTTGACCAATCATTTTCCCACCTTTCTTGTCTCCCGCAAAAGCCACATAACCTCCATTTATGATTCTATAGTTAGTCAGAAGATCCTTCAATCCGGTCATATGTCTGGAACATCCGCTGTCAATATGCCAATGACTATTTACAACGGCATTTGAATGTTCCTGACATTTATTAAAAGAAATAAAAAGTTAGACCTTTGAAATTGGCACCCAAGCCTTTGTGTACTTGGGTCGTGAAGCAGATGAAGAATTACAAAAGAAATTATTTACAAAAGTGTTTAATCTTTTTCCGAAAGATTTTTGTTTTGAGCTATTTTGGATTAACTTAGGGCATTGCTTGACAGTGTGACCAGTATTTCCACATTTAAAACAGTGAGACTTCAAGCCAGTTTTGGGAACTCTGTTAACAGGAATTTTATCCATTTCAATTTCCTCATCACATTCAGACAGTTGTGAGTTGCAGTCACTGTAGGTGTCATAGAGTTCTTTTAACTTACCTGTTGTGACTTTAACTGTATCAGATTCAGGTTTTGGTTTAAGAATGTATGAAAAAGATGATTCCTTCTCTTTTGGCTTTGAAATTCTCACAGGTGTGAAAGATGGAATTTGGTGAGTGAAGAACTTTTGAAAACAGTTTGTTTTAGTTTGACTTTCAGAGATATGACCTGAAAGTTTGTCTTTGTCATTCACATACACTTTTTCAATTAAATCATCATTCAACACATTAGGGTTTGAAGTGGAGCACCCTAAATTACTATTAAACATGGAATTGTCTGAAAATGACATATTACTACAAACAGAATTGATTAAACTAATGTCTTCAAAAGACTTCTTGGAATCAGAACTACTGCAATCACTACTGCCAGAACAACCAAGCCCAACACTCCCACCGTACGCGTAATCCTCTCTAACTTCCTTAAGATTTACTTCACTTAAACCTGCAATGGAACTGTCAGTATCATTCTGCATAATCTCTTGAATTAACTCATTTGAGGGATGAGGAATAGGTGTAGGAGAGTAACAGAAGGTACTGGGTGGAGGATATGCATATGTTTCATTGTTACTAAGACCCAAACCCGTCTTAACTCTGGCCCCCCTTTGTTTCTTGCATAGTTCCTCCCTTTTCATACCAGATATAGTCCACTGCTGCAATTTGTTTTTAAGTTTTCTTGCTTCAAATTCAGCAAGTGTAACTTGCTCAGTCAAGTAGTTAATTTCACAGTTCTTTTCTAAAAGAGTTCTTTTTAAGTGTTCATTTTCTTTTAAAGCCTCTCTTAACTTGACAAAATATTTTGATTCACTTAATTTAAGCTCTTTGATGGTTCTTTTTAATTCGTTTTCGTTTGACATTAACAATTTATTAGCTTTGTATATGCCAATTAAACGAATTTTGCAAGCAGATGAACACATATCTTCAATAACATCGTAAGGAAGACCAATTACCAGTTTTTCGGCAGCCAGAGCGCGATCACATTGACAGTAGGGAGTGCTTCTTTTGAATTCATCAACTGCATCCAGCCTTGCCTTCTCAATCATTTCTTCCAAGCTAACCTTAGACTCCTCCTCATGCTTCACCTCATTAACAGCTGCTTCACAAACTAACCCTGAATGCTTCAGATGTCCTTGAGCAATAACATCTGATTGAACTTTAACAACATTCTCCACTTTCTCTTCCTCTTCGTTTCCATAAAATTCTTTGAACGGATCAAAGAGATTTATATCATTTTCATCAAACTCAGCAATTTCAGCAACAAGGGCATGGTTAATCTCCTCCTTGGTTTCTTCAATTTCTGCACTCCAGTCAAAGTTGGTGAGCAGTGCAGTTTCATTCTTTGACTTTGCTTCCTCAATTTTTTCTTGAATTGGAGCAGATCTTGGATTTGCAGAGTTAACTGGCTCAGTAACGATTGGTAATGGGCATTCTCTCTTGAAGTGGCCCAGTTGTTTGCAGTTATAGCATCGTAACTTTCCCTTGTCATACCCCAGCTTAACATTCTGTCCCTGATTTCCAAAGTTTCTTCTACCAGTTCTTTCCATGAATCGTCTGGCACGAAGAGTGAGCATAGCCATCTGCCACTGGATATCTGTTTCCTCCAGATCATCAGGATCCACCTGATACATATCTTCTACAGTCATACCCTTTCCTTTCAACTCACCTGCAACAAGAGCTTCATAACTGTGAACAAACATTCCAAATAAAGCCATAGTATCTGACGGAATCTGTGTGGTGACGGATGCATTTGAGCTTGAACTAGCGTTTGTAGATGCACCAGCAGATTTAGCAGACACATGACCTGATGATCCTCTAGATGCAGCACTGTAAACATAAGAGTTTGCAGCGGATGAGATAAGTGCAGCATTTTGAGAGGGAATGTTTGGAACCATCATTGACTGATTATATTCTCTTCTTTTCACATCAAGGTCAAAAGATTTCAGCTTGTTGATGACGTCCATCAGTTTGTAGTCAGGAAAGTTTCTCTCTTGTTTCAACAGCTTGATTTGAAGGCTCCATTGAGGAGGAAGAGAATCTAACAATTTTGCCACTTGTTCGTGATTGCCCAGCTTTTCATCGTATTTCTTCAGATTACTTGACACAGATAGGAATCTATTTGTAATATCAGTCAAGTTCTCTTGTGAATATCCCACAAAAGAGTTGAATTCCTTTTCAGCCTGAGCTTTTCTATCCAGTTTCAGATCCTCATTGCCATCATAAAATTCACACAATGCATCATACAGGCTTTTTGCAGTTGTGTGTTCTGCAAACCTGTTGAATATGTCCTGATGCAGGCAGAGTATCAATGCCCCTAGTGCCTTCTTGTCACGATCAAGTAATTTGATATCTGTTTCAGTAAAACTAGTTGGATCTGTGTTTACTGAGGTGTCGGTTCCTTCAACAGTTGTTGGCACGTGCGGGCCATTTACTATAGATTCCCATTGGTTGTAGTCTGTGTAATAGAAGAAAGCTTTCAAACATCTTTTCCATTCTTCAAAGTTTTCACCACTAACAAGCCTCGGTGGCCTGTTAGGTTGAACGCTGTCCAGATCATTCATATTAAGTGTTGATGAAGTCATAACTTTGAACAGATAATAGATTCGCTGAAAACAAACAGTTTCGCTGGCTAGATTCGCTCGAAGAACACAGCAGATTCGCTTGTAGATTCGCTGGTGACAGATTCGCTGGGCGAGCAATTAGTTTCGCTGAAAGACAAGCACAGATTCGCTGGCCTAATTTTGGCAGCAGTTTCGCTTGCAAAATCAGCCAAACAAGTGAACTTTCGTTCGATGATATATTAGATTCGCTGGCCACAACACAAACCAAACAGGACAAAAGTTTGAATTAGGTTCGCTGGATGAACATACAGTTTCGCTGGTTGAACAGATAGTTTCGCTGGTAGCTCAACCACCCTGCAACAGTACGGAAACAGTTCGAAAACCCTCAAAACTTGACCATTTGCATACACGTTTGTTTTAAGAGCTTCCTATGACCAAATACCACAAACTTTGAGCAAAATACAACTCCAAAAACACGAAAACAAGCTGAGAGCAGAATCAAAAGTATTTCGACCCAAAAACTTCAAAATCAACACAAAAATCACTTGAATCAAACAATCAAGAGCACCAAGGCTCTGATACCATATTGTTGGTTCATAATGATCGTGATTTCAGTGCTATGTTGACTTGTTTAACACAAAAATAACCAAGACTTGAAGAATAAAGTGTATATTGTCCAAACAACCCAATAACAAGATCTAACACACAAATGAGGTAAATAAGCTACAATGATAAGTAGAATAAGCTCCTAGCACCTCAAATAGAACGATTACACAACACAATCAGTGAGAAATGGCTTGGATAAAAGATGTGCAAAAGTTGTATAAAGTGAAGATAAGGTTACAATATATAGCAGTGTTAGGTTCGCTGATAGATTCGCTCTAGCGAACCTATCTAGCGAACCAACACAGGTTCGCTGGGCACATAGGTTCGCCCAGACGACACCTTAATACAAAAGACATGATGACCTGCGGGCGAATCTATAGATTCACCCGTAGGTTCGCTAGAACTAATACAAATACAAGTTAAACAATTACAAACAAAAGTAGCACCGACAAGCCAGTGAGTCCAACCTATACATAGTGACTATCACCTATATTTAATCACACCAAACCAAACTTTCATCAAAAAATCAACTTTTGAAAAAATAAAAAATTTCACATAAAACCACAACATTTACCTATATAATCACACCAACACCAAACTTTCATCAAAAAAGAAAACCAACTTTTGAAAAAATCAAAAATTTTCACATAAAATCACAACATTTACCTATATAATCACACAAAAACCAAATTTGAACAAAAAATCAATAAATTTTCACATAAAACCACAACATTTTACCTATATTTAATCACACCAAACCAAACTTTCATCAAAAATAAACTTTTGAAAAAATCAAAAAAGTTCACATAAAACCACAAATTTACCTATATAATCACACCAAAAACAAATTTGATCAAAAATCAACTTTCGATAACATAAAAAATTTTCATATAAAACCACAACATTTACCTCTATAATCACATCATAACAAAACTTTCAACAAAAAATCTACTTTTGAATAAATAAAAAATTTTCATATAAAACCACAATATTTATCTATATAATCACACCAAAAACAAATTTGATTATAAAATCAACTTTTGAAAAAATCAAAAAATATCACATAAAATCACAATATTAATTACCTACATAACCACTCCGAAAACAAATTTAATAAAAAAAAGCAACTTTCAAAAAATCAACAAATTGTCACATAAACCCTAAACATTTTACCTATATTTAAATCACACCAAACCAAACTTTTATCAAAAAATCAACTTTTGAAAAAATAAAAAAATTTCACATAAACCCCAACATTTACCTATATAATCACACAAAAAACAAATTTGATCAAAAAATCAACTTTCGAAAACATCAAATATTTTCATACAAAACACAACATTTACCTATATAATCACACCAAAAACAAATTTGATCAAAAAATCAACTTTTGAAAAATCAAAAAATTTCACATAAACCACAACAATTACCTATATAATCATACAAAAACAAATTTTATCAAAAAATCAACTTTAAAAAAATCAACAAATTTTCACATAAAACCACATCATTTTACCTATATTTAATCACACAAAATCAAACTTTCAACCAAAATTAAACTTTTAAAAAATAAAATTTTCACATACAACCACAATATTTACCTATATAATCACACTAAAAAAAATTTGATTAAAAAATCAACTTTTGAAAAAATCAAAAAATTTCACATAAAATCACAACATTTACCAATATAATCACACCAAAACAAACTATATCAAAAAACCAACTTTCAAAAAATCAACAAATTGTCACATAAAACCTCAACATTTTACCTATATTTACTCACACCAAACCAAACTTTCATCAAAAAATGAACTTTTGAAAAAATAAAAAATTTTCACATAAAACCCCATCATTTACTTATATAATCTCAAGAAAAAGAAAATTTGATCAAAAAAATCAACTTTCAAAAACATTAAATATTTTCATATAAAACACAACATTTACGTATATAATCACATAAAAAACAAATTTGATCAAAAAAATCAACTTTTAAAAAATCTACAAAATTTTCACATAAACCCACAAACTTAAACCTATATTTAATCACACAAAACCAAACTTTCATAAAAAAATCAACTTTTAAAAAAATAAAAAATTTTCACATAAGACCACAACATTTACCAATATAATCACTTCAAAATCAAATTTGATCAAAAAAATCAACTATTGAAAAAAATTGAAAAATTTCACATAAAATCATAACATTTACCTATATAATCACACCAAAAACAAATTTGATAAAAAAATCAACTTTCGAAAAAATCAAAATATTTTCATATAAAACCAAAAAATTTACTTGTCACACCCTCAATTTTCCACAAACGGAGTATCCATTAGGCGTGTGACATACCAGGATCTCAAGCCATTAGTTACAGCAAACACTGACTCAATGTTGTAAACAAAAGTCCTTACTAAAGTATTAAACAAAACCCAAGGTTTAAAATGAAAAGTTTCAAAGTTTAGCGGAAGCATTTGTAAAACATCCCCGTACTAAAAATCCAAGTACGTAACAATAAAGGTTAAACCAACCAAAGTTATGAAAACCCGTGCATAAACTTAGCACGACCCAAACTATCGTTTCAAAAGCTAACAATAGTTTAAATAATAATAATGACAAATTAAAGCCAATGCATGCAAGTGTCCTACTCGTGCGCCTTCCTAGATCCCTGAGAAAAACATACTAAAACGACTCAACAAATAATGTTGGTGAGTTCAATGAGTTTATTTAAATAACATAAATAAAATGTAAGTTTCCTTGATAAATCAATATATATTGCTGGTTTGCAAGACCAACTTGCTTACTATACGAGCACGTCGAGATTAAACTGAACGTTACTTGACTTGCCTTGTCGCCATCACTACGGATGACCAAATGTTTAAAGGACAATTTGCACCAACTAACTCCCCGCTAGTGGTGGGGTCTGCCGAACCCGTAGTACTACTCAAATTTCCCCGTTATGCCGAAGTTGGCATATAAATAATCTCGACTAAAGAAAAGGACTTTATAAGTATGATAATGCTCGGTAAAATAAGCCCTTAACAATAATATTATTTATCCCAAAATATTGCCCAATTTGGCAATGTAAAGTTTTGCCCGAAGGCCCCACCCGAAGGTGTAAAACGTAGCTGTAGTTGGCCCCGCCCGAAGGCAATAAGTTTTGCCTGAAGGCCCCCACCCGAAGGTGTAAAACGTAGCCTTAGTTGGCTCTGCCCGAAGGCATAAAGTTTTGCCTGAAGGCCCTGCCCGAAGGCATAAAGATGCAGTCCGCCCGAAGGCGGTGTAAAATAGTTGCCCGAAGGCGTTGTAAAAATATTTGTATGTTTTCTCCCCGAAAAAGCATTTAAAAGCGGGCAAAGAACTCACATTTGAAGCGCACAGCAATTAAACAGCACAATTTCAACAAGAGGACCTAGACGGCTTTACGACCTGATTAATTTAGTTCACCTCTAATTAATAATCACGAACTTAGATTTTATTCAGAAATAGAGAAATCATATATGTTCACATACCTTCTCACAAACTCATACATACACTTAACTACACATATTATTATCATCATCACACTCGGTTTACCTCATACTCCTACCTCATGCATACATATACATCCTAACCAACACATGCATATATTTATATATCTACATCCGTTGCCGTTTCATAGACATACATGCATATACAATCAATTGACCGTTCTGTTTACACATTTCTATATATACAAGCTATTCACACAAGGTACGTCATAGTACACACATCAACTTTTATACACGCATACATACATATGTATCATTTTACTGTTTAGCCACCCGCATACTATATACAAAAATCCCGACATGTAACCCGCAACGCATACATATGATTTCATTCCTATATACTTACGTTCATGCGATACAAGCTCAACACACCCATATAAATACGAACCCGCTACTACTTCATCTATACATACGTACACCTACACAACTGCCGTTCATATATACACGTTCACACATACTGTTATATATATATATATATATATATATATATATATATATATATATATATATATATATCAATTTTGAATAATCATGCACACACATGGCCACGTACATACTTACATATGTTTCTATGTCTATTCACCAACCTTAAATTAACATACACATATACACGTATACCTACATTTTGTTTTTGAATTCAAGCATACAACATCACATATATACACATACACTATTACAGCTTTAATTTATATACATATACTTGACTGCACATATACATATATCATGTTCCATATAATTGCTGCTACTTAACTCATCATACACACACACACCACATGATCATATATATATATATATATATATATATATATATATATATATATATATATATATATATATATATATATATATATATATATATATATATATATGTGTGTATATATATATATATATATGGCTGCGCATTTACAATCGGCTTATACATCATCACAAATACATACACACATACATATATCCAGTTCTATATACAGCTTTAAATTAACATACATGCACATATACACATCGATCAGCCTTATAAAGTTGTACACGATCATGCTTGATGTCACACCCCAACCGATGGCGGAAACATCGGGGCGGACGTAAGTGGATAGATTGCTCGTAGCTCATGGTACTTAACAACGTTTAAATAGTATTAAATTCATATTCAATTAACTAGTACACGAATCAAATAAACAACTAGTCAAACATAATAAATAACCATTTATTAAACTAGGTCCATGAATCCTATATGTGAAGCATCTTGAGATGATCAACTACGCTGTACACCTGAAATCATGTGAAAATAGTATTTGTCAGCTAACGAATTAGCTGGTGAGTAATCACAGGTTTGCACACATACATATATATATATATAATATTAAAATGATTGAAATGGTTAAAATGAGTAAAATGATTCAATTCCATGTAATGTTAAAACCTATCATGCAAAAAGTGTATCACATTAGATAAATCGAGTGCACAATCAAACCTAGATGACTGCAGCCACTTAATCACACAGATTAAGCCGTAATGAGCCAAAGCATATGTCGGTTACAATCACCACTCGAATGCCATATGGGGTGGGCTTGTCAGGCCAAATAGTACTATTATTGATAACCGTTGGTTTGAATAAATTAATGATTGTGCTAGAATAAATGTTTATCAACATATGAAACACATAATTGCAAGTAATAACACACATGAATTGAATTGAATTGAATATAATGAACCAAATGAATAAAATGAATAAAAACAAAAATGATAAATATGATTTAATAGGTAACATGATTTCACCCCAAAGAATAAAACGAGAAAAGGGGCTATGAATACTCACATGTTAAATAAATGATGAATGAAATAAATGAAACTCGAATAATTCACCGAGACCCTCCTTAGCGATCACCTAAGGAAACGAGCCCTAAGTTAGGATAAATAACTCTTGGTGATTCGGAAATCTGGGGTTCTAATAGGAATTTGGGATTTTAAATATTAATAATGATTAAATGAATATTAAATATTTATTAACTATATAAAGTTAAAATTCTTTATTGTAGATGAAACAAATGATAAATTAGTAAATACGATACCATTAATAAGATAACTAAAAACCTTAAGTTAATTAGCATAATATAGTTATTGAAATAATTACGGACAACAAATTAATATATAAATAGACCTTTATAAAATTAATAGTTATAAATGTCTCTTTATGTATATATATTTTTTGAAATAAAACTCTTTATTGTAAAATAATTACATTTTTTTGCATTTTATTTTAGTAATCTTTTCAAAACATTTTATAAAATTTAGTAACTTCCTATAATCCGTAGATAATCAAGTGATAAAAATATAAAACCACATTAATATATAATAAAAACATTTATTACAGACTTGAAATAAAAAAAATGGTTAAAGCATGTTACGGTCAGGGTTCGAACCCCTGACCTCACGCTTGTTATAACATATGACCGCCCAGTGAACCAACTTCATTACTGAATATGTTCCGATACATAATTAATTTAATCAGTGTCAACCCCTTAATCCAAATTCCTATATGAGCCCTAATTCGAAATCACCAGAATTGATCATCAATTTGAATCTATAAACGAAATTGATTAACACCACGATGATCAGGGTATTAATACGAGCACGAACGTACCTTCAATTACCTGATTTGGTGATTTATCTACGATGAACAGAAAGAACAGAGGACTACGATTTTTGCTGATCAAAAGATGTTTGTGTGTGCGTTTAAGGTGAAATTGATAACTCAAAAAGATGTAGTGAAGTTGCACGAGTGTTTTGAGATGTATATATAGCAGTGGATTTGACTTGAACACTGGTCACGAGTTCGAGTTAGTTGCGATTTAAGATGAAGATAAGTCCACTGATTTCACGTCGTTTTTGTTAATTAAACTTAATTATCAAGTCATAACGGATTAGAGGAAGGTTCTGGATGGGTTTAATTGAAAATTTATGCTTGATATGGTTGAATTTGTTTTGGATAATGCCGAGGATGATGGGGGAGATTAGTTTGAAGGTTTGGATCATGATAAACTCGATTAAGTCAGGATCATAGGTTCGAAACTAATAGATATGTGTTAGGGCCGGTTGAATTTGGTTTAAATGGACGATTTGGTCGCGTTTTGGCCTTGCCGGAATCTCGCCGGACTTGCCGGAGTCACAACCGGAAACACGGGATAAGAGTGGGCGGGGGCGAATTGAGTTTAAGTTATGTTTTCACATCTTTGGTCCCTGAATTTTAAATGATCTTCTATTATGTTTTAAAGTTTAAATAATTTTATAAACATGGCATAGTTAACCCATTTGTTAGTTTTGAAACTACAACGCTAACTTAACTAATCAAACAACCCTATTATAAATTATTACGTTATGAACAAACTAATGATTTGTCTTAAACGAATGTTTTAATGTGTATTTATTGAAAATTTGTTAGGTTTTAATTGGTTATCGAAACGGGTCGGGTTTGGATTCAATATGGGTTTGGATCGGGGCAAATGTTACACTTGAGGTCATACATACATCGCCTCATACATACTAGAACACGTACAATCAAACCGGTTAACTTAATCAAATCTACGGGTCACGAGAACTCACCGGAACACTGCGAACAGAAGATTCGGAGCAAAGCGTTGCAGTTGTTGTTCCGAGACAGTCGCCGGTTACCTGCTGATCCGAACCGAAACACCGCGAACAAAGATTCGGAGTAAGAAACGGGACACGAAAGCGAGGGACATGGGTTCGATGCGTATTGGGATGCTAGCTGCGGCTGCCGGAAATATCGACGGGAGCTTCCGATCGAGTTTTGCTGCTGGTGCGTTTTTGTAATATCACCGAGAAAACTCGGTGATGATGATGACGATATATAGGCGGGGTCGGCTAGGGTTGGGAGATTTAATGTTTTTGTTACACTTAGGTCCTTCTAGTTTAAATGATTATTTAGTTTAGGTTACAAAATAAACAACTAGTTTAGTTAATTATAAATTGGACCCTTAACTTATATAAAACGTAATGGAATTGATAACAGGTAGGTAACAATGTTAACCTGAAATTACGGGGTGTCACATCATCCCCTTGTTAATTGAATTTTCATACCGAAAATTACATTGCGTTACTGGTTGTCTGCAACGAAATGAGAGAAAAGAAGAAAAATTTTAGGTTGTCACATCATCCCCTTGTTAAAAGAAATTTCGTCCCGAAATTTAACCATCAGAATTTGCTTATGGCGTTGACGTTTTGAATACCCAAGAATGTTCGTACATTATTAATTTTTTTCTACTTTTTTTTTTTGTCAAGAGATCAAGTGGTTGCATGACATAAGATGATTTGTTATTAATGTTGACGAACCGAGCTTGGATCTAGATCTGAGATTGTTTGGTGATGTTGTTTGCGATCAGTGATGCGGAATCTCACTGATCACGTATTGATGCTTGAATGTTCATGAAGATCAATGCAAAGTATGATGAAGATGATGATAATATCAATAGGTGAATTGTATTAGATCAAATATGAAGGTTACAAAGGATATGGAATGAAATGTAGGCAACTCCCTAACAAATGACCTAGGTGATGGTATTTATAGTCTATACCATTCACCTTACAATGTAACCTAACCACGTGCAGTTAAGCACAAACGCGCATTTAAGCACGAAACGATTACACAAATATTCTAAGACAAATACAAATTATGAACGTCTTCACCCGTTATTGCTCGTGATGATGCTCGATATCTTCACTCGCTTATATTTGGAAAGTGAAAACTTCAAATAACCCCAACAGTACTCCCCCTAAGATGACACTTTACAAATCTGACATATCAGCTTAAATCTTCATGTGGCGAGTATAGAGAGCAACTTAAAGTTTTGGTATGCATTATCTTCAAGAGGACCCAACAGTACTCCCCCTAAGATGATGCTATCAAAACTCTGTCTTTCGACAAGCAATCTGCATCGTTCTCTCCCTTTTGAGTAACATCAGAGGCTATGGAAAGAAATAAGCGAAGACTTCTTTGACTTAGAATACTCCCCCTCAACTTTTTCTTTAGAGGTTAACGGGATCTGTGTATGAGATATTAAGAGGAGGATTCTTAACACTCAGCAATCTGACTTGGAGATCTTTGGACTGAAATCAGGCTTGAACAAGAACATCTTCAAGTCGCGTGGAAGCTTGTTCTGCAATGGAAACAGTTCCTGCAACTCAAAGAAAAAACATTAAAACTCAGGCAATAATGTGCATTTATCATCAATGTAAATATTAAGTTCTCAATCGGATGAGATATTGCTTGATGAACAACTCCTACATCAATAACACATGTTAAACTGCCAACACAAAAGAAAAAGATTAAAATGACAATCTTTTTGGTGTTTTTGAATTTTTCAATGTTTTTGATATATTTGGAATTTTCTCTTTACATTCTGAATCTTTAACCTACAATGAGATCATACCAGCAATTTATCCAACACATGTTTTGCAGTTTTGAGAATAGACATTTGAATTGTGAAGTAATTGAGTGATGAATTGTTGAACAAATCAATTAGCTCGAAGTGACACACTTACTTTTTCTATTCTTGATGATCAATTAGGTTGATTAGGAATAAGTTTTGAGTGACCCATACCTTGCACATTAGAAAGTTAGACACTTCATCTAAATAACCTGAGAACAACTCAACACGTCGGGTGCGAATCTTTTGGATCAGACTGATATCTGGCACACACACATACAGCATACATGATGTCTGGCCTTGATGCAGTAAGATACATCAGTGAAGCGATCATTGATCTGTACAATGTTTGATCAACGGATTTCCCTTTTGGATCCGACTGTATCTTGCAATTCACATCAGATGGCGTTTGAATAGTCTGACAATCTTGCATCTTGAACTTTTTCAGCAACTTCTCAACAAACTTTGATTGGTTGATAAAAATTCCTTCAGCTGACTGTTTTACTTGCAATCCGAGAAAGAAATTAATCTCCCCCATCGAACTCATCTGAAATCTTGCTTTCATAATTTCCTCAAACTCTTTGCACATGGACGGACTGGTTGATCCAAAGATAATATCATCCACATACACTTGAACACATAAAAGATCTTCATTTTCCCGCTTCATGAATAAAGTTGGATCAATCTGACCTCTTGTAAAACCATGTTCCAGCAAATGTTTAGATAACGTCTCGTACCAAATCCTTGGGGTTTAATGTAGACCATATAAAGCTTTGCTCAATTTGTATACACGATGTGGATAATCAGGCTCCTCAAAACCTAAAGGTTGTCTGACATATACATCATCGGTAATTGGTCCATAAAGAAAAGCGCCTTTAACGTCCATTTGGAACACTTTGAACTTCATGAAAGAGGCATAAGCTAGAAAAACACGAATAGCTTCAAGTCGAGCGACCGGAGCAAACACTTCTTCATAGTCAATACCTTCTTCTTGAGTGTAACCTTGTGCAATATGTCTGGCTTTATTTCGGACCACAATGCCACGTTCATCTGGCTTGTTCTTGTACAACCATCTTGTACCAATCGCATTTTCTCCTTCAGGTAAGTCCACTAATTTCCAAACCTCTTGTTTGCGAAATTGAAGTAACTCCTCTTGCATGGCTTCAATCCAATTGTTATCTTGTAACACTTCTGAAATGTTCTTCGGTACCACTTGAGAAAGAAAACAAGAATAAAGACAAACGTTTGCATGTTCAGTCTAACTTCTCATAGTTCTCTGATTCAAAGGCCCTATAATCTGAGAAAGAGGATGATTCCTGTGAACTCGATGAGTTGGAATAGAATCTCCTTGTACTTGCGTCTCCAGATTAGACTGATTCAGATTAGACTGATTCAGATTTGGTAGATTTGGTAGATCTTGATTGGATACACCATTATCAGGATTATGAAATGACATAAACGGATACTCAGAATTGAGATTGTTGTCATCGTCATTATCAGAATCATCACTGAAGCATCCTAAGTCTCCTGATTCTTTTCTCGATTTTCCTGAAAAATCAAACAAGTTAGAATTGAAAGATTTTGATAACAAATCTAAATCAAACAACCATTCGGGACCATGAGCCACTGACGGAAACGAATTTTCTAAAAACTTTACGTTAATAGTTTCAATAACAGTGTTTGTTTTGCTATTAAAAACCCGATAAGCTTTTGAAACAGAAGAGTAACCAAGAAAAAATCCATCGTCAGATTTTGACTCAAATTTACCGAGATGATCACTCAAATTTAGAATTGATACAGGACAACCAAATGCTTTCAAATATGAAATATTTGGTTTTCTTCCAAATAACAACTCATAAGATGTTTTATTTTTATCCTGAACCAATAATGTCCTGTTTTGTACAAAACACGCAGTAGCAATAGCTTCGTCCCAGAATGTGATAGGGATTTTGGCATCTGTGAGCATGGATCTTGCTGCTTCAATCAGTGTCCGATTTTTCCGTTCAGCCACACAGTTTTGTTGAGGCGTTCTTGGAGCACTAAATTGACGCGCAATTCCTTTTTCTGCACAAAACAAATCGACATTAGCATTTTTAAATTCGGTTCCATTATCACTTCTCAAGATTTTCACTTTGCAATCCAATTGATTTTCAACTTTGATGATAAATTCTTTTAACAACTCAGCAGTTTCAGATTTAACATGCAAGAAATAAACCCAATAAAATATAGTAAAATCATCAATGATGACAAAACAATAAGACTTCTTTCCGATGCTTTGAACATTTGTTGGTCCGAAAAGATCCATGTGTAGCATCTGCAAGGGTTTTGAAATGGAGTTTTCTGGCTTGGACTTAAAAGAAATTCGGTGCTGTTTTCCTTTCAAACATGCTGGACAGAGATCAGTTGTTGAGAATTTCTTTGATGGTATTCCCACAGCATGATTTCCAGTCACTAGTCGGTTCATGTTTCTGAAGTTTGAATGGCCCAGCCGTCTATGCCAAAGCTGACTCTCATCATTTGATGCATGGGCAATGAGACAAGTAGTTTCGGTTTCAGCATCAATCTGCGACATATCAAGCTTGTATACATCACGATCTCTTGGAGCTTTAACCACTACCCATTCATTGTCAATCTTAAAACCTGGTTTGTGTATGTAACAGAAAGAATCATCAAATAAAGTTGAATATGATTTGTCACAAATTTGAGATACACTTAGCAAATTAAAGTTCAACTGTGCACAGTAGTTGACTTTATCAAAGCTAATGACCCCATTTGACACGGTTCCTTCTCCAGTTATCTTTCCACCAGCGTCTCCCCCAAATGCAACATGAGTACCATTCTTTAGCTTAAAATCTTGAAGCAAGGCATGGTTGCCTGTCATATGCCGGCTACACCCACTATCAATAAACCATGAGTTAATAGGTCTTCGAGGGCGTACCTGCATTTCAACAATTACCTAGTTAGTTTGGTCAACCCAGGCCCACATGGTCTTGGGTTTTCCGAATCTATCTGTAACAGTAACTTGTTGATAATGAAGATTTTGAAAATTTGTTTCATTCGAGAGATTTGGTTGAAAACTGTTTCGCCCAACGGCTTGATTTGTTTGCTTTCTTCTTAAAGCAATGAACCTTTCCTCTAACTTAGGATCAAGGTTATTTTCAAATTTCTGATTTCTCACCATCAAAGCTCATGGCTTAAAACTGTTAACCTGCACATTTCTTGGTGAAAATTCATTAAAACCAGAATTGTTTCGTTTGAAAGTTCTCAAATCAGGAGAATGACTTTGGTTTAATGTTTGAAAACCAAAAGATTGATTTCTTTGAAAGTTTGGAAACGAAGTCATTTCTCTTGATAAGTTTTTCCGAAAGAAACAATCTTTTGTGTCATGGTTTCTCCTTTCACAAATATCACAGAATTTGTTATAAAAACATTCTTCTGAAGAATGATTTATTTTGTCACAGTAACTGCAGTACCTGTTAAAGAAACATTCAGCAGTGACATGATTATAACGATCACAAATCTCACAATGTTTCTTGCTAATCCTAAAGAGTCGATTGTTAACTTTTGATGTTGAACCCACTCGTGATTCGTTATCAGTTTTGTTCGGTTTTAAGTTAACTTGATTCTTTTGTGGAGATTTTGATTGTGACTGTGACTGCTTGTGATCAAGTTTCGATTTCTTGGGAACTTGGTTCGATTTTAAACCATCTTTTTTTGTTACCTTTTTTGGTTCAATTCTTTTATCATTGACAGCGGAAGACTTAGGACCTGAACCTGTTTTCAGACCAGAGTTAGATTTGATTGAAGAATTGATTTGGTTACCATAAGACCCGTTCATATCGAATGTTCCTGCAGACACAAACTTAATTGTTTTACCTTTTGACACTTTCTTCTTGACAGGTTTGACATTGTCAGTTTTAACAGTTTGAGCTTTGGTGTTGTCATTCGATTTTATGACACTTTTACCTTTTGACTGTTTTGTTTCAGATTGATTGACTGTTAATTTTGATTTCTGCACCTTTCCATTTGAAATTTCAGTCTTCTTCACTGCATTCTTCTTGATCAGTTGATCAGCAACTTTTGCCTTCTGATCATTCTTCCACCTGATGAATTCAGGATCATTGTATCCTGAAAATTCAGCTTCATCCTTCACCTTTTCTTCTGGCTTGGGCTTCAGTTCAGGATATTCAACAAGTTGAATCAGAACAGGCTCAGATTTGTTGCTTGCTTCATCATCAGCTTCAGTCGTCACAGCATCATCTTCTTTCAAACTTTCAATCAACACTTCAGATCCTTCGGAATCGGATTTACTTCTTTGAATTTCTTTGAATTTTCGTTCATTTTCAGGTGAATGATCAAATTCATTGAAGTTTTCAGGTAAAGTTTGTGTGATTGATTTAGGCATTGGTTCATGAGTGAAACTCAATCCTAGTTTGTTTTTATTTCCTCTTTCATTCATAAGTTGTCTCACCATTGTTTTACAACTTTTAACCTTTGTTAATTCAACTTGTGTGACAGCATGAGCAACTTTTTCTTGTTCAAAGTTCTTTGCCATTTCTTCAAGTTGTTTTGTTACAAGTTCCAAATCCTTTAAAGTTTTGTTCCATGATTCTTTAAGTGACAATATCTTCTCATCAGCAATTTTGTGATCAATTTTAAGTTGTTCATGAATTTTTTCATGTTTGCTTAATTTGTCACCAATTTTAAAAGAATGAGTTCGATAATGTTCTACTTGTTGAATGCATTGTTCAGAACATAACCTTTCTTTCACATCAATAGGCAAAGGAACATAGTTAGGGGGTAATTCGATACTAACCATTGGTTGTTCGGCAGATGATGAAGACTCACTAGATGTAGCCATAAGCGCAACTTCTGGTTCAGCTTCTTCAACAGGATCTGCTTTTGCACTCCAATCATATTCCTCAGAATCTTCACTCACAGTATCAGTCACTTTACCATCCCCTTCTTCAGACCAATCTTCTTCAATCTCACATACCAGTGCCAAACTTGAAGTAAGATCAGACGTAAACTGTTCCGCATAAGCACTCCAGTCATATCCATCCTTTACGCTAACCACCAGTGCTTTGTTCTGATCTTCTGGCTTCTTGCCTTCATCTTTCAGTTCTGGCATCGGAAGACTTTGATATGGCTTCTGCATGAAACGTTGATTCCTGTTTTGATAGCTTGAAGACTGTTGCGAGCTTTGACTTTGACCTTGATTCTGTCCACTTGAACCAGCTTGATCATTGTAGTTCTGATTCTGAGGGGCCTTGCATTCCCTAGAAAAATGACCATAGCAGTTACAGTTGAAACATCTGGCCTTTGACTTGTCAAAACCAACTGTCTTGTTTGCATGTGGCTTGTAGCTTCGGTTTACATATGCATGTTTCTGAGTTCGATATGCAACCATCACCATTTGCCAATTTAAATCCATTTCCTCAACATCATCAGGATCCATCTCAAATAAATCTTGAAGTACCACATCCATCTGAGATAAATGGCTTCCTTGATAAGCTTGAAAGCTTGCCATAAATGCAGTAAAAGCAGTCTTTGTCTCATCATCTTGTAACAAGATGTTCATCACATCTTTTACTTTAGCTTGAACTGTAGAACTTGAACTTTCTGACTTCATAGATTGACTTTGAACTTGAGCTCTTGGTGGAGATTGAGGTTGAGAGTAAATTGGTGAGCTTGGTAAGTACGATGAATCAGTGTAAAAGCTAGCACAAACAAACAAATCTCCCTCGTCATCAGTCTTAGCAGCATCTTGAGCTAGAAAAGCATTCTCCATTGTGTTAGCAGGGTTCACTACATACTTGTATTGAGAATGTGAACCTGATCTGTCTGAGTTTCTTGAGCTTTCATCAATCTCAACTTCTTCAATCTTTGCAATGAGCAAATCTAAATCCATTGGAAACTTTTCAGTATGCTTCAGTAGAGTCACAGTTTGTTTCCATGAAGATGGAAGAGCACACAGCAATCTGTCATTCAGGTCTTGAAGATCTGTCTTTGCACCAACATTTGTCATCTCAGTAGTTAGATGAACAAACCTATTCATCATCTGGTGCACAGATTCTCCAGCAATATGTTCAAATAATTCCAATTGTCTCTTTAATTTCTGCTTCTTGAGACTTCTCAACTGTTCTCCTCCTTCACAGATTGATTTCAAAGCCTTGAACATCAAAGAATAAGCCTTACTATCATTCTTGACATTTCGTAAGTCTTCAGCTGATAGATTATCTTCAGGATAAGGTTCAGTTGAATCTTTGGTGTAGGTGCTTGCACTATCAGGAGCAGTCTGAGTAGGAATGTGAGGACCTTTATCAATTGACTTCCAGAGGTCATTGTCAATAGAGCATAGATGATGCTTCAATCTGATCGTCCAATTCTTGAAATCTGCACGATTAACCAATCTAGGAACACGGTTATCAGAATCATCATTAGGTGCCATTTTAAGAATTTTAAAGAAAATATTTTTTGTGTTTTCAACGATTTTTGAAAAGAAACAGTTAAAATTTAAACTAAATAGCAAGTAAATAATGATAAGATAAGATAACAAGGTTTGAAACAACTGAAAAATGAGTCACACGGCTAAACAGTGAAATTTTGTTCTTCACCCGACTGAACAGTGTAAATTCTTCTTCACCCGGCTGAGAAAAACTTCACCCGTCTAAACAGTGACACGACTCAACAGTTGTCAATCTTCAACACTTGAAATCTTCACCCGGCAAGTTGAGTTACCCGGCTGAACAGTTACACGGCTGAACAGTAAAACTTCACACGGCTGAAAACTTGACCCGGCTAGAACTTGACACGGCAGAAAGGTTTACCCGGCTGAACAGTTGTCATATATATCACCCGGCTAACGTGACACATCAGAGATATAGTGACCCGGCTGAACAGTAGTTGATCATACGGCAGAATAGCTGTTACCCGGCTAAACAGTAAATGACTCACCCGGCTGAATTGTCTCTCACCCGGCTGAACAGTTCTTTACCCGGCACAACAGTTCTTGATCCGGCTGAACAATACACCTTTTTCTCGCAAATTCTTTACCCGCCTAGACAAAATTACCTTCACACGGCTGCACAGGACCTAATTGTTCACAAATCTAAGTCCAAAATTTTGTCTAAGTCAAATTTGATCACCCGGCTAGTTAATCTTCAACAAGTTCATCCTGTTCATCATCTTCGTCAAACGAAATTTTCTGGGTTTAACAAAAACTTGTCCAATTACTTCAAAAACCACACCCTATTAGTGAAATGTACCGATTATCAATCTCCAATCTTAATCAATCCAAAACATGATCAAATTTTGATGAATTTGAGCAAAATTTTGATCGAACAGTGAATTTTTCTTCCTTCCTAATTCCTCAGATCTGATGATAATCTGATGGAATTTGCACAATTGTTGTGAATTAGAAGTGATCGCGATGATGAATCACAACTAAAAACAGCAACAGATCATGATTTTGAGCAATATTAATGTGTTTTTGCTTGATGAATAGCAAAGAACACAATACCAACAACTCTGATACCAATTGATAGTTCTAGACGAACCGAGCTTGGATCTATATCTGATATTGCTTGGTGATGTTGTTTGCGATCAGTGATGCGGAATCTCACTGATCACGTATTGATGCTTGAATGATGCTCGATATCTTCACTCGCTTATATTTGGAAAGTGACATCTTCAAATAACCCCAACAAATGTTTACGAACTTAAGTACTGTTGAAAACAAAAGAGTCGGTGTTATATGACTTGCTCCTAATTCCTTGGAGTACAGTAGTTTCTTTGTGGGTGTAATTTGAGTGTTATTTTTGGGTAGGGGGTATATGATATGATGCCAAGCGTTTTATCATAGAGGAAGTTTTCAAGACTCCTATCTTTTTATTCGAATAGCAGATTAGTTCAATTGTGTAGGTCTTTTAGTGTGACCTAACCATATTCCTTTTAAAATACGGGTTTTAGTTTACACATGGACTAGATAAGAGCTCAAACAAAAAGTTGTTAGCAAGAATTTTGATATCAAGATTCATTGAGTGATAGCGTTTGAATTCTCCATTAGGGTGTTTAAAGGATTATGAGAGATAATAGTTTGGTTGAAGCTTAGATCTTAACAGATTAGATGAGAACGTCATGTTATTTCATTACTTGGTTTGTTTAGCTTTACTAATTTCCCTTAAGCATGTAGTTTTCAGTTTTAGTGTTTCATGATTTAGAATGATTAGGTGACAATTGCTTACATTGCGCCTCAATTAGTTTGATCAAGGAAATTTATTACATACAAGGAGGTAGATTCTCTCGAATAAACTGGAGCTCGAAAGAAAGACATCGCACGCTTGAAGTGTCAAGAAAATAAGAGCATCAATCATTATATTTTGTAGTAGCTATAAAGATGTATAGGGATGAAACAAAATGAGAGGTTATTCTGAACAGTAGTGTTTAAGGTTCGCACAAAATGGTAGTTGGTATTAATAAGTAGTACATTTACTTATATATTAATGTGAGCGTTTTAGATTCACAGAGATATTATTGATGACGCTTTCGCGAGTCCGTAAAACTCTTCAATGTGATGGTAACGTTCCATTATTTAGCGAACATGTTTCACTACACCAGCCAGTAGTCAAGTGTGGCTTACAAAAATTTCTACTGATAGTGGAAAAGTTTTAAGTGAAAAAAAGAAAAATAAAAAATAAAATTACACCTAAGAACCGTTTATCCCCGAGTTAGGTCTCACCAGGATTCACATGCACTACAGATTACTATCCCGTGTGCACCCGTGATGCTAATTTGTCTTGCATGTTCACCCTAATTCCACCTGTCTACTGTTATAACGTTCCAAAGAATATAATATCGAGTACCAAGAATTGGCAAAGAGCCAAAGATAAAAGGCTATCTAAAGCTTAGTCCTCATTTCTGTATTGATCAACTAGAAATTATGTTAGAAAGTGTGGTTGGGAATTGATCATGTTAAGTATTAACTTTAGTTAAGGATTGTTGATGGAATCATTCACTAACATAAGCTACCGAAAAGCATGAGGAAGGAATGATTTGCTGAATAAACTTACGCTCCACTTCACGAACTCTAGGAGAGATAGCCTCAAACAGGTCAAAACAGTTGCGGTCGTCAGTCTCACATCTTGGCCTCTTGGCACCTCGAGAAGAAGACTCAGTCACATCGTACGAAGACAAATTAAACTTAGGCGGGAAATTTTAAATTCATGTTTAGGATAAGGACACAGTAATTCGTATAAGGATTCTTTATCTATAAAGATTCTATATCAAGTAGGCACATAAAATGTAACACGTATAGGCAAACAAGCACTATTTCTAACTATGGTACTACTGTGCAGTGTGAGTGTAACTAATACAAATGCTTAAAGTTATAGACTATATGCAATGAAATGCTAGTTCCCTATAACTTATGGCTCTGATACCAATCTGTCACACCCTCAATTTTCCACAAACGAAGTATCCGTTAGGCGTGTGACATACCAGGATCTCAAGCCATTAGTTATAGCAACACTGACTCAACGTTGTAAACAAAAGTCCTTATTAAAGTATTAAATAAAACCCAAGGTTTAAAATGAAAAGTTTCAAAGTTTAGCGGAAGCATTTGTAAAACATCCCCGTACTAAAAATCAAAGTACGTAACAATAAAGGTTAAACCAACCAAAGTTATGAAAACCCGTGCATAAACTTAGCACGACCCAAACTATCATTTCAAAAGCTAACAATAGTTTAAATAATAATAATGACAAATTAAAACCAATGCATGCAAGTGTCCTACTCGTGCGCCTTCCTAGATCCCTGAGAAAAACATACTAAAACGAGTCAACAAATAATGTTGGTGAGTTCAGTGAGTTTCTTTAAATAACATAAATAAAATGTAAGTTTCCTTGATAAATCAATATATATTGCTGGTTTGCAAGACCACCTTGCTTACTACACGAGCACGTCGAGATTAAACTTAACGTTAGTTGACTTGCCTTGTCGCCATCACTACGGATGACCAAATGTTTAAAGGACAATTTGCACCAACTAACTCCCCGCTAGTGGTGGGGTCTGCCGAACCCGTAGTATTACTCAAATTTCCCTGTTATGCCGAAGTTGGCATATAAATAATCTCGACTAAAGAAAAGGACTTTATAAGTATGATAATGCTCGGTAAAATAAGTCCTTAACAATAATATTAGTTATCCCAAAAGATTGCCCAAGTTGGCAATGTAAAGTTTTGCCCAAAGGCCCCACCCGAAGGTGTAAAACGTAGCCGTAGTTGGCCCCACCTGAAGGCAATAAGTTTTTCCCGAAGGCCCCCACCCGAAGGTGTAAAACGTAGCCTTAGTTGGCTCTGCCCGAAGGCATAAAGTTTTGCCCGAAGGCCCTGCCCGAAGGCATAAAGATGCAGTCCGCCCGAAGGCGCTGTAAAATAGTTGCCCGAAGGCGTTGTAAAAATATTTGTATGTTTTCTCCCCGAAAAAGCATTTAAAACCGGGCAAAGAACTCACCTTTGAAGCGCACAGCAATTAAACAGCACAATTTCAACAAGAGGACCTAGACGGCTTTACGACCTGATTAATTTAGTTCACCTCTAATTAATAATCACGAACTTAGATTTTATTGAGAAATAGAGAAATCATATATGTTCACATACCTTCTCACAAACTCATACATACACTTAACTACACATATTATTATCATCATCAAACTCGGTTTACCTCATACTCCTACCTCATGCATACATATACATCCTAACCTACACATGCATATATTTATATATCTACATCTGTTGCCGTTTCATAGACATACATGCATATACAATCAATTGACCGTTCTGTTTACACATTTCTATATATACAATCTATTCACACAAGGTACGTCATAGTACACACATCAACTTTTATACACGCATACATACATATGTATCATTTTACTGTTTAGCCACCCGCATACTATATACAAAAATCCCGACATGTAACCCGCAACGCATACATATGATTTCATTCCTATATACTTACGTTCATGCGATACAAGCTCAACACACCCATATAAATACGAACCCGCTACTACTTCATATATACTTACGTACACCTACACAACTGCCGTTCATATATACACGTTCACACATACTGTTATATATATATATATATATATATATATATATATATATATATATATATATACTACATTATAATGAGAATTGAAAGGACAAAACAGTAATTTAACATTTTCCTTAAATTTCAACATCTCCCATCCATAAAACTTAGATCTAAAGAAACCTAAAAACCCTAGATCTCATCTGCTTCAAATCAGCCTCCATCCATGTTCTTCAACCTCCGATTCAGGTTCGACTGATCAGCATACTTGTTGTCTCTCTTCAACCTCCGATCCAGGTTCGACTGCCTTTCATATCGTTCATTTTGTTATCTAGGGTTCGACTTCATCCATGTTTAGGAAAGATAAGGTTTACGTTTTCATTTTCAGATCGAGGGTCTTCAAAAGGCGAGCAATGGATATGGGACATCTAATGAAGATGAATTCGAAACTGCGATAATTAAACGAAGACCCAGTGTGTTTCAAGGTTGAACTCGGTCTGATGTGCAACGTGTGAGGCGAGTTGGCTTGTTTTTTGAGGTCAGAACATGAATATTTGCTTATTTCAAGAGTTTTTTTTTTGCATAAACACATGGTTGCAGCTCTTGTTTACATACTGGTTGCTTTCAACAGTTGTTCTACATTACTGTCCAAGTTGGTTTCATACTGGTGGAGTGTGTTTTTAGTGTTTGTATGTTATGCAATTTTTTGTCAACATAATGAACTATGTACATAACATACACAAGTATAATGAACTCTATGGTGTTTGTGTGTGTGTGTGTGGGGGGGGGGGTAAATATGGTTGTGTCGTGTGTGTTGTGTGAATGTATGAAATTTAAATATGGGTCAAAGGTTTTAAGAAAGTGTCAGTAGTTGCATATTTCATTAATCAGTGTGATTTGATTGGGGGAGGGGGGGTAATATGATTTTTTGTAATTTGATTAATCATATGTTTTGTCACTTTATCTTGAATGTTTAAAATAGCTGCTGTTAAGGGGGGGTATGATCTTTTCTGATTTGATTGTATTTTGTGATTTTTGATTTCATTAATCATATGTTATGACAAAAAGCTGTCATTGGCACTTTTAATTGTTGAAGTAAGTTGGATTGTTTTAATATCTTCATCTTGGGGCCACAATCCGGATGTGTGTTTGAAAAAAACAACAGTTTCTCCAACATTGCAGCTGATTTATATCCAGCCAAGATGATCGAAACGTTAAGCACAATTGTTGAAGATAGTTTGATTGTAAGTCGGTATAGATTGAATGCAAGTTGTATGTTGATCACTCATTGTGCATCTCTGTTGTAGTTTTTTTACATCTCAACCTATGTTTTCCTCATTATTACCTTAGTATTCAACTGAAGTTGGAATAGTTTGATTGTATGTTACATGCTGATCATTTGATTTGCATCTCTGTTGATTATGTCATCACTAATTATTGATAGGTTAAGCCTAGAACACATGTTGGATTTGCTGCATTTTATGTCACATAATCGTTTGCACATGGAATGATTGATACATTAAAACTGTAATGCTATATGATACTTTTTAGAATAATATTGATTTTAGTTTATGAAATGGTGTTAAATTGCTAGGTTTAGGGCCTAGAAAACTTGATGGTTCTGCTCCATTTGATTTGTTTCTGATTCATGCTGAAGCTGGGGAATTGAAGAAGATTTCGGATTTGGGAGTTTGGAGTGTAGAATTGTGTTGGTCGTTTTGGGCGTATATTTGGTTGTACATAATATTGGAGGTGAATTAAGATTATGTTTGTTATATATGTATCTCTTTTTGGGTTCATTTGGACTGAAGTTTGATAAAATGTTTCGATTGATAGGTTTGGAGTCCGAAGGTCATCACTTTTTGGGAGGCTTTGTTTATGGTGCTGCGATATGGGTTGTTGCTTTTAGATGCTTATGCACAAGACAAGCATTGGCCTTTTATATCTATTCCCCTGTATGATACTTATTTCAATCTTACGGGAAAGTTTGTTTATAAATTTGAAGGCATAAAAACATTGAAAAAACCATTAGAATTATTGTTATGCATCTCTTAATCTATCTATATATGTACCTTAGGGAGCGAAGCGAAAGACCAGCAGAGGCCTCTCCACATAAAATTGGAAATAATCTATCTTTTCAGTATGAAAACGACGTGGATAAAGAAACTGCTGATATATTTTCCGCCATTGCAAACATCACCTGCAGGTTATTAACTATTTGACTCTTATATAATTATGTTTATAAATCATCTTAAACATATAAATGCTATTGAACACCAAAGATGCATGATCATTCATTATGTGAACCGTAATTTGCAATTATATCATATAGATTATAGATATAATCAATCAAAAGTCGCTTTCTCTTCATTTATCTTATCTTAATGATGTTCAAACTTTTTAGTCTACAAAGTTGCTACATAGTTTTTCTTGATCTTAAAAGTTAATAGTTATATAGGTGTTGTTGGGTTGGGCAAGAAGTTTCATCAGCAACATTGTTGCTGCTTTTTTGTGTAGTTTGACTGCTGACTATTCAACTTTGAACTTGGTGAGTACTATTTGGGATAATTGATGAGGGGTGTTTTGTAATTTAAATACTAATTTAAGTTGTTTAATGCTGATTAGCTGTAGATTCATAATTTATTGTTGTTTAACTTCTGTTTGGTTTGAGTTTGATGTAGTTGATTGTGTGATGACTACATGTTACTATGTTATTGAAGTTGCAGATGATTTATGCCTTTGACTTATTTGCAAGTTAGTTTTTTTTATTATCTGATGGTTAAATGTTAGTGAGTTTGGAAGGTTGTTGGTTTGCATGGAAAGCATTTGCCACTCATTGTTCGTTGAGTTATAAATCCTCTTTCAACATGTAAAACTGTATTTTAATCATCAATTCAATGAATTCAGCTTGTGCTTTTCTGGAACAGTCAAGATTAAAGCCCATGTCGTAGGAAAGAAAAAGAAATTTGTGGAAAGAAATGGATGTAATTGTATCTGACTATCTGTCATCGATCAATTTGCGCGTTCAATATAGAACACTAATGATGTAGACATGCTGGTAAGCCATTTTATTTGTACTAACACAGTTGTATGCTTTTTTGAACTTAAGAGCTTCTAAATCCTTGTTAAATGTATTCTAAATCCTTCTAAATCTTGGTATATACAGTGCCTCTTAGAACAACTGTTTTAAGATTTTGACTTCTTGAAAACATGGTTATCATTAAACATATCTTTGAGATGTGAGTTTTTACTGTAAACCTCTTGTTCTGTTGTCAACATAGTCTAATATTTCAAATGCATGTAACTAATTTGTTATTGGTAAACTTTGAAACCAATAACCTCTTTGAGATGCTAAAAGTGTAGGTTCATTTGTTTTGGTTAAAGGTCTATATGTTTTCTTTGGTTTAAGGGTGCTATCTTCATTTTGTCATTACAATAATACTTACACATTGGTCATTTTGCATATTTATCATTTGTTATAAGGTTTTTCTTATTAATTAATTTGGGTATAAAAAATTTAACACCTAACAGATAAATGAAAGTGTGATGTAAAGGAGTTACAAAGATATGCATTTCTTCTTTAACTAATATATATATTAGACCGTTTAAAGATAGAATCTAATTTGTTTCAACAAGATGATGACTTCTAGGGAAAATGAGATAATTGATAAATTAACGGATACGAATATTGCGTTGTAGATTGTTGTCGCCGCCGCATCGCACAGGTTTTCTGCTAGGGTCAGGGGTACTATTGAGAAGGTCATAAATGATAATAGATATATGAAAAACAATCTCGATAACATATAGACAGTTGTCATTAATTTCTGTCTGGTCAGTTTTGACAGCAATTTGATTCGTATGCAAGGTGAGCTAGACGTTTTGTCTTCTAAATCCCAGATCACGAACTTCTCATGTCTTCATCTTCAGATTAGTAACATCTAAGGTATGATTCAACCAAAATGAGTATACTTTGCTAATGTGTGTCAAATGTTTCGAAAGTGGGATCCTTTAACTTCATGTCGAGATTGCTAAAGTTAGCATGTTTTTTATTAGAACCCGTATTGGCCCAAACCCATTCTGACCCCTTTTTTTAGGTCGATATATATGTGACCGAACATGTTATGACCCGTTAAGAAGACCCAAAGATATATTGAAGTTATATTAGTCGATTTATAAGTCTACTAGGTCAAAGCGACCCAAAGATGCTTAATAAAATTTTATTAGTTCATTTTTAATTCTAACATGTTAAAAAGAACCAAACATGCTTAATGTAGTTATGAGAAAATTTTGGATATGTGTATATTTGTTAAACTATATGTAATTTTGATAAACTTTTAGCAATTGCTTTTTTTAATGGAACTATCTATCTTTTTGGTTGAATCGAATTATCCATCTTTTTAGTGCAATGGTGGAATGTATATATGGTTGAATGCATATATTTGGCTAAAATATGTTTTGGTTCAATCCATGTATGGAATCGATTGTAATTTGGCTGCTGGTTGACTATTTTTCTGCTGCAATTTTGAATTTTTGTTGCTGTAGTTTGACTGCAGTTTTGAACTTTTTATTGCTGCAATTTTGTCTATTTTATAGTTGCATTTTGACTTTTTTTGCTGCATTTAGCTTTTTTATTGGTGCAATTTTGGCTACATGTTTTCTGCAACTTCGCCTGTTGTTTTGACTGCATTTTGGCTTGTTTATGGCTTTAAAAAACTAGGTTTTTTTAGTTCATAGTGGCTGCATATTGACTTGTTTTTGCAGTAGCTTTGACTGCATTTTTTTTGTGATTTTGATAGCATTTTGACATTTTTTTATTGCTAATTTGGCTGCATTTTTTTTCTGCAATTTGGCTGCAATTCTAGCTGGCTTTTTTGGCTGCAAAAACCATGTTTTTTTAGTGTGTTTCTGCAATTTTTAATCCGTTTGACCTATTTCTTTTTAAAATACTATAGTTTTTAATCCGAAGGTGCTGTATGTATGATGGTATAGAGATTAATCATATTGAAAGGTAGTCTCTATTATATGATGACTAACTCAAATTTATACACATCACTATGATTTTGAGAAGTTTTAGAGTTGAGAACAACTATTATAAGCGATATTTCTTCATTGAATACAATGGTTAGAAATCTTTGTTTGTATAATGGTTGATGTGATTAGGTTTCTTTAATTATTTAACGTGATGTTCTCACCATACTTGACATGATTGATTAATTAACATAAAACGAGTACAATGTTGTAAATTCTTTCACTTTTACCAACAACTAAGTTGCATGATAATGACGTGGATATGATATGTTTCCTTTAGATTTTGGCAGCTTTAAGAGATTGAACTATTGGAAAAGCATCAAATGCATTTAGTGTTTGTGTTGAGAATGTTAGAGAAGAAAAGTTCACGTTTAGTTTTGATGCAGAAAGGGGCTGTCATAGTGCAACTTTTTTTTAACTTCAACTTGCTGAATTTTAAGTATTGTTTTATGCATTATAACGCTGCCAGTAGTGTAGTTTATTGATGTTAAGGTGAGTAGTTTCCTGCATTTTATTGCTATAAAAATATGTTTTGCAGATTTTTTATACTTAAATTTGCTGCATTTTTCAGGCTTTGTATGGTCAGTCCCATTTTAAGCTGGAGAAAGGGGCTAATTGGATTTGTTTTGTTTTTTGAACAATGACTTAGTGGATAGTTTTATCCTAAAGTGAGTCCAGAAAGTTACGACCAGTCGGTCGCCTAATATGTAGGTTTTACTTACCACCGTATCAATTTACATGTATGCTTTTACAAGTACGTTTCATATTTTCTTTAGCAATATTTGGTTCCCAAATATCAATTTATAGTCCTTAATTTGTTTGGTCATTACTCTTTGCAGGTGCCAAATTTACAAAAACTATTTGGTTTGGTCATTAGCATGGTTAGACTCGAATCAAATGTTCTTCGCAAAAACAAACGCATCATGACGAATGAAAAGACGGATGTTACCATTTCAATAAATGTGTTAATAACTAGGCAAAAAGTTTGAAATTTTATGTACGCATTATTGTAAGACATCTACGACTTTTGTAATTGTATGCATTAATCAAGTTGTGAAGACGTTGAAGATTGAGGTAGAATATTCATGAAACTTATGAATAACTGAAACGTGGAATCGGTTAAAGTTTGAAGATCTGTTGATGAGGTTTTGGATCTATATTTAAATGAATTCATAGGTTTCATAGCTATTTTGAGGTTGTATGACTCTTAACACAAGTTGCATATTATTTTACTTAGATTTTAAACAGAAGCTAACTTTGTTTAGAATAGAAAATGAAATAATTCTGTCCTTAAGGGCTCTGATGCATGGATTGGTAAAATTTAAGAAGCACTAAACACAAACACACATTGGTTTTTGATCTGCCTAATTAGTTTTGCATTAGCACTTATACCTTAAAAATCTAACCTTTCAAATTGTCATGCTCCAAAATTAACATTTTCCAACTACTTTGCCACTATATTCAACTTTAGAAAAGCATCAAACTTGGTAATATCAAACCTATATATTATCTTTAATATTGAGACTTCACATTTGGAAAGTACTAAGATTTGACCTCAAAAATAAAAGCGTTCATAAAACGTAAAATGATGATTTTTGAGTTCAAAAGGTTAATATGTAAGTGCTTACACTTTGCACTAGAGTTAAAACTTCTCATTCACGATGATACTATACAAATGAAAGAATAAACGCAACATACTTTTGACATACATAAATAGATCACACTAATACTATTAACTCAATAACTTTAAGATATCACGAGAGTATTTATGAACTACAAAAAAAGAGTATCCTGTTCTATATTATCGTCACAGCAGCATCGCGCGGGTATCCGACTAATATATATATATATATATATATATATATATATATATATATATATATATATATATATATATATATATATATATATATATATATATATATATATATATATATATATATATATATATATATCAATTTTGAATAATCATGCACACACATGGCCACGTACATACTTACATATGTTTCTATGTCTATTCACCAACCTTAAATTAACATACACATATACACGTATACCTACATTTTTTTTTGAATTCAAGCATACAACATCACATATATACGTACAGTTTAATACATACACTATTACAGCTTTAATTTATATACATATACTTGGCTGCACATATACATATATCATGTTCCATATAATTGCTGCTACTTAACTCATCATACACACACACACCACATGATCATACATATATATATATATATATATATGGCTGCGCATTTACAATCGGCTTATACATCATCACAAATACATACACACATACATATATCCAGTTCTATATACAGCTTTAAATTAACATACATGCACATATACACATTGATCAGCCTTATAAAGTTGTACACGATCATGCTTGAGGTCATACATACATCGCTACATACATACTAGAACACGTACAATCAAACTGGTTAACTTAATCACATCTACTGGTCACGAGAACTCACCGGAACACTGCGAACAGAAGATTCGGAGCAAGGCGTTGCAGTTGTTGTTCCGAGACAGTCGTCGGTTACCTGCTGATCCGAACCGAAACACCGCGAACAAAGATTCGGAGTAAGAAACGGGACACGAAAGCGAGGGAGATGGGTTCGATGCGTATCGTGATGCTAGCTGCGGCTGCCGGAAATATCGAAGGAAGCTTCTGATCGAGTTTTGCTGCTGCTGCGTTTTCATAATATCACCGAGAAAACTCGATGATGATGATGACGATATAAAGGGGGGGTCGGCTAGGGTTGGGTGATTTAATGTTTATGTTACACTTAGGTCCTTCTAGTTTAAATGATTATTTAGTTTAGGTTACAAAATAAACAACTAGTTTAGTTAATTATAAATTGGATCCTTAACTTATATAAAACGTAACGGAATTGATAACAGGTAGGTAACAGTGTTAACCTGAAATTACGGGGTGTCACATTACTTATATAATCACATCATAAACAAATTTGATAAAAAATCAACTTTTGAAAAAGTCAAAAACTTTCAAATAAACCACAACATTTACCTATATATAATCACAACAAAAAAAATTTGATCAAAAAACTAACTTTCAAAAAATCAACAAATTTTCACATAAAACCAAAACATTTTACATATATTTAATCACACAAAATAAAACGTTCATCAAAATATCCACCTTTGAAAAAATAAAAAATTTTCAAATAAAATCACAACATTTACCTATATAATTATACCAAAAACAATATTGATCAAAAAGTCAACTTTCAAAAACTCAATAAATTTTCACATAAAACAAAAATATTTTACCAAAAAAAATTTTCATATAAAACCACAAATTTACCTATATAATCACACAAAATCCAAACTTTTATCAAAAAATATACTTTTGAAAAAAAAAAAATTTTCACATAAAACCACAACATTTACCTATATATATAATCACACCAAAAACAAATTTAATCAAAAAATCAACTTTCGATAACATAAAAAATTTTAATATAAAACCAAACATTTACCTATATAATCACACCATAACCAAACTTTCATCAAAAAATCTACTTTTGAAAAAATAAAAAATATTCAAATAAAACCACAATATTTATCTATATAATCACACTAACAAAAAATTTCATTATAAAATCAACTTTTGAAAAAATCTAAAAGTATCACATAAAATCACAACATTTACCCATATAATCACTCTAAACACAAATTTGATAAAAAAAAGTCAACTTTCAAAAAATCAACAAATTGTCACATAAAGCCTCAACATTTTACCTATATTTAATCACACCAAACCAAACTTTTATCAAAAAATCAACTTTTGAAAAAAATTAAAAAATTTTCATCTAAAACCCCAACATTTACCTATATAATCACACCAAAAACAAATTTGATCAAAAAATCAACTTTCGAAAACATCAAATATTTTCATATAAAACACAACATTTACCTATATAATCACACCAAAAACAAATTTGATCAAAAAATCAACTTTTGAAAAAATCAAAAAATTTCACATAAACCACAACAATTACCTATATAATCACACCAAAAAAAATTTAATCAAAAAATCAACTTTAAAAAAATCAACAAATTTTCAAATAAAACCACATCATTTTACCTATATTTAATCACACAAAATCAAACTTTCAACCAAACTTAAACTTTTAAAAAATAAAAAATTTTCACATACAACCACAATATTTACCTATATAATCACACTAAAAACAAATTTGATTAAAAAACTAAATTTTGAAAAAATAAAAAATTTTCACATAAAATCACAACATTTACCTATATAATCACACAAAAACCAAATTTGAACAAAAAATCAGATTTCAAAAAATCAACAAATTTTCACATAAAACCACAACATTTTACCCATATTTAATCACACCAAACCAAACTTTCATCAAACAATCAACTTTTGAAAAAATCAAAAAAATTCACATAAAACCACAAATTTACCTATATAATCACACCAAAAGCAAATTTGATCAAAAATCAACTTTCGATAACATAAAAAATTTTCATATAAAACCACAACATTTACCTATATAATCACATCATAACCAAACTTTCAACAAAAAATCTACTTTTGAATAAATTAAAATTTTTCATATAAAACCACAATATTTATCTATATAATCACACAAAAAAAAATTTTGATTATAAAATCAACTTTTGAAAAAATAAAAAATATCACATAAAATCACAACATTTACCTACATAATTAACCACTCCGAAAACAAATTTGAAAAAAAAACAACTTTCAAAAAATCAACAAATATTCACATAAAACCTTAACATTTTATCTATATTTAATCACACAAAATCAAACTTTCATCAAAAATAAAACTTTTAAAAAATAAAAAATTTTCATATAAAACACAACATTTATCTATATAAACACACCAAAAACAAATTTGATCAAAAAATTTACTTTCAAAAACATCAAATATTTTCATATAAAACACAACATTTATCTATATAATCACACCAAAAACAAATTTGATCAAAAAATCAACTTTCAAAAAATCAACAAATTTTCACATAAAACCACATCATTTTACCAATATTTAATCACACAAAATCAAACTTTCATCAAAAATAAAACTTTTAAAAAATAAAAAAATTTCACATACAACCACAATATTTACCTATATAATCACACCAATAACAAATTTAATTAAAAAATCAACTTTTGAAAAAATCAAAATATTTCACATAAAATCACAACATTTACCAATATAATCACACCAAAAACAAACTAAATCAAAAAACAACTTTAAAAAAATCAATAAATTGTCACATAAAACCTCAACATTTTAACTATATTTACTCACACCAAACAAAACTTTCATCAAAAAATCAACTTTTGAAAAAATAAAAAATTTTCACATAAAACCCAAACAGTTACCTATATAATCACAACAAAAACAAATTTGATAAAAATATCTACTTAAGAAAACATTAAAAATTTTCATATAAAATCACAACATTTACCTATATAATCACACAAAAAACAAATTTGATAAAATAAAAATCAACTTTCAAAAAATCCACAAATTTTCACATAAACCCACAAAATTTTACCTATATTTAATCACACCAAACCAAAATTTCATCTAAAAATCAACTTTTGATAAAATAAAAATTTTTCACATAAGACCACAACATTAACAATATAATCACATAAAACCTCAACAATTTACCTATATTTAATCATACCAAACCAAATTTTTATCAAAAAAAGCAACTTTCGAAAACATTAAACATTTTCATATAAAATCACAACATTTACCTATATAATCACACCAAAAACAAATTTGATCAAAAAATCAACTTTCAAAAATCAACAAATTTTCATATAAAACAAAACATATTACATATATTTAATCACACAAAATAAAACTTTCATCAAAAAATCAACTTGTGAAAAAAAATAAAAAATTTCACATAAAATCACAACATTTATCTATATAATCACGCAAATAACAAATTGAACAAAAAATCAAATTTCAAAAAATCAACAAATTTTCACATAAAACCAAAACATTTTAAATATATTTAATCACACAAAACAAAACGTTAATCAAAATATCCACCTTTGAAAAAATAAAAAAATTTCAAATAAAATCACAACATTTACCTATATAATCACACCAAAAACAATATTGATTAAAAAGTCTACTTTCAAAAACTCAACAAATTTTCACATAAAACCACAATATTTTACTAATATTTAATCACACCAAACCAAACTTTCATAAAAAAATCAACTTTTGAAAAAATCAAAAAAATTCACATAAAACCACAACATTTACTTATAGTCACACAAAAACCAAACTTTCATCAAAAAATTTACTTTTGAAAATATCAAAATTTTTCACATAAAACCACAACATTTACCTATATAATTACACCAAAAACAAATTTAATCAAAAAATCAACTTTCGATAACATAAAAAATTTTCATATAAAACCAAACATTCACACCATAACCAAACTTTCATTAAAAAATCCACTTTTGAAAAAATAAAAAATATTCAAATAACACAATATTTATCTATATAATCACACCAAAAAAAATTTCATTATAAAATCAACTTTTAAAAAAATCTAAAAATATCACATAAAATCACAACATTTACCCACATAATCACTCTAAACACAAATTTGATAAAACAAACCAACTTTAAAAAAATCAACAAATTGTCACATAAAACCTCTGTTAGGGCTCGTTTCTAGTTAAGATTTACTTTGTACTTTGTTTATACATGTTTGTATAGTTTAGGGTTAATTTTATATTTTCCCTAATGTGTTGATGCATAAAGCATGTTGTGAGAGAATGTTAGAGAGAGAGTCTAGATCACAGTTTACACGCTAGAGAGAGAATTGTGTGTGTGATTTGTATTCTCCTGCACATTTTACTACAACAAATATTGCTTTGATCATCAATACAAGAGAATTATTTAGTAATGGATTGTGTTGTTGATTGAATTGTGTGTTTGTACTTAGATTGTTCTGATTTGCAGCAATATCGATCCAATTGAACCTATCATTTGGTATCAGAGCTGTTGGTATTGTGTGTGTTCTTCGCTATTCATCAAGTAAAAACACATCAATATTGCTCAAATCATGATCTGAATGATCTGTTGCTGTTTTTGGATTTGATTCATCATCGAAATCATCTCTAATTCACAACGTTTGTGCAAATTCCATCAGATTTTTATCAGATCTGAGGAATTAAGAAGAAATTGAAGTTTATTGTTCGATCAAAGTTTTTGCTCAAAATATCAGAAATTGATCATGTTTTGGATTGATTGAGATTGGAGATTGATAATTGGTATAAATCTGTGCTTGTGTGTGAATTTTGGACAAATTGGACAAGTTTCATTAAAATTCTGAAAAATCTGTATAACGAAAATGATGAACATGATGAACTGGTTGAAGATTAACTAGCCGGGTGATAATTTTGACTTAGACAATATTTTTGGACTTAGATTTGTGAACAATTAGGTCCTGTGCAGCCGTGTGAAGGCAAATTGTCTAGACGGGTGAAGAATTGCAAGTGAAAAACTGTGTACTGTTGAGCCGGGTAAGTGTACTGTTTAGCTGTGTGAAGAACTGTTCAGACGGGTAAAGCACTGTTCAGCCGGGTGATCAACATTACAGCCGGATCAACTTGTTACTATTCAGCCGGGTCATTAACTCTTTCTACCGTGTCAAGCTCTCAGCCGGGTGAAGTGTTGTTAACTGTGAAGCCGGGTGAATATTTGTCTTCTTGTCGTGTCAAGTTCTCAGCCGTGTTAAGGTTTACTGTTCAGCCGTGTCACTGTTCAGCCGGGTAACATACCTGCCGGGTGAAGATTTCAAGTGTTGAAGATTGACAACTGTTTAGCCGGGTCACTGTTTAGACGGGTGAATAAGTTTTTCTCAGCCGGGTGAAGAAGAAAATACACTGTTCAGCCGGGTGAAGAACAAAATTTCACTGTTCAGCCGTGTGACTTGTTTTTCAGTTGTTTCAAACCTTGTTATTTTATCTTGTCATTACTTAGTCATACTTAGTTTTAAATTTTAACTGTTTCTTTTTAAAAAAAAAAAAAATTTCATCAAAATCACAAAAATATTTTCTTTAAATCTTTTAAAAAATGGCACCTAATGATGATTCTGATAACCGTGTTCCTAGATTGGTTAATCGTGCAGATTTCAAGAACTGGACAATCAGATTGAAGCATCATTTATGCTCTATTGACAATGATCTATGGAAGTCAATTGATAAAGGTCCTCACATTCCTACTCAGACTGCTCCTGATAGTGCAAGTACCTACACCAAAGATTCAACTGAACCTTATCCTGAAGATAATCTATCAGCAGAAGACTTACGAAAGGTCAAGAATGACAGTAAGGCTTATTCTTTGATGTGCAAGGGGCTGCCACTTCAAGTGTTGTCTAGATTGAATGCTTATCAAACTGGCTACACATTGTTCAAGGCATTGAAATCAATCTGTGAAGGGGGAGAACAGTTGAGAAGTCTCAAGAAGCAGAAATTGAAGAGACAATTGGAATTGTTTAAACATATTGCTGGAGAATCTGTGCACCAGATGATGAATAGATTTGTTCATCTAACTATAGAGATGACAAATGTTGGTGCTAAGACAGATCTTCAAGATCTGAATGACAGATTGCTGTGTGCTCTTCCATCTTCATGGAAACAGACTGTGACTCTACTTAAGCATACTGAAAAGTTTCCAATGGACTTAGATCTGCTCATTGCAAAGATTGAAGAAGTTGAGATTGATGAAAGTTCAAGAAACTCAGACAGATTAGGTTCACATGCTCAATACAAGTTTGTGGTGAATCCTGCAAACACAGTGGAGAATGCATTTCTTGCTCAAGATAATGCTAAGACTGATGACGAGGGAGATTTGTTTGTTGGTGCTAGCTTTTACACTGATTCATCGTATTTACCAAGCTCACCAATTTACTCTCAACCTCAATCTCCACCAAGAGCTCAAGTTCAAGTTCAATCTTTGAAATCTCAGTTAGAAAGTCAAAGTTCTACAGTTCAAGCTAAAGCAAAAGATGTGATGAACATCTTGTTACAAGATGATGAGACTAAGACTGCATTTACTACATTCATGGCAAGCTTTCAAGCTTATCAAGGAAGTCATTTATCTCAGATGGATGTCATACTTCAAGATCTGTTTGAAATGGATCCTGATGACGTTGAAGAAATGGACTTAAATTGGCAAATGGTTATAGTTGCATATCGAACTCAGAAACATGCATATGTGAACCGTAGCTTCAAGCCACATGCAAACAAGACAGTTGGTTTTTACAAGTCAAAGGCCAGATGTTTTAACTGTAACTGCTATGGTCATTTTTCGAGGGAATGCAAGGCTCCTAAGAATCAGAACTACAATGATCAAGCTAGCTCAAGTGGACAAAATCATGATCAAAGTCAGAACTCACAACAGTCTTCAAGCTATCAGAACATGAATCAACGTTTCATGCAAAAGCCATACCAAAGTCTTCCCATGCCAGAACTGAAAGATGAAGGCAAGAAACCAGAAGATCAGACCAAAGCACTGGTGGTCAGTGTGAAAGATGGATATGACTGGAGTGCTTATGCGGAGCAGTTTACATCTGATCTTACATCATATTTGGCACTGGTATGTGAAATTGAAGAAGATTGGTCTAAAGAAGGGGATGATCAAGTGACTGAGGCTATAAGTGAAGATTCTGAAGAGTATGACTGGAGTGCAAAGGCAGATCCGGTTGAAGAATCTGAACCAGAAGTTGCGCTTATGGCTACATCTAATGAGTCTTCATCATCTGCTGAACAACCAAAGGTTAGTATTGAATTACCCCCTAATTATGTTCCTTTGCCTGATGATGTTAAAGGTAGGTTATGTTCTGAACAATGCATTCAACAAGTGGAACATTATCGAACTCATTCTTTTAAAATTGGTGACAAATTAAGCAAACATGAAAAAATTCATGAACAACTTAAAATTGATCACAAAATTGCTGATGAGAAGATATTGTCACTTAAAGAATCATGGAACAAAACCTTGAAAGACCTGGAACTAATAACCAAACAACTTGAAGAAATGACAAAAAATTTTGAACAAGAAAAAGTTGCTCATGCTGTCACACAAGTTGAATTAACAAAGGTAAAAAGTTGTAAAACAATGGTTAAACAACTTATGAGTGAAAGAGGAAACAAAAACAAACTAGGATTGGGTTTCACTCATGAACCAATGCCTAAGTCAATTTCAAACACTTTACCTGAAAACTTCAATGAATTTGATCATTCACCTGAAAATGAACAAAGATTCAAAGAAATTCAAAGAAGCAAATCTGAATCCGAAGGATCTGAAGTTTTAATTGAAAGTTTGAAAGAAGATGACACAGTGACAGTTGAAGCTGATGATGAAGAAAGCAACAAATCTGATCCTATTCTGGTGCAACTTGTTGAGTATCCGGAACTGAATCCCAAACCAGAAGAAAAAGTGAAGGATGAAGCTGAATTTTCAGGATACAATGATCTAGAATACATCAAATGGAAGAATGAACAGAAAGCGAGTGTTGCTGATCAACTGATCAAGAAGAAACCAGTGAAGAAGACTGAAGTTTCAAATGCAAAGGTGTAGAAATCGAAATTAACAAACAATCAATCTGAAACAAAACAGTCGAAAGGTAAAAGTGTCATAACATCAAATGACAAACCCAAAGCTCAAACAGATAAATCTAACTCTGTGAAACCTGTGACAAAGAAAGTGTCAAAAGGTAAAACAATCAAGTTTGTGTCTGCAGGAACATTCGATATGAACAGATCTTATGGTAACCAAATAAATTCTTCAATCAAATCTAACTCTGGTCTGAAAACAGGTTCAGGTCCTAAGACTTCCGCTGTCAATGATAAAAGATTTGAATCAAAGAAGGTAACCAAACAAGATGGTTTAAAATCAAACCAAATTCCAAAGCAATCAAAATTTGATATCAAGCAAACAAAGTCACAATCACAATCTCCGAAAAAGAATCAAGTTAACTTAAAACCGAATAAACCTGATAATGAATCGCGAGTGGGTTCAACATCTAGAGTTAACAATCGGCTCTTTAGGATTAGCAAGAAATATTGTGAGATTTGTGATCGTTATAATCATGTTACTGCTGAATGTTTCTTTAACAGGTACTGCAATTACTGTGACAAAAGAAATCATTCTTCAGAAGATTTGTGAAAGGAGAAATCATGACACTGCAGATTGTTTCTTTCGGAAAAACTCATCACGAGAAATGACACCTTTTCCGAATTTTAAAAGAAATCAATCTTTTGGTTTTAACAAATTTAACCAAAGTCATTCTCCTGATTTGAGAACTTTCAAACGAAACAATTCTGGTCTTAATGAGTTTTCGTCCAGAAATGTGCAGGTTAACAGTTTTAAGCCGAGAGCTTTGATGGTGAGAAATCAGAAATTTGAAAATAACCTTGATCCTAAGTTAGAGAAAAGGTTCATTGCTTTAAGAAGAAAGCAAACAAATCAAGCCATTGGTCGAAACAGTTTTCAACCAAATCTCTCAAATGAAACAAATTTTCAAAATTTACATTATCAACAAGTTACTGTTACAGATAGATTCGGAAAACCCAAGACCATGTGGGCCTGGGTTGACCAAACTAACTAGGTAAATGTTGAAATGCAGGTACGCCCTTGAAGACCTATCAACTCATGGTTTGTTGATAGTGGGTGTAGCCGGCATATGACAGGCAACCATGCCTTGCTTCAAGATTTTAAGCTAAAGAATGGTACTCATGTTGCATTTGGAGGAGATGCTGGTGAAAAAATAACTGGAGAAGGAACCGTGTCAAATGGGGTCATAAGCTTTGATAAAGTCAACAACTATGCACAGTTGAACTTTAATTTGCTAAGTGTATCTCAAATTTGTGACAAATCTTATTCAACATCGTTTGATGATTCTTTCTGTTACATACTCAAACCAGGTTTCAAGCTTGATATGTCGCAGATTGATGCTGAAACCGAAACCACATGTCTCATTGCGCATGCATCAAATGATGAGAGTCAGCTATGGCATAGACGGCTGGGCCATTCAAACTTCAGAAACATGAACCGACTGGTGACTGGAAATCATGTTGTGGGAATACCGTCAAAGAAATTCTCAACAACTAACCTCTGTCTAGCATGTTTGAAAGGAAAACAGCACAAAATGTGTTTTAAGTCCAAGCAAGAACACTCTATCTCAAAGCCCTTACAGATGCTACGCATGGATCTATTTGGACCAACAAATGTTCAAAGCATCGGAAAGAAGTCTTATTGTTTTGTCATCATTGATGATTTTACTAGATTTTCTTGGGTTAATTTCTTGCATGTTAAATCTGAAACTGCTGAGTTGTTAAAAGAATTCATTATCAAAGTTGAAAATCAGTTGGATTGTAAAGTAAAAATCTTGAGAAGTGATAATGGAACCGAGTTTAAAAACTCTAATGTCGATTTGTTTTGTGCAGAAAAAGGAATTGCTCGCCAATTTAGTGCTCCAAGAACTCCACAACAGAACGGAGTTGCAGAACGGAAAAATCGGACACTGATTGAAGCAGCAAGATCTATGCTCTCAGATGCCAAAATCCCTATCACATTCTGGGACGATGCTATTGCTACTGCTTGTTTTGTACAAAACAGGACATTATTGGTTCAGGATAAACATAAAACATCTTATGAGTTGTTATTTGGAAGAAAACCGAATATTTCATACTTGAAAGCATTTGGTTGTCCTGTGTCGATTCTAAATTTGAGTGATCATCTCGGTAAATTTGAGTCAAAATCTGACGATGGATTTTTTTCTTGGTTACTCTTCTGTTTTAAAAGCTTATCGAGTTTTTAATAGCAAAACAAACACTGTTATTGAAACTATTAACGTAAAGGTTTTAGAAAATTCGTTTCCGTCAGTGGCTCATGGTCCCGAATGGTTGTTTGATTTAGATTCGTTATCAAAATCTTTCAATTCTAACTTGTTTGATTTTTCGAGAAAATCGAGAAAAGAATCAGGAGACTTGGGATGTTTCAGTGATGATTCTGATAATGACGATGACAACAATCTCAATTCTGAGTATCCGTTCATGTCATTTCATAATCCTGATAATGGTGTATCCAATCAAGCTCCGGGTCCATCTGGTTCTCAAGAAGATCAAGAATCAAACATTTTTGGTAATGACGTGAATCCGCAAAATTCTCCTAATGATGGTGGATCTGCTCAAAATCAACCATCATCATATCCGAATGTTGAAGTCGTTTCAGAAACATTTGATTACTTCATCAATTCACCAGAACAAGTTCCTAATTTCACTCCGCATGCTTCTACAATTTTACAAGATTTAACGAATCTGAATCAGTCTAATTTGGAGAGTCAAGTACAAGGTGACGCTATACCAACTCACCGAGTTCATAGGAATCATCCTCTCTCTCTCAGATTATTGGGCCTTTGAATCAGCGAACTATGAGAAGTCAAACTGAGCATGCAAACATTTGTTTTTATTCATGCTTTCTTTCTCAAGTGGTACCGAAGAACATTTTAGAAGCGTTACAAGATAATAGTTGGATTGAAGCCATGCAAGAGGAGTTACTTCAATTTCGCAAACAAGAAGTTTGGAAATTAGTGGACTTACCTGAAGGAGAAAATGCGATTGGTACAAGATGGTTGTACAAGAACAAGCCAGATGAACGTGGCATTGTGGTCAGAAATAAAGCCAGACTTATTGCACAAGGTTACACTCAAGAAGAAGGTATCGACTATGCAGAAGTGTTTGCTCCGGTCGCTCGACTCGAAGCTATTCGCGTTTTTTTAGCTTATGCCTCTTTCATGAAGTTCAAAGTGTTTCAAATGGACATAAAAGGCGCTTTTCTGTATGGACCAATTACCGATGATGTGTACGTCAGACAACCTCCGGGTTTTGAGGATCCTGAGTATCCACATCGTGTATACAAACTGAGCAAAGCTTTATATGGTCTACATCAAGCCCCAAGGATTTGGTACGGGACGTTATCTAAACATCTGCTGGAACATGGTTTTACAAGAGGTCTTCTATGAAGCGGGAAAATGAAGATCTTCTATGTGTTCAAGTGTATGTGGATGATATCATCTTTGGATCAACAAGGTCGTCCATGTGCAAAGAGTTTGAGGAGATTATGAAATCAAGATTTCAGATGAGTTCGATGGGGGAGATTAATTTGTTTCTCGGATTGCAAGTGAAACAGTCAGCTGAAGGAATTTTTATCAACCAATCAAAGTTTGTTGAGAAGTTGCTGAAAAAGTTCAAGATGCAGGATTGTCAGAATATTCGAACACCATCTAATGTGAATTGCAAAATACAGCCAGATCCAAAAGGCAAATCTGTTGATCAAACACTATACAGATCAATGATCGGTTCACTGATGTATCTTACTGCATCAAGACCAGACATCATGTATGCTGTATGTGTGTGTGCAAGATATCAGTCTGATCCAAAAGAGTCGCACCTGGTTGCTGTTAAACGTATTTTCAGATACCTTAAAGGGAAACCGAATCTCGGGTTATGGTATCCTTATGAAGGAAATTTTGAATTATATGGTTATTCTGATAGTGACTTTGGTGGGTGTGCTCTTGACAGGAAATCGACTATAGGTGGATGTCAATTTCTAGGTCCTCGACTTGTTTCTTGGCAATGCAAAAAGCAGACCAATGTTTCTGTATCCACAACTGAAGCAGAGTATATCGCTGCATCTGCAGGATGTTCTCAAGTTTTGTGGCTACAAGACCAATTGCTTGACTACGGGTTTAACTTTCTCAAAACTCCTATCTACATAGACAATACTGCTGCTATGTTCATTACTGCTAATCCTGTTCAACACTCAAAAACCAAACATATCGAAATTCGTTATCACTTTCTCAGAGACAACTCTGAAAAAGGTTTAATAATTTTGATTAAAGTTCGTACCGACAAACAACTGGAAGATCTTTTCACAAAATCTTTCTTGTCAGGACGGTTTGAATTCTCAATTCAATCCATAGGGTTAATCAACCATGATTGATTCTATTTTTATAAAAATCAATACAAAATCAGAAAATATAAACCCTAAAAATATAATAAGTCGATGTTAAGTATTGATTCCTTTGTCTTTTTATTTTTTGTTTGCATTGTGAGTGTGCATGAAAAAGAAAAAGAACACAAAAAGAAAAGAAAAAGAAAAGCAAAAGAAAAAGATATTCATTTCATAAGAATCTATATTGCAAAAAGTGAGAAATGATAGTTACACTAGACATTATTTGTTTCATCATTTTCACAATAAAGACTGATGAATGTTAATTGATGTGCGAGACAGCTCAGACAATTAGACTGAAAAAGTAAGTTCATTGTTGACAAATCTAAATTCAATGATCTTTGTGTTAGGTTCCTTTGTTATACATGTCTAGATATATATCTTTTGATACTCTGCTTGTGATGATAGTTGTTCATGATCGGGTAACGATGCAATCTATTCAGTGTGATGAACCGCATCGTGAGCTTCTTTGTTGTGGTATCCACAAACCTGAAGTCTCACATAAAGGTGCAGCAAAAGATTCCCAAAGTTGGAACAAAAATAGTCCCAAATGTGGACCATCACCAAACAAAATTCCAAAAAGGAATTCAGAAGATTCCCAAGGGGAACGATAGGAAATTAAAATTCCAAAATGGAATTCAAAAGAAGTCCCAAAGTGGACCAAATCCGAATAGAACCCCGATTCCAAACTGTTTATGATTGTAAGTGACCAGGTTTTTGAGCAATATGCATTCAAGTGGTGGTTGATAAGGAAATATGTTGTCATATGTATACATGTGGGTCACATAAGTCATTTAATCAAACCTTAATCTGATCATGATACTGAAAAAGTAAGTGTGTCAATTCGAGCTAATTGGTATGTTTTCATATCATCACTCAATCAAACATAAGTCATATGTCTATTCAAAACTTGCAAAACATGTTCAGATAATGTGTGGTATGATCTCACTGCGATATTTTGATTCATTGCATTGCATTGCATATGTCTTTATTTTAATGTGTGTGCTTTGTGTGTGCAGGCATATGGAATCTTTATTGACATATCGACATCCTTGTTAAACTTAAAAATTTGAAGAAATTTCAAGTTTAGGGGGAGAATAATTGAAGAAGAAAAATTGTTACAAAAAGCCAAAAATATTTTTGAAATAAGTGTGTTGAATGTATGGATCATGTAGTTAATGAAGGCAAAAGTATTGGATATGTTAAAAACAAACCTAAGGTCTTGTGATGTGTTTTTTAGAAAATTGCTTCGGGATATAGAAATATTGGTTGTGCAAAAACATTTTTTTGTGAGAAAAATCAAAGAAAATTAAAAAAGAATTTAATGTGAATTAAATTTGTTGCCCTAATTTCTATTTTTGAATATTTAATGTGACAAACCCTAATAAGGATGTGTTGTCTAATTAATATGTCGAGAATGTTTGCAGGTGCAATAAATGCAGTTGAAAACGTCAACGAGAGAGAAAAGTGAAAAATCGTCCAAGTGTTGCAGCCGGGTGAAGATATCAGACTTCACTGTTTTGCCGGGTGAAGAAGTGATGTGTTACCAGCCGGGTAATGAACAAGTCACTATTTAGTCGGGTAAAGAAGTGATGTTGACCTCAGCCGTGTGATTGAATGAAAGAAGGTAGCCGGGTGAAAGAAGAAAGGAAGCCGGGTGACAAAGTTGTGAGTTACTATACTGCCGGGTGAAGTGTTTAACACTGTACAGCCGGGTAATAGAATGAAGATTCTATGTAGCCGTGTAAGTGAAGAACACTGTGCAGCCGGGTAAGTATGACAACTGTACAGCCGGGTGATAAAGAAAGGCTGTCAAACTGTACAGCCGAGTGATGAAGAAAAGCTGTCACTATACAGCCGGGTGATGAAACAAGTATCACTATGCAGCCGGGTAAAGAACATGAAGTTATTGTGCAAGCCAGGTGATGATAAGGAATCTACTATTCAGCCGGGTGATGGGTAAAACCAAAAACGAAGGTGTAGTTGTTCCAAACTCTGACCCGTCTCTACAGTACTTGACCCGTCTCTACAGTGATTGACCCGTCCAAGTCTACATGTTAAATGTTGACCCGTCCCAAAGTTGTGACCCGTCCCAATACTATGACCCGTCCCAACAGTGCTTGACGCGGCTCAACAGTACATGACCCGTCCAGGCTTATTGGGCTAAAATTGTTTACCCGACCCAATTGTTGACCCGTCCCAAAATTTTGACCTAATTCTTGAGCCGGCTGAACAACGCATATATATACCCGCCTTTCTCAAACACTTATCACTTTTCACAAACTTTTTCAAGCAAATCCCCTGTACTCAAATCGTCCATATCATATTCAATCGATTGATTCTGTAACAAGTTTTATTGATTGAATAAGGTATAATCTACATGTTTCGACAATGTTGAACCTGCTAATTGATTGTAAAAACCATCAATGGAATCTCCTTTGGTTCCAATACTTTGAACCTTTTGGTTAGTTCAAAATATTTTGGATTATTATAATCCAAAAAGAGCATACGGTTATGCATCTTTTCTGACGCTTGAAAGCTCACCACAATCTATTTCAAAGACTCCTTCTTCAACCTCTTCAAAGTTTTATATGGATAGTTCCTTGATTGTAACCATCGACGCATATCAACCGATGACATCTACTCTGGATTTTGATGATATAATTCTTCTGGAGGAAGATCATCAATATTCAGGCTTTCCTGTAGTGGCGTCCACTCACCTGGTTCAACCACAAAGTCTTTATCATCACCATCAACTCTATCTTGAGCATTCACACATTTTTCATACTCCACGTTTATTTGACTAATAGTAAGTCCATTCAAATAAACAAGATTATACTTCATCCTTTCCAGGTAAGCAAACCGAGCATCAAGATCAATAGGAATATCTTCGCAGACATTCACTTCAGTTTCAAACCCAGACTGACCAGCTTCTTCACTTATATCCAGCACTTCAGTTGCTTGTACAGTTTCAGCTTAAACCGGCTCAACCTGAACTGCTTCCTCAGTTCTAGCTTTCTTCACAGATACATCTTCTTCAACAATCTCAGGCACTTCATCAAGTTTACGTTTTCCCTCTGCTCTATCATAAGTGACAATAGCAGTAGCGTCATCGGGAAGAGGGACTGATTCAACAATCGGTTCTGTCACAGTTTTAGATCGTCTTGATCTGGTGTAATAAACTGTGACGTCCCTAGGAGTTTCAGACACTCCAACGTCTTCATCCACAACAAATTCTTTATCAGATTCAGAGCTTTCAGGTTCTTCTTCTTTCAACCATTTTTCAAGAACTTCTTTTTCAGCACGCAAAGTATTACATTCTGCATGTAATTCTTCGTAATCTATCTTCAGATTCTCATATTCAGCATCTAATTCTTTGAAAATCATTGAGTTCTTTTGATGCATAGCCCAAAATTCTGCTAATCTCTTCTTCTTTCGCTCATTGGATGCTTTTAATTCCGCATTTTCATCCAATAGCGTGGCTATCATCTTTTTTAAGTGAAAGACTTCACCTTCTTCTTCATTCATATTCACATCTAAACCAACCTTTGGTGAAGACTTCTTTGGTTGTTCAGTTTGTTGAGTTGATGTGGAAATATCTACTGGTTCAGGAACAGTGAAACCAGCTTCAGTATCATCAACTGTCTGTACCACAGTCTCCACTTCAGCAACAATCTCTTGTGCAATCTGAATCACATCAATCTGTTCAGGCACACTAACTTCTTCAAATATAACCTGCTCCTCTACAGCAATAGGTTCAACAACAGTCTTAGATCGTCGTGATCTGGTATAACAGACTGTGATGTCCTTAGGAGTTTCAAAACCAACTGATTCTACCTCCTTTTCTGCTTCATTAGTTTCAGATTCAGCAATAATCTCTTCATCACTATCAACAACATTCTCATCATCATTGTTGTCATCATCATCATTACCATCTTCTTCATCACCATTATCATCTTCTTCATCACCATTATCATCCTCATTATCTTCTTCATCGTCTGGATGTCTAGCAAAGTACTCATCATCATCCAAAAGATTGTCTGGAATATCATCCACTAGGTCTAATGGATCTAGTACTTCACCTTGGGAAATATGATGATATATTCCTTCAATATCTTCCTCATTGTTTGCTATATCTCGCATATAGTCAAACATTTACACATTCTCAACATTCCCAATACTCATCTTTCTGTAAGATAGAGCATTCATATCTTTAGTGTACAAAATTCCTCCTTCAAATCCTTCTACACGTATCACAGGATGGGCATCATTGATGAGTAACTGTAAAAATCTGGGATACATCAAGAACTTAAACCTTTTTCCTTTCACCAGATTGAATATAAAACCCTTCATAATCCATCTTGACATGTTAAAAGGTCTGTGCATAGCAATTGCAACAATTGGGGATGCAATGTCAGATGGAAAGTTATCAATCCAGCACTTCTTCTTGATAAACATTGCTGAATCACATAAAAGAGCAACTTCCATTGTTTGCCCAATCTTGCTCTAACAAACTGCTGTTTAGGAAATACAAGAGGATGTCCCATATTCATAAAACATGCTTGGCATTCAGCAGTTGTGTACTCATCAGGAGCACCAACTTCTTCTTCTTCATCTAATCTTAGTGCAGTCCTGATAGCCTCTTCAGACACAGTTATCTGTAACTGTCTGGTAATATTTCCTCTTACAACCGATACACCTGCCTTATCTGTAATAACCTCTACTGTTCTCCAAAAACTCTTGGTCAATCTAGCATATACAATGGGTTTGGCACACATTGCATACACATATTTAGTTCTTCTCAGAAATCTGATCATATCTCTATACCCATCAGATTCTGGTATAGATTCATCCAATACAGCCACAAGATTGTGCCTTGGTTCAAACTTTAGATCATTCATCTTATTCAATCTCTAAAATTTGTTACAGATTCAAGGATTGAATATGATATAAGGTAATTTGATGTTCAGGGGATTTGCTTGAAAGTGATTGTAAAAAATGATAAGTGTTTGAGAAGAGGCGTGTATTTATATGTTGATGAGCCGGCTAAAAAATTAGGTCAAATACATTGGGACGGGTCAACATTTCAGACGGGTAAACAATTAGGCCCAAAAAGCCTTGGACGGATCATGTTACTGTTGGGACGGGTCAACATGTGATTGAACAATTTTAACATGTAAAAACACTTAGACGAGTCAAACACTGTTGAGACGGGTAAAGCACTGTTGAGCCGTGTCAACCTTGTTGGAACGAGTCAACATTGTTTAACATATGTTTCACCATGTAGACATGAGTCGGTTCATGACATAGCCGTGTCACAAGATTTGGAACGACTACACCTTTGTTTTACACATCACCCGGCTGCACAGTAGCTTTTTATTTCATCACCCGACTGCATAGTGACATTTTCTTTCGTCACCCGGCTGCATAGTGACATTTTCTTTCATCACCCGGCTGCATAGTGACATTTTCTTTCATCACCCGGCTGCATAGTGACAGCAATTACCCGGCTGCATAGAGACTTTTTCTTCCATCACCCGACTGCATAGTGACAGCAATTACCCGGATGCATAGTGACATTGAAATTTTGTCACCCGGCCCGGCAACTTATCATTCCATCACCCGGCTATACAGTGATAAATGATATCATCACCCGGCTTCAACGCTTAGACGATTTTCTTCACTTTCTTTGTCTGTTGACTTTTCAACAGCATTTATTGCACCTGCAATCATTCTTGACACATTAATTAGACAAGACATCCTAATTAGGGTTTGTGTAATTAAATATCAATCATGATCTAGGGCAACAAAATTTTAACACTAAAATTCACTCAAAAATTTCCTTTTTCATTTTTCTTTGCATTACCAATATTTCTATATCCCGAAGCATTTTTCTTTAATCAAAAGAAAATCACAAGACTTCAGGTTTGTTTTTATCACATCCAATACATTGCTTTCATTGAGCACTTGATCCTTACATTCAACACACTTATTTCAAATATTTTTGGCTTTTTGAAAATATTTTTCTTCTTCTATTATTCTCCCCCTAAACTTGAATTTTCTTGAAATTTTTAAGTTTACAAAGGGTGTCGATGTGTCAATAAAGAATCCATATGCCTGCACACACAAATCACACACATTAAAGTAAATACATATGCAATGCAATGAATCAATATATCGCAGTGAGATCATACCATACATCATCTGAACATGTTTTGCAAGTTTTGAATAGACATTTGACTTATGTTTGATTGAGTGATGATATGAAAACATACCAATTAGCTCGAATTGACACTTACTTTTCAGTATCATGATGAGATTAAGGTTCGATTAAAATGATTATGTGACCCACATGTAAACATATGTCAACATATTTTCTCATCAACAACAACTTGAATGCTTGTTGCACAAAAACCTGGTTACATACAATCATAAACAGTGTGGAATTTGAATCCAATTTGGATTTGGTCCACTTTGAGACTTCTTTATAATTCCATTTTGGAATTTTTCATTTCCTATTGTTCCCCATGGGAATCTTCTGAATTCCTTTTTGGAATTTGTTTGGTGACGGTCCACATTTGGGACTCTTTTTGTTCCAACTTTGGGAATCTTTTGCTGCACCTTGAAGCTCAAAAGAGACTTCATGTGAGACTTCAGGTATGTGGATACCACAACAAAGAAGCTCACGATGCGGTTCATCACACTAAATAAGTTGCATCGTTACCCGATTATGTTCAAATAGAGATATATTTAGACATGTATAACAAAGGAACTTAACACAAAGATTATTAAGTTTAGATTTGTCAACAATGAACTTACTTTTTCAATCTAATTGTCTAAGCTGTCTCGCACATCAATTAACACTTATCAGTCTTTTTTAAAAATGATGAAACATACCATGTCTAGTGTAACCATCATTTCTCACTTTTTGCAATGTAGATTCTTATGACATGATTTTTTCTTTTATTTTTGCTTTTTCTCTCTTTTTGTTTTCTTTTTCTTTTTAATGCACACTCACAATGCAAGAATAAAAAGACATAGAAATCAATACTTGACATCGACTTATTATATTTTTGTTTTGTTTGTTTTTTTTATTTTTTTTATTTTCTGATTTTGTATTTTGATTTTCATAAAATAGAATTAATCATGATTGATTAACCCTATGGATTGAATTAAGAATTCAAACCGTCCTGACAAGAATGATTTTGTGAAAAGATCTGCCAGTTGTTTGTCGGTATGAACTTTAATCAAAATTATTAAACGTTTTTCAGAGTTGTCTCTGAGAAAGTGATATTGAATTTTGATATGTTTTGTTTTTTAGTGTTAAACATGATTAGCAGTAATGAACATAGCAGCAGTATTGTCTATGTAAATAGGAGTTTTGAGAAAGATAAACCGGTAGTCAAGTAACTGGTTTTGTAACCACAAAACTTGAGAACATCCTGCAGATGCAGCGATATACTCTGCTTCAGCTATGGATACGGAAACATTGGTCTTCTTTTTGCATTGCCATGAGACAAGTCGAGGACCCAGAAACTGACATCCACCCGTGGTCGATTTCCTGTCAAGAGCACACCCACCAAATTCACTATCAGAATAACTATATAATTCAAAATTCCCTTCATAAGGATACCATAACCCGAGATTCGGTTTCCCTTTAAGGTATATTAAAATACGTTTGACAACAATCAGGTGCGACTCTTTAGGTTTATTAAAATACGTTTGACAACATGAATAAAGACAAACGTTTGCATGCTCAGTCTGACTTCTCATTGTTCTCTGATTCAAAGGACCTATAATCTGCGATTCAGATTCGGTGAATTGGTATTTCATCACCTTGTACTTGAGTCTCCAGATTAGACTGATTCAGATTCGGTAGATCTTGTAAAATTGTAGAAGTATGCATAGTGAAATTAGGAACTTGTTCTGGTGAATTGATGAAGTAGTCAAAGTTTCTGGAACAACTTCAACATTCGGATCTGATGATGGTTGATTATGAGCAGATCCACCATCATTAGGAGAATTTTGTTGATTCACATTATCTTCAAGATTGTTTGATTCCTGATCTTCTTGAGAACCAGATGGACCCAGAGCTTGATTTGATACCACGTTATCAGGATTGTGAAATGACATGAACGGATACTCAGAATTGAGATCATTATCATCGTCATTGTCTGAGTCATCACTGAAACATCCTAAGTCTCCTGATTCCTTCTTTGTTTTTCCTGAAAAATCAAATAAGTTAGAATTGAAAGATTTTGATAACGAATCTAAATCAAATAACCATTCGGGACCATGAGCCACTAACGGAAATGAATTTTCTAAAAACTCAACGTTGATAGTTTCAATAACAACATTCGTTTTGCTGTTAAAAACCCGATAGGCTTTTGAAACTGATGAATATCCTAAGAAAAATCCATCGTCAGATTTTGACTCAAATTTACCGAGATGATCACTTAAATTTAGAATCGACATAGGACAACCAAATGCTTTCAAGTATGAAATATTCTGTTTTCTTCCAAACAATAACTCATAAGACGTTTTATGTTTATCCTGAACCAATAATGTCCTGTTTTGTACAAAGCAAGCAGTAGCAATAGCTTCGTCCAGGAATGTGATAGGGATTTTGGCATCTGCAAGCATGGATCTTGCTGCTTTAATTAGCGTCCGATATTTCCGTTCAGAAACTCCATTTTGTTGAGGAGTTCTTGGAGCACTAAATTGACGCGCAATTCCTTTTTCTGCACAAAAAGAGTCGACATTAGAGTTTTTAAACTCGGTTCCATTGTCACTTCTCAAGATTTTTACTTTACAATCTAACTGATTTTCAACTTTGATAATGAATTCTTTTAACAACTCAGCAGTTTCAGATTTAACATGCAAGAAATAAACCCAAGAAAATCTAGTAAAATCATCAATGGTGACTAAACAATAAGACTTCTTTCCGATGCTTTGAACATTTGTTGGTCCGAAAAGATCCATATGTAACATCTGTAAGGGCTTTGAAATGGAGTTCTCTAGCTTGGACTTAAAAGACATACGGTGCTGTTTTCCTTTCAAACAGACTGGACAGAGATCAGTTGTTGAGAATTTCTTCGACGGTATTCCCACAACATGATTTCCAGTCACCAGTCGGTTCATGTTTCTGAGGTTTGAATGGCCCAGCCGTCTATGCCATAGCTGACTCTCATCATTTGATGCATGAGCAATGAGACATGTGGTTTCAGTTTCAGCGTCAATCTGAGACATATCAAGCTTGTACACGTCTCGATCTCTTGGAGATTTGACCACCACCCAGTCATTGTCAATCGTAAAACCTGGTTTGAGTATGTAACAGAAAGAATCATCAAATAATGTTGAATATGATTTGTCACAAATTTGAGATACACTTAGCAAATTAAAGTTCAACTGTTCACAGTAGTTGACTTTATCAAAGCTAATAATCCCATTTGACATAGTTCCTTCACCAGTGATTTTTCCACCAGTATCTCCTCCAAATGCAACATGTGTACCATTCTTTAGCTTAAAATCTTGAAGCAAGGCATGATAGTTGTGATATCTGCCCCGGACCCGATCCCGAAAAACCCGGCTCGAACCCGAAGTTCTATTTTTGAATGTACTGTACTCTTTCTTTGTAAATATAACGCCATGACATTTAAGATATAAAATACAAATATGTTTTGCGCGGTGTTAATTCCCGTTTTAATTATGTGTCGGTCAAATTGTTATCATCCAACGTCATAAACAAGCTCGAAAATATAAAAACATAAATCCTAAACATTGCGAGTTAACGTGGTCAAGTTGTTGTTAAAATAAAGGATTTAATTAACTTTGGGCCAAAACCGTCAATCCTCAAACTTGTTTTAAAGTTTAAGTCAATAATAAATAGCACTTGAAACTGCAGGGACCAATTTTGTAACTTTTTAATTTACCCAACCCACCCCCGCTTAAACCCGTGTTTCCGGCGCTGTAATTCCGGCGAACCTGCCGGAATAACCATTATCTCCGGCGACCCTATTAAAACGTTTCTAATCGTTTTTAACCAAATTAAATCGACGTAGCATGCTCCTTGGCACGACTCGAGCTCCCTACCGCCCCTTTATTCCCCCTAATCAATTCAATCCGTAGCTTAATCGATTTGAAAAACCGTTGCCTTAAACCCAAACTCTTGAATTGACTATAACCGGTGCAATCAATGAATTAGAGTAACTAAACTCGACCTTTCGACAAATAGAAACTGATGGTGATGTTCAATTGGGTTTATCATGCTGAATCGACCACCAGTTTCATTTCCTTGGCTCACAAGTTAGCTCGAGCGTGTACGGCTGTATTCAGATCGAATTAACCCGATTCCTTTGGCAAATTTACTCTACTCGACTCGTAATTGCTCCCTGTCACTTCGATTTCAACGCAAATCAGCAAGTAATCAGTAAGTAATCCCCACCTTGTTCGTCTCTGTTCATCTGCAATTCATCATCTAAACGTATTTCTAATCCAAGATTGTGTTAGGGCTTTTGGTTCTCGAATTGAAAGGATCAAATCTGCAGGAGCAATTGAAATATAAAAGCCTCTAGGTCCCTGTTCAAATCCAAGTCGTCGTGTTCTTGTTCTTCATCTTCATCGTCTCAATCCGATCGAATCCAAGTAAGTTCAATATGTCAAAATGCTCGAAATTTAATGGGGATTAAAAGCCCTATCTCTAATTCGGGTTTGATTATCTGTTTTAAACGAATTTGGAGGTTTCTTGATCTAGGGCTGTAGTATGAAATGGGTGTTTTGTATATTAAAGAACAAAAACAATCGCTGCCTGTTTTAAAACCAAAAAGCGCGTCTGGCTCAGTGGTAAGACATCTGGTTGTGGCGCGTTTGGTCGTGGGTTCAAGTCCCACTGACCACTTTTATTTAATTTTTACCTTTTAACCCCTTTTCTTCTAAGTTATATATATATTTCTCAAAATTGGGTACAAATATTATTTCAATTATAAAACTAGAAAGGGATTATTATGAAAATATATACTATACGAAAACACGATTATATCTCGTACCTAAATTCCTAAATTATACTTTGAAACCCTAATTTTAAATTGATACTTTAAAACCCTAAATTCCCAAATTATACTTTGAAACCCTAATTTTAAATTGATACTTTAAAACCCTAAATTCCCAAATTATATTTTGAAACCCTAATTTTCAATTTATAATTTAAAACCCTAAAACCCCAAATCCAAAACCCTAGAATTTCTAAGTTCTTGATTCTAATTACTATATTATCTGTCTCGTTTCTAAATTAGGTTTCCCGGTTAATTAGGTGATTCTAATATCTGGGCGATCCTCGATCCTATTTAGTTACTTTCTTGCGTTGCTATTATCTATATTGTTCAGGTGAGTAAACTCACTCCCCTTTTTCCATTTTACTATTTTGGGGCTGAAATATGTCTTTTACTATATTGCGTTTTCTATTCGTTTTCTAAAAGAGATCATACAAATATGTTAATCTAGTTCGCGACTTGATGCAATCTTATGTGTTAGTTAAAAGTAGTTTTATTGCTTTGTAATCCCACCGGTACAATGTTAGCGCTAATGGTTTGACAAACCCACCTGCTTGTACAACATCGATAGGTGATTTAAACCCGGCCTTTCTAATTCCATGTTTACTACGTCGAGATGCTATGTTGCTATACTATGTTGCTATGCTATGATGCTATACTATGCCATGTCCCTAAATTGCTAAATGATGACTTATATATCGAGACGGTAAACGACGGTTATTAAAAGTTATCATTATTTATTTCATGAGTGGTTCTCATGACAAATGGCTAAACGAGATACTATGGTTTCTATTGTGGTTGGTGTGCTATTCTAGGGGTCCTGGTAGGGTGGTATTACGAAATTACAATACATGTGGGATTGCGCAGCATATCTTGTTGATCTCGGATTTCAATACTATTACTATTCAATTTGGGTTTTACTCACTAGCTTGTGTAGCTAACTTTATTTTTCGCGTATTTCAGGTGACGCGTGAATTTGGCTTGTTTCTTTGCTATTCAAGACATAGGGACTTGGACCTAGAAATAATACTAATCATGACTATTTCATTTACTGTTATTTGGATTGTGTTTTGCATTTAAGGCTTATGTTTCCCCAACTTATGTTAATAATTATTAGACTTTAATAAAAGTAACACCATGTGCTTTGTTTACTATGGATATCCAATTCTATGACAGCCCGGTGTTTTCCGCCACCGGGCGGGGTGTCACAGTTGGTATCAGAGCCATGGTTATAGAGAACTAGGATAGGGTATTAGAAACACACCGACCTAGACTATAACCTAAGAGTCCTTAGTGCAAATTGATGTGCTTAGAGAACTCTTCAGAATTTATCTATTCATTTATTTATTTATTCTATGAACCGTTCTATGTCTTTTTCTTTATCTCAATTCTTAACCGATTTCGCGAAGGAGCTACAAGAGACTCGTCTGTAAGATTAGGATCTTTCTCTTTGTGGAATCTCGTCATCGTCTTAAGTGAGTTTGAAAACGTGGGAAACGTGTGCAATCTGGAAGGGGGAACGCCTGTATCACGGACATCCTGTCTAAGGCAAGCATTTCGTATAAATCTCTTTAAGAGACCTGTATGCTTACCTGGGGATGTACGAGATGAGTGTGAACCTATAGGCTAAAGCACGCTTTCTCGAATACGTTGAAAACGAACTTAACACTTTGATAAGTCTTGAGTGTCCAAACCCAGACACATTCCTAAGCCTTCAAAATTCCATTTAATCATTTTTTTTTCTAATATTATCATTTTTCTATAAATTCTAATCATTTCTATGAGTTCTTTGTGATTTTAAAATGTCACCCTAAACTATTTGATTGTGTTTCTATGGTTTCTAAATGATTACTACAAAGTGTTTTCTAAGGAGATTCTATGATATTTCTAAATACCATTCAAATCCAATAAGTGTTTACTATGAAATATGTTTTAAAAAGAATGTTCCATGTCTCACGAAATCGTTTTCTATCTTGTAGAATGGCGGGTAGAAATCAACGACTTGCCAATACCATCGCAACCCAAATGGCCGGTATTTTGCCTGGGCTTGTGAATCAACTCAACGCAGCGAACCAAAATAACCAGCCCAGGTGCACGTTAAAGTATTTCAATTCTTGCGGGCCAACCAAATTCTATGGCAATGAAGGGGCCACGGGGCTTCTTCAGTGGTACGAGAGTATGGAAAGTACTTTCACCAATTGCGACTGTCCCGAGAACCTCAAAGTTCGTTATGCCACCAGTGTCCTTCAGAAGGGTGCTCTGACTTGGTGGAACGACGAAAAGCGCAGGCTAGGTGAAGCTGCTGTTACTGCTCTTACTTGGGCGGCATTCAAAACTACTATGACCAGCAAGTATTGTCCTCCCAGTGAGATCCGGAAACTGGAGGGCGAGTTCTGGGCATTGAAACAAGACAGTGGCGAAAATGTAGCCTACAATTATCGCTTCTCCCAGCTTAGCACTCTGTGTTCCAACATGGTTACCCCGGACTCCCGGGGAATTGAACAATATATCGGGGGTCTACCGATGACTATTCAGGATGCGGTTTGGGGAAGCAAGCCAGCCACTGTGGGTGAGGCCATGACCCTAGCAGGTCGTCTCACGGAAAACCACGTGCAAGCTGGTACTCTATCCAGGAAAGGGGACAAACGGTTCAAGGGTTCGTCGAGCAATGATCCTAAAGCGACCGAGGGAGGTTCTTACAAAGGTTTCAAACCCGAATCATCATCCCGTTCTAAGAAGCGCAAGAACAATGCTACCAATTATGCGGTAGTTACTCCAACCCCCTCCTATGGCTCAACAGGGGGGAAATGCTAATCGTAAGCCCTATACGGGAACTCTGCCAAAGTGCAATTTCTGCCCACTTCATCATGCTCCCAACACTCCATGTCATAAGTGCTCGATCTGCCAACGGTACGGCCATGTGGCTAAAGATTATTGGAACGCCCCGAATGCTGCAAACAACAATCGGGTGAACCAAGGGCGTGCCTGCTATAACTGTGGTGATCCAAACCACTTCCGCAACAACTGCCCGCAACCGATCAACGTCAACGTAAACACAAATGCTAATGCTAATCAGGCGGGTCGTGCCAGAACTTTTAATATCAATGCCAACCAGGCCCGAGCCAACAACGACGTGGTGAACGGTATGTTCCTCGTTAATGATCGCTATACTTCTATTTTATTTGACTCGGGTGCCGATAAAAGCTTTGTATCTCTAGAGTTTGCTTCATCTTTTACTGTTGGCCGTGTTAGACTTGATAATCCTTATATGGTAGAAATAGCTAACGGGAAAAATGTTTCAATTAGTTCATCGTTTATGTGGTGTGAACTTAAACTTCAAGGTCACGTGTTTCATGTTGATCTTTTACCAATGACGCTCGGTAGCTTCGATGTTATTATCGGTATGGATTGGTTATCCGCTAACGGCGCAGAAATTTTATGTCGGGAAAAGGTAGTCCGCATTCCTCTCCCATCGGGTCAAATCCTGAATGTTTCGGGGGAGAAATCTCCTACCGGTCTGAAACTCATGTCTTGCGTTAAAGCTCAAAAATGTTTGCGTAAGGGTTATGTAGCGTTCATGGCTCACGTTGAGGTCAACAAAAAGAAAGAAAAGAAATTGGAGGACATACCTATTGTGCGAGATTTCGCCGAAGTGTTTCCCGAGGATGTAACTGGTCTACCACCTGTACGACAAGTCGAATTCCGTATTGATCTTATACCGGGTGCTACTCCCGTGGCGAAAGCCCCTTATCGTCTGGCACCTTCCGAACTTCAAGAGTTAGCCAGTCAGCTCCAAGAACTATCCGATAAAGGCTTTATTCGTCCGAGTTCTTCGCCTTGGGGTGCACCAATCTTATTTGTTAAAAAGAAGGATGGCTCGTTCCGAATGTGTATCGATTATCGTGAACTCAACAAGCTTACCGTCAAAAATCGATATCCTTTGCCTCGTATCGATGATCTGTTTGACCAACTCCAAGGAGCAACGTGTTTCTCAAAGATTGATCTTCGTTCGGGTTATCATCAGCTGCGTGTGCACAAAGATGACATACCCAAGACTGCGTTTCGTACGCGATACGGACACTTCGAGTTTACGGTTATGCCTTTCGGTTTGACCAACGCTCCTGCCGTTTTTATGGACTTGATGAACCGAGTGTGCCGACCGTACCTGGACCGATTTGTTATTGTGTTCATTGACGATATTCTCATCTATTCTAAATCTAAGGCCGAGCATGAACAACATCTCCGTACGATTCTCCAGATGCTAAAGCAAGAGCAGTTATATGCTAAGTTTTCTAAATGTGAATTTTGGCTCAAAGAGGTCCAATTCCTGGGTCATATCGTTAACGAAAAAGGTGTTCAAGTGGATCCGGCAAAAATCGAAACCGTTAAAAACTGGTCAGCGCCTTCAACTCCAACCGAAATCCGCTCTTTTCTCGGTCTAGCGGGTTACTACCGTCGATTCATTGCCAATTTTTCTAAGATTGCGGTTCCCCTCACAGCTTTAACTTGCAAGAATGTACCTTTCGTGTGGGGTCCCGAACAACAGAAAGCGTTTGATGTCCTAAAGGACAAACTGTGTAATGCTCCGATTCTTACTCTTCTAGACGGTCACGAAGACCTTGTTGTTTATTGTGACGCTTCAAAGCATGGTCTCGGTTGTGTGCTAATGCAACGGGGTAAAGTAATCGCTTATGCCTCGCGACAACTCAAAATCCACGAAAAGAATTACGCTACTCACGATCTCGAATTGGGTGCTGTAGTCTTTGCTTTCAAAATACGGAGGCATTATCTTTACGGCACCAAGTGTCTTGTTTATACCGATCATAAGAGCTTGCAACACATTCTGAATCAGAAAGAACTTAACATGAGGCAGAGACGTTGGGTTGAATTATTAAACGATTATGACTGCGAAATTCGCTATCATCCCGGCAAAGCTAACGTCGTCGCCGATGCTCTTAGCCGCAAAGAACACGTCATGCTTTCTTGTGTTACCCTTCGCGTTGACCTGAAGTCCAAAATTCTTGAAGCTCAACGTATGGTTGTTTCTGAGGGTACTTTCCGAGATGAGATGAACCTTGGTGCCGATTCACAGTTAGAAACAAAAACCGATGGCCTACTCTACTACATGAATCGCATCTGGGTGCCTACCCGCGGTGTTATCCGTGAACTTATTATGGACGAGAACCATAAAAGTCGTTATTCTATTCATCCGGGTGCAGATAAAATGTATAAAAATCTTCGTCCCCACTATTGGTGGCCGTGTATGAAGGAAGAGATCGCTCGATATGTTGCTAAGTGTTTGACTTGTGCACGGGTAAAAGCCGAGCATCAACGCCCTTCTGGTCTCCTTGTGCAACCCGAAATCCCTGTTTGGAAATGGGAGAGTATCGCCATGGATTTTGTTACTAAACTTCCTCTTTCAAATGGGTATGATAGCATCTGGGTGATTATTGATCGGTTAACGAAATCTGCTCATTTTCTGCCAATCAAAGAAACTTATTCGGCGGAAAAGCGGGCTCAGCTTTACGTGAAGGAGATTGTTTGTCGTCATGGGGTGCCGTTGGATATTATTTCTGACCGTGATGGTCGTTTTATGTCTCGTTTCTGGAAGGGTCTTCAAGAAGCTTTGGGTACTAAACTCAACCTCAGCACTGCTTATCATCCCCAAACCGATGGTCAAAGCGAGAGAACTATTCAAACTCTCGAGGATTTGCTTCGATCTTGTGTTATTGATTTCAAAGGCAATTGGGATGTTCATCTCCCGTTAATCGAGTTCTCTTATAATAACAGTTACCATTCTAGCATCGATATGGCACCGTTCGAAGCTCTTTACGGTCGTAAGTGTCGTTCTCCTGTATGTTGGACCGAAGTCGGTGATTCACAAATTACCGGACCTGAAATGATTCAGGAGACCACCGACAAAATTCAGAAAATCCGGGAAAATCTCTTAGCGGCTCGGAATCGTCAGAAATATTATGCCGACCAGAAGCGAAAGCCAATGGACTATGAGGTTGGTGATATGGTCTTACTCAAGGTTTCTCCGTGGAAGGGAGTTTTCCGTTTTGGTAAAAAGGGTAAACTAGCTCCTCGTTACGTGGGACCTTTCAAAGTTCTGAAAAGAGTTGGAAAAGTCGCTTACGAGTTGGAACTGCCTGAAGAATTAGGTGGTGTTCATCCCGTTTTCCATGTTTCTAATCTGAAAAAGTGTCTATCCGATGAAAACCTTCATGTGCCCCTTGATGATATTCAAATCGATGAATCTATGCAATTTATCGAGCGACCATTGGAAATTATGGATCGAGAAGTTAAGCAACTCAAGCGGAGTCGGATACCGATCGTCAAAGTCCGTTGGGAATCTAAGCGTGGACCCGAATTCACTTGGGAACACGAGGATCAAATGAAGGCAAAATATCCGCATCTCTTCGCTTCATCTTCTTCTACTGCGGTTTGAGCAAATTTCGGGACGAAATTTCTATAAGGAGGGGAGACTGTGATATCTGCCCCGGACCCGATCCCGAAAAACCCGGCTCGAACCCGAAGTTCTATTTTTGAATGTATTGTACTCTTTCTTTGTAAATATAACGCCATGACATTTAAGATATAAAATACAAATATGTTTGGCGCGGTGTTAATTCCCGTTTTAATTATGTGTCGGTCAAATTGTTATCATCCAACGTCATAAACAAGCTCGAAAATATAAAAACATAAATCCTAAACATTGCGAGTTAACGTGGTCAAGTTGTTGTTAAAATAAAGGATTTAATTAACTTTGGGCCAAAACCGTCAATCCTCAAACTTGTTTTAAAGTTTAAGTCAATAATAAATAGCACTTGAAACTGCAGGGACCAATTTTGTAACTTTTTAATTTACCCAACCCACCCCCGCTTAAACCCGTGTTTCCGGCGCTGTAATTCCGGCGAACCTGCCGGAATAACCATTATCTCCGGCGACCCTATTAAAACGTTTCTAATCGTTTTTAACCAAATTAAATCGACGTAGCATGCTCCTTGGCACGACTCGAGCTCCCTACCGCCCCTTTATTCCCCCTAATCAATTCAATCCGTAGCTTAATCGATTTGAAAAACCGTTGCCTTAAACCCAAACTCTTGAATTGACTATAACCGGTGCAATCAATGAATTGGAGTAACTAAACTCGACCTTTCGACAAATAGAAACTGATGGTGATGTTCAATTGGGTTTATCATGCTGAATCGACCACCAGTTTCATTTCCTTGGCTCACAAGTTAGCTTGAACGTGTACGGCTGTATTCAGATCAAATTAACCCGATTCCTTTGGCAAATTTACTCTACTTGACTCGTAATTGCTCCCTGTCACTTCGATTTCAACGCAAATCAGCAAGTAATCAGTAAGTAATCCCCACCTTGTTCGTCTCTGTTCATCTGCAATTCATCATCTAAACGTATTTCTAATCCAAGATGTGTTAGGGCTTTTGGTTCTCGAATTGAAAGGATCAAATCTGCAGGAGCAATTGAAATATAAAAGCCTCTAGGTCCCTGTTCAAATCCAAGCCGTCGTGTTCTTGTTCTTCATCTTCATCGTCTCAATCCGATCGAATCCAAGTAAGTTCAATATGTGAAAATGCTCGAAATTTAATGGGGATTAAAAGCCCTATCTCTAATTCGGGTTTGATTATCTGTTTTAAACGAATTTGGAGGTTTCTTGATCTAGGGCTTGTAGTATGAAATGGGTGTTTTGTATATTAAAGAACAAAAACAATCGCTGCCTGTTTTAAAACCAAAAAGCGCGTCTGGCTCAGTGGTAAGACATCTAGTTGTGGCGCGTTTGGTCGTGGGTTCGAGTCCCACTGACCACTTTTATTTAATTTTTACCTTTTAACCCCTTTTCTTCTAAGTTATATATATATTTCTCAAAATTGGGTACAAATATTATTTCAATTATAAAACTAGAAAGGGATTATTATGAAAATATATACTATACGAAAACACGATTATATCTCGTACCTAAATTCCTAAATTATACTTTGAAACCCTAATTTTAAATTGATACTTTAAAACCCTAAATTCCCAAATTATACTTTGAAACCCTAATTTTAAATTGATACTTTAAAACCCTAAATTCCCAAATTATATTTTGAAACCCTAATTTTCAATTTATAATTTAAAACCCTAAAACCCCAAATCCAAAACCCTAGAATTTCTAAGTTCTTGATTCTAATTACTATATTATCTGTCTCGTTTCTAAATTAGGTTTCCCGGTTAATTAGGTGATTCTAATATCTGGGCGATCCTCGATCCTATTTAGTTACTTTCTTGCGTTGCTATTATCTATATTGTTCAGGTGAGTAAACTCACTCCCCTTTTTCCATTTTACTATTTTGGGGCTGAAATATGTCTTTTACTATATTGCGTTTTCTATTCGTTTTCTAAAAGAGATCATACAAATATGTTAATCTAGTTCGCGACTTGATGCAATCTTATGTGTTAGTTAAAAGTAGTTTTATTGCTTTGTAATCCCACCGGTACAATGTTAGCGCTAATGGTTTGACAAACCCACCTGCTTGTACAACATCGATAGATGATTTAAACCCGACCTTTCTAATTCCATGTTTACTACGTCGAGATGCTATGTTGCTATACTATGTTGCTATGCTATGATGCTATACTATGCCATGTCCCTACATTGCTAAATGATGACTTATATATCGAGACGGTAAACGACGGTTATTAAAAGTTATCATTATTTATTACATGAGTGGTTCTCATGACAAATGGCTAAACGAGATACTCTGGTTTCTATTGTGGTTGGTGTGCTATTCTAGGGGTCCTGGTAGGGTGGTATTACGAAATTACTATACATGTGGGATTGCGCAGCATATCTTGTTGATCTCGGATTTCAATACTATTACTATTCAATTTGGGTTTTACTCACTAGCTTGTGTAGCTAACTTTATTTTTCGCGTATTTCAGGTGACGCGTGAATTTGACTTGTTTCTTTGCTATTCAAGACATAGGGACTTGGACCTAGAAATAATACTAATCATGACTATTTCATTTACTGTTATTTGGATTGTGTTTTGCATTTAAGGCTTATGTTTCCCCAACTTATGTTAATAATTATTAGACTTTAATAAAAGTAACACCATGTGCTTTGTTTACTATGGATATCCAATTCTATGACAGCCCGGTGTTTTCCGCCACCGGGCGGGGTGTCACAATAGTGATCAACAAACCATGAGTTGATAGGTCTTCGAGGGCGTACCTGCAATTCAACATTTACTTAGTTAGTTTGGTCAACTCAGGCCCACATGGTCTTGGGTTTTCCGAATCTATCTGTAACAGTAACTTGTTGATAATGTAAATTTTGAAAATTTGATTCATTTGAGAGATTTGGTTGAAAACTATTTCTGACACTGGCTTGATTTGTTTGCTTTCTTCTTAAAGCTGAAAACCTTTCCTCTAATTTAGGATCAAGATTGTTTTCAAATCTTTGGTTTCGTACCATCAAAGCTCTTGGCTTAAAACTGTTAACCTGCTGATTTCTTGATGACATTTCATTAAATTCAGAATTGATTCTTTTGAAAGATCTCAAATCAGGAGAATGACTTTGGTTTGATTTGTGAAAACCAAAAGATTGATTTCTTTGAAAATTCGGAAAATGAGTCATTTCTCTTGATGAGTTTTTCCGAAAGAAACAATTTGCAGTGTCATGATTTCTCCTTTCACATATCTCATAAAACTTGTTATAAAAGCATTCTTCTGAAGAGTGGTTTCGTTTATCACAGTAATCGCGGTACCTGTTAAAGAAACACTCAGCAGTAACATGATTATAATGATTACAAATCTCACAGTGTTTCTTGCTGATCTTAAAGAGCCGATTGTTAACTTTAGATGTTGAACCAACACGTGATTCATTAACAAACTTGTTTGGTTTTAAGTTAACTTGGTTCTTTTGTGGAGATTGTGGTTGTGACTTTGATTTCTTGTTATAAAAGTTTGATTGTTTGGGAACTTGATTCGATTTTGAACCATCTTGCTTACTTACCTTCTTTGATTCAAACCTTTTATCATTGACAGCGGAAGTCTTAGGACCTGAACCTGATTTCAGATCAGAGTTAGATTTGATCTTAGAGTTTATTTGGTTACCATGAGATGAGTTTATATCAAACGTTCTTGCTGACACAAACTTGATTGGGTTGATTTTAGACACTTTCTTTGTCACAGGTTTTACAGTTTTAGTTTTAACAACTTGAGCTTTGTTGTTGTCATTTGATGTTATGACATTTTTAACTTTTGACGGTTTTGTTCAGATTGATTGTTTGACAATTTCGATTTCTGCATCTATGCTTTTGAAACTTGAGTCTTCTTCACTATTTCCTTGTTGATCAGCTGATCAGCAACATGACTTGATATATTCTGGATCATTGTAACCCGAAAATTCTGCTTCATCCTTCACCGTTTCTGCTGGTTTAGGATTCAGTTTCGGATATTCAACAAGTTGCACCAGAATAGGATCAGATTTGTTGCTTGCTTCATCATCAGCTTCAACAGTCACACTGTCATCTTCATTTAAACTTTCGAGTAAAACTTCAGACCCTTCGGATACATATTTGCTTCTTTGAATTTCTTTGAATCTTTGTTCATTTTCAGGTGAATGATCAAATTCATTAAAGTTTTCTGGTAAAGTGTTAGTGATTGATTTAGGCATCGGTTCATGTGTGAAACCCAATCCTGTTCTGTTTTCTTTTCTATCACTTATCAACTTTGCTAGAATTGCTTTTGAACTTTTCATTTTTGTCAATTCAACCTCAGTTGCTGCATGAGTAATCTTTTCTGATTCAAAGTTTTTGGTCATTTCTTCCAATTGTTTATTTGACAATTCCAGTTCCTTCAAGGTTTTGTTCCATGATTGTTTAAGTGACAATATCTTCTCATTAGCAATTTTGTGATCAATTTTAAGTTGTTCATGAACTTGTTCATGTTTGCTTAATTTGTCACCAATTTTAAATGAATGAGTTCGATAATGTTCCACTTGTTTAATGCATTGATCAGAACATAACCAACCTTTCACATCATCAGGTAAAGGAACATAGTTAGGGGGTAATTCGATACTAACCTTTGGTTGTTCAGCAGATGAGAGAGACTCTTCAGATGTAGCCATAAGAGCAATCTCTGATTCAGATTCTTCAACTAGATTTGACTTTGCACTCCAGTCATAATCTTCAGAATCTTCACTGACACCATTAATCACTTGACCATCCACTTCTTCAGACCAGTCTTCTTCTTCGATTTCATAGACAAGTGCCAGACTAGAAGTAAGATCCGATGTAAACTGTTCCGCATAAGCACTCCAGTCGTATCAATGTTTGACACTAACCACAAGTGCTTTGGTCTGATCTTCAGGCTTTTTTCCTTCATCTTTCAGTTCTGGCATGGGAAGACTTTGATATGGTTTTTGAATGAAACGTTGATTTCTGTTCTGATAGCTTGAAGACTGCTGTGAGTTCTGACTTTGACCTTGATGCTGATTTTGTCCACTTGAACTAGCTTGACCACTATAATTCTGATTCTTAGGAGCTTTACTTTCCCTTGAAAAATGACCATAGCAGTTAGAGTTGAAGCATCTGGCCTTTGACTTGTCAAAACCAACTGTCTTGTTTGCATTTGGCTTGTAACTACGGTTCACATACGCATGTTTCTGGGTTCGGTATGCAACCATAACCATTTGCCAGTTTAAGTCCATCTCTTCAACGTCATCAGGATCCATTTCAAACAAGTCTTGAAGAACAACATCTAATTGAGTCAAATGACTACCCTGATAAGCTTGGAAGCTTGCCATAAATGCAGTAAAAGCATTCTTAGTCTCATAATCTTGTAACAAGATGTTCATGACATCTTTTACTTTAGCTTGAACTGTTGAACTTGAACTTAGGTTTTCTGCTTGAGATTTCATTTGTTGAACTTGAACTCTTGGTGGAGATTGAGGTTGAGAATAAATTGGTGAGCTTGGTAGATATGATGAATCAGTGTAGAAGCTAGCACCAACAAACAAATCACCCTCATCATCAGTTTTAGCAGCATCTTGAGCAAGCAATGTATTCTCCACTGTATTAGAAGGATTCACCACAAACTTATACTGAGCATGAGAACCTGATCTGTCAGAGTTTCTTGAACTTTCATCAATTTCAACTTTTCAATCTTTGCAATAAGAAGATCTAGGTCCATTGGAAACTTTTCTGTATGCTTCAGCAAGGTCACTGTTTGTTTCCATGAGGATGGAAGAGCACACAATAATCGATCATTCAGGTCTTGAAGATATGTTTTTGCACCAGCATTTGTCATCTCAGTTGTTAGATGCACAAATCTGTCCAACATCTGGTGTACAGATTCTCCAGCAATATGCTCAAACAGTTCTAATTGTCTCTTTAGTTTCTGCTTCTTGAGACTTCTTAACTGTTCTCCTCCTTCACAAATTGATTTCAATGCCTTGAATAATATGTAGCCAGCTTGATAGGCATCCAGTCTCGACAACACTTGAAGGAATAAGCCTTACTGTTATTCTTGACCTTTCGTAAGTCTTCACCTTGTAGATTATCTTCTGGATATGGTTCTGTCGAGTCCTTTGTGTAAGTGCTTGCACTATCAAGAGCAGTCTGAGTAGGAATATGAGGACCTTTATCAATAGACTTCCACAAATCATTATCGATAGAGCATAGATGCAATCTCATTGTCCAGTTCTTGAAATCTGGACGATTAACCAATCTTGGAACACGATTATCAGAATCATCAATAGGTGCCTTTTTAAAATTTAAAGGAAATATTTTTGTGTTTTTGTTGATTTTTGAAAAGAAACAATTAAATTTTTAAAAAAAATAAAGGCAACTAAACAATAATAATGTAAGATAACAGAGTTTGAAACAACTAAAATAAGTCACGCGGCTGAACAGTGAAATTTTGTTCTTCGCCCGTCTAAACAGTGAAATTTTGTTTTTCACTCGGCTGAACAGTGAATTTTGTTCTTCACCCGGCTGAACAGTGAAATTTCTTCTTCACCCGTCTGAACAGTCACATGGCTTGATCGGTTGCAAATCTGCAACACTTATATCTTCACCCGGCTAAATTGTATTACCCGGCTGAATAGTCACACGTCTTGATAACAATCACACGGCTGAACAGATATAACTTGACACGACAGAACTTGACACGGCTAAAAGAATCGATCACCCGGCTCAACAATTATCAAACTTTTACCCGTCTACACTTGACACAGCTAAAAGAGATAATGACCCGGCTGAAATGTAACAAGTTAATTCAGCTGTATAGTTGATCACCCCGGCTGAATAGTTACTCACCCGGCTCAACAGTACACAACTTTTACTTGCAAATTGTTGGGGTTATTTGAAGATGTCACTTTCCAAATATAAGCGAGTGAAGATATCGAGCATCATCACGAGCAAGCTCGGGTGAAGACGTTCATAATTTGTATTTGTCTTAGAATATTTGTGTAATCGGTTCATGCTTAAATGCGCGTTTGTGCTTAACTGCACGTGGTTAGGTTACATTGTAAGGTGAATGGTATGGACTATAAATACCATCACCTAGGTCATTTGTTTAAGGGGTTGCCTACATTTCATTCAATATTCCTTGTAACCTCTCCATTGATCAATACAATTCACCTATTCATATTATCATCATCTTCATCATACTTTGCATTGATCTTCATGAACATTCAAGCATCAATACGTGATCAGTGAGATTCCGCATCACTGGTTGCAAACAACATCCCCAAACAATCTCAGATCTAGATCCAAGCTCGGTTCTCTAGAACTATCAATTGGTATCAGAGCTGTTGGGTGATCTTTGATTGTTGTTGTTATTGATGGAATTTTAGCTACCATTAGCTTTGATTCATGTTTGTGTAAAGAACTGCAAAGTTTGAGATCAATTGGTGAAGATTTGACTGAGTTTTTGAAGAAATTGTTCATGTTCGTCATATTCACTGCTCAAATTTGAGATCCGAAATTTTGTTGATGTTTTGAGAAATTGATGATTGAGATATGTTAGAAATCATAATCCTAAGCCTCGTTCATAATCAAACCAATCAGATTTGTTGATTTCATTCCATATTTTGTCATTTTTGTCAAAACCCACTAGTTGTGTTCATCACAAAAAACCCAGATTTGAGTGAGATTTAGCTTGATTCAAGGTAGAAAAACTTTGAAGGAGTGTTAGAAACATCATTCCTAAGCTAATACAAGTATTGAATTGAACAAAAACAACAAAAATTGAAGAATTGATCTTATGTTCATCACAATTTTGACTTTGAAAAGTCAATCTGATATGAAGATTTGAAGAATTGATTGATATTTGCCCAGAAACTTATCATAATCTGAAGAAGAATTGAAGAATTAAGTAATTGATTCAAAGAAAATTTTTCCTAAGTGTTGATAATCTTGAAGAAATTTTCAGACGGGTGAAGAAGTTTTCAGCCGGGTAAAGAAGAAATCACTGTTCAGCCGGGTGAAAAGGAAGAAAAACACTGTTCAGCCGTGTAAACACTGTTCAGCCGGGTGAAACACTGTTCAGCCGGGTGAAGACACTGTTCAGCAGGGTAAAGACACTGTTCAGCCGGGTGAAACACTGTTCAGCCGGGTGAAGACACTGTTCAGCCGGGTGAAACACTGTTCAGCCGGGTGAAGAAACAGTTCAGCCGGGTGAAGCACTGTTTAGCCGGGTGAAGCACTGTTCAGCCGTCCCAAGTTGTTGACACGTCCAAATAGTGACCCGTCCCAAGGTTGACCTGACTCTACAGTAAAAAAAAAAAAAAAAGAAGTCGAATGCTTGCCGAAAAGAAGCAATGAACATCAGAAATGAAGCTGCAAAATCAAATGAACACTCATCCAGTGTGATCAAAGATTTGCAAGAAGAGATTCTAAAGTTGAAGAAGTTGTCTGAGATGTTCAATTCAGAGAACAACACTCTGAAAAACAAACTGCAAGAAGAACAAGAGAAGCATGCAAGTCTACAAAAAGCTCACCAATTATGTGAAGATAGACTCAAATCTCTTACACAGAATATTGATTCAATGCTTGCCGAAAAGCATAATCTGAATCTTCAACTCATGGAGCTCACTGATAAACTCAACAGATCACAATCTGATCTTGTGTTTATGAAAGAAGAAGTCGAAAAAGAAAAGTCTGTTGAAAAGAAAGATGAGAGATTAGTGCCAACCGGAATTGTTGGATCACTATCTTCTCAAGAAGAAGAAGAAAAGACACAAGAGTTTCAGTCAAAGAATAAGAAGAAGAAGGTTAGAAGAAAGAAAAGCAAAGCCAAGAAGAACAAGACAAAGGCCACTTCATCTGATTCTACACCACAGACTCCTTCTACTTCAAAGTCTCAAGATTCCGAATCCCCGAGTGATTCAAACAGTGACGTCTACTGTTTAATCTGTGACTCTGAAACTCATCATATCTCTGATTGTATCTACAGTCAAGGTGTCTTTCCTTTTGGGTCAAAAGGTGACAAGTTCAAGACTCCAGCTCCTTCAAGAAAGATTCAACAAGATTCAGAGTTCAAAGCTTCTCAGAAACAACAATCTTCAACAGCAAAGACTTCTCAGAAGAAAGGAAAGAAGTCTCCCTTCAAGGCTCATCAGAAGTACTGCGAGATTTGTGAGATGTACAATCACAAGACGTCAGAGTGCTACTACAACAAGTACTGCACCAACTGTCAGATGTACAACCACGACACAATGGAATGTTACTACAACAAGTATTGCTCTATTTGTGACATGGTAAATCACAACACATCCGAGTGCTACTACAAGCCGAGAAGGTCAGTCCAAAGAAGTTCATCATGTGCATACCCTTCCAGGTATTTTTCTAACTTTAAAAGATCTAATCATAGACATTCGTTTGATGTAAATCAACATGTCAATGATTCATGGACACCAAAGTTTGTCAAAAACAAAAAGAGAAATCATGATTTAAATGATAAAATGATTCCAATAGTGAATCAATCTTTGAATAAGAAATATAGTCAACAAAACCTGTTTTTAAATGAAATTCACAATTTGTTTGAAAATGACTATAATTACTCTTTTGACAAACAATCCATGAAAGAAGATGAAGGTACAAATTACATTGTATCATCAGAACCACCACCTGAAGGTATTCCTTGCACTTATGAGAATATCTCTTATGTTGATGAATTTGGACGACCCAAAACCGAAATGGTTTGGGTCATTACCTCTAACTGATTTGTTAGTGTGTTAGGGACAGTTATGGAGGCCGGTCAAACAAAGAAAAGAAGACCGTGGCTGATCCCTTATCATGACAAGATACCGAATCTTGTTCTTTATGTCTTCGATGCAACTGACGCCAAATGGAGTTGGAAACAACAAGGAATCATTGCAGGAATTTTTAAAAAACATTTTCAGAAAATCAAACAATGATGGCAGTGCAAGAAACAACCGATGTTTCATTTCGTCTATTTAGATTAAGTATATTGCATGCACTCTTCATACGTTGATAACATATCTGCCATTTTCTTTTCATTAAACTTTCAATTTTCCTAGAAATTTAAAAGTTTAGGGGGAGAAATCATTACTAAAAAAAATGATAAAATCAGAAAAATCCAAAAAATATGTTGAATCTACTTGCACGTACATGAGAAATGATAGTACACTAGAGTTATTCAACGCATCATTTTAAACAATAAAGACTGAAGCGTGAAAATTGATGTGCGAGACAGCTCAGACAATTACACTGAAAAAGTATACTCTTTGATGATTTAACTAAATTCTAATGAGTTTTTATGGTTGAAACATCTTAGTGCATGTGAAACGTTTATACAAATCAAATAGATATCTCGTGAAGCATCTAAATTATATCGGGTAACGATACAATCTATTCAGTGTGATGAACCGCATCGTGAGCTTTTTTGTTGTGGTATCCACAGACCTGAAGTCTCACAGGAAGTCTCTTTTGAGCTTCAAGATGCAGCAAAAGATTCCAAAATGGAACAAAAAGAGTCCCAAATGTGGACCGTCACCAATCAAATTCCAAAATGGAATTCAGAAGATTCCCAAGGGGAACAATAGGAAAAAGAAAAATTCCAAAAAGGAATTCAAAAGAAGTCCCAAAGTGGACCAAATCCAAATAGAACCCAAATTCCACACTGTTTATGATTGTAAGTGACCTGACGGGTTGAGTTGTTCTCAGGATATTTAGATGAGGTGTATAACTTTCTAATGTGCAAAGTATGGGTCACTCAAAACTTATTCTTAATTAACCTAATTGATCATCAAGAATAGAAAAAGTAAGTGTGTCACTTCGAGCTAATTGATTTGTTCAACAATTCATCACTCAATTACTTCACAATTCAAATGTCTATTTTAAAAACCGCAAAACATGTGTTGGATTAATTGCTGGTATGATCTCATTGCAGGTTAAAGATTCAGAATGTAAAGAGAAAATTCCAAAAATATCAAAAACATTGAAAAATTCAAAAACACCAAAAAGATTGTCATTTTAATCTTTTTCTTTTGTTTTGGCAGTTTAATATGTGTTATTGATGTAGGAGTTGTTCATCAAGCAATATCTCATCCGATTGAGAACTTAATCTTTACATTGATGATAAATGCACATTATTGCCTGAGTTCTAATGTTTTCCTTTGAGTTGCAGGAACAGTTTTCATTGCAGAACAAGCTTCCACGCGACTTGAAGATGTTCCTGTTCAAGCCTGATTCCAGTCCAAAGATCTCCAAGTCAGATTGTTGAGTGTTAAGAATCCTCCTCTTAATATCTCGTACACAGATCCCGTTAACCTCTAAAGCAAAAGTTGAGGGGGAGTATTCTAGGTCAAAGAAGTCTTCGCATTCTACTTCAACCGTTGAAGAAGATCCCGTTGCTGATATATAGATTCACCGGAATCTACTCTCTGCTTATTTCTTTTCATAGCCTCTGATGTTACTCAAAAGGGAGAGAAAGATGCAGATTGCTTGTTGAAAGACAAAGTTTTGATAGCATCATCTTAGGGGGAGTACTGTTGGGTCCTCTTGAAGATAATGCATACCAAAACTTTAAGTTGCTCTCTATGCTCGTCACATGAAGATTTAAGCTGATATGTCTGATTTGTAAAGTGTCATCTTAGGGGGAGTACTGTTGGGGTTATTTGAAGATGTCACTTTCCAAATATAAGCGAGTGAAGATATCGAGCATCATCACGAGCAAGCTCGGGTGAAGACGTTCATAATTTGTATTTGTCTTAGAATATTTGTGTAATCGGTTCGTGCTTAAATGCGCGTTTGTGCTTAACTGCACGTGGTTAGGTTACATTGTAAGGTGAATGGTATGGACTATAAATACCATCACCTAGGTCATTTGTTTAAGGGGTTGCCTACATTTCATTCAATATTCCTTGTAACCTCTCCATTGATCAATACAATTCACCTATTCATATTATCATCATCTTCATCATACTTTGCATTGATCTTCATGAACATTCAAGCATCAATACGTGATCAGTGAGATTCCGCATCACTGGTTGCAAACAACATCCCCAAACAATCTCAGATCTAGATCCAAGCTCGGTTCTCTAGAACTATCACAAATTCTTCACCCGTCTCGACAATTTTCCTTAAACGGCTGCACAGGACCTAATTTTTCACCAAACTAAGTCCAAAAATTGTCTAAGTTAAATTTTATCACCCGTCTAGTTCATCTTCAACCTGTTCATCATGTTTATCAACATCTTCATATAGATTTTTCTGAATTTTAACAAAAACTTGTCCAATTTGTTCAAAAATCACACACAAGCAGTGATTTATACCGATTATCAATCTTCTATATCAATCAATCCAAAACATGATCAATTTTCGATGAATTTGAACAAAAAATTGATCGGAACAGTAACTCTTAATTTCGTCTTAATTTCCTCAGATCTGATGAAAATCTGATGGAATTTGCACAATTGTTGTGAATTAGAAATGATTCCGATGATGAATCAGATCTAAAAACAGCAACATATCATTCAGATCATGATTCGAGCAATATTGATGTGTTTTTGCTTGATGAATAGCAAAGAACACACACAGTACCAACAGCTCTCATACCAATTGATAGGTTCAATTGGATCGATACTGCTCCAAATCAGAATGATCAACGTACAAACACAATAATTCAATCAGCAACACAATCCATTACTAAATAATTCTCTTGTATTGATGATCAAAGCGATAGTTGCAGTACAATCGTGCAGGAGAATACAATCACACACACAGTTCTCTCTCTAACGTGTAAATCTGTGATCTAGACTCTCTCTCTAACATTCACTAGCAACATGCTTTATGCATCAACACTTTAGGGAAAATACAAAATTAACCCTACAATATACAAACTTGTATAAACAAAGAACAAAGTAAATCTTCTAATAGGAACGAGCCCTAACACACATAAAACAACAACATTTACCTATTTAATCACAGCAAAAACAAATTAGATCAAAAAATCAAGTTTTGAAAAAATAAAAAAATTTCACATAAAATCACAACATTTACCTATATAATCACAAAAAAAACAAATTTGCACAAAAAATTAAATTTAAAAAAATCAACAAATTTTCACATAAACCACAACATTTTACCTATATTTAATCACACCAAACCAAATATTCATCAAAAAATAAACTTTTGAAAAAATCATAAAATTTCTCAAAAAAGCACAACTTTTATCTATATAATCACATCAAAACCAAACTTTTATCAAAAATAAAAAAATTTGACATAAAACAACAACATTTACCTATATAATCACAAAAAAAACAAATTTGATCAAAAAATAAACTTTTGAAAACATAAAAAATTTTCATATAAAATCACTACATTTACTTATATAATCACACAAAAAACAAATTTGATTAAAAATCAACTTTCAAAAAATCAACAAATTTTCACATAAAACCAAAACATTTTACCTATATTTAATCACACCAAACCAAACTTTTATAAAAAAATCAACTTTTCAAAAATTCAAAAATTTTCACATAATAGTGCAATATTTACCTATATAATCACACCAAAAACAAATTTGATTAAAAAATCAACTTTTGAAAAAATAAAAAAATTTCACATAAAATCACAACATTTACATATATAATCGCACCAAAAACAAATTTGATCAAAAAATTAACAAATTGTCACATATAACCACAACATTTTACTTATATCCAAACCAAACTTTAATAAAAAAACCAACTTTTGAAAAAAAAAATTTCTCATAAAACCCCAACATTGACCTATATAATCACAACAAAAAAAAATTGATCAAAAAGTAAACTTTCGAAAACATCAAATATTTTCATATAAAACACAACATTTACCTATATAATCACACTAAAAACAAATTTCCTTAAAAATATCAACTTTCAAAAAATCTACAAATTTTCGCATAAACCCACAAACTTTTACCTCTATTTAATCACACCAAACCAAATTTTCGTAAAAAAATCAACTTTTGAAAAAATAAAAAAATTTCACATAAAACCACAATTAATGTTTACCTATATAATCACACCAGAACACAAAATTGATCCAAAAATCAACTTTTGAAGAAAATCAAAAAATTTCCCATAAAATCACAGCGTTTACCTATATAATCACAGAAAATCAAATTTGAACAAAAAATCAAATTTCAAAAAATCAACAAACTTTCACATAAAACCAGGATATTTTACCTATATTTAATCACACCAAACCAAACTTTCAACAAAAAATAACTTTTGAAAAAATTAAAAAATTTCACATAAAACCACAATAATTATCTATATAATCACATCAAAACCAAACTTTCATCAAAAAATCAACTTTTGAAAAATCAAAAATTTTCACATAAAACCATAACATTTACCTATATAATAACACCAAAAACAAATTTGATCAAAAAAATCAACTTTTGAAATCATCAAAATTTTCATCTAAAATCACAACATTTACCAATATAATCACACCAAAAACAAATTTGATAAAAAAAATCAACTTTTAAAAAATCAACAAATTTTCACATAAACCTACAAATTTTTAACTATATATAATCACACCAAACCAAACTTTTATCAAAATATCAACTTTTGAAAAAATAAAAAAAATTTCACATAAAACCACAACATTTACCTATATAATCACACTAAAAACAAATTTGATCAAAAAATCTACTTTTGAAAAAAATCAAAAAATTTCACATAAAATCACAACATTTACCTATATAATCACAAAAAAACAAATTTGAACAAAAAATCAAATTTCAAAAAATCAATAAATTTTCACATAAAATCACAACATTTTACCTATATTTAAGCACACCAAACCAAACTTTCATCAAAAAACCAACTTTTGAAAAACTCAAAAATTTTCAAGTAAGTCCACAACATTTACCTATATAATCACAACAAAAACAAATTTGATCAAAAAACCACTTTCGCAAACATAAAAAATTTTCATATAAAACCACAACATTTACCTATATAATTGCACCAAAATAAAATTTGATGAAAAACTCAACGTATGAAAAAATAAAAAATTTTCACATAACCCACAACATTTACTTATATAATCACACCAAAAACAAATTTGATCAAAAAATCAACTTTAAAAAATCAATAAATTTTAACATAAAACCATAACATTTTACCTATATTTAATAACACCAAACCAAAATTTCATCAAAAAATCAACTTTTTAAAAAATAACAAGTATTCAAATAAAACCGTAATATTTACCTATATATTCACACCAAAAACAAATTTGATTAAAAATCAACTTTTGAAAACATAAAAAAATTTCACATAAAATCACAATATTTACCTATATAATCGCACCAAAAACAAATTTGATCAAAAAATCAACTTTAAAAAAATCAACAAATTGTCATACAAAACCTCAACATTTTACCTATATTTAATAACACCAAACCAATATTTCATACAAAAATCAACTTTTTTAAAAAATAAAAAAATTCCCATAAAACCCCAACATTTACCTATATAATCTCAACAAAAACAAATTTAAACAAAAAATCAACTTTCAAAAACATCAAATATTTTCATATAAAACACCACATTTACCTATATAATCACACTAAATACAAATTTGATCAAAAAAATCAACTTTCAAAAAATCTACAAATTTTCACATAAACCCACAAAATTTTACCTATATTTAATTACATCAAACCAAACTTTCATATAAAAAATCAACTTTTGAAAAAATAAAAAATTTTCACATAAGAACACAATATTTACCAATATAATCACTTCAAAAACAAATTTGATAAAAAAAATCAACTTTTCAAAAAATTGAAAAATTTCACATAAAATTACAACATTTACTTATATAATCACACCACAAACAAATTTGATCAAAAAATAACTTTTGAAAAAATCAAAAACTTTCACATAAAATCACAACATTTACCTATATAATCACAAAAAAAAAAACAAATTTGATCAAAAAATTAACTTTCAAAAAATCAACAAATTTTCACATAAAACCAAAACATTTTACATATATTTAATCACACAAAATAAAACTTTCATCAAAATATCCACTTTTGAAAAAATCAAAAATTTCACATAAAACCATAACATTTACCTATATAATGATAGTTCGAGATGAACCGAGCTTGGATCTAGATCTGAGATTGTTTGGGGATGTTGTTTGTAATCAGTGATGCGGAAAGTCACTAATCACGTATTGATGCTTGAATGTTCATGAAGATCAATGCAAGGTATGATGAAGATGATGATAATATTGAATAGGCTAAGTGTATTGAATATTGATGGTTACAAAGGATATGGAGTGAAATGCAGGCAACTCCCTTTGCAAATGACCTAGGTGATGGTATTTATAGTCTATACCATTCACCTTACATTTCACATAAACACGTGCACTTAAGCACAAATGCACATTTAAGCACGAAACGATTACACATATATTCTAACGTCAAATACAATTAATGAACGTTTTCACCCGTGCTTGCTCGTGATGATTCTCGATATCTTCACTCGCTTATATTTGGAAAGTGACATCTTCAAACAGACCCAACAGTTCTCCCCCTAAGATCTAATCACAATCAGTTGATACCACTAGATCTAGCATCAATTGGTTGAGATTTGTGACCAAAACTCACACAAACCATTATGACCCATTAACAAATGATTAATTAAGAAGATTAGTAGAAGAAGATGAATTAAGCAATTGCAACAAAGATATAACAGATCCAATTCCTCGCAAACACACAATAAGGTTCGAACTCAGTATCAAAGAGAGAATGTATTCAATAAAGTTCCAAAGAGTTATGTACAAAATGCCCTAACATAACTATTTATACAGGTCATAGTGTCGCAAGTAGTGTCGCAGACACGACACTGATAATGTCGCAGACAGTGTCGTGTCAGCAGACACGACACTGCCTGATTGCTAATTAAGGACAGACTGCATGCGACATTGTTGTGTCGCATGTAGTGTCGCAAAGACCTGCATAAAACATACAAAATAAAGCTAAAACTAACTATTACAGCGGAAACGAAATACGACTAAACTATTACAAGACAAACAAAAGTACAAATAACAACAAGGTGAAGTACCACCATATATGTGGTCAACAATACTCCCCCTAGGGAGGTACTTCACCTGTTGGGTCTCCTTCTTCAGCTCCAGCTTTTGCAGCTCCAAACATTTGAGTCAGCTCACGAACATCTTCATTAAGCTCTGCTTGTTTTTGAATCTTTTCTGTAAGCTCCTTCACTTCTGCCCTAATCCCACGAGCCCTGTTTGCCACTCTCTCAAACAAAGCGGCTTCTTTTCTGGTATCAGCTCCGGCTCCAACCCTAATAGAATTCTCGCATAATATTTTCAAATCATCGTCCGCGAATCCAAAAACCTCCATTGGGTCAAACAGTCTCCACTCAGTTCCATCTTTTATACGTACAACCGCCTCCCCCGTCTGATTATCATAGAACCATTTTTCAAATTCTTGCAGTCTCGACGGGCTTGGATCTGGAACTCTCACCCTCAACACAGTCTTGATTGGCTTCATTTTATGTACAATCTTTCCTTTTCCCGTTACCCAATCCAGATCCTTCTTTGACCGTTTACGCTCCAATTTATTATAGCCGAAACTCACAAAATTATCTTTCAATCCCGCCTGGATTTCTTCTTCCAAAAGCTTTGCACGATCATTTTGATCTGCATTAATTAATGGTAAAACCGCCAAACGCCTCAAATCCCATTTTGGAAGGGTTTTGAAGTTTTTGCGGTTACTGATATAACTGATCCCTCCTCCCCTTCTTTTAATCATGAATTTGTGTAGCTCCATATTGTATTTCCAGCTGAAAATCTTGTTGTCTGTGTCTTTGGGGGCAGGGGCATCCATGTTTTGAAATAGAGGTGTGACGTATTCAGGTTCATCAACCTTCTTGAACCAATCTGATTTGTCTAATTCGAATACGTCACCCTCGGCTCCACTCCTCTGAGCCACATATATCATCTCCTTCTCATCTATTTCATAAAATTCCGGTTCTAAATCGTAATCCACCAGTTGCACCTCCTCCTCTTCATTAACAATCTTCATATCAGTCTCCTTTCCTGCTTCAGCCACAACCTCATCTCCTGCTAAGTCAGCATCAACATCGAAACAGAAATCATCAGTAATTTCTGCTTCTTTGGCAATATTGCACGCACCAGCACCGCTGAAACCAGCAAACGCTTTTCGGCTCTTAGCAACTTGTACCATCTCCTTTAATGTTGAGTATTTTCCAATGTTAACCATCTCGTTAATCTCATCCTCCGTCTCTACGTTCCTAATCTTTACCTCCTTCTTTACCTCATTCAATTCTGTTAACAACTTCTTGATAAGAACTTGTTGATCCAAAACGATCCTCCTCAAATCATCCATTTCAGACTCCCTATGCCTCTCCCTCTCTTCAGCATTTATCAATTTTTTTTATCGAGCTTAGCTCATTTGCGAGCGACGTATTCACTCCTCGAATCACGTCCTCGTCAAGCCCAGCAAAACCTTTATTCTCCGTCTTGAATGTTTTTGGTACCGTCTCAGACACCTCTAGTTCCTTTCCTTTTCTCCTACTGACATCAGTATCAGCAGCATCAGCAACCTTTCTCTTTTTCTTACCTTTTGATTTGGCAATTTCGGCTTCAATCTCGTCGATCTGTTCTTCAAATGGAACCGTCCTCTTACCAACAAACTTCTTTCTCTTCTTTATATCATCCTTGATTTTGTCTCTGAGCTCATCAAATCTCTTCTCCTCTGAAATCTTGAGTTTTTCAATATAGTCCCACCGCTCATCAGTATATATGTTTCGGAAAAGATAAGTTATCTTTCCTGAAACATCATGTCGGGGAGTGGAGCAATCGGCAAAGATTCTAACATTCATCTTTGTCAGTACCAGAGGATCACCTAACTTCTGTAGACCCGGTTTTAGCTCATCAATAAAGATTTGAATAAATCTCGGGTAAAGCAACCATCTATCCTTCCTTTCAGCGGAGATGTTTTCAATCATATACTCAAAGATCATCTGAGGAATGTTTGCTTTGTCCCCTCTGCAAAGATTCAACATTGCTCGAGCCTATTCGAAGTTTAAACGATCAGTTCCACCCTTCCGATGGTCTAAGCATACAATAATTACGTGTGCAATAAATCTCCATTCTCTCGATAGAAACGTCTTCTTGATTTCCCTTCGTTCCAAATACTCAGTACCTTCATACCCAATTTCCAGGAAACCTTCGTGTACGTCCTCCAGACTTAGTAGCATTGGTGAACCAATGTCATGTTCCATTCTCAACATTGGAGCAATGGAATTGACAGTGAGCATAATGTCCTCCCCCGAAACCCTTGCTCTAATCTCCGCAGGTTTGGCGTTGAGGTTGTATGTGGCAGATTCCCAGAAATCTTGGATGTGCTGTTGATCAATGATCACATCCTTCGACACAACATATGCTATAGGGGACGCCTTCAACCAGGAAATAGCATCGCAAAAACCGACTGACTTCGGGTCCCTATCATTGAGATAAGCGACCACGTTTGACCGTTTGTCAAACTTCATTGGCTGCGGAGGCTCGGGATCCATTTCTATACCTGAAACATAAGCCGGAAATTGATAAGTGACCAAATGAAAATTAATAAAGGAAAATAATAATAATAAAAAAATAAAAAAATAAAAATAAAAACATAGTGTCGCAGATGTGCGACACAGTAGTGTCGCACCAGTGTCGCAGAAGCAGCAACAGTGTAATGTCGCAGCAGCTGGTCATGAACAACGACACAGCAATGTCGCCGTATATCAAGCCTCCGACACTACCACAAAACATGGCCAGCATAACCTTGGTAGTGTCGCAGACTAGTGTTTGAACTTTCGTTCATTGTCGCAATAAGAACATTAGTGTCGCAAGAAGAACAGCGGACACCCAACAGTCACAATCCCCAAAAACATATCAGATCAAAACCAAAAGCCAATACAAGACAGACGAAGGTTCAAAACATTAAGGAGAGTAATACTTACCGTTTGAAATCAACAGAAACGCCCAAAAATGATGGATTTGAAGTGAGTGTGTGTTTTAGGGTTTTTGGTCGCCGTTAATGTCGTGGGAAATAATATTTTGAAAAATGACCGTTTGATCCAAATCAGATAAATATGAAACACGACGTAGTGTCGCATTATCGACACTATAGTGTCGTATGTATAGTGTCGCATACCCGACACTATAGTGTCGCAAGTTGATAATTTTGAAAAAATTATTATATATATTTATTTTCTTTTTTTTTATTTTTTTTAAGAAAAATAATGAAATCAAAACCATTTAATTTACAAATATTTTAAAATAGTGTCAGGCCAAACAAATGAAACAGATCTAAAACAAACATTCTTTTGAACCACGAGTCCGTTAAGATGAATCAAGTCAGAAACATCGAATGAATCACGAGGAGATCAGATAATGGATATCAAGCAGTCATCTGAAGATATAGAGATTTCATAAGATTGACAGTATGTTTGTCCATTTAAACCCATGCCTTATTCTTTTCGACGAACAACCTGTGATGATGTTATCATGTTTTGGTTTGATTAGAAGAAACTCAGCAACTCAGTTTCCACAGACATCTTGGTAAAGAAACTTGTCCTATCATCAGGTTTATAGAGCAATATGATTGACTTTGATTGAATTTCAAGAATCAAATTTTGAATATTGATCAATTTATGAGCCTCTTTTGACATTCTGCATTTTTGCATTTTTTTGGGAGTGGAGCTTGTCAACAATGATTCTTTTGAACACATTGCGACTTATTATTTAGAAACAGTAAATCGTGCTATATATGATTTAGATCTAATCACAATCAGTTGATACCACTAGATCTAGCATCAATTGGTTGAGATTTGTGACCAAAACTCACAAAAACCATTATGACCCATTAACAAATGATTAATTAAGAAGATTAGTAGAAGAAGATGAATTAAGCAATTACAACAAAGATATAACAGATCCAATTCCTTGCAAACACACAATAAGGTTCGAACTCAATATCAAAGAGAGAATGTATTCAATAAAGTTCCAAAGAGTTATGTACAAAATGCCCTAACATAACTATTTTTACAGGTCATAGTGTCGCAAGCAGTGTCGCAGACACGACACTGATAATGTCGCAGACAGTGTCTTGTCAGCAGACACGACACTGCCTGATTGCTAATTAAGGACAGACTGCATGCAACATTGTAGTGTCGCAAAGACCTGCATAAAACATACAAAATAAAGCTAAAACTAACTATTACAGCGGAAACGAAATACGACTAAACTATTACAAGACAAACAAAAGTACAAATAACAACAAGGTGAAGTACCACCCTAGAGTCTAGATCACCAATACACTGAAGAGAGAGAAAGCGAGTGTGTGTGATTGTATTCTCCTGCATTTTGTACTGCAACGATTTTGCTTTGATCATCAATACAAGAGAATTATTTAGTAATTAATTGTGTTGTTGATTGAGTTGTTGTTTTCGTACTTTGATCGTTCTGATTTATGGCAGTATCGATCCATTTGAACCTATCAATTTTTCGTGTTTAAGATTTACTTTGTTCTTATTTTGTACTAGTTTGTACAGTTTAGGGTTAAATTTGTATTTTCCCTAAGTAGTGATGTATAAAGAATTTTGCTAGTGTGTGTTAGAGCTAGAGTCTAGATCACCAATACACTGAAGAGAGAGAAAGCGAGTGTGTGTGATTGTATTCTCCTGCTCTTTGTACTGCAACGATTTTGCTTTGATCATCAATACAAGAGAACTATTTATTAATGAATTGTGTTGTTGATTGAGTTGTTGTTTTCGTACTTGGATCGTTCTGATTTGTGGCACACTGCAACAAAATCGGGTTTTTAGTACGCCCAAAAGTGTCCTATAATGTTACTTTATAGGACCTTTCATTTAATAGGACCAATAGTAAAAGCGTTTCATGTAAAGGGGTCGTAATAAGTCCAGGGGTTTAAAAAGCGTCCTAATATCTCAAATAAGATTATGAAACCAATTTTATGGTCGCATAATATGTTTATGAACAATTCAAAAAGCGTCCTAATAAAAACATATAATGACAATTTTACAATGTTTTAATATGTGGCTACTTACTTTTAATCTTATGCTACACGTACAAGCGTCCTTCAAAATTAATTTATAGGACCCTTATAATGTAACACTATAGGTATTTTAGTACCAAGAAAATGGTCCTAATATCCCAAATAAGATTATGAAACCAATTATTTTATGGTCATAAATATGTCTAGCTATGAACAACCCAAATAGCGTCCTAAAAACATATTAGGACACTTTTACAATGTTGTAACAAGTTTAATAGGACAAAGTCCTAACAAGTCATATGATACAACGCTTTCTTAAACATCCACACACAGTTTTACGATATGGTTATGGACATCGAATGAAACAATAAAAAGACCATCAATCTATAAGACCCTGATAGTTATTGTGTATATAAAATAAATTAATATAATGAAAGAAATAAAACTTTATTATATATCAAATAAGCTTTTTCATAACAAACCACTAAATATAAATAAGTTAAAACATTATCCAACTTAAAGTCTTGTAACATTTAAAAAAGAAATTAAAAGCATAAAAGAAACGATCAACATAAAATCCAAGTCCTCAATGCGTCCTCAATCATCACGAACTACCTACAAATAAACCATCCATGTATAAACATTAAGTTTCATGTTATTAAAGTTATTCGTATCTCATCACTATTACAAAATAAAGCTTTTGCTACTAGGTTTAGGGTGGCAAAATGGTAGCAATTGCCTTGAAGTTAACATTTCCATCAATTTTCACAAAAGGATAAATTCAAGTATGTCAAATTTGCATCTTTTGAAATAGAAGCACACACCTTAGCATAAGTATGCCTTTTGTAATTTGCTTCTTGATCCAACCGGTTGACTTACCTAAAGTTAAACGTTCATAGGATTAATCCATAAGTTTTAACACACAATATTATAAACAACATACAGGTTAAACGAACAAAATATGAAATTTAAAATTTCGCTATTCATTTGGTAAGAGATCTATAAAAGATTCAAGTTTTCGAATGTGAAATTACCCAAACATCAAGATAGTTCACGTTCCTGCATTTCCTCCATAAACCTCATAGACCTTAATTTCAGCTTTGGAAATTCATCAGTTTTATGAAGTTAAATGCTAAACTTTCTAGCAGTAATAATCATATCTTCATCTATGAGTTTCTGAATTATATCTGCATATACAACTTAAATAAGTATAAGGACACATTAATAGGTAGGATGACTATAAAAATACAAGTTATCCTATTAACACAAATTATTCATACATTTCATATATGATATATCTAAATATCATTTAGTTTCATGCAGATATATAAATTAAATAGGTATAAGGTCACATTATTTGATACGCTAACAATTAAACCACATGTTATACTATTAACACAAATTATACATACATGTCATATATCTAAATATCAATTAGTTTCATACAGATGGAGCTCAATAGCAATTAGTTTTATATTATTTGTAAGCTTTCAAAGATTAAAACAAATATACGTATCTCGTACTTACAATTAAATACATCAAAGTCAATACGACATCTTGGTGCTGCTCAACATACACATATACAAGCATTTTAACATTGTTTTTTCATTCACTTAAGCATACATACATACCATATCTATCTGTATACGCAACCATATATATACAATCATGAAAACAACTGTTGTTGTATCTATATCTCTACATACTTAGCATAAGACACTTCTAATTCGCATACATATATGAACTCATGTCCAGTACATCATATATACACTTAGTTTACGACCCACCATAAAACCTTACGGTTTCAATATTGTGACTCAAACAAAACCACTACCGCCACTCAGTTAAGTTCATAGATGCCTCGTATACATTCGTATACCCAAACTGACTTTAAACGAAACCAGAACGTGATCCGAAACTAAAACCGTACGAACTTAAATGAAGAAGGAAAGTGACGCAAAACGTACCGGAATGCTCGCGTAAGGGTGAAGAAGTTCGTTGGGTGATCGCTAGCGTGCTCGATGGAGTTGCAGGTGACCGGAAACAGTGCAGGCGGCCGGAATCGTGAAAACGGCGATTAGAGGAGTTAGGTTTGACGGAGGTACGGGTGATGGAGAATGAACGTGAGCTTGGGTTTTGATATATTTAAGTTTTGTTAATTTGCATACTAGATCCTTTAACTTTGTTTAACTAATTAATTTCAACTTTTATAATTTGCGTACTAGTCCATAGAGATTATAATTTATTTCAACTTCTGTAAAGGTTAAAATTATAAAATCCAAGTGTCAAGTGTCCTATTAAAATATGTTATGTTAAAACTCTAGCAAATAAGCATCCTACAAAACTAATGTTTTATGACTCAAATATCAGGTATCCTATTACGATGTGTTATTATACAACCACAATGATTAAGCGTCCTATAAAGTTAAAGTTATAATACCCAAGTATCAAGGGTCCAATTAACTCATGTTCTAATATGACTTCAAATAGAAAGGGTCCTATAACACTGAACATATAAGACTAAACTATAAAGTGTCCTATTAAGTAATGTTATAATAGAACCTTATTTGATCCGGTGTCCTATTACATTCTAACATAATGGTACACCAACAACTCAATGTCTTAAAAAGTTACTTTATTAGGATCTACATTCTAAGTGTTTTATTAAGTTATATGATAATAGGACCCCAAAGAACCATCCATCCTATTAAATAGCTTTTTAGGACACCGGTTTAGTAACGTATATTATAAAAGGACCCCAAGAGTACATTCGTCCTGATAAATAGTTTTTAGGACCATATTTTACAAGCGTCTTACACAAAAGGTCCTAAAAAGCCATTTTTGTTGTAGTGGCAGTATCAATCCAGTTGAACCTATCAATTGGTACTAGATTTGTTGGTACTGTGTGTTCTTCGTTATTCATTAAGTAAAAACACATCAATACTGCTCAAATCATGATCTGAATGATTTGTTGCTGTTTTTAGATCTGATTCATCATCGTAATCATTTCTAATTCACAACAATTGTGCAGATTCCATCAGATTTCATCAGATCTGAGGAGTTAAGAAGAAAAGTGAAAAATACTGTTCGATCGATTTTTTGCAGAATTCACAGAAAAATACTGTATAATCGGTATAAATCACTGCTTGTTTGTGATTTTTGGACGATTTGGAAAAGTTTTATTAAAATTCAGTAAAATTTGTATGAATATGTTGATGAACATGATGATGAACAGGATGAAGATGTACTAGACGGGGGATTAATTTTTACTTAGACAAATCTCTGGACTTAGTTTTTGAACAAATTAGGTTCCTGTGGTGCCGTGTGAAGTAATTTTGTCTAGACGGGTGAAGAATTTTCAAGTAAAAATTGTGCACTGTTGTGCCGGGTGAACAACTGTACAGCCGGGTGAAAAACATTTACCTGTGTTGTAACTATTCAGCCGTGTCATCAACTTTCTATACGGGTGACAAATTTTGAAGTTACCATACAGCCGGGTCATCTTGTCACTGTTCAGCCAGGTCATTATTTTTCTGTCGTGTCAAAGTTCTTTAATTTAGGTGTATAAGGTAAAGTGTATGTAATTTAAATATAACCTTATCATATGTCGTCAAAGGTTGTATTGTAATTGTATACCATCCGTACATGGATTTTATGGGTTCAGTCAAGCATAGTCTTGATATCAGAGCGTTATTTAGAGATGGATGTTTGTTTCAGATGAATTTGTATTGATTGGTTCATCACTTTTGTGTGTCCTTTTTGGGTATCACCGACATGGCGGATTTTTGCTAGGATCATCGTGTACCTGTAAATTCATCATTACGTTGCGCACCCGTAATCGCCAATTTACCTTACACAATCACCCCAGTTTGCCTCCCATCGGGTACATTAATCTTACGTTTTGTAATGTTCTTTGGTTTACATCCATCCATATGGTATTGCTATCCGATGTTAAGTATTGAATGTGTATAAGTGTACGATAAACCTATAAGTAGGAGGCAACTATACTACATTTGTATAGGACACTAACAGACTATCAGTGTGATGTATCAATGGGTCGCATGTATCAGGTATAGTGTAAGTTCATAATAAGTGTAAGACTACTAGTACAAACACGTCTGAGTGTACAATGAGCATAAGCAGTGATAATATCAAATCAAGTAGATAGCACGTAGTGGATCACACAAAAAGTGACATGTTACAACTAATAATATGTCTCATATTAAGTAACATGTTATAAGTGACGTATAATAGCACATAGTAGATCGCATAAGTATTAATTCAAGACCTCACTATGAATGAGTTTCTGGACAAAACTGATAGGTTCAATTGGATCGATATTGCTGCAAATCAGAACAATCTAAGTACACAAACACAATTCAATCAACAACACAATCCATTACTAATAATTCTCTTGTATTGATGATCAAAGCATAAAAGTTGTAGTACAAATGTGCAGGAGAATACAAATCACACACACAATTCTCTCTCTAACGTGTAATTGTGATCTATACTCCCTTTCTAACATTCTCTCACAACATGCTTTATGCATCAACACATTTAGGGAAAATACAAAATAAACCCTAAACTATACAAACATGTATAAAATAAGTACAAAGTAAATCTTAACTAGAAACAAGCCCTAACAGTACTCCCCCTAAGATTTAACTTTGGACTTCAAAAATCTTCATCAGTTTTCAACCTTTGCTTTCCAGCTTCAATCTCTCACCAATCTTCAGGTTCGTCTTTAACATCTAGCAACGGCTTTCCTTTGTATTCTTCTTGTTCTTTCAAAGCCTCCTCAATACACGATTTGAACTTCTCAGCAATCTTTGCTTGTCTCGGCTTTGATTCATTTGTAATAATATTACAGTCCTTCATTCTTTTCAGCGTGTCCAAGGAAATACCTGCAAAGTCAATGTTAGCATAAAACTCGTACGGTTTCTTCCTTCCTTTGACCTTCACTTCTAATGTACCCTTAGACGTCACTCTCATATATTCGATCTCGGGCATATCAATCTTCACAAGGTTAGCATTAAGCAATGCCTTCCTTAATCGAATTTTCTCTGTGGCAGCTCCAATCACCTCTATCATAATCACAAATAATCCTCTGTCATTTTCAGCAACAGGATCTTTCAGCTTCTCCATCTTAAGGTTGCGCAGATAGTCGATGCAGGATGGGTGTAGTAGTTTCAGCTCAAACGTACTAAATAATGTGATCATTTTTTGATCCCAATCATCCAGATTTCGAACCAACTTCAGCTCATAAGTCTCTTGATTGTAGAAAACTTTTAGAATGGGCTTCGTTGCTTGCGAACCATCTATTACCTTAAAACCCGGATCTGTCTCCTTGTCAAAATACTCATCAGAGAATTCTTCCAAGTACATGTCTCGCAATATCAACTTCTTCTGTTTCTTCATCTTTGTATCCAAATACACTTTATCTTCTTGTTGTCCTGGAAACTCCAAAAACTTTGGCATGCGGCTGATCCCGGCATCCAACAACATAACACATTTATCACCACGCTCTGCTCGCGTGTGATTAATTAACCTCAACTTGTGTAATTCTTTCAGATCTTGAACCAGCAATTTGAAGATACTAGAATAATAGTGATACACATCGCATAACCCATTTACTCTCTTGATCAGAAACGCATCAAAAACCTCATCATATTTCCAAGCAATGATCTTCACTTCTTTGGACTTTTCCGGCACGATCATTGAATCAAGTAGTTCAGCAACAGACTAGCCCTTACTCAGCAGTGATATGACAATATCACCTGCTGTGGCAGATTTGTGCCATGATTCTCGTACTTCCATTGGAATGTTGTAAGACTTCATCTCGCTCGGAAACATGTCAATAAGTTCCTTCCTCTTCTTATGCGCATCTTCGGGCAATGCCATCAAAGGTATCTCCTTAGGTTCAAGCACTTTGTATCTTTTGGTCAACTCATAATACTGTGGATTATTGTAATCCAAGAAGAACATACGGTTATGCATATTCTCAGTCTTCTGAAAGCTCACCACAATTTTCTTTAACGATTCTCATTTCAACCTCTTTAAAGTCTTGTATGGATAGTGCCTTGATTGCAACCATTGACGCATGTCAGTGGTAGACATGTCCTCAGGATTTTGATGATAAAGTTCTTCCGGGGGAAGATCATCAATATTTAAACTTTCTTGGAGCGGCGTCCACTCACCCATTTCTACTAAAAACTCCTTTTCATCAGCCACCACTTTGTCTTGCGCATTCACACACTTTTCATATTCCTCATTTATTTGACTGACTGTAAGTCCATTCAAATAAATATGATTGTACTTCATCTTCTCCAAATATGCAAATCGCTCTTCAAGATCAATAGGTATGTCATCATCAGGATTAGCTTCTGGCTCAGAATCTGTAAAGTCAATATCATCCAAATCATCCAATGCTTCTATCATTGGTGCAGTTTCAGTTTGAATCGGCTCAAACTGAAATGCTTCTTCAATAACAGTCTCCGTCACTTTCTCATCTTCTTTAACAATCTCAGCCACTTTAACCACTTCGGGCACTTCAGTTGCCATTACAGACTCAGATTGAATCGGCTCAATCTGAACTGTTTCATCAGTCCTAGCTTTCTTTGTAATGACATTTTCTTCCACAATCTCTGGTACAGCATCCAGTTTACGTTTTCCCTCGGCTTTGTCAAGACTGACAAGATCAGCAGCTTCATCGGGAATAGGGACAGATTCTACAATTGGTTCTGTCACAGTTTTAGATCGCTGTGATCTAGTTTGATAAACTGTGACGTCCCTAGGAATCTCAGACACTCCAACGTCCTCTTCAACCACAAAATCTTTGTCAGATTCAGAACTCACCGGCTCTTTTTCTTTCATCCATTTTTCCAAAACCTCCTTTTCCGCACGTAAAGTGTTGCACTCTGCTTGCAACTCTTCATAATCGGCTTTCAGCATTTCATGATCAGCATCTAATACTTTAAATGTTTCCAAATTCTTCTGATGAATAGCCCAAAACTCTTCCAGTCTCTTTTTCTTCCTTTCATTAGATGCTTTCAATAACGCATTAGCATCTAAGAGTTTGGGTATCATCCTTTCAAAATGAAAAACTTTATCTTCTTCTTCATTCAAATTAACACTTGAACCAACTTTAGGTGAAGACTCCTTTGGTTGTTCAACGTGTTCAGCTGCTTTGGAGGATGTGGCAACATTTACTGGTTCGGAAACAATCATACAATCATCAGTATCATCAATTGTCTGTGCCACAGTCTCCACTTCAGCTACAACTTCTTGTGCAATTTGAACTATATCAATTTGTTCAGGCACACTCACATTTTCATACATACTCGGCTACTCTACAACCATAGGATCAACCACAGCCTTAGATCTTCGTGATCTGAAATAATGTACTGTGATATCCTTAGGAGCATCAGCCATAATATCTTCAACTACTTTCACAACCTCAACAGTTTCATCAACTTCAACAGTTTCAGTCATACCCGGTTCAGCAACCTCAACATTGATCTCTACATCTTCTTGTATATGCTCTGCCTCCTCAGGAACTGATTCAGCACTGTCTTCTTCAACAACATCGTCATTTTCACCACCACCATCACTATCACCATCACTATCATCAGAGTCACCATAATCTGATTCTTCTTCTTCTTCTCTTTCAGATTCAGACTTGAGGGCATCAGGCAATTCATCAATTAGCTCTTCTGGATTTACCACTTCTCCTTGAGAAATGTGATGATACACTTCTCCTATGTCTTCATCATTGTTTGATATATGTAGCATATACTCAAACATTTGTACCTCTGCAACATTTCCAATACTCATTTTCCTATAGGAAAGAGCATTCATATCCTCAGTCACCAATAAATCTCCATTTACAGCTTCTTCACGTATGATTGGATGTGCAATGTTGATCATCAGTTGCAGGAATCTTGGGTACATCAAGAACTTGAACCTCTTGCCTTTTACCAAGTTGAAAACAAAACCCTTCATTATCCACTTCGACATGTTGAAAGGCTTGTTCTCAGCAATTGCAACAATAGGTGATGCAATGTCAGAAGGAAAATTGTCAAACCCAGCACTTCTCCTAGACATGCACTGCTGGATGACATAACACAATAGTTTCTATTTCTTTCCCAATCTAGCTCGAACAAACTGCTGCTTTGGAAATATGGGAGGATGACCCATATTGATAAAACACGCCTGACACTCAGCAGTTGTTAGCTCATCTGTAGCACCAATCTCATCATCATCTGTTCTCAGAGCAGTTCGGATAGATTCTTCAGACACAGTTAATTGTAACTGTCTGGTGATGTTTTCTCTAACCACACTAACTCCAGCTTCATCAGTCAACACCTCAGCAGTCCTCCAGTAGCTTTTGATCAGTCTTGCATATACAATGGGTTTGGCACACATTGCATTTACATATTTCGTTCTTTTCAGGAATCTGATCATGTCTCTATACCCTTCAGCTTCTGGTATAGATTCATCCAGACAAGCAACAAGATTGTGCTTTGGCTCAAACTTAAGATCATTCATCTGTTTTGACAAAACAAGACATATGTGTTAGACTTTTCATTCATAAATAACAACATTTGCATAAGTATTTAAACATAAAGTTACAATGTAAAACAGTCACATAATCATATTATCACCTAAGTTAATCTAACAATCTGATTTTCATCATTTTGATCAACACAACTTTGGGAATCAATGATCATACAACATTTTTACACTTAACAATTTAAACACTTAAAATACACAAATCCGAAATTTGTATGATGAAATTGTTTAACATGTTTTTAGTTCAGTTTTAGCATCGATTTGTCACACACAAACAGATAAATCATCAGGTTAATCTCAAACATCTAAACATTCAAAAGTTCATCAATGGCGGTTCGATAGTGACATGAAATTTTCAGTTGATTCAGTTGATTTTAGACGATTTGATGCAAATTAATGAATGATTATTGATGATCGACAGTTATTACACCTAGTACAACATTCGATTTAAGTTTTAACACTCAAAATCAAAGTGTCGATTCAATGGTCCAATTACTGTTCATCATCATTTTTCGTTTTTACGATCAATCAGCAGGTTTATCAGGTCGAATCATGTAAAGTATACCTTATTCAATCAATACAACTTGTTACAAAACAATCGATTGAATATGGTAAGAGCGATTTGAGGTACAGGGGATTTGCTTGATAATGTTTGTGAAAAATTATAAGTGATTATGAAGAGGTGGGTATTTATATGATTGAAAATTAGGTCAAACTTAATGAGACGGGTCAACAATTTGGGACGAGTAAACAATTTTAGCCCAATAAGCCTGGACGGGTCATGCATTGTTGAGCCGCGTCAAGCACTGTTGGGACGGGTCACAGTCTTGGGACGGGTCACAAACCTGGACAGGTCAACATTCAATCATGTGAAACACTTAGACGGGTCAATCACTGTAGAGACGGGTCAAGTACTGTAGGGACAGGTAAGAGTTAGGAACAACTACACCTGTTTTGGTTTTATCCATCACCCGGTTGCATAGTAGTCTTTTAAACATCACCCGGCTTGCACAATAACTTCATGTTCATTACACGGCTGCATAGTGATACTCTTTCATCACCCGGCTGTATAGTGACAACTTTTCTACATCACCCGGCTGTACACTTGTCATACTTACCCGGCTGCACAGTGTTCTTCACTTACATGGCTGTATAGAATCTTCATTCTATTACCCGGCTGTACAGTGTCAACACTTCATCACCCGGCTGCATAGCAACTTACAACTTTCTCACCCGGCTTCCTTTTCTTCTTTCACCCGACAACCTTCTTTCAATCAATCACCCGGCTGATATCAACACCACTTCATTACCCGGCTGAATAGTGACTTATTCATTACCCGGCTGAATAGTTAAGTCTGATATCTTCACCCGGCTGCACACTTGGACGATTTTACACTTTTCTCCGTCTGTTGACTTTTCAATTGCATTTATTGCACCTGCAAACATTCTCGACATATTAATTAGACAAGACATCCTTATTAGGGTTTGTCACATTAATAATCACAAATATTAACTAGGGCAACAATTTTAAGTCACATAAAATCCATTTTTCATTTTCTTACAAAAAAATGTTTTTGCACAACCAATAGTTATATATCCCGAAGCATTTTTCTAAAAACACATCACAAGACCTTAGGTTTGTTTTTAACATATCCAATACATTTGCTTTCACTGACCACATGATCCGTACATTCAACACACTTATTTCAGATATTTTTGGCTTTTTGTAAATATTTTTCTTCTTCAATTTATTCTCCCCTAAACTTGAAATTTCTTGAAATTTTTAAGTTTAACAAGGATGTCTGTTGGGGTTATTTGAAGATGTCACTTTCCAAATATAAGCGAGTGAAGATATCGAGCATCATCACGAGCAAGCACGGGTGAAGACGTTCATTAATTATATTTGTCTTAGAATATTTGTGTAATCGTTTCGTGCTTAAATGCGCGTTTGTGCTTAACTGCACGTGGTTAGGTTACATTGTAAGGTGAATGGTATAGACTATAAATACCATCACCTAGGTCATTTGTTAAGGAGTTGCCTACATTTCATTCCATATCCTTTGTAACCTTCATATTTGATCTAATACAATTCACCTATTCATATTATCATCATCTTCATCATACTTTGCATTGATCTTCATGAACATTCAAGCATCAATACGTGATCAGTGAGATTCCGCATCACTGATTGCAAACAACATCCCCAAACAATCTCAGATCTAGATCCAAGCTCGGTTCGTCTAGAACTATCAATTGGTATCAAAGCTATTGGGTGATCTTTGATTGTTGTTGTTATTGATGGAATTTTAGCTACCATTAGCTTTGATTCATGTTTGTGTAAAGAATGCAAAGTTTAAGATCAATTGGTGAAGATTTGACTGAGTTTTTGAAGAAATTGTTAATGTTCGTCATATTCACTGCTCAAATTTGAAATCTGGAATTTGTTGATGTTATTGAGAAATTGATGATTGAGATATGTTAGAAATCATAATCCTAAGCTTCGTTCATGATCAAACATCACTGAATTGTTGATTTTGATCCATATTTTGTCAAATTGTCTCAAAACTCACTTGTTGTGTTCTTCATCAAAAATCCGGATCTGAATGAGATTTAGCTTGTTTCAAGGTGTAATACTTTGAAGGATTGTTAGAAACATCATTCCTTAGCTAATACGAGTGTTGAATTGAACAAAAACAACAAAAATTGAAGAGATGATCTTGTGTTCATCATAATTTTGACTTTGAAAAGTCAATCTGATATGAAGATTTGAAGAATTGATTGATATTTGCCCAGAAAAGTATCATAATCTGAAGAAGAATTGAAGAATTGAGTGGTTGATTGAAGGAAATTTTCCTAAGTGTGCTACAACAAAGGCTGAAACGTCGCTACAGTGCATGACCCGTCTCCACAGTACTTGACACTGTTCAGCCGGGTGAAAGAAGAAAAACACTATTCAGCCGGGTGAAGTTACTGTTCAGCCGGGTGAAGCACTGTTCAGCCGGGTGAAGCACTATTCAGCCGTGTGAAGAAGAAAAATTCACTTTTTAGCCGGGTGATAGAAGGAAATCACTGTTCAGCCGGGTGAAGCACTGTTCAGCCGGGTGAAAAAATGTTCAGCCGTCTCAATTGTTGACCCGTCTCAATTGTTGACCCGTCCCAACATTGATCAAAAAAAAAAAAATGTCAACGGGCATGTTAACCGTGATCCAAAATTTCATTTTTGAAACAACATATCTTCAAGTTGCATAAGCATGTGATCAAAAGAGAAGAGACTTTCTTGAACATACAAAACTCGCACTTGTGACTCAAACAAATTCTCATGAAAATCATGATGAAGAAGAAGAATATGATTGGAGTGAAAACAATGATGTTGTTTCCATTCAAGAGATTGAAAAGAAAGATAAAGAAATTAGCAACTTGTCAGAAACCATTACAAAGCAAGATGAGACAATTGCTCAATTGAAATCAGAAATGGAGAAATTGATGTCTAAAAAGGAATCCGAGAAAGATGTTCAGAGTTCATTTGTTGAAATGCCTGTCAATGTAAGAGAAAAGATGTGCACCAAAGAATGTTTTCAACAATGTGAACACTACAGAACATATTCTTACAGGATTTGGGATAAATTCCAGGATGAAGAGAAAAGGCACAAGAATCTCCAAGAACAACACAAGACATCAGAGCACAGAATCACATCTCTTGAAGTTTCACTCAAGCAAAAAGAAAAAGAAGCAATGAACATCATAAACGAAGCTGCAAAATCAAATGAACACTCATTCAGTGTGATCAAAGATTTGCAAGAAGAGATTACAACATTGAAGAAACTCTCTGAAATGGTTAATTCAGAAAACATCAGTCTGAAAACCAAGGTTCAAGAAGAACAAGAGAAATTCAAAAGTCTTCAAGAAAATAACCTGTAAATAGACTCAAATCTCTTACACAGAATGTTGATTCAATGCTTACTGAAAAGCATCATCTGAATGTTCAAATCATGGAGCTTACTGACAAACTGAACAAATCACAATCCGATGTTGTGAAAATCAAAGAAGAAGCTGAAAAAGCAAAGTCATCCGAACAAGAAAAAGAGACATTAGTGCCAACCGGAATTGTTGGATCACTATCTTCACAAGAAGAAAAGACAGAAGAAGTTCAGGCAAAGAAGAAGAAGAAGAAGGTTAGAAGAAAGAAGAGCAAAGCCAAGAAGAACAAGACAAAGGCCGCTTCAACTGATTCTACACCACAAACTCCTTCTACTCCAAAGTCTCAAGATTCCGAATCCCCGAGTGATTCAAACAGTAACATCTATTGTTCAATCTGTGACTCTGAAACTCATCATATCTCAGATTGTATTTACAGTCAAGGTGTCTTTCCTTTTGGGTCAAAAGGTGACAAGTTCAAGACTCCAGCTCCTTCAAGAAAGATTCAACAAGATTCAGAGGTCAAAGCTCCTCATCAAGAAAAAGGTTCTACTGCAAAAGCTTCTCAGAAGAAAAGAAAGAAGTCTCCCTTCAAGGCTCATCAGAAGTACTGCGAGATATGTGAGATGTACAATCACATGACATCAGAATGCTGCTACAACAAGTACTGCATCAACTGTTAGATGTACAACCACGACACAATGGAATGTTACTACAACAAGTACTGTTCTTTCTGTGACATGGTAAATCACAACACATCCGAGTGCTACTACAAGCCAAGAAGGTCAGTCCAAAGAAGTTCATCATGTGCATACCCTTCCAGGTATTTTTCTAACTTTAAAAGATCTAATCATAGACATTCGTTTGATGAAAATCAACATGTCAATGATTCATGGAAACCAAAGTTTGTCAAAAACAAAAAGGGAAATCATGATTTAAATAATAAAATGATTCCAATAGTGAATCAATCTTTGAATAAGAAATATAGTCAACAAAACCTGTTTTTAAAAGAAATTCACAATTTGTTTGAGAATGACTATAATTGCTCTTTTGACAAACAATCCATGAAAGAAGATGAAGGTACAAATTACATTGTATCATCAGAACCACCACCTGAAGGTATTCCTTGCACTTATGAGAATATCACTTATGTTGATGAATTTGGACGACCCAAAACCGAAATGGTTTGGGTCATTACCTCTAACTAATTTGTTAGTGTGTTAGGGACAGTTATGGAGGCCGGTCAAACAAAGAAAAGAAGACCGTGGCTGATCCCTTATCATGACAAGATACCGAATCTTGTTCATGATGTTTTCGATGCAACTGACACCAAATGGAGTTGGAAAAAAAAAAGAATCATTGAAGGAATTTAAAAAAAAAAAAACATTTTCAAAAATCAAACAATGATGGCAGTGCAAGAAACAACCGATGTTTCATTTCGTCTGTTTAGATTAAGTATATTGCATGCACTTTTCATACGTTGATAACATATCTGCCATTTTCTTTTCATTAAACTTTCAATTTTCTTAAAAATTTAAAAGTTTAGGGGGAGAAATCATTACTAAAAAAAAAATAAAAAAAAATATATATATATGATAAAATCAGAAAAATCCAAAAATATGTTGAATCTACTTGCACGTACATGAGAAATGATAGTACACTAGAGTTATTCAACGCATCATTTTAAACAATAAAGACTGAAGCGTGAAAATTGATGTGCGAGACAGCTCAGACAATTATACTGAAGAAGTATATTCTTTGATGATTTAACTATATTCTAATGAGTTTTTGTGGTTGAAACGTCTTATTGCATGTGAAATGTTTATACAAATCAAATAGATATCTTGTGACGCAACGATATACATCGGGTAATGATGCAATCTATTCAGTGTGATGAACCGCATCGTGAGCTTCTTTGTTGTGGTACCCATAGACCTGAAGTCTCACACGAAGTCTCTTTTGAGCTTCAAGATGCAGCAAAAGATTCCAAAATGGAACAAAAAGAGTCCTAAATGTGGACCGTCACCAATCAAATTCCAAAATGGAATTCAGAAGATTCCCAAGGGGAACAATAGGAAAAAGAAAAATTCCAAAAAGGAATTCAAAAGAAGTCCCAAAGTGGACCAAATTCAAATAGAACCCAAATTCCACACTGTTTATGATTGTAAGTGACCTGACGTGTTGAGTTGTTCTCAGGATATTTAGATGAAGTGTATAACTTTCTAATGTGCCAGGTATGGGTCACTCAAAACTTATTCTTAATCAACCTAATTGATCATGAAGAATAGAAAAAGTAAGTGTGTCACTTCGAGCTAATTGATTTGTTCAACAATTCATCACTCAATTACTTCACAATTCAAATGTCTATTTTCAAAACTGCAAAACATGTGTTGGTTAAATTGCTGGTATGATCTCATTGCAGGTTAAAGATTCATAATGTAAAGAGAAAATTCCAAAAAAAAAAAATCAAAAACATTAAAAAAAAAATTCCAAAACACCAAAAAGATTGTCATTTTAATATTTTTCTTTCGTTTTGGCAGTTTAACATATGTTATTGATGTAGAAGTTGTTCGTTAAGCAATATCTCATCCGATTGAGAACTTAATCTTTACACTGATGATAAATGCACATTATTGCCTGAGTTTTAATGTTTTTCTTTGAGTTGCAGGAACAGTTTCCATTGCAGAACAAGTTTCCACGCGACTTGAAGATGTTCCTGTTCAAGCCTGATTCCAGTCCAAAGATCTCCAAGTCAGATTGCTGAGTGTTAAGAATCCTCCTCTTAATATCTCATACACAGATCCCATTAACCTCTAAAGCAAAAGTTGAGGGGGAGTATTCTAAGTCAAAGAAGTCTTCGCATTCTACTTCAACCGTTGAAGAAGATCCTGTTGCTGATATATAGATTCACTAGAATCTACTCTCTGCTTATTTCTTTTCATAGCCTTTGATGTTACTCAAAAGGGAGAGAAGAATGCAGATTGCTTGTTAAAAGACAGAGTTTTGGCAGCATCATCTTAGGGGGAGTACTGTTGGGTCCTCTTGAAGATAATGCATACCAAAACTTTAAGTTGCTCTCTATACTCGCCACATGAAGATTTAAGCTGATATTTCAGATTTGTAAAGTGTCATCTTAGGAGGAGTACTGTTGGGGTTATTTGAAGATGTCACTTTCCAAATATAAGCGAGTGAAGATATCGAGCATCATCACGAGCAAGCACGTGTGAAGACGTTCATTAATTATATTTGTCTTAGAATATTTGTGTAATCGTTTCGTGCTTAAATGCGCGTTTGTGCTTAACTGCACGTGGTTAGGTTACATTGTAAGGTGAATGGAATAGACTATAAATACCATCACCTAGGTCATTTGTTAAGGAGTTGCCTACATTTCATTCCATATCCTTTGTAACCTTCATATTTGATCTAATACAGTTCACCTATTCATATTATCATCATCTTCATCATACTTTGCATTGATCTTCATGAACATTCAAGCATCAATACGTGATCAGTGAGATTCCGCATCACTGATTGCAAACAACATCCCCAAACAATCTCAGATCTAGACCCAAGCTTGGTTCGTCTAGAACTATCAATGTCGATGTGTCAATAAAGACTCCATATGCCTGCACACCCAAAGCACACACAATAAAATAAAGACATATGCAATGCAATGAATCAAAATATCGCAGTGAGATCATACCATACATTATCTGAACATGTTTTGCAAGTTTTTAATAGACATTTGACTTATGTTTGATTGAGTGATGATATGAAAACATACCAATTAGCTCGAGTTGACACACTTACTTTTTCTGTATCATGAAGAGATTAAGGTTCGATTAAAATGACTTATGTGACCCTCATGAATACATATGTCAACATATTTCCTTATCAACCACCACTTGAATGCATATTGCACAAAAACCTGGTCATTTACAATCATAATCAGTGTGGAATATGGGTTCTATTCGAATTTGGTCCACTTTGGGACTTCTTTTGAATTCCATTTTGGAATTTTTCATTTCCTATCGTTCCCCTTGGGAATATTCTGAATTCCTTTTTGGAATTTTTGTTTTGGTGATGGTTCACATTTGGGACTCTTTTTGTTCCAACTTTGGGAATCTTTTGCTGCACCTTGAAGCTCAAAAGAGACTTCGTGTGAGACTTCAGGTCTGTGGATACCACAACAAAGAAGCTCACGATGCGGTTCATCACACTGAATAGATTGCATCGTTACCCGATCATGAAAAACTATCATCACAAGTAGAGCATCAAAAGATATATATCTAGACATGTATAACAAAGAAACTTTGATAGTCATGTATAGGTTGGACTCATCGGCATGTCGTTGTTATATCTTTTGTTATATATTCTATAGTTTTTGGTATAGCGAACCTACTGGCGAATCTATAGATTCGCCCGTAGCATAGAATAGTTTTCTGTTTACTGTTCTGTTTTGTCGACCGGGCGAACCTAATTGTGCCCGGCGAAGCTATCTTGTTCTCTTGATAGACTCGCTGACAGCGAATCTATCAGCGAACCTATAGCTGATATATATTGTAATGTTTTCTCATGGCAATGACAACTTTTGGCAAATTTCTTATCCAAACCCTAAAAGTGTGTGTGTGTTATCTGGAGGTGCTAGGAGCTTACATTATCCATCTTTGTAGCATATTTACCTCTTGTTGTGTGGTTTTGATCTTGTTATTGGTTGTTGAGTAATTTTGGACTTTGTTTGGTTGAATCAAGTGTGTTTCATTGTATTACATATCATTATAGCACTGAAATCTCGATCTAGATGGACCAACAATATGGTATCAGAGCCATAGTGCTCTTGATTGTTTGATCTTAGAGATTTTTGTGATGTTTTTGTAATTTTGTGTCAAAACACTATTTGATTCATTTCTGAACTGGTTTGTGTGTTTCTGTGTTGTATTTTGCTTGGGATTTGTCATATTTGGTCATAGGAAGCTTTAGAAACAAACAGATCTACAACTGGTTATGTTTTGAAGCTGTTCTGGTCGTTTTTAAACTGAAACTGTTTTGCTCGTAACCCAGCGAACCTATTTGTTCATCCAGCGAATCTGGGTGTTCATCCAGCGAATCTAATACAATCTTATGTTCTGTGATTCTGTGTTTCTGTTTAGCGAATCTGGCATTTTATTGAACGAAAATTCACTTGTTTGGCTCATTGTGCAAGCGAAACTGCTGCCAAAATCATTTGGGCTCAAATCCTCGTTCTTACAGCGAACCTGTTGAGCGAAACTGTGCCTGCTGTCCAGCGAATCTGTTTGTTTGTTGAGCGAATCTGCTAGCGAATCTGCGAGCGAATCTGTCTGCTGCTTGGGCGAATCTAATCCAGCGAATCTGTTTGTATTGGGCGAAACTATAATTTGTTTAAAATTATGACTACATCAACTCTGAATATTAATGATCTGGATAGCGTTCAACCTAACAGGCCACCGAGGCTTGTTAGTGGTGAAAATTTTGAGGATTGGAAGAGGTGCCTGAAAGCTTTTTTCTACTACACTGACTCTAATCAATGGGAGTCAATTGTAAATGGTCCGCATGTGCCAAAGACAGTTGAAGGAACTGTTACTTCAATAAACACTGATCCGAGTACTTTTACTGAAGGAGACATCAAGTTGCTTGATCGTGAAAAGGCACTCGGAGCATTGATACTTTGTTTGCATCAGGATATTTACAACAGGTTTGCTGAACACACAACTGCAAACAACTTGTATGATGCGTTGTGCGAGTTCTATGATGGTAATGAGGATTTGAAGTTGGATAGAAAGGCTCAAGCTGAGAAAGAGTTCAATTCATTTGTGGGGTATTCGCAAGAAAGTTTGACTGATATTACCAATCGATTTCTATCTGTATCAAGTAACCTGAAAAAGTATGATGAGACGCTGGGAAATCATGAACAAGTCACAAAGTTGTTAGATTCACTTCCTCCTCAGTGGAGTTTTCAGATCAAATTGTTGAAACAAGAAAGAAACTTTCATGACTTTAAGCTGATGGATGTTATAAACAAGCTGAAGTCATTTGATCTTGATGTGAAGAGAAGAGAATACAATCAGTCTATGATGGTTCCAAATATTCCTTCTCAGAATGCTGCACTTATTACATCCACTGCAAACTCTCATATCTACAATGCTGCACCTGGAGGATCATCAAGTCTTGGGTCTGTTAAATCTGTTGGTGCATCTACAAGTGTTGGTTCCAGCTCAAATGCAGTTGTCACCACTCAGATTCCATCTGACACTATGGCTTTGTTTGGAATGTTTGTTCATAGCTATGAAGCTCTTGTCGCTGGTGAATTAAAGGGAAAAGGGATGACTGTTGAGGATATGTATCAGGTGGATCCTGATGATCTTGAAGAAACCGACATCCAATGGCAAATGGCCATGCTTACCCTTCGTGCTAGACGGTTTATGGAGAGAATAGGTAGAAGAAGTTTTGGGAATCAGGGACAGAACAACAAGCTCGTGTATGACAAAGGAAAGCTGAGATGTTACAACTGCAAACAATTGGGTCACTTCAAAAGGGAATGTCCTTTACCAATTGTTACTGAACCCGTGAATTCCGGAAATTCAAGAACCGCTCCTATTCAAGAACGACTTGAGGAAGTGAAACCAAGGAATGAAACTGCACTGCTCACCAATTTTGATTGGAGTGCGGAAATTGAAGAAACAAAGGAAGAAATTAATCATGCCTTGGTTGCTGAGATTGTTGAGAATGATGATAACTATATAAATTGCTTTGACCCTTTCAAAGAATTTTGTGGTGAAAATGATGGAAATTGTGATGAAGCTGCTGAGTTAACGTGTGAGGATGATGAAGATAAAGATGAAGAAGGGAAAGTGGAGAAAGTTGATGAAGATCAGTCAGATGCTATTGTTCAAGGGCATCTGAATCACTCGGGATTGGTATGTGAAGCTGCGGTAAATGAGATGAAGAATGATGAAGAGTCAAAGCTTAACTTGGAAGCCATAATTGAGAAGGCGAGGCTTGATGCTGTGGATGAATTCAAGAGGAACACTCCTTACTACTAGTGCGATCGTGCCCTTGCTGCAGAAAAACTGGTAATTGGTCTTCCTTATGAAGTTATTGAAGATATGTGTTCATCTACATGCAAAATTCGTTTAATTGGCATATACAAAGCTAATAAATTGTTAATGTCAAATGAAAACGAATTAAAGAGAACTAACAAAGAGCTTAAAGTAAGTGAATCAAAATATTTTGTCAAATTAAGAGAAGCTTTGAAAGAAAATGAACATTTAAAAAGATCTTTTTTGGAAAAGAATTGTGAAATAAACTACTTAACTGAGCAAGTTACTCTCGCTGAATTTGAGACCAGAAAACTTAAAAACAAATTCGAACAATGGACAATATCTAGTATGAAAAGGGAGGAACTCTGCAAAAAACTACGGGGGGCCTGAGTTAAGACAGGTTTGGGTCTTAAAAATGAAGCATATACATATCCCCCACCTAGTACCTTCTTTTACTCTCCAACACCTATTCCTCATCCTTCGAATGAGTTGATACAAGAGATTATACAGAATGATACTAACAGCTCTATTGCAGGTTTAAGTGGAGTAAATCTTAAAGAGATTAGATAGGATTATGCTTATGGTGGGAGTACTGGGCTTGGTTGTTCTAGCAGTAATGATTGTTCTAATTCTGATTCCAAGAAGTCTGTTGAAGACGTTAGATTAATTAATTCTGTTTCTAGTAATGTGTTACATTCAGACAATTTTATTTTTAATAGCAATTTAGTGTGCACTACTTCAAATCCTATTGTGTTGAATGATGATGTGATTGAAAATGAGTGTGTGAATGACAAAGATGAACTTTCAGGTCATGTCTCTGAAAGTCAAACCAAAACTAATTGCTTTCAAAAGTTCATTTTTAAAAGTCTAACTTCTATCTTTAAATATATGTCAGGAACATTCAAGTGCCGTTGTAAATAGTCATTGGCATATTGACAGTGGATGTTCCAGACATATGACTGGGTTGAAGGACCTGCTGACTAACTATCGGATTATCAATGGTGGATACGTTGCTTTTGCGGGAGACAAGAAAGGTGGTAAAAAGATTGGTCAAGGAGAAGTCTCGAATGGTTCCCTAACTTTGGAAGACGTCAACTATGTTCCTGAACTGGCATTCAATCTTCTCAGCGTATCACAAATCTGTGATAAGAATATCCCAGTGTTGTTTCTTCCAAATGAATGTTTGTTCTTGAAGCCAGAGTTTTCTATTCCTGAAGAATTGGTGATCATGCGAGCTCCAAGACGAAATGATACATATATGCTGAATATGGGATCAAAAGAATCAACTTCCACCTTGACATGTCTCCTATCTAAAGCTTCATCTTTTGAATCTTTTCAATGGCATAGACGTTTAGGGCACATTAATTTTAAAATTCTAAATAAATTGGTTAAGAACAATTTGGTCAGGGGTTTACCACTTAAATATTTATCTGTGGTTGAGAAATGCATGGCTTGTGCTAAAGGAAAGCAGCACAAAAAGCCACATAAACTTAAAATTGAAAATTCAATCTCACAACGCCTCGAATTGTTACATACTGATTTATTTGGTCCAATAAGTGTCAAATCTATTGCTAAGAAATCTTATTGCTTGGTTGTCACAGATGATTACTCTAGGTACACCTGGGTGAGATTCCTGGCAAACAAGAGTGAGACTGCTGAAGAGCTAATGAAGCTGATTCCTCAAATCGAGGTTCTTGGAAAGCGGAAGGTTCAAGCCATTAGAAGCGACAATGGAACTGAATTCAGAAACCATATCTTCAATTCTTTTTGTGAACAACGGGGTATTCTCAGACAGTTTAGCGCCGCACGAACGCCAAAACAAAATGGTCTTGCTGAAAGGAAGAATCGAACTCTTGTGGAGGCTGCTAGAACTATGCTGATTGAGTCAAAGCTTCCGATTATTTTCTGGGCAGAGGCAGTCAATTGTGCAGCTTATGTTCTGAATCGGGTACTGATTGTCAAAGATAAGATGAAGACATCATACCAGCTGTTTCGTGGGATTAAGTCGTTGATCGATTTTCTGCGCCCCTTTGGATGTTCTTGTACCTTGTTGAATACTCAAGATCAGAAAACGATGTTTGGTGCTGTTTCGGATGAATGCTTCTTTGTAGGATACTCGAACACACAAAAAGCGTATCGTGTTTACAACAAGCGAACGCAGATTATGCAAGAGTCCTATTATGTTGATTGGCAAGAGTCCAACTCTACAAGCATTGGCTGTGAACCTACATGGTTTTACGATTCCACCACTGTTTTCAAATCATTCAATCTTCCTAACTCTGACGATGATGACATTATTCCTCACACATCAGTTTCTATTATTAACCATCCACCTCCACAACCACAACCACAACCTTCAACTACACAATTACCTCCCACTTCATTTGACATTCCTCCACCTCCACCACCTTTAACCGTTCAAATCTCTTCATTAGATATTCCATCATCATCCACTTCTATTCCAACATCTACCACTAATACAATTCCTCCAACTTCAAATATACCTTCACCACCATCTAATCAAACATCCTCATCCCAAACCAACCCTTTGCTCCTCAACACAGACTTCAAAACTTTGAAAGATCATCCTCATGATTATATCATAGGATCAATTACTGATGGTGTGCGAACTCGGAGTCAGAGTGGTTTGATTAATGAGTGTCTCTATGTTGCCTTTCTATCTCAAGTTGTTCCGAAGAATTATAAACAAGCACTTGAAGATCCTAGTTGGGTTGATGCCATGTAAATGGAACTGCAGCAATTTAGGAAGCTTAAAGTTTGGGAACTTGTTGATATTCCTCCTAATAAGTGTCCCATCAGCACTAAGTGGGTTTTCCGAAACAAGCCAGATGATCGCGGTGCTGTTATCAGAAACAAGGCGAGATTGGTTGTTCAAGGATTTGCTCAAGAGGAGGGGATTGACTCCACTGAAGTTTTTGCTCCTGTCGCTCGCCTTGAAGCCATTAGAATCTTTCTTTCTCATGCTGCTAACAAAAACTTTAAAGTCTATCAGATGGATGTTAAATGTGCTTTTCTATATGGAGATATCGATGAGGAGATCTACGTATGTCAACCACCGGGTTTTGAAGATCCAGATTTTCCTTCAAAAGTGTACAAGCTTGATAAATCCTTGTATGGGTTGCATCAAGCTCCACGTATCTGGTATGAAACTCTGACACAGTATCTTCTCAGCAAAGGTTTCTCTCGTGGGACTATAGATATGACATTGTTCAAGAAGGAGGTGAATGGTGAGCTGCTGATTGTTCAAGTGTATGTTGATGATATAATCTTTGGTTCAACAAATGAGGGGCTGTGTAGAGAGTTTGAAAAAGTGATGATGGATCGCTTTGAAATGACGATTATGGGGGAGATGTGTTTCTTCTTGGGGCTGCAAGTGGAACAAAAGCCTGATGGAATTCTTATCCACCAAGAAAAATATATCAAAGAGATTCACACAAAGTTTGGCATGGATGATTCTTCTCCGGAATTGATTCCCTTCACCGCTCAAACATGCCTTACTTCTGATGATAATGGGAATCCTGTGGATGCTCATCGGTACCGCTCGATGATCGGATCTCTCATGTATCTGACTGCCAGCCGACCTGATATTACATTTGCTGTGTGCTACTGTGCTCATTTCTAGGCCAATCCAAAAGAATCACACGAGAAAGCTGTTAAACGCATTTTCGTTACCTTAAGGGTTCCTCTCGTTTGGGACTTTGGTACCCAAAAGGTGGGAACTTTGATTTACATGCTTTTTCTGATAGTGATCATGCTGGTTGCAGGATAAACCGAAAATCAGTCACTGGCGGATGTCAATATCTTGGCGAATGTCTTGTTTCCTGGCAAAGCAAGAAGCAAACAACCGTCTCCTTGTCCACAGGAGAAGCCGAATATATTGCTGCTTCAAGCTGCTGTTGCCAAGTGCTCTGGATCCAACATCAGATGATGGATTATGGCATCAACATTCTTCATACGCCACTCTTTTGTGATAATGAAGCTGCTGTTGGAATTGCCAAGAATCCTATTCATCACACTCGCACCAAGCACATCGAAACAAGAATTCACGCCATCAGGGACGCACAAGAAAAGGGGTTCATTGATATTATTCCTATTGAAACTCGAAAGCAAAAAGCTGATCTTTTCACAAAAACCTTTGACAAACCACGTTTTTATGAACTGATCTCTATGCTGGGACTGATATCTTTTTAAAATAAAAAAAAACCTCTATCTATGTTCATTGGCTTTGTAAATATGTAAATAACTTTTTCTTTTTCTTCCATGAAAATCCGTGGGTCACTCATTTCTTCGCTCCTTTACTTTTATTTTATTCCTTTTATTTTCTATTTTTTATTTTTTATATATATATTAAGAAAATCTGAAAAACAAAAATTTCTTATTAGATAGCTATAATATAGAAATTTTCGGGGAGATATTAAAGGATTAACTACTTATAGTTTTTCAAATCTTTGCTATTATCAGGATCCCCGTTTTGATTGATGTTGAAGAGACGTTGAAGGAGGTCAGAAGTATTGTGTTTGGGATATGTTAGATAGGCTCAGCCCGAAAACAAAGTAAACAGTGATTGCGCAGCCAAACATAATGTTCAAGAACTTGGCAATTAGGATTATCCCCTTGACATGATTGGATTGCACAAAGATACGGGTACTGTCAAAAATGGGTTGAGAGTGTCAAATCTTTGCATTTATTTCCCCTTACATCCCAAATCACCCTCACCCTAGCCCTGAATTGAATTTCTAGTTAGCAAAACAAATAAAAAGCTGCTAGTGTTGCTCTTCGGAAAAACCTCTGAGTGAGTTACTTGTTGACTCCTCAGAATGTATTGAGTCAAAAGTGCTTAACTCCTCTGCTATACGGAAGTATTGACCTGGAGTTGGTGGATCTTCTCTGCTATACGGAAGTATTGACCTGAAGATTCACCGAGCATGCTCAAATGTTTATCTCCTCTGTTATACGTCGCTATAGACCTGGAGCTCTGAACTATTTGAGTTTCCCAAATAATAAGTCGCAATGTGTTCAAAAGAATCATTGTTGACAAGCTCCACTAACAAAAAGATGCAAAAATTGCACAAGTGTCAAAAGAAGCTATTGCATCGATCAATATTCAAGATTTGATCCTCGAAATTCAAGCAAAGTCAATCATATTGCTCAGATATATCCTGATGACAGAACTTGTTCTTTTTACCTAGATGTCTGTGGGGACCGAGTTGTCTGAGCTTCTTAAATCAAACCAAAAACATGATAAAAGAAGCTGCTGATCTCTGTTGAAAGGACTAAGGCATGGGTTTAAATGGACAAACATATCTGCAATCCCGCCAATCTATGATTTTCCGGATTCTACACGAAAAACGTCATGAAAAATATATATATCATTCTTTAGTTTTAAAATTCTGAGTGACGTGAAAAAGTTCCGGAAAAACCTCTGAGTGAGTTACTCCTCTGCTCGGTGAATCTTCAGGTCAATACTTCCGTATAGCAGAGAAGATCCACCAACTCCAGGTCAATACTTCCGTATAGCAGAGGAGTTAAGCACTTTTGACTCAATACATTCTGAGGAGTCAACAAGTAACTCACTCGGAGGTTTTATTTTATTTTTCTATTATTATTATTATTATTATTTTATATCTTTAAAATTCAGGTTAATGTTTTTATATTCGGAGTGTTGAAATCGTGGGGCGTTTTCATGGATTTGCAAAGGATTTAAAATTTGGGAAAAACCAATAATATTTTAATTTTTCTTGTTTTGGGTCCCAGCGAACCTACTAGCGAACCTATAGGTTCGCCCGGAACTTTTTCACGTCGCCATGTCTTCTTTTGACCTTTGGTCACGGGCGAATCTGAAGTTCGCTAGTTGACAGGTCAGCGAACCTGTGTGTGTATATATATGGGTCGTCTGAAAATCTATTTCACAAATTCGCTGTCACTATTACTGTAGCCGTATCTTTTTTTTTCGCACATTCGATTCTCACTCACGACCGACTTTTTCATACAAAATAGTCTTTGTTTTGATCTGGTATGTAATCATCCTCCATTTAATCCATGTTTTTCGTCTGTTCACTGTTACTGGTAACACATTTAAATTCCATCGATCTATTATAATCTGCAATTGTTGTTTTGGTTTGTGTTATTGATAAATCTTTACATTGTTATATCCTCGTCTCATGATAATACTGCTTGATTGATGCTTTGATTGTATGATTATGGTGTTTCGGCTGAAATTTGGACGTTTTTCAAAAATTAGGGTTTTCAGCGAACCTAGGTGTTCGTCTGGCGAACCTGAACGAAAGTTCAAAACATTCTAGCGAACCTATGCTGTTATGCCGCCCGTGCATCAACATAGATTCGCCCGAGTGTTTCTAGCGAACCTATGCATTCGCTCGACCACATGACTGATTTTTCAAGTCAGCGAATTTATAGGTTTTGGTGCCAAATCTCAGGTTCGCCCGTGCAGCGAACCTACTTATGCCAGCGAATCTACACACTGTTTCACATTTTCACGTTTCTGATCAATTTCCGTTTATTTTTCAGGCACGATGTCTACATTATTCTTTGAAAGGAAGCACAATACGTGTGCTTTGCTTGACAAGAATCATGAGAAGGCAGCGGGATATAAAGATTGTATTAGATGGTTGAAGTCCTCCCATATTCATCACGCTATATCTCACTCACCAACCATCTACGAGCTGCACATCAGAGACTTTTGGAGAATAGCTGTGATGAACGTGTCTGTGCAGCCATCACGCATTTGTGCCAAGATTAATGGGTATGATTTGGAGTTTACTGAAGCCGATCTGGCTAGGATTTTGAGGTTAGAGGATGATGTTGGCGATGAAGTAATGATGACGGCTGAAGAAGTATATGGTGCTTTTCGGACCGCTGGTTATGAGGGTCCAATGCCCGGTGAAAAGAAGATGGAGTTTGTTAAATCTTATCTGATGAAAGAGTGGAGATATATTGCACACGTCTTTTTTATGTGTTTGGATCATAGGAAGGGAGGTACTGATGGATAAAATCTGGATTGGGCTCGTGCTATGATGTTATTTTGTCGAGGACAGAAGGCTAACCTCGCAAAGCTGATCTACAACTATATGATCGAGAATATTCATGCTGCAAAACGGGATAAGTGGCTGATGTATCCAAGGTTTGTACAGAGGATTCTGAATGACAAGCTGCCGAATCTGCTTGTTATTGGTGATGTGCTGAAAATATGGGAGATGCATTCAAGAATTTTCGGGGATTGTAAATCAGTTCGATCAGATTGTGTGGGTAGAACATCATATTTATGGGAAAATATGTACCCTGCTGATAGATGGGTACATATTCAAAGGTTGATGGAGATTGAGAGGAAACGGGGTGGTGAAAATATAGAGGTTGTTGAGAAGAAGTTGAGGAAAAGAAAGCCGTATGCTAAGGACAAAGACTATTCTTTGGATCGGGAAATCGATGAGATACAAGCTGAAATTGATTCGGGTAGGGAGACAAGGACGAAGAGAAAATCAGATGCTCCGACTGAAGCTGCAAAGAAAGCAAGACATGATGTTTCGGGTAAATCTGCTGAGATTGTTAGTGAGTTAAAGAGTGAAATAGTAAGTCTGAAGTCTGACATTGTGGATCTAAAAGGTAGATATGCTGATTTGGAAACAAAGGATGCTGAGAAGTTAACAGTTATCACTGAGATGGGTAGGATGATGAGGGACCAACAATGTTTAATAGTGAGAATATTCAAGGAGCTGAATAGTCTGAAGGAAAAGGATGGATCTTATCCAGCAATGTCGGAGATGGAACTAAAAAGCTTAACGGATGCTGCAAAGTATCCGTTAATTCAATCTGAGTTTGGGACTGAGGCAGAAATGGAAGGTGATAAAGACTTATTTGATGAAGATATGGGGATCAATCTGGATGTATTTACTGGGCCTGAAGTTGTTGTTAGTACTGAACCGGAAGTTGATGTGAATGTTGATAGTGAGGAAGATTTGGAGGATGAGCCGGAAAAATACAACGTTGAAGAAAAAGGGGTGAGTTATCAGTTTTATCACATTGATTTGGACAAATCCGAATGGTTTAAAAGGGATGAAGAGTTTGTTCCAGAAGTGCCTATATTTCAGAATATCGATGAGCCAAACACCTCCAACTAGATAGGCAAGTGATCGCATGGAAATACAACTCACTCGTGGATGCGTATATGATCAAGAGAAGAGGTGGGGATATTTGTTATATCAGAAACAGGAAACATTTTGCCACCTTACCTCCATGGGATTTGCGTAGGTTAGCTGAGTTACCTTTGTTGGGAAAGGAGGACAGTGGGAGAGCCTGTGCATTTGAGGTTACGATTAGAGAGGCTGCTCAGAATAATTTCGTTGATTTCGGGTACCAGAAACCAAAAAGATGAGGCAAAAGAAGGACAGACATTGGGTTTCTTTGAAAGGTAAAGTTGTACTGAAGATTGAAGCTCTAAAGATTATGACACGGGTCAGGGTTCCGGATACACAGCCAGCAAGACTGCAAGAATTTCTGAAATGGTTTTATGACAACGGTACGGGTGAGGCTGTTATTAGACTCAAAGGAGATGACCGTCCAGAAATACGTCTGTTTGATCCAATGGAGGTCTTCTCATTTTGCGATGAGGATTTGAAGGTATTGTGTGAAAGCCGTATTAAGCACGGGGCTGGAGACGATACGCGGGCTGAAGCGAACTTGTTCGTGAAAGTCGCCAACAAAGCCCGAGGTATACGTGCTGAGCTGAGAAAGGTTAATGAAAGGTTGAGAGTGACGGATGAGCAGCAAATGGATATGGATGACTTGTCCAAACATCTTGATCAAACTATTGAGAAGAGGTTTGAAAAACCTGTTGAGGTTGTTGAGGATGTAACCGGTGAGGAGCATACAGAAGATATTCAAGCGGAAATTATTGATCTTGATGTGCCTGATACAGTTGACACCGAAGCTCAGTTTGTGGAGTCATTGTTGGTATTTAGTGAGGACAAAGAGGCCGGATCTGAAGACGTTACTAATCCATTGGCCGGGATTGAATCAAGAACTGGAACGTTCATTGAGCATCTTTGAAGCCGACAAAGACGGAGCTTAAATAGAAGACTTCCCCAGGTGAGGTCCAACCTAGGGGGAGTATTGATAGTCATGTATAGGTTGGACTCACCGGCATGTCAGTGTTATATCTTTTGTTATATATTCTATAGTTTTTGGTATAGCGAACCTACGGGCGAATCTATAGATTCGCCCGTAGCATAGAATAGTTTTCTGTTTACTGTTCTGTTTTGTCGACCGGGCGAACCTAATTATGCCCGGCGAAGCTATCTGGTTCGCTTGATAGATTCGCTGACAGCGAATCTATCAGCGAACCTATAGCTGATATATATTGTAATGTTTTCTCATGGCAATGACAACTTTTAGCAAATTTCTTATCCAAACCCTGAAAGTGTGTGTGTGTTATCTGGAGGTGCTAGGAGCTTACATTATCCATCTTTGTAGCATATTTACCTCTTATTGTGTGGTTTTGATCTTGTTATTGGTTGTTGAGTAATTTTGGACTTTGTTTAGTTGAATCAAGTGTGTTTCATTGTATTACATATCATTATAGCACTGAAATCTCGATCTAGATGGACCAACAAACTTAACACAAAGATCATTGAGTTTAGATTTGTCAACAATGAACTTACTTTTTCAGTCTAATTGCCTGAGCTGTCTCGCACATCAACTAACATTCATCAGTCTTTATTTAAAAAATGATGAAACAAACAATGTCTAGTGTACTATCATTTCTCACTTTTTGCAATATAGATTCTTATGACATGATATTTTCTTTTCTTTTTGTTTTGTTTTTTGTTTTTCATGCACACTCACAATGCAAATATAAAATAAAAAGACAAAGGAATCAATACTTGACATCGACTTATTATATTTTTGGCTTTTATATTTTCTGATTTTGTATTGATTTTTTTAGAAAAATAGAATTAATCATGGTTGATTAACCCTATGGATTGAATTAAGAATTCAAACCGTCCTGACAAGAAAGATTTTGTGAAAAGATCTGCCAGTTGTTTGTCGGTATGAACTTTAATCAAAATTATTAAACCTTTTTCAGAGTTGTGTCTGAGAAAGTGATATCGAATTTCGATATGTTTGGTTTTTGAGTGTTGAACAGGATTAGCAGTAATGAACATAGCAGCAGTATTGTCTATGTAAATAGGAGTTTTGAGAAAGTTAAACCAGTAGTCAAGCAATTGGTTTTGTAGCCACAAAAATTGAGAACACCCTACAGATGCAGCGATATACTCTGCTTCAGCTGTGGATACAGAAACGTTGGTCTGCTTTTTGCATTGCCAAGAAACAAGTCTAGGACCTAGAAATTGACATCCACCCATAGTCGATTTCCTGTCAAGAGCACACCCACCAAAGTCACTATCAGAATAACTATATAATTCAAAATTGCCTTCATAAGGATACCATAACCCGAGATTCGGTTTCCCTTTAAGGTATCTGAAAATACGTTTAACAGCAACTAGATGCGACTCTTATGGATCGGACAGATATCTTGCACACACACATACAGCATACATAATGTCTGGCCTTGATGCAGTAAGATACATCAGTGAACCAATCATTGATCTGTACAGTGTTTGATCAACGGATTTGCCTTTTGGATCCAGTTGTATCTTGCAATTCACATCAGATGGCGTTCGAATAGTCTGACAATCTTGCATCTTGAACTTTTTCAGCAACTTCTCAACAAACTTTGATTGGTTGATAAAAATTCCTTCAGCTGACTGTTTTACTTCCAATCCGAGAAAGAATTTAATCTCCCCCATCAAACTCATCTGAAATCTTGCTTTCATAATTTCCTCAAACTCTTTGCACATGGACGCACTTGTTGATCCAAAGATGATATCATCCACATACACTTGAACACATAAAAGATCTTCATTTTCCCGCTTCATGAATAAAGTAGGATCAATCTGACCTCTTGTAAAACCATTTTCCAGCAGATGTTTAGATAACGTCTCGTACCAAATCCTTGGGGCTTGATGTAGACCATATAAAGCTTTGCTCAATTTGTATACACGATGTGGATACTCAGGATCCTCAAAACCTGGAGGTTGTCTGACGTACACATCATCGGTAATAGGTCCATACAGAAAAGCGCCTTTTACATCCATTTGAAACACTTTGAACTTCATGAAAGAGGCATAAGCTAGAAAAACGCGAATAGCTTCTTCTTGAGTGTAACCTTGTGCAATAAGTCTGGCTTTATTTCTCACCACGATGCCACGTTCATCTGGCTTGTTCTTGTACAACCATCTTGTACCAATCGCATTGTCTCCTTCAGGTAAGTCCACTAATTTCCAAATTTCTTGTTTGCGAAATTGTAGTAACTCCTCTTGCATGGCTTCAATCCAACTGTTATCTTGTAAAGCTTCTGAAATGTTTTTAGGCACCACTTGAGAAAGAAAACATGAATAAAGACAAACGTTTGCATGTTCAGTTTGACTTCTCATAGTTCGATGATTCAGAGGCCCTATAATCTGAGAGAGAGGATGATTCCTATGAACTCGATGAGTTGGTATAACATCACCTTGTACTTGACTCTCTAGATTAGACTGATTCAGATTCGGTAAATCTTGTAGAATTGTAGAAGCATGCGGAGTGAAATTAGGAACTTGTTCTGGCGAATTAATGAAGTAGTCAAATGTTTTTTGAACAACTTTAACATTCGGGTCTGATGATGGTTGATTTTGAACAGATCCACCATCATTAGGAGAAACTTGCGTATTCACTTCATCACCAAAGTTGTTTGATTCTTGATCTTTATGAGAACCAGATGGACCCGGAGCTTGATTAGATGCCACATGATCAGGATTATGAAATGACATGAACGGATACTCAGAATTGAGATTGCTATCATCGTCATCATTGTCTGAATCGTCACTGAAAGATCCTAAATCTCCTGGTTCCTTCTTTGATTTTCTTGAAAAATCAAACAAGTTAGAATTGAAAGATTTTGATAACGAATCTAAATCAAACAACCATTCGGGACCATGAGCCACTGACGGAAACGAATTTTCTAAAAACTTTACGTTAATAGTTTCAATAACAACGTTTGTTTTGCAATTAAAAACCCGATAAGCTTTTGAAACAGATGAGTAACCAAGAAAAAAATCAATCGTCAGATTTTGACTCAAATTTACCGAGATGATCACTTAAATTTAGAATCGATACTGGGTAACCAAATGCTTTCAAGTATGAAATATTCGGTTTTCTTCCAAATAACAACTCGTAAGATGTTTTATGTTTATCCTGAACCAATAATGTCCTGTTTTGAACAAAGCAAGCAGTAGAAATAGCTTCGTCCCAGAATGTGATAGGGATTTTGGCATCTGCAAGCATGGATCTTGCTGCTTCAATCAGTGTCCGATTTTTCCGTTCTGCAACTCCGTTCTGTTGTGGAGTTCTTGGAGCACTAAATTGGCGCGCAATTCCTTTTTCTGCACAAAACGAATCGACATTAGAGTTTTTAAACTCGGTTCCATTATCACTTCTCAAGATTTTTACTTTACAATCCAATTGATTTTCAACTTTGATGATAAATTCTTTTAACAACTCCGCAGTTTCAGATTTAACATGCAAGAAACAAACCCAAGAAAATCTAGTAAAATCATCAATGATGACAAAACAATAAGACTTCTTTCCGATGCTTTGAACATTTGTTGGTCCGAATAGATCCATGTGTAGCATCTGTAAGGGCTTTGAAATGGAGTTTTCTTGCTTGGACTTAAAAGACATTCGGTGCTGTTTTCCTTTCAAACATGCTGGACAGAGATCAGTTGTTAAGAATTTCTTTGACGGTATTCCCACAGCATGATTTCCAGTCACCAGTCGGTTCATGTTTCTGAAGTTTGAATGGCCCAGCCGTCTATGCCAAAGCTGACTCTCATCATTTGATGCATGCGCAATGAGACAAATAGTTTCGGTTTCAGCATCAATCTGCGACATATCAAGCTTGTATACATCACGATCTCTTGGAGCTTTAACCACCACCCATTCATTGTCAATCTTGAAACCTGGTTTGAGAATGTAACAGAAAGAATCATCAAATAATGTTGAATATGATTTGTCACAAATTTGAGATACACTTACCAAATTAAAGTTCAACTGTGCACAGTAGTTGACTTTATCAAAGCTAATGACCCCATTTGACACGGTTCCTTCTCCAGTAATCTTTCCACCAGCATCTCCTCCAAATGCAACATGAGTACCATTCTTTAGCTTAAAATCTTGAAGCAAGGCATGATTGCCTGTCATGTGCCGGCTACACCCACTATCAACAAACCATGAGTTGATAGGTCTTCGAGGGCGTACCTGCATTTCAACATTTACCTAGTTAGTTTGGTCAACCTAGGCCCACATGGTCTTGGGTTTTCCGAATCTATCTGTAACAGTAACTTGTTGATAATGTAGATTTTGAAAATTTGTTTCATTTGAGAGATTTGGTTGAAAACTGTTTCGCCCAACGGCTTGATTTGTTTGCTTTCTTCTTAAAGCAATGAACCTTTCCTCTAACTTAGGATCAAGGTTATTTTCAACTTTCTGATTTCTTACCATCAAAGCTCTCGGCTTAAAACTGTTAACCTGCAAATTTCTGAATGAATGTTCATTAAGACCAGAATTGTTTCGTTTGAAAGTTCTCAAATCAGGAGAATGGCTTTGGTTAAATTTTTGAAAACCAAAAGCTTGATTTCTTTGAAAATTTGGGTATGAAGTCATTTCTCTAGATGAGGTTTTTCGAAAGAAACAATTTGCAGTATCATGATTCCTCCTTTCACAAATATCACAATACTTGTTATAAAAACATTCTTCTGAAGAATGATTTCTTTTGTCACAGTAATTGCAGTACCTGTTAAAGAAACATTCAGCAGTAACATGATTATAACGATCACAAATCTCACAATGTTTCGTGCTAATCCTAAAGAGCTGATTGTTAACTTTTGATGTTGAACCAACTCGTGATTCATTACCAGTTTTGTTCGGTTTTAGATTAACAACATTCTTTTGTGGAGATTTTGTTTGTGATTTTGATTGCTTTGGAACAAGGTTTGATTTTAAACCATCTTGTTTGGTTACCTTCTTTGATTCAAATCTTTTATCATTGACAGCGGAAGTCTTAGGACCTGAACCTGTTTTCAAACCAGATTTAGATTTGATTGAAGAATTAATTTGGTTACCATAAGATCCGTTCATATCGAAAGTTCCTGCAGACACAAACTTGATTGTTTTACCTTTTGACTCTTTCTTTTTCACAGGTTTGACATTGTCAGTTTTAACAATTTGAGCTTTGGGTTTGTCATTTGATGTTATGACACTTTTACCTTTCGACTGTTTTGTTTTAGATTGATTGTTTGTTATTTTCGATTTCTACACCTTTGCATTTGAAACTTCAGTCTTCTTCACTGGTTTCTTCTTGATCAGTTGATCAGCCACAATCGCTTTCTGCTCATTCTTCCACTTGATGTATTATGGATCATTGTATCCCGAAAATTCAGCTTCATCCTTCACCTTTTCTTCTGGTTTAGGATTCAGTTCCGGATATTCAACAAGTTTCACCAGAACAGGATCAGATTTGTTGCTGGCTTCATCATCAGCTTCAACTGTCACGGTGTCATCTTCTTTCAAGCTTTCGATTAACACTTCAGATCCTTCGGATTCAGATTTACTTCTTTGAATTTCTTTGAATCTTTGTTCATTTTCAGGTGAATGATCAAATTCATTGAAGTTTTCAGGTAAAGTGTTTGTGATTGATTTAGGCATTGGTTCATGAGTGAAACCCAATCCTAGTTTGCTTTTGTTTCTTCTTTCACTTATAAGTTGTTTAACCATTGTTTTACAACTTTTCACCTTTGTTAATTCAACTTGTATAGCAGCATGAGCAACCTTTTCTTGTTCAAAATTCTTTGACATTTCTTCAAGTTGTTTGGTTACTAGTTCCAATTCCTTTAAGGTTTTGTTCCATGATTCTTTAAGTGACAAAATCTTCTCATCAGCAATTTTGTGATCAATTTTAAGTTGTTCATGAATTTTTTCATGTTTGCTTAATTTTTCACCAATTTTAAAGGAATGAGTTCGATAATGTTCTACTTGTTGAATGCATTGTTCAGAACATAACCTACCTGTAACATCATCAGGCAAAGGAACATAATTAGGGGGTAATTCGATAATAACCTTTGGTTGTTCAGCAGATGATGAAGACTCGTTAGATGTAGCCATAAGCGCAACTTCTGGTTCAGATTCTTCAACCGGATCTGCCTTTGAACTCCAGTCATACTCTTCAGAGTCTTCACTTATAACCTCAGTCACTTGATCATCCCCTTCTTCAGACCAATCTTCTTCAATTTCACATACCAGTGCCAAACTTGATGTAAGATCAGATGTAAACTGTTCCGCATAAGCACTCCAGTCATATCCATCTTTCACACTAACCACCAGTGCTTCGTTCTGATCTTCTGGCTTCTTGCCTTCATCTTTTAGTTCTGGCATTGGAAGACTTTGATATGGCTTCTGCATGAAACGTTGATTCCTGTTTTGATAGCTCGAAGACTGTTGTGAGTTCTGACTTTGACATTGATTCTGTCCACTTGAACCAACTTGATCATTTTAGTTCTGATTCTTAGGAGCCTTGCATTCCCTCGAAAAATGACCATAACAGTTACAGTAGAAACATCTGGCCTTTGACTTGTCAAAACCAACTGTCTTGTTTGCATGTGGCTTGAAGCTACGGTTTACATATGCATGTTTCTGAGTTCGATATGCAACCATCACCATTTGCCAATTTAAGTCCATTTCCTCAACATCATCAGGATCCATTTCAAAAAGATCTTGAAGTACGACATTCATCTGAGACAAATGACTTCCTTGATAAGCTTGAAAACTTGCCATGAAAGCAGTAAATGCATTATTTGTCTCATCATCTTGTAACAAGATGTTCATCACATCTTTTACTTTAGCTTGAACTGTAGAACTTTGATTTTCTGATTGAGTTTTCACATTCTGACTTTGAACTTGAGCTCTTGGTGGAGATTGAGGTTGAGAATATGTTGGTGAGTTTGGAATGTATGACGAATCAGTATAAAAGCTTGCACCAACAAATAAATAACCCTCATCATCAGTTTTTGTAGTATCTTGTGCAAGAAAAGCATTCTCCACTGTGTTAGAAGGATTCACAACGAACTTGTACTGAGCATGTGAACCTGATCTGTCAGTATTTCTTGAACTTTCATCAATCTCAACTTCTTCTATCTTTGCAATGAGCAGATCTAAGTCCATTGGAAACTTTTCTGTATGCTTCAGTAGAGTCACAGTCTGTTTCCATGAAGATGGAAGAGCACACAACAATCTGTCATTCAGGTCTTGAAGATCTGTCTTTGCACCAACATTTGTCATCTCAGTAGTTAGATGAACAAATCTATTCATCATTTGGTGCACAGATTCTCCAGCAATATGTTCAAACAATTCCAATTGTCTCTTCAATTTCTGCTTCTTGAGACTTCTCAACTATTCTCCTCCTTCACAGATTGATTTCAATGCCTTGAACAATGTGTAGCCAGTTTGATAAGCATCCAATCTAGACAATACTTGAAGTGGCAGCCCCTTGCACATCAAAGAATAAGCCTTACTGTCATTCTTGACCTTTCGTAAGTCTTCAGCTGATAGATTATCTTCAGGATAAGGTTCTGTTGAATCTTTGGTGTAGGTGCTTGCACTATCAGGAGCAGTCTGAGTAGGAATGTGAGGACCTTTATCAATTGACTTCCACATATCATTGTCAATAGAGTATAGATGATGCTTCAATCTGATTGTCCAGTTCTTGAAATCTGCACGATTAACCAATCTAGGAACACGGTTATCAGAATCATCATTAGGTGCCATTTTTAGAGAAAAAAAAATTTTAAAGAAAATATTTTTTGTGTTTTTGATGATTTTTGAAAAGAAACAGTTAAAATTTTAAACTAAAAGCAAGTAAATAATGACAAGATAAGATAACAAAGTTTGAAACAACTCAAAACGAGTCACACGGCTGAACAGTGAAAATTTGTTCTTCACCCGGCTGAACAGTAACTTTTCTTCTTCACCCGGCTGAGAATTTTTCTTCACCCGTCTAAATAGTGACACGGCTCAACAGTTGTCAATCTTCAACACTTGAAATCTTTACCCGGCAGATAGAGTTACCCGGCTGAACAGTTACACGGTTGAATAGTAACACTTGACACAGCTGAGAACTTGACCCAGCTAGAACTTGACACAGCAGAAAAAGTTGACACGGCTGAACAGTATCAAATATATCACCCGGCTGACTTGACACGGCTGAAATATAGTGACCCGGCTGAACAGTTGATGGTCACACGACTAAACAGTTGTTTACCCGGCTAAACAGTAAATGAATCACCCGACTGAAATGTCTCTCACCCGGCTGAACAGTTGATCACCCGGCACAACAGTTCTTGATCCGGCTGAACAGTACAACCTTTTTCTCGCAAATTCTCTACCCGTCTAGACAAAAATCCTTTACACGGCTACATAGGACCTAATTTGTTCACAAATCTAAGTCCAAAAGATTGTCTAAGTCAAATTTATCACCCGGCTAGTTAATCTTCAACCTGTTCATCCTGTTCATCCTGTTCATCATCTTCGTCATACGAATTTTTCTGGGTTTAACAAAAACTTGTTCAATTTGTCCAAAATTCACACCCAGTTAGTGAATTATACCGATTATCAATCTCCAATCTCAATCAATCCAAAACATGATCAAATTTTGATGAATTGGAGAAAAATTTTGATCGAACAGTAAACTTCTCTTCCTTCCTAATTCCTCAGATCTGATGATAATCTGATGGAATGTGCACAATTGTTGTGAATTAGAAGTGATTGCGATGATGAATCACAACTAAAAACAGCAACAGATCATTCAGATCATGATTTGAGCAATATTGATGTGTTTTTGCTTGATGAATAGCGAAGAACACACACAATACCAACAGCTCTGATACCAATTGATATATTGAATTGGATCGATATTGCTGCAAATCAGAACAATCTAAGTACACAAACACAATTCAATCAACAACACAATCCATTACTAATAATTCTCTTGTGTTGATGATCAAAGCATAACAGTTGTAGTACAAATGTGCAGGAGAATACAAATGACACACACAATTCTCTCTCTAACGTGTAATTGTGATCTAGACTCCCTTTCTAACATTCTCTCACAACATGCTTTATGCATCAACACATTTAGGGAAAATACAAAATAAACCCTAAACTATACAAATATGTATAAAATAAGTACAAAGTAAATCTTAACTAGAAACGAGCGCTAACAAAAACTCCATTAATATTGTTCATGTACCTTTATACCTTAGGCATCGGTCTCTGCCGGTTGGTTGCCATAATGAGGTAGATAATTCAAAAGTGTGATGTTTAGGCTCCGTATGACATCAGTTTGTTGCCAATGTTGCAAGTTGCATGTTATAATGAAAGGTAAACATTTCTCAACTAAAGCACAAAAAAAAAAAATTGGCCTAAAATGCGGGATAACTTTTGAACAAAGTCATGGTCGAACATGTCTCATGCGTACTTCAATGAGCAATTCAGAAGCTAGCAAATACACACCTAGTTCAAGCTTCACAAACAAACCAAGTCCCTAACAAAATATTTTCCCTAATGTGTCACATAATACAAGTTGGTCACTTCATGTAATGTTAGTGTAAGCTTGCGTATATGTAAATCACATGTATATGGGTCACAAATAAATTCACACAGGTGCAACAAATGCAGTGTACAGTTATAGTCTAGAATGCAATGCAATGCAAACCTAGTTTGCTATAACCAATGGCTCTGATACCAATCTGTCACACCCCCAAAATCCACTAACGGAGTTTTACCGTTAAGTGTGTGACAAACCAGGATCTCAGTCATTAGTCACACCAAACGACACTATATGAATTTAAAAGATACGTGTCTCATTAAATGAGAAGATCTAATACAGAGTTGACGTTTGAAAGTTTGCGGAAGCGTAATCGAAATGTAATGTCAAAATATTTAAATGAAAACTAGATGCACAAAACACGCGCCCAACAGGAGAAACACAGTTTAAATAGTTGTTAAACTCAAAACATGGTTTTTAATGCAAGAAAATGTTTAAATGAAAAGCTGTGACTCCATGCCATGTCCTAAGTGCGTGGTACATCAATGACCTGAAAAAAATGAAAGGCTAACAAGTGTCAACACGACGGTTGATGAGTCCACATAGTAGGTATGAAATCAAGTAAGTTCGTTTGCAAGCAGAAATATAAATTAAGTATGTCCGTGTAGGTAGCTAGTCTATAGTACATGTCCTTAGAGTCGTATGCATCTGACCGAAGCTGACGTATGTACACATTAAGTGCATTTTGCCCGTTCGTACATCCCAGCAGGATGCACTGCAAGTATGTTAGGTCATTCAACACCTGTTCGACAGGTCCTTCTGTCGAGCTAGCGCGACTAGCCCGGGTGGGGTTTGTCAAACCCAGTAGTACTACTCAAAATTTCCCCGCTATTTCACAAATACTAACGGTCAACTAGGTATCCATGAGGTCTTTCATGAACAAAATAAAAGTTGCCCTAATCCAGACATGCGACATACAGAATTTGTAAATCCGTAAAAGTAATAGTTCGTGTTCTCAGCCCATAAAAGGGTGAGATAGTAAAAGTACGGTTCAGTGAACTCACCTTAGGTTGCGCAGCTGCAATAAATAGCAAAAATAATAATTTCCATGTTCGACCAACAACCTGCTAGAGTTCTTCTAATTAGATATGAATTACTATAATAAAGTGCACGTTCGGTTTCACGTTCCCGGTTCGGTTTCATACCAATACCCATTATATTATTAGCCAAGAAGTTTAGATACATAAGTGTTTATATAATTAGCGTCAATCAAAAACAAATATTCTTTTTGATGTTTGATAAAGGTTAATGATGTTTGACTATTAGTTTAACATATCATTTGAACCAAAACCACACCTATACAAATAATTAACATCTTTACATACACATATACTAGTTATACTCTACATGTATTATTCACATATATTGTTTCGTCTCGGTATGTATATATTCACCATACTTATTACCACACACACGCACACACACATATATATATATATATATATATATATATATATACCATGTAGGCACACTACCCTTTACACGCATGCCACTAACTTTAACATTAACATTGTTATCAAACTCAATTATGATATATATACGCCCATACTTAACCAAATTTACATACGCATCAGATTCGGTTACATACAAATAAAATGTACACATATATCTTGATTTATTAGTATAACCTTGTATAAATCATTGTCATCTTTGTTGTCCTTGTTCACATAAATAACTCATACGCACAAGCACACGTATCCACATAATAATATACACACAATTGCATATTAACCTTTGTTGCTTTCTGTTTTCAAAAGACATGAGGTATATATTTTAAATCATGTATGTAAGCATATATATTAATTTAAGGCGCATATCCATGTTGCATATTCATACGATATGACTTTCAATTCATCATTGTATTTATGCATCATCATACTAACTAATCCACACATACATATATTTACGTACATACATATATATATATATATACATATCACCTTAAATCACAACACATGTATACACTGTAATCATGCACAGAATTATAACGATGATCATCCCTTGTAACCAAACCGTGCAACCCGCAACGAAACCGAAACCGACCGAAACGAACCCGAATTCAACTAAATAAGCACGTACCAAGCGACGAGAAGGAAGTGTAAGGTGTTCATCGAAGGTGTTGACGTTCGCCAGAGATGATGACGGTGACTGTTGTGCGTGCCAGAGACGGTTGCGGTTGATGGTATCGATGCTGACAGTAGTGACCGGTTATTGGAAACGATGGTTGCAATAGTAATGATGGTGGCAACAACTGGTGGCCATGGATAGAGGTGGTCAAAGATGATGCGTCGGCGCTGCTTCTTCTTCTTGTTCTTTAGCAGAAAGTTATGAGAGAGAAGGGGGAGGGCTATTGGGTTTGGTCGACGGTTGGGGGCTAGGGTTGGGTAATTACTAATTTACACTTTTCGTCCTTGAATTTTAGTAGGTTATTTAGTTTGGTTTTAAAGTTTATAAGCAAGTTTAATTAATTACCAAACGAACCTTAAACCTATATAAAACCTAACAGGATAGTTACGAGGTAGTTAACAGTGTTAACCTGAATTTGCGGGTTGTCACACTTATCAAACTGGCTACACATTATTCAAAGCATTGAAATCAATTTGTGAAGGAGGAGAATAGTTAAGAAGTCTCAAGAAGCAGAAACTGAAGAGACAATTAGAGCTATTTGAGCATATTTCTGGAGAATCTGTACACCAGATGATGAATAGATTTGTGCATCTAACAACTGAGATGACAAATGTTGGTCTCAAAATAGATCTTCAAGACTTGAATGATAGATTATTGTGTGCTCTTCCATCCTCATGGAAACAAACAGTGATTTTGCTGAAGCATACAGAGATGTTTCCAATGGACTTAGATCTTCTTATAGAAAAGATTTAAGAAGTTGAAATTGTTGAAAGTTCAAGAAATACTGACAGATCAAGTTCTCATGCTCAGTATAAGTTTTTAGGGCTCGTTTCTAGTTAAGATTTACTTTGTACTTTGTTTATACATGTTTGTATAGTTTAGGGTTAATTTTGTATTTTCCCTAATGTGTTGATGCATAAAGCATGTTGTGAGAGAATGTTAGAGAGAGAGTCTAGATCACAGTTTACACGCTAGAGAGAGAATTGTGTGTGTGATTTGTATTCTTCTGCACATTGTACTACAACAAATGTTGCTTTAATCATCAATACAAGAGAATTATTTAGTAATGGATTGTGTTGTTGATTGAATTGTGTGTTTGTACTTAGATTGTTCTGATTTGCAGCAATATCGATCCAATTGAACCTATCAATTGGTATCAGAGTTGTTGGTATTGTGTGTGTTCTTCCCTATTCATCAAGCAAAAACACATCAATATTGCTCAAATCATGATCTGAATGATCTGTTGCTGTTTTTGGATTTGATTCATCATCGGAATCATCTCTAATTCACAATGTTTGTGCAAATACCATCAGATTATCATCAGATTTGAGAAATTAAGAAGAAATTGAAGTTTACTGTTCGATCAAATTTTTGCTCAAAATCATCAGAAATTGATCATGTTTTGGATTGATTGAGATTGGAGATTGATAATCGGTATAAATCGGTGCTTGTGTGTGAATTTTGGACAAATTGGACAAGTTTCATTAAAATTCTGAAAAATTTGTATAACGAAAATGATGAACATGATGAACTGGTTGAAGATTAACTAGCCGGGTGATAATTCCTTGAAGCAATCATTGTAATTGTGGATTTGGGGGGTATTCACTTAATCTTGTTAGGTATAGGTGCTTTTCTTCTAGTATTCAAGGCTCTTTATTTTGGGGGCGTATATGATACTTGGGCTCCGGGAGGAGGAGATGTAAGAAAAATCACCAACTTGACGCTTAGCCCAAGTATCATATTTGGTTATTTACTAAAATCGCCCTTTGTGGGGGAAGGATGGATTGTTAGTGTAGACGATTTGGAAGATATAATCGGAGGCCATGTATAGTTAGGTTCCATTTGTATACTTGGTGGAATTTTGACTTAGACAATGTTTTTGGACTTAGATTTGTGAAAAATTAGGTCCTGTGCAGCCGTGTGAAGGCAAATTTTCTAGACGGGTGAAGAATTGCAAGTGAAAAACTGTGTACTGTTGAGCCGGGTAAGTGTACTGTTTAGCCGTGTGAAGAACTGTTCAGACGGGTAAAGCACTGTTCAGCCGGGTGATCAACATTACAGCTGGATCAACTTGTTACTATTCAGCCGGGTCATTAACTCTTTCAGCCGTGTCAAGCTCAGCCGGGTGAAGTGTTGTTAACTGTGAAGCCGGGTGAATATTTGTCTTCTTGCCGTGTCAAGTTCTCAGCCGTGTTAAGGTTTACTGTTCAGTCGTGTCACTGTTCAGCCGGGTAACATACCTGCCGGGTGAAGATTTCAAGTGTTGAAGATTGACAACTGTTTAGCCGGGTCACTGTTTAGACGGGTGAAGAAGTTTTTTCTCAGCTGGGTGAAGAAGAAAATACACTGTTCAGCCGAGTGAAGAACAAAATTTCACTGTTTAGCCGTGTGACTTGTTTTTCAGTTGTTTCAAACCTTGTTATTTTATCTTGTCATTACTTAGTCATACTTAGTTTTAAATTTTAACTGTTTCTTTTCAAAAAAAAAATTCATCAAAATCACAAAAATATTTTCTTTAAATCTTTTAAAAATGGCACCTAATGATGATTCTGATAACCGTGTTCCTAGATTGGTTAATCGTGCAGATTTCAAGAACTAGACAATCAGATTGAAGCATCATTTATGCTCTATTGACAATGATCTATGGAAGTCAATTGATAAAGGTCCTCACATTCCTACTCAGACTGCTCCTGATAGTGCAAGTACCTACACCAAAGATTCAACTGAACCTTATCCTGAAGATAATCTATCACCAGAAGACTTATGAAAGGTCAAGAATGACAGTAAGGCTTATTCTTTGATGTGCAAGGGGCTGCCACTTCAAGTGTTGTCTAGATTGGATGCTTATCAAACTGGCTACACATTGTTCAAGGCATTGAAATCAATCTGTGAAGGAGGAGAACAGTTAAGAAGTCTCAAGAAGCAGAAATTGAAGAGACAATTGGAATTGTTTGAACATATTGCTGGAGAATCTGTGCACCAGATGATGAATAGATTTGTTCATCTAACTACTGAGATGACAAATGTTGGTGCTAAGACAGATCTTCAAGATCTGAATGACAGATTGCTGTGTGCTCTTCCATCTTCATGGAAACAGACTGTGACTCTACTGAAGCATACTGAAAAGTTTCCAATGGACTTAGATCTGCTCATTGCAAAGATTGAAGAAGTTGAGATTGATGAAAGTTCAAGAAACTCAGACAGATCAGGTTCACATGCTCAATACAAGTTTGTGGTGAATCCTGCAAACACAGTGGAGAATGCATTTCTTGCTAAAGATAATGCTAAGACTGGTGACGAGGGAGATTTGTTTGTTGGTGCTAGCTTTTACACTGATTCATCGTATTTACCAAGCTCACCAATTTACTCTCAACCTTGATCTCCACCAAGAGCTCAAGTTCAAGTTCAATCTATGAAATCTCAGTCAGAAAGTCAAAGTTCTACAGTTCAAGCTAAAGTAAAAGATGTGATGAACATCGTGTTACAAGATGATGAGACTAAGACTGCATTTACTGCATTCATGGCAAGCTTTCAAGCTTATCAAGGAAGTCATTTATCTCAGATGGATGTCGTACTTCAAGATCTGTTTGAAATGGATCCTGATGACGTTGAAGAAATGGACTTAAATTGGCAAATGGTTATGGTTGCATATCGAACTCAGAAACATGCATATGTGAACCGTAGCTTCAAGCCACATGCAAACAAGACAGTTGGTTTTGACAAGTCAAAGCCCAGATGTTTTAACTGTAACTGCTATGGTCATTTTTCGAGGGAATGCAAGGCTCCTAAGAATCAGAACTACAATGATCAAGCTAGCTCAAGTGGACAAAATCATGGTCAAAGTCAGAACTCACAACAGTCTTCAAGCTATCAGAACAGGAATCAACGTTTCATGCAAAAGCCATACCAAAATCTTCCCATGCCAGAACTGAAAGATGAAGGCAAGAAACCAGAAGATCAGACCAAAGCACTGGTGGTTAGTGTGAAAGATGGATACTGGAGTGCTTATGCGGAACAGTTTACATCTGATCTTACATCAAGTTTGGCACTGGTATGTGAAATTGAAGAAGATTGGTCTGAAGAAGGGGATGATCAAGTGACTGAGGCTATAAGTGAAGATTCTGAAGAGTATGACTGGAGTCCAAAGGCAGATCCGGTTGAAGAATCTGAACCAGAAGTTGCGCTTATGGCTACATCTAATGAGTCTTCATCATCTGCTGAACAACCAAAGGTTAGTATCGAATTACCCCCTAATTATGTTCCTTTGCCTGATGATGTTAAAGGTAGGTTATGTTCTGAACAATGCATTCAACAAGTGGAACATTATCGAACTCATTCTTTTAAAATTGGTGACAAATTAAGCAAACATGAAAAAATTCATGAACAACTTAAAATTGATCACAAAATTGCTGATGAGAAGATGATGTCACTTAAAGAATCATGGAACAAAACCTTGAAAGACCTGGAACTAATAACCAAACAACTTGAAGAAATGACAAAAAATTTTGAACAAGAAAAAGTTGCTCATGTTGTCACACAAGTTGAATTAACAAAGGTAAAAAATTGTAAAACAATGGTTAAACAACTTATGAGTGAAAGAGGAAACAAAAACAAACTAGGATTGGGTTTCACTCATGAACCAATGCCTAAGTCAATTTCAAACACTTTACCTGAAAACTTCAATGAATTTGATCATTCACCTAAAAATGAACCAAGATTCAAAGAAATTCAAAGAAGCAAATCTGAATCCGAAGGATCTGAGGTTTTAATTGAAAGTTTGAAAGAAGATGACACAGTGACAGTTGAAGCTGATGATGAAGCAAGCAACACATCTGATCCTATTCTGGTGCAACTTGTTGAGTATCCGGAACTGAATCCCAAAACAGAAGAAAAAGTGAAGGATGAAGCTGAATTTTCAGGATACAGTGATCCAGAATACATCAAATGGAAGAATGAACAGAAAGCGAGTGTTGCTGATGAACTGATCAAGAAGAAACCAGTGAAGAAGACTGAAGTTTCAAATGCAAAGGTGCAGAAATCGAAATTAACAAACAATCAATCTGAAACAAAATAGTCGAAAGCTAAAAGTGTCATAACATCAAATGACAAACCCAAAGCTCAAACAGTTAAATCTAACTCTGTGAAACCTGTGACAAAGAAAGTGTCAAAAGGTAAAACAATCAAGTTTGTGTCTGCAGAAACATTCGATATGAACGGATATTATGGTAACCAAATAAATTCTTCAATCAAATCTAACTCTGGTCTGAAAATAGGTTCAGGTCCTAAGACTTCCGCTGTCAATGATAAAAGATTTGAATCAAAGAAGGTAACCAAACAAGATGGTTTAAAATCGAACCAAATTCCAAAGCAATCAAAATTTGATATCAAGCAAACAAAGTCACAATCACAATCTCCACCAAAGAATCAAGTTAACTTAAAACCGAATAAACCTGATAATGAATCACGAGTGGGTTCAACATCTAGAGTTAACAATCGGCTCTTTAGGATTAGCAGGAAACATTGTGAGATTTGTGATCGTTATAATCATTTTACTGCTGAATGTTTCTTTAACAGGTACTGCAATTACTGTGACAAAAGAAATCATTCTTCAGAAGAATGTTTTTATAACAAGTATTGTGATATTTGTGAAAGGAGAAATCATGACACTGCAGATTGTTTCTTTCGGAAAAACTCATCACGGAAAAACACATCAATCTTTTGGTTTTAACAAATTTAACCAAAGTCATTCTCCTGATTTGAGAACTTTCAAACGAAACAATTCTGGTCTTAATGAGTTTTCGTCCAGAAATGTGCAGGTTAACAGTTTTAAGCCGAGAGCTTTGATGGTAAGAAATCAGAAATTTGAAAATAACCTTGATCCTAAGTTAGAGGAAAGGTTCATTGCTTTAAGAAGAAAGCAAACAAATCAAGCCATTGAGCGAAACAGTTTTCAACCAAATCTCTCAAATGAAACAAATTTTCAAAATATACATTATCAACAAGTTACTGTTTCAGATAGATTCGGAAAACCCAAGACCATGTGGGCCTGGGTTGACCAAACTAACTAGGTAAATGTTGAAATGCAGGTACGCCCTCGAAGATCTATCAACTCATGGTTTGTTGATAGTGGGTGTAGCCGGCACATGACAGGCAATCATGCCTTGCTTCAAGATTTTAAGCTAAAGAATGGTACTCATGTTGCATTTGGAGGAGATGCTGGTGGAAAAATAACTGGAGAAGGAACAGTGTCAAATGGGGTCATAAGCTTTGATAAAGTCAACTACTGTGCACAGTTGAACTTTAATTTGCTAAGTGTATCTCAAATTTGTGACAAATCTTATTCAACATTGTTTCATGATTCTTTCTGTTACATACTCAAACCAGGTTTCAAGATTGACAATGAATGGGTGGTGGTTAAAGCTCCAAGAGATCGTGATGTATACAATCTTGATATGTCGCAGATTGATGTTGAAACCGAAACCACATGTCTCATTGCGCATGCATCAAATGATGAGAGTCGGCTATGGCATAGACGGCTGGGCCATTCAAACTTCAGAAACATGAATCGACTCGTGACTGGAAATCATGCTGTGGGAATACAGTCAAAGAAATTCTCAACAACTGATCTATGTCCAGCATGTTTGAAAGGAAAACAGCACAGAATGTCTTTTAAGTCCAAGCAAGAACACTCTATCTCAAAGCCCTTACAGATGCTACACATGGATCTATTCGGACCAACAAATGTTCAAAGCATCGGAAAGGAGTCTTATTGTTTTGTCATCATTGATGATTTTACAAGATTTTCTTGGGTTTATTTCTTGCATGTTAAATCTGAAACTGCTGAGTTGTTAAAAGAATTCATTATCAAAGTTGAAAATCAGTTGGATTGTAAAGTAAAAATCTTGAGAAGTGATAATGGAACCGAGTTTCAAAACTCTAATGTCGATTTGTTTTTTGCAGAAAAAGGAATTGCTCGCCAATTTAGTGCTCCAAGAACTTTACAACAGAACGGAGTTGCAGAACGGAAAAATCGGACACTAATTGAAGCAGCAAGATCTATGCTCGCAGATGCCAAAATCCCTATCACATTCTGGGATGAAGCTATTGCTACTGCTTGTTTTGTACAAAACAGGACATTATTGGTTCAGGATAAACATAAAACATCTTATGAGTTGTTATTTGGAAGAAAACCGAATATTTCATACTTGAAAGCATTTGGTTGTCCTGTGTCGATTCTAAATTTGAGTGATCATCTCGGTAATTTTGAGTCAAAATCTGACGATGGATTTTTTCTTGGTTACTCTTCTGTTTCAAAAGCTTATCGAGTTTTTAATAGCAAAACAAACACTGTTATTGAAACTCTTAACGTAAAGTTTTTAGAAAATTTGTTTCCGTCAGTGGCTCTTGGTCCCGAATGGTTGTTTGATTTAGATTCGTTATCAAAATCTTTCAATTCTAACTTGTTTGATTTTTCAGGAAAATCGAGAAAAGAATCAGGAGACTTGGGATGTTTCAGTGATGATTCTGATAATGACGATGACAGCAATCTCAATTCTGAGTATCCGTTCGTGTCATTTCATAATCCTGATAATGGTGTATCCAATCAAGCTCCGGGTCCATCTGGTTCTCAAGAAGATCAAGAATCAAACATTTTTGGTAATGACGTGAATCCGCAAAATTCTCCTAATGATGGTGGATCTGCTCAAAATCAACCATCATCAGATCCGAATGTTGAAGTCGTTTCAGAAACATTTGATTACTTCATCAATTTTACAAGATTTACCGAATCTGAATCAGTCTAATTTGGAGAGTCAAGTACAAGGTGACGTTATACCAACTCACCGAGTTCATAGGAATCATCCTCTCTCTCAGATTATTGGGCCTTTGAATCAGCGAACTATGAGAAGTCAAACTGAGCATGCAAACGTTAGTCTTTATTCATGTTTTCTTTCTCAAGTGGTACCGAAGAACATTTCAGAAGTGTTACAAGATAATAGTTGGATTGAAGCCATTCAAGAGGAGTTACTTCAATTTCGCAAACAAGAAGTTTGGAAATTAGTGGACTTACCTAAAGGAGAAAATGCGATTGGTACAAGATGGTTGTACAAGAACAAGCCAGATGAACGTGGCATTGTGGTCAGAAATAAAGCCAGACTTATTGCACAAGGTTACACTCAAGAAGAAGGTATCGACTATGAAGAAGTGTTTGCTCCGGTCGCTCGACTCGAAGCTATTCGCGTTTTTCTAGCTTATGCCTCTTTCATGAAGTTCAAAGTGTTTCAAATGGACGTAAAAGGCGCTTTTCTGTATGGACCAATTACCGATGATGTGTACGTCAGACAACCTCCGGGTTTTTGTGACATCTGCCCCAAACCCGAATCCGAATGCCCGACTCGAACCCGAAGTTGTTATCATTTCAATTGTAATCGTATTTATTTTTCTTCAAAATGTAACATTTATTATTATTGTTGTGAATAAACGCATTTAATTCTACGTTATTCTCGTCTCAATTAAATAATCCTATTTACATCGCAAAATATTCACGCGTATCTAGTAATTATTATTCGTGGAAATAAAACTCAAAATATATATATAAATAAATATATATATATATATAGTTCGTCAAAGGAAACCTATTGAAAATGTTAATCAAAAACGATTCTAAGTCTCGAAATAGTCTCGTAACGTCATAAACGAACTAAATATATATGAACGTCACTTATTTAAACGTTACAAGTTAACAAAGTTAAGTTAGTTAGTTAAAATACCATATAAAACTTACTTTGGGTCAAAACTGTAACTATTGAAACTTGTTTTAAATGTTTATAACTTAAAATAATAATAGTTGAAAGTGCAGGGACTGAATATGTAATTAACCAAACCAGCCCCCCTCCCCTTTCAACAGCCCGTGTTTCCGGCTGGTTTGTTTCCGGCGAGTTGGCCGGAGTACGGCTAAGCTCCGGCGACCTCCAAGCAACACATTTTCGCACCGTTTCGATCCAATTAAAGCTCATTAAAATGTTTATGAGCAAGATTCGAACCCGTAAACACTTTAAATCCACGTTTAATCCGACAATGAGCCTGTTAAATCTAAGTTACAATTTTCGGTTCCTAAACAAAAACCCATGTTCTCAATTCATTTAAAACAACCATTTCAATCCAAACGAAGCAACCAAAATAGTCACTCAATCGATTTGAATGTCTCTACAACGTTTAATTGAACTGAAATCAACTAAATGATCATCAATTGAGTTTCTTTAAACTCAAAATGAAACCGACCGAGAAATACGTTTCTAATTCAAAAGTAATTGAATTGAATTGCTGTAATACAAGCCATCTATATCGAATTCACTATCTGGTACACCAATTTCAATCAAAACACTCTCAATCTCAACTCCCCTGTTCATCATGTTCGTAACCTGTAAATACCTGGTTCATCGTGTTCATCGGCTTAAATCTTCAACAATCAAGTAAGTATCATATATCAAAATGATCGTGTGTTCGTGTAGATCAAAAGCCCTTTATTTGTTTTGAATTTGATTCACTGGTTTGAACGAATTTGGATGATCCTTGTTCTAGGGCTTGTAATTGGAAATGGGTTTTGTTGTCTATAAAAGGATAAAATAATTTGAAAACGAGATTAGTAACAAACGATGGTTCTGGTTCAGCGGTTGGTTGTCCTTGTTGTGTGCGTGTGACCCTGAGTTCGAATACCACTGCAACATTTCTTTAATATTTATATTTTTTACCATTTTAAACATTAAACCTTATATTTTTCAATAACCCAAATAACACCTTTTAAGTTATATATATTTTTAGGGTTTAAAAACTTATAATTTCAAAGGTATTTATACATTTCAAATATAAAACTAAACGGATTCGTATAAAATATATGTAATACAAAAATATACAATAACGTTTCGTACAAAACCCTAATTCCTAAATTGTGATTTAAAACCCTAAATCCCCAATTTGTGATTCAAAACCCTAAATCCCCAATTTGTGATTCAAAACCCTTTTTTCCTAAATTGTATTTCAAAACCCTAATTACTAAATTATATTTCAAAACCCTAAATTCCCAATTTGTGATTTAAAACCCTAAATCCCCAAATACGAAACCCTAGAATTCGGACTTTTGATTCTTGTTACTATTGTTTCTTTTCTAAGTTAGGGTTTTCCCAATAATTTAGGTGGTACTAATGTTTGGGCAACCCTCGGTGCTTTTTAGCTGCGTTTCTAACGGTTCGAATGTAATTACCTTTCAAGGTGAGTAAACTCACACCCCTTTTTACTATTTACGTTTTTGGGGCTGAAATACGTGTTCCTATGATACTACGGTTTCTTTTCTTTTGCTTCTATATTTTTCTAAATGAGATCATTATATGTGTTAATCTTGCCGGCCGCTTGATGCAAAATTATGTGATAGTTAATAGTATTTATATATTTTTGTAATTTCCACCGGTATGATATTAGCGCTAATGGCCTGACAAGCCCACCTACATTAATGGCCTGATAGGTGATTAGACCCGGCGATTCTTTTGTTGATTCTTTAGGTTGGATTCTAGTTACTATTTGTGATGCTTGTTGCTACGATGCTACGTCCCTTTCGATGCTTAAACATTTACTGATAATTTATATATCGAGACGGTTAAATGACGGTTAAAACGATAATTATCAGTATTTGTAACATGAGTGGTTCCTCATGACTTGTTGCTAAAGGTTACCCTGCGGGGTCTATGGTACTTGTTTCTATGTGTTTCTATGGTCACGGTTGAGATATATAATGCAATTGCTATGCACATGAGATTGCGAAACACAATCTATAATGATCTCGGATTTTATACTATGTACTATTAATTGTGTTTTACTCACTAGCTAATTCTTTAGCTAACTTATTTTACACGTTTTTCAGGTGGAGTTTGATTCGGTTTTGTTTCAAGACACGTAGGATGCTTCGGACCTAGAATAAAAGGGACAATAAATAGTATTTAATTGTCGGTTTCTGTTACGGTTTTTATGACTATTTAATGCTTCTTTATGTCATGACATTATTGCACAATTAATATTAAAATATGAAATTAGTGTGCCATGTGCTTTGTACTTTGATATCCGATTCACTTGACGCGCCCGGTGTTTTCCGCCGCCGGGCGGGGTGTCACAGTTTTGAGGATCCTGAGTATCCACATCGTGTATACAAACTGAGTAAAGCTTTATATGGTCTACATCAAGCCCTAAGGATTTGGTACGAGATGTTATCTAAACATCTGCTGGAACATGGTTTTACAAGAGGTCAGATTGATCCTACTTTATTTATGAAGCGGGAAAATGAAGATCTTCTATGTGTTCAAGTGTATGTGGATGATATCATCTTTGGATCAACAAGTTCGTCATGTGCAAAGAGTTTGAGGAGATTATGAAATCACGATTTCAGATGAGTTCGATGGGGGAGATTAATTTCTTTCTCGGATTGCAAGTGAAACAGTCAGCTGAAGGAATTTTTATCAACCAATCAAAGTTTGTTGAGAAGTTGCTGAAAAAGTTCAAGATGCAGGATTGTCAGAATATTCGAACACCATCTGATGTGAATTGCAAAATACAGCCAGATCCAAAAGGCAAATCTGTTGATCAAATGCTATACAGATCAATGATCGGTTCACTGATGTATCTTACTGCATCAAGACCAGACATCATGTATGTTGTATGTGTGTGTGCAAGATATTAGTATGATCCAAAAGAATCGCACCTGGTTGTTGTTAAACGTATTTTCAGATACCTTAAAGGGAAACCGAATCTCGGGTTATGGTATCCTTATGAAGGCAATTTTGAATTATATAGTTATTCTGATAGTGACTTTGGTGGGTGTGCTCTTGACAGGAAATCGACTACGGGTGGATGTCAATTTCTGGGTCCTCGACTTGTTTCTTGGCAATGCAAAAAGCAGACCAACGTTTCTGTATCCACAGCTGAAGCAGAGTATATCGCTGCATCTGCAGGATGTTCTCAAGTTTTGTGGCTACAAAACCAATTGCTTGACTACGGGTTTAACTTTCTCAAAACTCCTATCTACATAGACAATACTGCTATGTTCTTTACTGCTAATCCTGTTCAACACTCAAAAACCAAACATATCGAAATTCAATATCACTTTCTCAGAGACAACTCTGAAAAAGGTTTAATAATTTTGATTAAAGTTCATACCGACAAACAACTGGCAGATCTTTTCACAAAATCTTTCTTGTCAGGATGGTTTGAATTCTTAATTCAATCCATAGGGTTAATCAACCATGATTGATTCTATTTTTATAAAAAACAATACAAAATCAGAAAATATAAAAGCAAAAAATATAATAAGTCGATGTTAAGTATTGATTCCTTTGTCTTTTTATTTTTTGTTTGCATTGTGAGTGTGCATGAAAAAGAAAAAGAACACAAAAAGATAAGAAAAAGAAAAGCAAAAGAAAAAGATATTCATTTCATAAGAATCTATATTGCAAAAAGTGAGAAATGATAGTTACACTAGACATTATTTGTTTCATCATTTTCACAATAAAGACTGATGAATGTTAATTGATGTGCGAGACAGCTCAGGCAATTAGACTGAAAAAGTAAGTTCATTGTTGAAAAATCTAAATTCAATGATCTTTGTGTTCGGTTCCTTTGTTATACATGTCTAGATATATATCTTTTGATACTCTGCTTGTGATGATAGTTTGTCATGATCGGGTAACGATGCAATCTGTTCAGTATGATGAACCGCATCGTGAGCTTCTTTGTTGTGGTATCCACAGACCTGGAGTCTCACACGAAGGTGCAGCAAAAGATTCCCAAAGTTGGAACAAAAAGAGTCCCAAATGTGGACCATCACCAAACAAAATTCCAAAAAGGAATTCAGAAGATTCCCAAGGGGAACGATAGGTCAAATGTCTATTCAAAACTTTTTGCAACTCCGAATAGAACCCAGATTCCACACTGTTTATGATTGTAAGTGACCAGGTTTTTGAGGGTCACATAAGTCACTTTAATCGAACCTTAATCTCATCATGATACTGAAAAAGTAAGTGTGTCAATTCGAGCTAATTGGTATGTTTTCATATCATCACTCAATCAAACATAAGTCAAATGTCTATTCAAAACTTGCAAAACATGTTCAGATAATGTGTGGTATGATCTCACTGCGATATTTTGATTCATTGCATTGCATTGCATATGTCTTTATTTTAATGTGTGTGCCTTGTGTGTGCAGGCATATAGAATCTTTATTGACATATCGACATCCTTGATAAACTTAAAAATTTCAAGAAATTTCAAGTTTAGGGGGGGAATAAATCAAGAAGAAAAATTGTTACAAAAAGCCAAAAATATTTTTGAAATAAGTGTGTTGAATGTATGGATCATGTAGTTAATGAAGGCAAAAGTATTGGATATGTTAAAAACAAACCTAAGGTCTTGTGATGTGTTTTTTAGAAAATTGCTTCGGGATATAGAAATATTGGTTGTGCAAAAACATTTTTTTTTGAGAAAAATCAAAGAAAATGAAAAAGGATTTAATGTGAATTAAATTTGTTGCCCTAATTTCTATTTTTGAATATTTAATGTGACAAACCCTAATAAGGATGTGTTGTCTAATTAATATGTCGAGAATGTTTGCAGGTGCAATAAATGCAGTTGAAAAAGTCAACAAGAGAGAAAAGTGAAAAATCGTCCAAGTGTTGCAGCCGGGTGAAGATATCAGACTTCACTGTTTTGCCGGGTGAAGAAGTGATGTGTTACCAGCCGGGTAATGAACAAGTCACTATTTAGCCGGGTAAAGAAGTGATGTTGACCTCAGCCATGTGATTGAATGAAAGAAGGTAGCGGGGTGAAAGAAGAAAGGAAGCCGGGTGACAAAGTTGTGAGTTACTATACCGCCGGGTGAAGTGTTTAACGCTGTACAGCCGGGTAATAGAATGAAGATTCTATGTAGCCGTGTAAGTGAAGAACACTGTGCAGCCGGGTAAGTATGACAACTGTACAGCCGGGTGATAAAGAAAGGTTGTCAAACTGTACAGCTGGGTGATGAAGAAAAGCTGTCACTATACAGCCGGGTGATGAAACAAGTATCACTATGCAGCCGGGTAAAGAACATGAAGTTATTGTGCAAGTCGGGTGATGATAAGGAATCTACTATTCAGCCGGGTGATGGGTAAAACCAAAAACGAAGGTGTAGTTGTTCCAAACTCTGACCCGTCTCTACAGTACTTGACACGTCTCTACAGTGATTGACCCGTCCAAGTCTACATGTTAAATGTTGACCCGTCCCAAATTTGTGACCCGTCCCAATACTGTGACCCGTCCCAACAGTGCTTGACGCGGCTCAACAGTACATGACCCGTCTAGGCTTATTGGGCTAAAATTGTTTACCCGTCCCAATTGTTGACCCGTCCCAAAATTTTGACCTAATTCTTGAGCCGGCTGAACAACGCATATATATACCCGCCTTTCTCAAACACTTATCACTTTTCACAAACTTTTTAAGCAAATCCCCTGTACTCAAATCGTCCATATCATATTCAATCGATTGATTATGTAACAAGTTTTATTGATTGAATAAGGTATAATCTACATGTTTCGACAATGTTGAACCTGCTAATTGATTGTAAAAACGAAATGTTGTGATGAACAGTAATTGGACTTTCAATCGACACTTTGATTATGAGTGTTAAAACTTAAATCGAGTGTTGTAATAGGTGTAATAACTGTCGATCATCAATTTTCTGCCATCAATTTGCATCAAATCGCTTAAAATCAACTGAATCAAAGGAAATTTTCAAAATATTGTCGAACCGCCATTGATGAACATTTGAGTTGTTCATGTTTTTTCTATCAAATGATGAATCATCTGTTAATGTGTGACAAATCGATGCTAAAACTGAACTAAAACATGTTATTCAACTAGATTGTGCAAAATTTCAGATTCATGTTTAAGTGTTTAAACTGTTAAGTGTATAATTTACATGATCATTGATTCACAAAGTTTTTGTTAAGCAAAATGATAATTATCAATTTGTTAGATTAACTTAGGTGTTAAATGGTGTGTGATTTGTTACATTGTCACTTTGTGTTTAAAATCTTATGCAAATGTTTGTTCTTTGTAAATGAAAAGTCTAACACATGTGTCTTGTTTTGTTATAACAGATGAATGATCTTAATTTTGAGCCCAAGCACAATCTTGTTGCTTGTTTGGATGAATCTATACCAGAAGCAGAAGGGTATAGAGACATGATCAGATTCCTGAAAAGAACGAAGTATGTATATGCAATGTGTGCAAAACCCATTGTATATGCAAGACTTATCAAAAGCTTCTGGAGGACTGCAGAAGTTGTTACTGATGAAGCTGGAGTTACTGTGGTTAGAAGAAACATTACCAGACAGTTACAGTTAACTGTGTCTGAAGAGTCCATCCGGACTGCTCTGAGGATAGATGAAGAAGAAATTGGTGCTCCAGATGAGCTAACAACTGCTGAATGTCAGACTTGCTTTATTAATATGGGTCATCCTCCCATATTTCCTAAGCAGCAGTTTGTTAGAGCTAGATTGGGAAAGAAGTGGAAACTGTTATGCTATGTCATCCAGCAGTGTATGTCAAGGAGAAGTGCTGGATTTGACAACTTTCCTTCAGACATTGCATCTCCTATAGTTGCAATTGCTGAGAACAGGCCATTCAATATGTCGAAGTGGATCATGAAGGGGTTTGTTTTCAATCTAGTTAAAGGGAAGAGGTTCAAGTTTCTTATGTATCCAAGATTCTTGCAACTAATGATCAACATTGCTCATCCAATTATTCGAGAAGAAGGTTTTGAAGGAGGGATATTATACACTGAAGATATGAATGTTCTATCTTATCGGAAGATGAGTATTGAAAATGTTGAAGATGTTGAGATGTTTGCCTATATGCGAGATATAGCAAACAATGATGAAGACATTGAAGTAGTGTATCATCATATATCACAAGGAGAAGTTGTAGATCCAATGGACCTTGTTGATGAGATTCCGGACAATTTGCTCGATGATGATGAGTATCTTGCTCGTTATCCAGAAGAGGAAGATAGTGATGAGAATGAAGATGAGGATGATTAGTCTGAAAGTGATGAAGTTGATAGTGATAATGATAGTGATGGTGGAAATGATGATGTCATTGAAGAAGAAAGTGTTGAATCAGTTTCTGAGGAGGCAGAGCATGAAGAAGAAGATATACTTGTTGATGAACCTTTTGTGCTGGAACCGGTTATTAAAAAAAAGATGTTATTGAGAATGTGCAAGTGATAGAACCGGTGATTGAAGAAGAAAATGTTGATGTGGCTCAAATAGCTCATGATGTAGTTGCTGAAGTGGAGACTGTGGCACAAACGGTCGATGATACTGATGCTGGGTTTAGTGTTCCTGAACCAGACAATATTGCCACATCCTCCAAAGCAACTGAAAGAATTGATCAACCGATGGGGACTTCACGAAAAGTTGGATCAAGAGTTAATGTGAATGAAGAAGAAGATAACGTTTTTCACTTAGAAAGGATGATAGCCAAACTCTTAGATGCTAATGCGTTATTGAAAGCATCTAATGAAAGGAAGCAAAAGAGGTTGGAAGAGTTTTGGGCTATTCATCATAAGAATCTTGAAAAATTTAAAGAAATGGATGCTGACTATGAGAAACTAAAAGCCGATTATGAAGAGTTGCATGCAGAATGCAACACTTTACGTGCTGAAAAAGAGGTATTGGAAAGTTGGATGAAAGAAAAGGAGCCAGTCAGTTCTGAATCAGACAAAGATTTCGTTGTTGAAAAGGACGTTGGAGTGTCTGATACTCCTAGGGAAGTCTCAGTCTATTATACTAGATCTCACCGATCTAAAGCTGAGACAGAACCAATTGTAGAATCTGTCCCTATTCCCGATGAAGCTGCTGATCTTGTCATTCTTGACAAAGCTGAGGGAAAACGTAAACTGGATGTTGTACCAGAGATTGTGGAAGAAGATGTTATTGCAAAGAAAGCTAGAACTGAAGAAACAATTCAGATTGAGCCGATTCAATCTGAGTCTGCACAGGCAACTGAAGTGCCCGAGGTTGTGATAGCAGATGAGAGTGTGAAGGACAGAACCATAGATGAAACAGTTCAGTTTGAGGCGATTCAAACTGATACTGCACATACAATTGAGGCACTTGATGATTTGGATGATGTTGATTTTACAGATTCTGAACCGGAAGCGAATCCTGTTGATGATATACCCACTGATCTTGATGAAAGATTTGCATATTTGGAGAAGATGAAATACAATCCTGTTTATTTGAATGGACTCACCGTCAGTCAAATAAATGAGGAGTATGAAAAGTGTACCAATGCGCAAGACAAAGTTGTGGGTGATGAAAATGAGTTTGTGGTTCAAATGGGTGAGTGGACTCCTTTGCAAGAAAGTCTGAATATCGATGATCTTCCTCCGGAAGAACTATATCATCAAAATCCTGAGGAAATGACGACCACAGACATGCGTCAATGGTTGCAATCAAGGCATTATCCGTACAAAACTTTGAAAAGGCTGAAGAAAGAGTCCTTGAAGAAAATTGTGGTAAGTTTTCAAAAAACTGAGAAGATGCATAACCGTGTGTTTTTCTTGGACTACAATAATCCACAGTATTATGAGTTGACCAAACGATACAGAGTGCTTGAGCCTAAAGAGATACCTTTGATGGCATTGCCCGAAGATGCGCATAAGAAGAGGAAGGAACTTATTGACATGTTTCCGAGTGAGATGAAGTCTTACAACATTCCTATGGAAGTACGAGAGTCATGGCACAAGTCTGCCACAGCAGGTGATATTGTTAGATCACTTCTGAGTAAGGGACAGTCCGTTGCTGATTTACTTAACTCGATGATTGTGCCTGAAAAGTCCAAGGATGTGAAGATTATAGCATGGAAATATGATGAGATATTTGATGCTTTTCTAATCAAGACGGTGAATGGGTTATGCGATGTGTATCATTACTATTCGAGTATTTTCAAGTTACCAGTTCAAGATTTGAAAGAGTTGCACAAGTTGAGGTTGATTAATCACACGCGAGCAGAGCGTGGTGATAAATGTGCTATGTTGTTGGATGCCGGGATCAGCCGCATGCCAAAGTTTTTAGAGTTTCGGGGGCAGCAAGAAGATAAAATATATTTGGATACAAAGATGAGAAAACAGAAGAAGCTGATACTTCGTGACATGTACTTGGAAGAGTTTTCAGATGAGTATCTTGATAAGGTGACCGATCCGGGTTTGAAGGTAATTGATGGTTCACAAGCAACAAATCCCATCCTGAAGTGTTTCTATAATCAAGAAACTTATGAGCTGAAGTTGGTGCGTAATCTGGATGATTGGGATCGAGATATGATCACATATTTTAGCACGTTTGAACTGAAGCTGCTACATCCATCTTACATCGATTATCTTCGCAATCACAAGATGGAAAAGTTAAAGGATCCTGTTGCTGAAGAAGATAGAAGATTATTTGTGATTATGATAGAGGTAATTGGGGTTGCCACTAAGAAAATTCGATTAAGGAAGGCATTGCTTAATGCTAACCTTGTGAAGATTGATATGCCAGAAATCGAATATATGAGGGTGACTTCAAAGGGTACCTTAGAAGTGAAGATGAAAGGAAAGATGAAACCTTATGAGTTTTATGCTAATATCGATTTTGCAGGTATTTCTTTGGACACTCTAAAACGCATGAAGGACTGTAACATTGCTACAAATGAATTAAAGCCAAGACAAGCAAAGATTGCTGAAAAGTTCAAGACATGCATAGAAGAAGCTTTGAAAGAACAAGTAGAATATAAAGGAAAGTCGTTGCTGGATATTAAAGAAGAGTATGAAGATTTCTGAGAGATTGAAGCTGAAAAGCTAGAGTTGAAAACTGAAGATTTTTGAAAGTCCAAAGTTAAATCTTAGGGGGGGTACTGTTAGGGCTCGTTTCTAGTTAAGATTTACTTTGTACTTTGTTTATACATGTTTGTATAGTTTAGGGTTAATTTTGTATTTTCCCTAATGTGTTGATGCATAAAGCATGTTGTGAGAGAATGTTAGAGAGAGAGTCTAGATCACAGTTTACACGCTAGAGAGAGAATGGTGTGTGTGATTTGTATTCTCCTGCACATTGTACTACAACAAATATTGCTTTGATCAACAATACAAGAGAATTATTTAGTAATGGATTGTGTTGTTGATTGAATTGTGTGTTTGTACTTAGATTGTTCTGATTTGCAGCAATATCGATCCAATTGAACCTATCATAAGTTTGTGGTGAATTCTTCAAATACAGTTGAAAATGCATTTCTTTCTCAAGATGCTATTAAATCTGACGACGAGGGTGATTTGTTTGTTGGTGCTAGCTTTTACACTAATTCATCGTATCAATCAAGTTCACCAATTTACACTCAACATCAATCTCCACCAAGAATTCAAGTTCAACCAATGAAATCTCAAGCAGAAAATCAAAGCTCAAGTTCAACAGTTCAAGCAAAAGTAAAAGATGTCATGAACATCTTGTTACAAGATGATGAGACTAAGAATGCTTTCACTACATTCATGGCAAGCTTTCAGGCTTATCAGGGAAGTAATTTGACTCAATTATATGTTGTTCTTCAAGACCTATTCGAAATGGATCCTGATGACGTTGAAGAGATGGACTTAAACTGGCAATTGGTTATGGTTGCATACCGAACTCAGAAACATGCGTATGTTAACCGTAGTTACAAGCCAAATGCAAACAAGACCGTTGGTTTTGACAAATCAAAGGCTAGATGCTTCAATTGCAACTGCTATGGTCATTTTTCGAGGGAATGTAAAGCTCCTAAGAATTAGAATTATAATGGACAGAATCAGCATCAAGGTCAAAGTCAGAATTCACAACAGTCTTCAAGTTATCAGAACAGAAATTAACAATTCATTCAGAAGCCATATCAAAGTCATCCAATGCCAGAACTAAAAGATGAAGGTAAACAGCCTGAAGATCAGAACAAAGCGCTAGTGGTTAGTGTCAAAGACGGATACGACTGGAGTGCTTATGCGGAACACTTTACTGCCGATCTTACTTCAAGTTTGGCACTTATCTGTGAAATTGAAGAAGAAGAAGACTAGTCTGAAGAAGGAGATATTCAAGTGGTTAATGAATTCAGTCAAGATTCAGAAGAGTATGATTAGAGTGCAAAGTCAGATCCAACTGAAGAATCTGAATCAGAGATTGCTCTTATTGCTACATCGGAAGAGTCTTTCTCATCTGCTGAGTCAAATCAACCTAAGGTTAGTATCGAATTACCTCCTAACTATGTTCCTATGCCAGATGATGCGAAAGGTAGGTTATGTTCTGAAGAATGTATCAAACAGGTAGAACATTATCGAAAACATTCATTTAAAATTGGTGATAAATTAAGTAAACATGAAAACTTCATTAACAACTTAAAATTGATCACAAAATTTCTGATGATAAGATATTTTCACTTTAAGATTCATGGAATAAAACCTTGAAAGAACTGGAACTTGTAACCAAACAACTTGAAGAAATGAGAAAGAATTTTGAACAAGAAAAAGTTACCTTTACGTCTCAACTTTACGTCTCAGCTTTAACAGATTGATCTTTGTTACCTTTGGTATTGTCATTTGGTGTTATGACCTTTTTACCTTTTGTCTTTTTTCATTTCAGGTTGATTGTTCAACAGTTTCTATTTCTTCACCTTAGCTTTTGAAACATCATTCTTCTTCACTGTTTCCTTTTGAATCAACTAGTAAGCAACACAGATTTTTTGCTCCTTTTTCCACTTGATGTATTCAGGATCGTTGTATCCTGAGAATTCTGCTTCATCCTTCACCGTTTCTGCTGGTTTCGGATTCAGTTCTGGCTATTCAACAACTTGCACCAGAATAGGATCAGATTTGTCACTTGCTTCGTCATCAGCTTCAACAGTCACACTTTCATCTTCTTTTAAAATTTCAATCAACACTTCAGATCCTTCGGATTCAGATTTACTTCTTTGAATTTCTTTGAAACTTTGTTCATTTTCAGGTGAATGATCAAATTCATTGAAGATTTCTTGTAAAGTGTTTGTGATTGATTTAGGCATTTGTTCATGTGTAAACCCAACCCTGTTTTGTTTTTGTTTCCTCTTTCACTTACCAGTTGCTGTACCATTGTTACACATGCTGCAACACAAGTTGAATTTTTAAAAGTGAAAAGTTGTAAAACAATGGTACAGCAACTGGTAAGTGAAAGAGGAAACAAAAACAAAACAGGGTTGGGTTTACACATGAACAAATGCCTAAATCAATCACAAACACTTTACAAGAAATCTTCAATGAATTTGATCATTCACCTGAAAATGAACAAAGTTTCAAAGAAATTCAAAGAAGTAAATCTGAATCCGAAGGATCTGAAGTGTTGATTGAAATTTTAAAAGAAGATGAAAGTGTGACTGTTGAAGCTGATGACGAAGCAAGTGACAAATCTGATCCTATTCTGGTGCAAGTTGTTGAATAGCCAGAACTGAATCCGAAACCAGCAGAAACGGTGAAGGATGAAGCAGAATTCTCAGGATACAACGATCCTGAATACATCAAGTGGAAAAAGGAGCAAAAAATCTGTGTTGCTTACTAGTTGATTCAAAAGGAAACAGTGAAGAAGAATGATGTTTCAAAAGCTAAGGTGAAGAAATAGAAACTGTTGAACAATCAACCTGAAATGAAAAAAGACAAAAGGTAAAAAGGTCATAACACCAAATGACAATACCAAAGGTAACAAAGATCAATCTGTTAAAGCTGAGACGTAAAGTTGAGACGTAAAGGTAACTTTTTCTTGTTCAAAATTCTTTCTCATTTCTTCAAGTTGTTTGGTTACAAGTTCCAGTTCTTTCAAGGTTTTATTCCATGAATCTTAAAGTGAAAATATCTTATCATCAGAAATTTTGTGATCAATTTTAAGTTGTTAATGAAGTTTTCATGTTTACTTAATTTATCACCAATTTTAAATGAATGTTTTCGATAATGTTCTACCTGTTTGATACATTCTTCAGAACATAACCTACCTTTCGCATCATCTGGCATAGGAACATAGTTAGGAGGTAATTCGATACTAACCTTAGGTTGATTTGACTCAGCAGATGAGAAAGACTCTTCCGATGTAGCAATAAGAGCAATCTCTGATTCAGATTCTTCAGTTGGATCTGACTTTGCACTCTAATCATACTCTTCTGAATCTTGACTGAATTCATTAACCACTTGAATATCTCCTTCTTCAGACTAGTCTTCTTCTTCTTCAATTTCACAGATAAGTGCCAAACTTGAAGTAAGATCGGCAGTAAAGTGTTCCGCATAAGCACTCCAGTCGTATCCGTCTTTGACACTAACCACTAGCGCTTTGTTCTGATCTTCAGGCTGTTTACCTTCATATTTTAGTTCTGGCATTGGATGACTTTGATATGGCTTCTGAATGAATTGTTAATTTCTGTTCTGATAACTTGAAGACTGTTGTGAATTCTGACTTTGACCTTGATGCTGATTCTGTCCATTATAATTCTAATTCTTAGGAGCTTTACATTCCCTCGAAAAATGACCATAGCAGTTGCAATTGAAGCATCTAGCCTTTGATTTGTCAAAACCAACGGTCTTGTTTGCATTTGGCTTGTAACTACGGTTAACATACGCATGTTTCTGAGTTCGGTATGCAACCATAACCAATTGCCAGTTTAAGTCCATCTCTTCAACGTCATCAGGATCCATTTCGAATAGGTCTTGAAGAACAACATATAATTGAGTCAAATTACTTCCCTGATAAGCCTGAAAGCTTGCCATGAATGTAGTGAAAGCATTCTTAGTCTCATCATCTTGTAACAAGATGTTCATGACATCTTTTACTTTTGCTTGAACTGTTGAACTTGAGCTTTGATTTTCTGCTTGAGATTTCATTGGTTGAACTTGAATTCTTGGTGGAGATTGATGTTGAGTGTAAATTGGTGAACTTGATTGATACGATGAATTAGTGTAAAAGCTAGCACCAACAAACAAATCACCCTCGTCGTCAGATTTAATAGCATCTTGAGAAAGAAATGCATTTTCAACTGTATTTGAAGAATTCACCACAAACTTATGATAGGTTCAATTGGATCGATATTGCTGCAAATCAGAACAATCTAAGTACAAACACACAATTCAATCAACAACACAATCCATTACTAAATAATTCTCTTGTATTGTTGATCAAAGCAATATTTGTTGTAGTACAATGTGCAGGAGAATACAAATCACACACACAATTCTCTCTCTAGCGTGTAAACTGTGATCTAGACTCTCTCTCTAACATTCTCTCACAACATGCTTTATGCATCAACACATTAGGGAAAATACAAAATTAACCCTAAACTATACAAACATGTATAAACAAAGTACAAAGTAAATCTTAACTAGAAACGAGCCCTAACAGTACTCCCCCTAAGATTTAACTTTGGACTTTCAAAAATCTTCAGTTTTCAACTCTAGCTTTTCAGCTTCAATCTCTCAGAAATCTTCATACTCTTCTTTAATATCCAGCAACGACTTTCCTTTATATTCTACTTGTTCTTTCAAAGCTTCTTCTATGCATGTCTTGAACTTTTCAGCAATCTTTGCTTGTCTTGGCTTTAATTCATTTGTAGCAATGTTACAGTCCTTCATGCGTTTTAGAGTGTCCAAAGAAATACCTGCAAAATCGATATTAGCATAAAACTCATAAGGTTTCATCTTTCCTTTCATCTTCACTTCTAAGGTACCCTTTGAAGTCACCCTCATATATTCGATTTCTGGCATATCAATCTTCACAAGGTTAGCATTAAGCAATGCCTTCCTTAATCGAATTTTCTTAGTGGCAGCCCCAATTACCTCTATCATAATCACAAATAATCTTCTATCTTCTTCAGCAACAGGATCCTTTAACTTTTCCATCTTGTGATTGCGAAGATAATCGACGTAAGATGGATGTAGCAGCTTCAGTTCAAACGTGCTAAAAAAATGTGATCATATCTCGATCCCAATCATCCAGATTACGCACCAACTTCAGCTCATAAGTTTCTTGATTATAGAAACACTTCAGGATGGGCTTTGTTGCTTGTGAACCATCAATTACCTTCAAACCCGGATCAGTCACCTTATCAAGATACTCATCTGAAAACTCTTCCATGTACATGTCACGAAGTATCAGCTTCTTCTATTTTCTCTTCTTTGTATCCAAATATATTTTATCTTCTTGCTGCCCCCGAAACTCTAAAAACTTTGGCATGCGGCTGATCCCGGCATCCAACAACATAGCACATTTATCACCACGCTCTGCTCGCGTGTGATTAATCAACCTCAACTTGTGCAACTCTTTCAAATCTTGAACTGGTAACTTGAAAATACTCGAATAGTAATGATACACATCGCATAACCCATTCACCCTCTTGATTAGAAAAGCATCAAATATCTCATCATATTTCCATCCTATAATCTTCACATCCTTGGACTTTTCAGGCACGATCATCGAGTTAAGTAAATCTGCAACGGACTGTCCCTTACTCAGCAGTGATCTAACAATATCACCTGCTGTGGCAGACTTGTGCCATGACTCTCGTACTTCCATAGGAATGTTGTAAGACTTCATCTCACTCGGAAACATGTCAATAAATTCCTTCCTCTTCTTATGCGCATCTTCGGGCAATGCCATCAAAGGTATCTCTTTAGGCTCAAGCACTCTGTATCGTTTGGTCAACTCATAATACTGTGGATTATTGTAGTCCAAGAAAAACATAAGGTTATGCATCTTCTCAGTTTTTTGAAAACTTACCACATTTTTCTTCAAGGACTCTTTCTTCAGCCTTTTCAGAGTTTTGTACGGATAATGCCTTGATTGCAACCATTGACGCATGTCTGTGGTCGTCATTTCCTCAGGATTTTGATGATATAGTTCTTCCGGAGGAAGATCATCGATATTCAGACTTTCTTGCAAAGGAGTCCACTCACCCATTTCAACCACAAACTCATTTTCATCACCCACAACTTTGTCTTGCGCATTGGTACACTTTTCATACTCCTCATTTATTTGACTGACGGTGAGTCCATTCAAATAAACAGGATTGTATTTCATCTTCTCCAAATATGCAAATCTTTCATCAAGATCAGTGGGTATATCATCAACAGGATTCGCTTCCGGTTCAGAATCTGTAAAATCAACATCATCCAAATCATCAAGTGCCTCAATTGTATGTGCAGTATCAGTTTAATCGCCTCAAACTGAACTGTTTCATCTATGGTTCTGTCCTTCACACTCTCATCTTCTATCACAACCTCGGGCACTTCAGTTGCCTGTGCAGACTCAGATTGAATCGGCTCAATCTGAACTGTTTCTTCAGTTCTAGCTTTCTTTGCAATCACATCTTCTTCCACAATCTCTGGTACAACATCCAGTTTACGTTTTCCCTCGGCTTTGTCAAGAATGACAAGATCAGCAGCTTCATCGGGAATAGGGACAGATTCTACAATTAGTTCTGTCTCAGCTTTAGATCGGTGAGATCTAGTATAATAGACTGAGACTTCCCTAGGAGTATCAGACACTCCAACGTCCTTTTCAGCAACGAAATCTTTGTCTGATTCAGAACTGACTGGCTCCTTTTCTTTCATCCAACTTTCCAATACCTCCTTTTCAGCACGTAAAGTGTTGCATTCTGCTTGCAACTCTTCATAATCGGCTTTTAGTTTCTCATAGTCAGCATCCAGTTCTTTAAATGTTTCAAGATTCTTATGATGAATAGCCCAAAACTCTTCCAACCTCTTTTGCTTCCTTTCATTAGATGCTTTCAATAACGCATTAGCATCTAAGAGTTTGGCTATCATCCTTTCCAAGTGAAAAACGTTATCTTCTTCTTCATTCACATTAACTCTTGATCCAACTTTTCGTGAAGTCCCCATCGGTTGATCAATTCTTTCAGTTGCTTTGGAGGATGTGGCAATATTGTCTGGTTCAGGAACACTAAACCCAACATCAGTATCATCGACCGTTTGTGCCACAGTCTCCACTTCAGCAACTACATCATGAGCTATTTGAGCCACATCAACATTTTCTTCTTCAATCACCGGTTCTATCACTTGCACATTCTCAATAACATCTTTTTTTTAATAACCGGTTCCAGCACAAAAGGTTCATCAACAAGTATATCTTCTTCTTCATGCTCTGCCTCCTCAGAAACTGATTCAACACTTTCTTCTTCAATGACATCATCATTTCCACCATCACTATCATTATCACTATCAACTTCATCACTTTCAGACTAATCATCCTCATCTTCATTCTCATCACTATCTTCCTCTTCTGGATAACGAGCAAGATACTCATCATCATCGAGCAAATTGTCCGGAATCTCATCAACAAGGTCCATTGGATCTACAACTTCTCCTTGTGATATATGATGATACACTACTTCAATGTCTTCATCATTGTTTGCTATATCTCGCATATAGGCAAACATCTCAACATCTTCAACATTTTCAATACTCATCTTCCGATAAGATAGAACATTCATATCTTCAGTGTATAATATCCCTCCTTCAAAACCTTCTTCTCGAATAATTGGATGAGCAATGTTGATCATTAGTTGCAAGAATCTTGGATACATAAGAAACTTGAACCTCTTCCCTTTAACTAGATTGAAAACAAACCCCTTCATGATCCACTTCGACATATTGAATGGCCTGTTCTCAGCAATTGCAACTATAGGAGATGCAATGTCTGAAGGAAAGTTGTCAAATCCAGCACTTCTCCTTGACATACACTGCTGGATGACATAGCATAACAGTTTCCACTTCTTTCCCAATCTAGCTCTAACAAACTGCTGCTTAGGAAATATGGGAGGATGACCCATATTAATAAAGCAAGTCTGACATTCAGCAGTTGTTAGCTCATCTGAAGCACCAATTTCTTCTTCATCTATCCTCAGAGCAGTCCGGATGGACTCTTCAGACACAGTTAACTGTAACTGTCTGGTAATGTTTCCTCTAACCACAGTAACTCCAGCTTCATCAGTAACAACTTCTGCAGTCCTCCAGAAGCTTTTGATAAGTCTTGCATATACAATGGGTTTTGCACACATTGCATATACATACTTCGTTCTTTTCAGGAATCTGATCATGTCTCTATACCCTTCTGCTTCTGGTATAGACTCATCCAAACAAGCAACAAGATTTTGCTTGGGCTCAAATTTAAGATCATTCATCTGTTATAACAAAACAAGACACATGTGTTAGACTTTTCATTTACAAAGAACAAACATTTGCATAAGATTTTAAACACAAAGTGATAATGTAACAAATCACACACCATTTAACACCTAAGTTAATCTAACAAACTGATAATTATCATTTTGCTTAACAAAAACTTTGTGAATCAATGATCATGTAAATTTTGCACTTAAACAGTTTAAACACTTAAACATAAATCTGAAATTTTGCACAATGTAGTTGAATAACATGTTTTAGTTCAGTTTTAGCATCGATTTGTCACACATTAACAGATGATTCATCATTTGATAGCAAAAACATGAACAACTCAAATGTTCATCAATGGCGGTTCAACAATATTTTGAAAATTTCCTTTGATTCAGTTGATTTTAAGCGATTTGATGCAAATTGATGGCAGAAAATTGATGATCGACAGTTATTACACCTATTATAACACTCGATTTAAGTTTTAACACTCATAATCAAAGTGTCGATTGAAAGTCCAATTACTGTTCATCACAACATTTCGTTTTTACAATCAATTAGCAGGTTCAACATTGTCGAAACATGTAGATTATACCTTATTCAATCAATAAAACTTGTTACATAATCAATCGATTGAATATGATATGGACGATTTGAGTACAGGGGATTTGCTTGAAAAAGTTTGTGAAAAGTGATAAGTGTTTGAGAAAGGCGGGTATATATATGCGTTGTTCAGCCGGCTCAAGAATTAGGTCAAAATTTTGGGACGGGTCAACAATTGGGACGGGTAAACAATTTTAGCCCAATAAGCCTGGACGGGTCATGTACTGTTGAGCCGCGTCAAGCACTGTTGGGACGGGTCACAGTATTGGGACGGGTCACAACTTTGGGACGGGTCAACATTTAACATGTAGACTTGGACGGGTCAATCACTGTAGAGACGTGTCAAGTACTGTAGAGACGGGTCAGAGTTTGGAACAACTACACCTTCGTTTTTGGTTTTACCCATCACCCGGCTGAATAGTAGATTCCTTATCATCACCCGACTTGCACAATAACTTCATGTTCTTTACCCGGCTGCATAGTGATACTTGTTTCATCACCCGGCTGTATAGTGACAGCTTTTCTTCATCACCCAGCTGTACAGTTTGACAACCTTTCTTTATCACCCGGCTGTACAGTTGTCATACTTACCCGGCTGCACAGTGTTCTTCACTTACACGGCTACATAGAATCTTCATTCTATTACCCGGCTGTACAGCGTTAAACACTTCACCCGGCGGTATAGTAACTCACAACTTTGTCACCCGGCTTCCTTTCTTCTTTCACCCCGCTACCTTCTTTCATTCAATCACATGGCTGAGGTCAACATCACTTCTTTACCCGGCTAAATAGTGACTTGTTCATTACCCGGCTGGTAACACATCACTTCTTCACCCGGCAAAACAGTGAAGTCTGATATCTTCACCCGGCTGCAACACTTGGACGATTTTTCACTTTTCTCTCTTGTTGACTTTTTCAACTGCATTTATTGCACCTGCAAACATTCTCGACATATTAATTAGACAACACATCCTTATTAGGGTTTGTCACATTAAATATTCAAAAATAGAAATTAGGGCAACAAATTTAATTCACATTAAATCCTTTTTCATTTTCTTTGATTTTTCTCACAAAAAAAATGTTTTTGCACAACCAATATTTCTATATCCCGAAGCAATTTTCTAAAAAACACATCACAAGACCTTAGGTTTGTTTTTAACATATCCAATACTTTTGCCTTCATTAACTACATGATCCATACATTCAACACACTTATTTCAAAAATATTTTTGGCTTTTTGTAACAGTTTTTCTTCTTGATTTATTCTGCCCCTAAACTTGAAATTTCTTAAAATTTTTTAGTTTATCAAGGATGTCAATATGTCAATAAAGATTCCATATGCCTGCACACACATTAAAATAAAGACATATGCAATGCAATGAATCAAAATATCACAGTGAGATCATACCACACATTATCTGAACATGTTTTGCAAGTTTTGAATAGACATTTGACTTATGTTTGATTGAGTGATGATATGAAAACATACCAATTAGCTCGAATTGACACACTTACTTTTTCAGTATCATGATGAGATTAAGGTTCGATTAAAATGACTTATGTGACCCTCATGAATACATATGTCAACATATTTCCTTATCAACCACCACTTGAATGCATATTGCTCAAAAACCTGGTCACTTACAATCATAAACAGTGTGGAATCTGGGTTCTATTCGGAGTTGCAAAAAGTTTTGAATAGACATTTGACCTATCGTTCCCCTTGGGAATCTTCTGAATTCCTTTTTGGAATTTTGTTTGGTGATGGTCCACATTTGGGACTCTTTTTGTTCCAACTTTGGGAATCTTTTGCTGCACCTTCGTGTGAGACTTCAGGTCTGTGGATACCACAACAAAGAAGCTCACGATGCGGTTCATCACACTGAATAGATTGCATCATTACCCGGTCATGAACAACTATCATCACAAGCAGAGTATCAAAAGATATATATCTAGACATGTATAACAAAGGAACCGAACACAAAGATCATTGAATTTAGATTTGTCAACAATGAACTTACTTTTTCAGTCTAATTGCCTGAGCTGTCTCGCACATCAATTAACATTCATCAGTCTTTATTGTGAAAATGATGAAACAAACAATGTCTAGTGTAACTATCATTTCTCACTTTTTGCAATATAGATTCTTATGAAATGAATATCTTTTTCTTTTGCTTTTCTTTTTCTTATCTTTTTGTGTTCTTTTTCTTTTTCATGCACACTCACAATGCAAACAAAAAATAAAAAGACAAAGGAATCAATACTTAACATCGACTTATTATATTTTTTGCTTTTATATTTTCTGATTTTGTATTGTTTTTTATAAAAATAGAATCAATCATGGTTGATTAACCCTATGGATTGAATTAAGAATTCAAACCATCCTGACAAGAAAGATTTTGTGAAAAGATCTGCCAGTTGTTTGTCGGTATGAACTTTAATCAAAATTATTAAACCTTTTTCAGAGTTGTCTCTGAGAAAGTGATATTGAATTTCGATATGTTTGGTTTTTGAGTGTTGAACAGGATTAGCAGTAACGAACATAGCAGCAGTATTGTCTATGTAGATAGGAGTTTTGAGAAAGTTAAACCCGTAGTCAAGCAATTGGTTTTGTAGCCACAAAACTTGAGAACATCCTGCAGATGCAGCGATATACTCTGCTTCAGCTGTGGATACAGAAACGTTGGTCTGCTTTTTTGCATTGCCAAGAAACAAGTCGAGGACCCAGAAATTGACATCCACCCGTAGTCGATTTCCTGTCAAGAGCACACCCACCAAAGTCACTATCAGAATAACTATATAATTCATAATTGCCTTCATAAGGATACCATAACCCGAGATTTGGTTTCCCTTTAAGGTATCTGAAAATACGTTTAACAACAACCAGGTGCGACTCTTTTGGATCATACTGATATCTTGCACACACACATACAACATACATGATGTCTGGTCTTGATGCAGTAAGATACATCAGTGAACCGATCATTGATCTGTATAGCGTTTGATCAACAGATTTGCCTTTTGGATCCGGCTGTATTTTGCAATTCACATCAGATGGTGTTCGAATATTCTGACAATCCTGCATCTTGAACTTTTTCAGCAACTTCTCAACAAACTTTGATTGGTTGATAAAAATTCCTTCAGCTGACTGTTTCACTTGCAATCCGAGAAAGAAATTAATCTCCCCCATCGAACTCATCTGAAATCTTGATTTCATAATCTCCTCAAATTCTTTGCACATGACGAACTTGTTGATCCAAAGATGATATCATCCACATACACTTGAACACATAGAAGATCTTCATTTTCCCGCTTCATAAATAAAGTAGGATCAATCTGACCTCTTGTAAAACCATGTTCCAGCAGATGTTTAGATAACGTCTCGTACCAAATCCTTGGGCTTGATGTAGACCATATTCCTTCGACAGAAACAATCCCCTGAACTCTTTTTCACTCTCTGTCGATTTAATTTCAAATAACATCACCAAAATCTCAGTGTTTGATTCTTAGACCGTCGCTCCTTGTTCCTCACCTCTTTGATCGAATTCATCATCCATCCAGTAAGTTATTTATATGAATATGATCCTTAGAATGTATCGAATCAAAGCCCTATCATTAATTTGTGATTCAAGATCGTTTGATCGATATTTGGGTTGTTTTGGGAGTTTTGTTTATAAAATTATTTCTGAGCAAAATATAAACAAAAAGAAACATTAGTGTGTCTGGTTTGTGTGAGTGTAGGTGAATTGGGTGACCTGGGTTCGAATCTAGGCACCCAATCCCATTTATTTCTTAATTGATTTCAATGTATTTTTACTAATTTTTAACTAGTATCCATAATATAAATCTTAATTCTTTTAATATATAAAATGTAACTTGTCAAAATTTTATAGTTTTTTATAAAACCACAACCTTGCATTTTATAAATTCAAGTCTTATAAATACTAGATTTTACAAATAAGGTTTTCGCATGGAATATTATATACTTTAAAATTATATAAACGTTTCAAAGTAATTTCTAATAAACGTAACATATTTTTGACACTATATAAATTGTTGTTAAAAAAATATAATTAAAGTTTCTATTGTTTATCAAAATAACTATCATTATTACTGCTACAGTTACGAACAAACGAGTTTATATATTTTTAGACGTTTAACGGGAAAACCCAAAATCTTAATCCGAAACCCTAGAAACCCGATTTCCTTAGACTCCTATTGTTCCAATTCTAGTTTCTATACAATATGTTTTACTAAGTTAGGATTGTCATTTAATTAGGTGATTCTAATATTTGGATGATCCCCGGTTCTATTTTGTTTACTACTTGTTTCGTGCCCGAGTTTCAAGGTGAGTAAATTCACTCCCCTTTTTACTTTTACATTTTGGGGCTGAAACGTGTTCTATTACAATACAATGTTTTCCAGTTTCTATTTTATTTTCCAACAGAGATCACAAAATATGTTAGTCTTGTTCCGGGCAAGATGCAAAATTATGTGGTAGTTTAAAGTAGTATTGTTACTTTGTAATCCCAGCGGTACAATGTTAGCGCTAATGGTCTGACAAACTCACCTACATGTACAACAACGATAGGTGATTTAAACCCGCCCATACAATTACAATGTTACGAGTTGTTATTCGATGTTACAAGTTGCTATATGATGATACAAGTTGCTATTGCTATGCCATGTCCCTAAGTTGCTAAATAATTAATGATAACTTAAATATCGAGACGGTTACGAGACGGTTGCTTAAAAGTTATCGTTAATTAATACACGAGTTGGTTCCTCATGATAAATGGGTACAAGTTACGTTACAATTATGGTTTACAATGTGTGTGCAAGGGGTCCTGGTCGAGAATGATATGAAATAGCTATGCATGTAAGCTTGCGCAACATAATATGATGATCTCGGATTTTTCTGTATTACTATGTATCAATTTGTGGTTTACTCACAAGCTTTAAATAGCTAACTTTATATTCACATGTTTCAGGTGATGCTTATGATTATTTTGCTGCTTTTGCCAAGACATAGGATTGCCTTGTACCTAGAATAATAAATCAGACATTTGCATTTACTGTTTCGGTTTTATTACTTTTGTCGTATCTATTTAAGACTCATGTACTAAACTTACTACATCATTATTAAACTTAATTAATAAATACCATGTGCTTTGTTGACTATTGATATCCAATTCTAATGACAGCTCGGTGTTTCCGCCGCCGGGCGGGGTGTCATAAACAAGTTCTGTGACATTTGTGAACGCAGAAATCATGATACTGCAGATTGTTTCTTTCGAAACACCTCATCAAGAGAAATGACTCGTTTTCCAAATTTTTCAAGAAATCAATCATTTGGTTTTCAAAAATCAAATCAAAGTTATTTTTCTACATTGAGGCCTTTCAAAAGAATCAATTCTGAAATTGATGAACTGTCATCACGAAATTTCAACGTTAACAGATTCACACCAAGAGCTTTGATGGTTTGAAATAAAAGAAATGAAACAACCTTGATCCTAACCTAGAGGAAAGGTTTTCAGCATTAAGAAGAAAGCAAATAAACCAAGCGAGTGGCAGAAACAGTTTTCAACCAAATCTCTCAAATGAATCAAATTTTAATAACTTACCTTATCAGCAAGTTACTGTTACAGATAGATTCGGAAAACCCAAGACCATGTGGGCCTGTGTTGACCAAACTAACTAAGTAATTATTGAAATGCAGTGTGCCTCGGAAAACCCAAGACCAGCTGGCATATGACAGGATTTCATGCCTTGCTTCAAGATTTTAAGCCAAAGAATGGTACTCATGTTGCATTTGGAGGAGGTGCTGGTGGAAAAATCACTGGTGAAGGAACCGTGTCAAATGGGATTATTAGCTTTGATAAAGTCAACTGTTGTGCCCAGTTGAACTTTAACTTGCTAAGTGTATCTCAAATTTGTGACAAATCATATTCAACGTTATTTGATGATTCTTTTTGTTACATACTCAAACCAGGTTTTAAGATTGACAATGAGTGGGTTGTCTTTAAAGCTCCAAGAGATCGAGACGTGTACAAACTTGAAATGTCTCAGATTGATGCTGAAACCGAAACCACATGTCTCATTGCCCATGCATCAAATGATGAGAGTCAGCTATGGCATAGACGGCTGGGCCATTCAAACTTCAGAAGCATGAACAAACTAGTGACTAGAAATCATGCTGTGGGAATTCCTTCAAAGGAAAACAGTCTGTTTGAAAGGAAAACAGCACCGAATGTCTTTTAAGTCCAAGCTAGAAAACTCCATTTCAAAGCCCTTACAGATGCTAAATATGGATCTTTTCGGACCAACAAATGTTCAAAGCAACAGAAAGAAATCTTATTGTTTAGTCATCATCGATGATTTCACTAGATTTTCTTGGGTTTATTTCTTGAGAAGTGAAAATCAGTTAGAATCTAAAGTAAAAATCTTGAGAAGTGATAATGGAACCGAGTTTAAAAACGCTAATGTGGACTCGTTTTTTGCAGAAAAAGGAACTGCGCGTCAGTTTAGTGCTCCAAGAACTCCTCAACAGAATGGAGTTGCGGCACGGAAAAATCGGACACTAATTGAAACAGCAAGATCCATGCTAGCAGATGCCAAAATCTCTATCACATTCTGGGACGAAGCTATTGCTACTGCATGCTTTGTACAAAACAGGACTTTATTGATTCAGGATAAACCTAAAACATCTTATGAGTTATTGTTTGAAAGGAAACCGAATTTTTCATATTTGAAAGCATTTGGTTGTCCTGTGTCGATTTTAAATTTAAGTGATCATCTCGGTAAATTTGAGTCAAAATCTGACGATGGTTTCTTCTTAGGATACTCATCTGTTTCAAAAGCTTATCGGGTTTTTAACAGCAAAACAAATGTTGTTCTTGAAACTATCAACGTTAAGTTTTTAGAGAATTCTTTTCCGTCAGTGGCTCATGGTCCCGAATGGTTATTTGATTTAGATTCGTTATCCAAATCTTTCAACTCTAACCTATTTGATTTTTCAGGAAAATCAAAGAAGGAAACAGGAGACTTAGGATGTTTCAGTGATGATTCAAACAATGACGACAATAATGATCTCTATTCAGAGTATCCTTTCATGTCATTTCATAATCCTAACATTGTATCTCCAAACCAAGACCAAGGTCCATCAGATTCTCAAAAAGATCAGGAATCGAACAATCTTGAAGATATTTTGAATCAGGAAAATTCTCCTAACGATGGTGGATCTGTTCATACTCAACCATCATCAGATCCGAATGTTGAAGTCTTTCCAGAAATAGTTGATTACTTCATCAATTCACCAGAACAAGTTCCTAATTTTACTCCGCATACTTCTACAATTCTACAAGATCTACCGAATCTGAATCAGTCTAATCTGGAGACACAAGTACAAGGTGAAGAGATTCCAACTCATCGTGTTCATAGGAATCATCCTATCACACAGATTATAGGTCCTTTGAATCAAAGAACCATGAGAAGTCAAACTGACCATGCAAACGTTTGTCTTTATTCATGTTTTCTTTCTCAAGTGGTACCGAAGAACATTTCAGAGGCGCTGCTAGATAATAGTTGGATTGAAGCCATGCAAGATGAGTTACCTCAGTTCAGAAAGCAAGAAGTTTGGAAATTAGTGGACTTACCTGAAGGAGAAAATGCTATTGGTACAAGATGGTTGTACAAGAGCAAGCCAGATAAACGTGGCATTGTGGTCAGAAATAAAGCCAGACTAATTGCACAAGGTTACACTTAAGAAGAAGGTATTGATCACGAAGAAGTGTTTGCTCCGGTCGCTCTACTTGAAACTATTCGCGTTTTTTAGCTTATGCCTCATTCATGAAGTTCAAAGTGTACCAACTGGATGTTAAAGGTGCATTTTTGTATGGACCAATTACTGATGATGTATATGTCAGGCAACCTCCAGGATTTGAAGATCCTGAGTATCCACATCGTGCGTACAAGTTGAGTAAAGCTTTATATGGTCTACATCAAGCTCCAAGAATTTGGTATGAGACGTTATCTAAACATTTACTGGAACATGGTTTTTCAAGAGGCCAGATTGATCCAACTTTATTCATGAAGCGGCTTAATGAAGATCTTTTATGTGTTCAAGTGTATGTTGATGATATCATCTTTGGATCAACAAGTACATCCATGTGCAAAGAGTTCGAGGAAATCATAAAGGTCAGATTTCAGATGAGTTCTATGGGGGAGATTAATTTCTTTCTCGGATTGCAAGTAAAAGAGTCTGCAGACGGAATTTTTATCAACCAGTCAAAGTTCATGGACAAACTGTTGAATAAGTTCAAGATGCAAGATTGTCAGACTATTAGAACTCCTTCTGATGTAAACTGCAAGATCCAACCTGATACAAAAGGAAAATTTGTTGATCAAACACTTTATAGATCAATGATCGGTTCATATATATAAAATAAACACCTAAAAACACCTAGTTTTAAATTTATAAAACCAAGACAAACTACTAAATCACACACAACCGGCAGTGGACCGGTCGAATGTAATATAGCGTACGTAAGTCCGGGTGTCGACCCACAGACTCTATATACTACGTTAAATTAACTAACTAAGACTCGACTGACTAGACACGACTTAAATAAAAGATTATTTGAAAGGGGGGGTTGTACTGCTAATAGTAACCTGCTAAAAATAGAAAGTTACTAAAAATGGAAACTTACTAAAAATGGAAACTGAGAATTTGAAAACGAATTTAACACAGATGAGAGAAAACAAACCACCTAGGCTAGAATCATCGTTAATTTCAGTTATCACTCACGTTGGATTAATGGTTATGGAACCGGGATCTAAAGTTATTCACTTAAAAGCTTCCTAATTAAGACCCTCGACCCTTCTCGAGAAGAAACCTAAAGGATAACTATTAAGTTATTAGCACACCGGTTACGGGATTAAACTTCCTCACGGTTATCTAATCAAATTATGCCTAATTGACCCACGCTAAAGATCTATTCACGATACGACCCTTAAAGCCATTTGAACCCAATCATTTAATTTAACAAGCAAGATTAATAATTAACACTAAGCCGGAATTTTCACAAAAACCTAAACCTAGCAAATTGACTAAACAAGACTTGTTAACAACCTATCACCTCACGGATATCTAGGTTGGCTATACATTATTACCAGTTTCATTAATACTATTAATCCTATGGTTGTACTGTAGTTAAACCATAATAATCACAACTCACGTTAATGACTAAATGAATCCTATTACGTGACATAGACAATCACCAAGAACACATGGATTAATAATATCAAATCTACCAATTCAAACATATATAATGCATTAAACAATCATAAAGGTTCAAACTTTAATTAGACATAAACCATAACCAACAATCCAAACATGAGTTCAAACAAAGTTAACGAATCAACATAATGCCTAGGTAGTTTTAACGAGTTTAGCCAAGCATGTTCATAATGAAAAACACAAATTTAAAAGTAATAAACATGATGAAAAGCAAGAAAAACGGAAGAACGATTAAACCCGAGAAGCCTAGGAAGTGATCCTTGAACCCGCGAGCATTCGTTGCCTTCGTTCCGTCTTCTTCACCTCAAAAACCCGCTCAAATCTGCTGAAATTCGTCCTCCCTTCGAGCATGGAGGCTAGGGTTTGAGTTAGAGTTGTTTTTATAGTGAATTGGGCTAGGAAAAGCCCAAACTTTCTTCGTTTTCGCGTACCGGCTCGCTCGTAACTTCGTTTTGCGCCCCGTTTTCGCCTACGGATTCGATTTTTCACGATCTTTCCGTTTCTTTATCAACATGGGACCTACAAAACATAAAAACATCAGTTGTGTCGAAAATGATATAAAAACATAACCAAAACGACACAAAACGTAATCAAACATAACTAGGGATTTATGTATAATTTATACTTTATCAAACATCCCCACACTTAACCTTTTTCGTCCCTGAAAAAGCATGCACATAGAATCACAACTAATCAAGGCTTCAAATTTCATTACAGAATCATAAACAAGAACCGAACCAGATAAACAACAGTGCGTTTAATTAAACACCCTAACACTAGCCAATTAAGTTTCCCCTTATGTTTAATCTAAATTTAATTAAATCATTTATCTATGAGATCTCACACAAAGGAAAAATAAGTCAGCCCGATTAAGTATTGCTTGACGAGGCACCGGAAAAACCAAAAAGGTTTTCCTACCAAAATAACCTGAAGAACTTAACTAAGTAAAGACTAGTGCCATATTAGGGTGGATTTTGATGGATGAATTTTGTGGGTATAGACTGTTTATTCTTTTTTTTTTTTTCATAAAACAAGATCACCTCACCTAGGGGTGTCGTATCCAAGTCGCTATCCCGGAGGTAGAGCACATGAGGTTTTGGATCACTTGCCTTATATTTTTTTTTTTTGAATTTGGCTACTTTGAGCTCTTTTATTTAGCAGCTACTTTGAGCGCTTTTCAGTACTATACCCGGTGGACATTTTATTTGCGGATGCGCCACTTCTTTCACAAGAAGTGTGTTATAAATCCCAAAATGGCACTACCCCTTAACCTATTTAAGTTCTAAAGCCTACAATGGTGCCTAATTTAATTTAGTTAAGGCCTTCCTAATTCTCCTAAGATGATGACCCACGAGATTCACGACAATTAACTTTCTATTATTACACTTAGGGAAACCATCTCAGCTAATTGGGTTACCAAATGTTTATCCAATTTCATCTTTGTTTTAAAAACCACAACTCATTTGAAAACCAGAATCAGTTTCCTATCATTTTCTATTAAAGTGCACAACTTAAACAAAGACATTTTTCAATTTTTTCATTTTTTTTTGGATTTTTAAGACACTATATGACTCGAAACAAACAACTAAACAAACTAGAAATGACTATTTCCCATCCCCACACTTAAGTTCTACATTGTCCCTAATGTAGAAATGGAAAACAGCTAAAAATAAAAATTAAAAATGCAAAAATAAAATGCAGAAATAAAAGGATAGATAGGTGAATTGGAAAAGACTTAGCTGGTTATTTGCAGAACGCGTAAGCTCCAAGTCTTCGTTCCAATCTTCAGCTCCGATCGTATAGCATTTCGGTCGCGATCGAGCTTCACAAATACAAACTCACCCGAATGGAGATTGAGTACGGGTGAGAATGATTTAAACCTGCAAAAACAAACACAAAATACCCGAGCGTAAAACTGACTCGACAAAAATAAAATAAAATAAAATGAAATGAACTAAAAACTGACTCGATAAACGACACTTATACAAACTCTACAAACCAACCTTCCTATCCAAGATCAACTCAACCAGCACCTTGTGGGGAATCCTCATACCCACCAGGATCCCCACACTTAAACCTAAGCAACCTTTTAACTTCAGCCCATTCCTTCGTGAAAAACACACTACCACTCTCATAACCCTCTACCCATCTATCCTCGGCGTCTATCACCTGGACCCGATTATCCCAACGTTTAACATTTTCTATCGGATCGGGAATCTTAAACACCGCTACGTCCTCTCCTACCTGCAAAGTGATTTGCCCCTTAAAGACATCTATAACCGCATGGGCAGTGCGAAGGAAAGGACGACCGAGGATTATGGGGACCTTGGCATCAGCCTCCATATCTAGCACGACAAAATCCACGGGGAAAACAAACTTATCCACCTTCACTAACAAATTCTCAACTATCCCCCGTGGATACTTAATAGATTTGTCGGCTAACGACAATGACATCTTAGTGGGAGTTAGCTCACCTAGACCTAGCTTTTTGTACAACGAATAAGGCATCAGATTAATGCTAGCACCTAGATCAGCTAAGGCTCGGGTTTCTAGATTACTACCGAATAAGCAAGGGATCGTAAAGACCCCTAGATCAGAGAGCTTTTCCGGTAGCGTATTTGTGACAACCGCTGAGCACTCACCACTTAACGAAACTGAAGATAGTTCTCCCAGCTTGCATTTGTTCTTGAGGATGTCCTTCAAGAACTTAGCATACTTAGGCATCTGCTGGAGAACCTCTATAAACGGCAGATTGATCTTGATCTGCTTAAACATAACCAAAAAGTGCCCATACTCCCGCGTATACTTTTGCTGCTTAAGACGAGCGGGATATGGGACACGAGCATGATCAATCAGAGGGGAGGGCCTAACATCCACCGGTTTCCTCCCCACACTTAAACCTGACTCAGGGTCTCTCACGGGTTTTGGATTACTAAACTCAGCCTGATCACTACCCGGACCCTCTAGCACTATCTCCTCATCAACTAACTCATCATCACTTTCCTCAACTACAATTTTCTCACTCACCACAGGCTCACTAAACGTAACCTTCTTCCTAACGGGCTCTATGACTCTACCGCTACGGGTTGAGATCGCATTCAACTGAGCCGATGGGTTCGTTTGAGTGCATCCAGAGAACTGGCCCTGTGGCCTCTGGGCAGGTGACTGCTTAATTAACTCTCCTACAGCTCTCTTGATATCTAATATGATAGCATGTTGGTTCTGTAATTGAAGCTCATGTTTCGCTAGGGTTTCCTCTGTAACCTTATCCCTAGCGACTAACTGAACTAGCATCTGTTCAATCCTATGTATGCTATCACTAGACCCCTGTCCACTAGCCTGTTCACTACCATTTCCATTAAAAGAACTACCCGCCCCCTGATTATTATTGTTATTATAGTTAGATTGATAACCAGGTGGGGCACCTGACGAACGCCAATTTGAGTTGTTATTAAAGTTTGAGTTACGGTTCCAATTTGAATTACCATTATTAGAATTAGGGAACCTACTCTGATTGGCCACAAACTCAACCTGCTCCTCTCTCGACATCAAATGACACTCTAACGTACCATGCCCTCCCCGACACATCTCACACTTCTCAACTTTAGCCTTAAGATCTCTCCTCTCACGGGTTAAATTTTCCAACACAGCAGCCACACTAGTTTCCATGCTAACATGGTGCACACCCCGAGTGGAAGAGGGTGTACTAGTGACAGGACTAGAATTCCTATTAGTGGACCGCTGCTCATGTTCAGCTTGGGCAAAACTTTCAAAAAGCTCGTTACATTGTGTCACATTCATTTTACCCATTAAGTGCCCACCTGCAGACGTATCGAACCTAGACCTAACCTCATAAGTCAGCCCATTATAAAACTTTTCAACCAGGGCTCAAGGTGTGAGCCCATGCTGGGAGCAGCGAGATAACAAGTTTTGGAATCGCTCCCAAGCCATGTAGTAGGGCTCATCAGGTTCCATTCGGAACGAGTGGATCTGATCATGAAGGCAAGATGCCTTAGCGGGTGGGAAGTACTTGTTCAGGAAGGCTGAACGAAGTTCTGCCCACGTCGTGAACGTCCCAACAGCTTGCGAATCGAGCCAAATGAGTGCCCGATCCGCCAAAGAAAAGGGGAACAGATGGAGGAAAATCGCATCATTAGACGCACCCTGGAGTCTGAAAGTGCTCAATATTCGCGTGAGACGCGATAAGTGCGCGGGTGCGTCTTCATCATCCCGCCCATGGAATTGACTATTAGCGATGGCGGTCATGATGTATGCTGGGATTTGCCAAGAGTTGGGGTTATCAATTTCAGGCACCGTGATGGATGAGTGGTTTCCGATGAAACCATCAACTGCCTGCTCGTGCACAGTGCGATTATCGGCCATTGTGAACCTAGGACTGCTAGGTGCTGAGCTGTGCGGTGAGTGATGTGGTGACGGGTGCGGTGTAAAATCAAAATTAACGGTACTTACCTTAACCTCCGCAGACGAGTCAGCTACAGTCTCTAGCTCCGGATCAGGTGCTTCAGTAGTACGCTTCAATGGCCCGTGTGAGCGCAAACGTGGCATATAAATGCAAAAACAAATAAAAAGAAATCAAACAAAAAATAAATAAACAAGAAGACAAACTAGACACGCAAAACTGGAAATAAGGACAATAAAAACTAGACCCCTACGACTCAAATAAACAATAACGAAAAGCAAGTGAAAATCAATTAAGACTCAAAAAAGTTAAATAACGCAATTACCAAGAGTCCCCGGCAACGGCGCCAAAAACTTGATGCGTGTAATATATATATAAAATAAACACCTAAAAACACCTAGTTTTAAATTTATAAAACCAAGACAAACTACTAAATCACACACAACCGGCAGTGGACCGGTCGAATGCAATATAGCGTACGTAAGTCCGGGTGTCGACCCACAGACTCTATATACTACGCTAAATTAACTAACTAAGACTCGACTGACTAGACACGACTTAAATAAAAGATTATTTGAAAGGGGGGGTTGTACTGCTAATAGTAACTTGCTAAAAATAGAAAGTTACTAAAAATGGAAACTTACTAAAAATGGAAACTGAGAATTTGAAAACGAATTTAACACAGATGAGAGAAAACAAACCACCTAGGCTAGAATCATCGTTAATTTCAGTTATCACTCACGTTGGATTAATGGTTATGGAACCGGGATCTAAAGTTATTCACTTAAAAGCTTCCTAATTAAGACCCTCGACCCTTCTCGAGAAGAAACCTAAAGGATAACTATTAAGTTATTAGCACACCGGTTACGGGATTAAACTTCCTCACGGTTATCTAATCAAATTATGCCTAATTGACCCACGCTAAAGATCTATCTCACGATACGACCCTTAAAGCCATTTGAACCCAATCATTTAATTTAACAAGCAAGATTAATATTAACACTAAGCCGGAATTTTCACAAAAACCTAAACCTAGCAAATTGACTAACCAAGACTTGTTAACAACCTATCACCTCACGGATATCTAGGTTGGCTATACATTATTACCAGTTTCATTAATACTATTAATCCTATGGTTGTACTGCAGTTAAACCATAATAATCACAACTCACGTTAATGACTAAATGAATCCTATTACGTGACATAGACAATCACCAAGAACACATGGATTAATAATATCAAATCTACCAATTCAAACATATATAATGCATTAAACAATCATAAAGGTTCAAACTTTAATTAGACATAAACCATAACCAACAATCCAAACATGAGTTCAAACAAAGTTAACGAATCAACATAATGCCTAGGTAGTTTTAACGAGTTTAGCCAAGCATGTTCATAATGAAAAACACAAATTTAAAAGTAATAAACATGATGAAAAGCAAGAAAAACGGAAGAACGATTAAACCCGAGAAGCCTAGGAAGTGATCCTTGAACCCGCGAGCATTCGTTGCCTTCGTTCCGTCTTCTTCACCTCAAAAACCCGCTCAAATCTGCTGAAATTCATCCTCCCTTCGAGCATGGAGGCTAGGGTTTGAGTTAGAGTTGTTTTTATAGTGAATTGGGCCAAGAAAAGCCCAAACTTTCTTCGTTTTCGCGTACCGGCTCGCTCGTAACTCTGTTTCGCGCCCCGTTTTCGCCTACGGATTCGATTTTTCACGATCTTTCCGTTTCTTTATCAACATGGGACCTACAAAACATAAAAACATCAGTTGTGTCGAAAATGATATAAAAACATAACCGAAACGACACAAAACGTAATCAAACATAACTAGGGATTTATGTATAATTTATACTTTATCAAACATCCCCACACTTAACATCGCTGCAATGCAATGCAAAAAGCAGACCAATGTTTTCGTATCCACTGCTGAACCACAGTACATCGCTGCATCTACGAGATGTTCTCAAGTTTTGTGGTTACAAAATCAGTTGCTTGACTATGGGTATAACTTTCTCTAACTCCTATTTATATAGACAATACTGCCGCTGTGTTCATTACTGCTAATCCTGTTTAACACTCAAAAACAAAACATATCGAAATTCGATATCACTTTCTCAGAGACAACTCTGAAAAAGGTTTAATAATTTTGATTAAAGTTCATACCGACAAAAAACTGACAGATCCTTTCACAAAACCATTTTTGTCAGGATGGTTTGAATTCTTAATTCAATCCATAGGGTTAATCAACCATGATTAATTCTATTTTCATGAAAAATAAAATATAAAATCAGAAAATATAAAATCCAAAAATATAGTAAGTCGATGTCAATTATTGATTCCTATGTCTTTTTATTCTTCCATTGTGAGTGTGCATGAAAAAGAAAATAAAAACAAAAAGAAAAATCATGTCATAAGAATCTGAATTGCAAAGGTGAGAAATGATAGATACACTAGACATTATCTGTTACATCATTTTTAATAATAAAGACTGATAAGTGTAAATTGATGTGCGAGACGGCTCATGCAATTAGACTGAAAAAGTAAGTTCATTGTTGACAAACCTAAACTTAATTATCTTTGTGTTAAGTTCCATTGTCATACATGTCTAAATATATATCTTTTGATGAACTTCTTGTGATGCTATTTGAACATAATCGGGTAACGATGAAACATATTCAGTGTGATGAACCGCATCGTGAGCTTCTTTATTGTGGTACCCACAGACCTGAAGTCTCACACGAAGTCTCTTTTGAGCATCAAGGTGCAACAAAAGATTCCCAAAGATGGAACAATAAGAGTCCCAAATGTGGACTGTCACTAATCAAATTCCAAAATGGAATTCAGAAGATTCCCAAGGGGAACAATAGGAAAAAGAAAAATTCCAAAAAGGAATTCAAAAGAAGTCCCAAAGAGGATCAAATTCAATTAGAACCCAAATTCCACACTGTCTATGCTTGTAAGTGACCAGGTTTTTGTGCAACATGCATTCGGGTTGTTGTTGATAAAGAAATATGTAGACATATGTATACATGTGGGTCACATAAGTCATTTTAATCGAACCTAAATCTCATCATGATACTGAAAAAGTAAGTGTGCCAACTCGAGCTAATTGGTATGTTTTCATATCATCACTCAGTCGAACATAAGTCAAATGTCTATTCAAAACTTGCAAATCATGTTCAGATGATGTATGGTATGATCTCACTGCAATATATTGATTCATTGCATTGCATATGTATTTATTTTAATGTGTGTGCTTTGTGTGTGCAAGCATTTGTATTCTTTAATGACACGTCGACATTCTTTTTAAACTTAAAATTTAAAGAAATTTCAAGTTTAGGGGGAGAAATAAATGAAGAAAAAAGTGCAAAAATTTATCAAGAAATAAGTTGGAAAACATTTTTAAAGAAAAATCGAAAAATCATGTGTTGAATGTAAGGATCAAGTGTCTAATGAAAACGAATGTGTTGTTTATGATAAAAATAAACCTAAAGTCTTGTGATTATTTTTAATGAAAATTCTTCGGGATATAGAAATATTGGTGGTGCAAAATGTGCAAAACATGTCATTTTGAGGAAATTAATGAAAAATGAAGATTAATTTTTTGTTGAAAAGTTGAATGAGTGAATTAAATTGGATTTAATTTTGTTGCCCTAATCATGTTTGAAAATTAATTACACAAACCCTTATAAGGATTTCGTTTCTAATTAATGTGTCAAGAATGATTGCAGGTGCAATAAATGCAGTTGAAAAGTCAACAGACGAAGTAAAGAAAATTGTTTAATTGTTGAAGAAAAAATTGTTACTGTGTAGTCGCATAAAGTTTTAACTAGCCGGGTGATAGAAACTTATGTAGCCGGGTGAAGATTTTGAAGCTACTATGTAGCCGGATGATAGAATTTTCATGTTACTATGTTGCCGAGTGATGATGTTTTTTAACTAGTCGGGTGATAGAATGTTATGATGTCGGGTGACAAAATTTAGAAGTCACTATGTAGCTGGGTAATGGAATTGTTGTCACTATTCAGCCGGGTGATGAAATCACATGTCACTGTGTAGCCGGGTAAAGAAGATTTATGCTACTTTGAAGCCGGGTGATGGGTAAATCAAAGCCAAGGTGTAGTCGTTCCAAATTTTGTGTGTATCAAAACATAACACCACTATTTCATGATCCATCTCATGTCTACATGATGAACTTGTCTTAAACAAGTGTTGACACGTCTCAACTGATGTTGACACGCTTCAACAGTTGTCTGACCCGACCAAGCATTCACACGAAGAAATTTTATGTGTATAGACACTCTGACCCGTCCCAACAATGTTGACACGGCTCAATAATTTTTGACCCGTCTCAACAGAGTGTGACCCGACTAAGGGTTTTTACATATTAAATGTGTATGTTCATATGTTGACCCATCTCAAAGGCTTGACCCTTCCCTACAGTACATGACCCGACTAAGGTTATTGGGCCTATTTTTTGACCCGTGTGAAATGTTGACCCGTCCCAAAATGTTGACCTAATTTCAGCCGACTCAACATCAGATAACCACTCATTCATCCACAACACTTATCATTTTTCACAAACACATTTCACCAAAACTCTGATTTCAAATCGTCATTTTATACTCTTTTCAATCTTCGAATCTATATCAAGTTGTTTAGATTGAATAAGGTATAATCATCATATTCAAACACCATTGACATCATCTGACACCATTTTTGATCTAAAATCGAAATATTTTTGTTGAATAGTAACCGTCATTTGAATCGACACTTTGATTAATTGTGTAAAAACTGAAATCAAATGTTGATTTAGGTGTAGTTGACTACTAATCATCAATAATCGTTCATTAAATCATGTCATAACACTTAAAATCAACAGAATCAATGAAAATGATTCAAAACAGGGTCGAAACCGCCATTGATGACCATGAATCGAATGTTTGTGCTTGATCAAAATGGAATGAAACTCAAATGATAATCTGATACTAGATCATGTGTTTAGCCTATCAAATCGACTTTTCTCATCAATAAAAAGTTTGTGTTCATTGTGACTAAGTGGTAATATGCTTGAAATGGGATATAACAGCTAAATTGACACTAATGTACATGATTTTTGAACAAAATGATATCATCAAACTGTTTTTAAAATCAATATGATAAATGTTCTGTTGTTTATTATCTTGATTCACTACACTTGTTGCTCTACTCGAATATTGATTACTTATCATTTTGATGTCTAACACATATGTCTCTGTTTTCAGATGAATATCCTCAAATTTGAGCCAAAGCACAACATTGTGGCTTTGTTGGATGATTCTATTCCTGCAGCAGATGGATATCAAGAGATGATTCATTTTCTAAGAAGAACAAAGTATGTGTATGCAATGTGTGTCAAACCCATTGTGTATGCATGTCTGATTAAGTATTTGTGGAGAACTGCTGAAGTGATTACTAATGAAGCTGGTGTGTCTGTGATTCGAGGAAATATCACCAGGGAATTACAACTGACTGTCTCTGAAGAAGCAATCAGAACAGCCTTACATCTTGATGACAATGAAGCTGGTACACTTGATGAATTCACAACTGCTGAGGTTCAAGAATGTTTTGTAAATATGGGACATCCCCCCGTATTTCCTAAACAGCAGTGTGTCAGAGCTAGATTTAGCAAGCAATGGAAATTGCTCTGTTATGTCATACAACACTGCTTATTTAGAAAAAGTGCTGAATTCGACAACTTTCCATCAGATATAGCATCCCCAATAGTTGCAATTGCCAAAAACCGACCATTTAATATGGCAAGATGGATTATGAAGGGATTTATCTTTAACCTTGTGAAAGGGAAGAGATTCAAATTCCTCATGCACCGAAGGTTTTTGCAATTGATGATCAATGATGCTTATCCTGAGATTAGAGAAGAAGGATTTGGAGGAAGAATGTTGTATACTGAAGACATGAATGCTTTATCTTATCGGAAGATGAGCATTGGGAATGTTGAGAATGTGCAATTATTTGACTATATACGAGATATAGCAAATAATGAAGAAGACATTGCACTTGAATATCATCATATCACCCAAGGTGAACTGATCAATCCATCAGACCTTGTGGATGAGATTCCAGATAATCTGTTGGATGATGATGAGTATTAGGAGAGACATCCAGAAGAAGAAGAAGGGGATAATGATGAAAGTGATGACAGTTCAGATGATGATAATGATGAAAGTGATGACAGTTCAGATGATGATAATGATGATGATAACGGTGATGATGGTAATAATGGTGATAATGAGAAAGATAGAACTGAATATGATCATACTATGTCAGATTGTGATGATGCAGATGATGGTATTGTTGGTGATGAAATAGAAGAAGAAGAAGAAGAAGAAGAAGAAGAAATGGCTGTGAATGTGTTTGAAATGGAACCTGTCATTATAAAGGATGTTACTGAGATAAATCCAATTGAAGATGTGATTGTGCCTGAATACGTAGATGTGATTCAGATTGCACAAGAAGTGATATCTAAAGCTGAGTCTGTGGCACAAGCAGATGATGAAGTTGAAGTTATTGTGCATGTTTCTGAACCTGTTGATATTGCCACAACTTCTACCTGAGCAACTGAACATACTGAACAACCCATGGGGTCTTCACCTAAGGTTGGTTCAGATGTTGACATGAATGAAGAAGAGAATGAAATCTTTCATTTAAAGAGGATGGTAGCCAAGTTACTGGATGAAAATACTCAGTTGAACGCTTCAAATGAAAGGAAGATGAAAAGACTTGCTGAGTTCTGGGCTACGCATCAGAAAAACACTGAGATTTTCAAGTAGTTGGATGAAGAATATGAAAGTCTGAAGGCTGATTATGAAGAGTTACATGCAGAATGTAACACTTTACAGGCAGAAAAAGAAGTATTAGAAAATTGCCTGAAAGAAAAGGAAACTGAAAGCTCTGAATCTGACAAAGAATTTATTGCTGATGAAGAAGTTGGAGTGTCTGTGTGACACCCCACCCGGCGGCGGAAACACCGGGCTGTCATTGGAATTGGATATCAATAGTACAAAGCACATGGCACACTAAAAGCATATTTTAATATCATTAAAGCAGTAATTGTTGTGACATAAATGAGAAATAAATAGTCATAAATTCATAAAGAAAGACCGGCAATCAAAGTAATTCATTGTTTAAATATTCTAAGTCCGATAGGCATCCTATGTCTTGAAGGTATAAAACGCTCAAACACCACCTGAAATATGTAAAATAAAGTTAGCTAATTAAAGCTAGTGAGTAAACCACAATTGATATATAGTAATAAAGAAATCCGAGATCATCATAATATGTTGCGCAATCTTACATGCATAGCTATTTCATATCATTCTCGACCATGACACCTTGAACACACATTGAACACATTGAACACATTGAACAACATCATTGTATAGCATCTTGTAATCGTTTTTCATGAGGAACCAACTCATGTTATTAATTAAAGATAACCTTTTTAGCAACCGTCACGTAACCGTCTCGATATAAGTTATCAGTAATTATTTAAGCATCTAAGAGACGTAGCAACATAGCATAGCAACTTGTATCATCGTATAGCAACTTGTAACATAGTAACTTGTAACATTGAAATTGAATGGCCGGGTTTAAATCACCTGTTTTGAAATAATTGCAGGTGGGTTTGTCAAACCATTAGCGCTAACATTGTACCGGTGGGATTACTAAGTAACAATACTACTTTAAACTACCACATAAGGATTGCATCTTGTCGCGAGTCAAGACTAACATATTTTATGATCTCATTTGAAAATAGAGACAAAGAAACGAAAACCGAAAGCATTGTATAGTAATTGAACATATTTCAGCCCCAAAATGTAAAAGTAAAAAGGGGAGTGAATTTACTCACCTTGAAAAGTAAATACAATCGAACCGTTAGAAACGCAGCTAAAAAGAACCGAGCGTTGCCCAAATATTAGTACCACCTAATTAATTGGGAAAACCCTATCTTAGAAACGAAAACAATAGTAATAAGAATAACAAAAAACCCGAGATCTAGGGTTTCGTATTTGGGATTTAGGGTTTTGAAAATATGAATTGAGAATTTATACGAAACGTTATTGAATATTTTGTATTGAAAATATTTTATAAAAATCTATATTTTTTTTTTCTACTAAAAGAATTTGTATAAATACATATATACATAAAGCATTTTTATTTACATATATGTATTTGAACTTGTAAGTATTTTAAATCCTTAATATAAAATTTATTATTTAAGTTATTAAGAAAAGGTTATTTAATGTTTAAAAGATGTAAAATATGAAAATTAGAGAAAACAGGAACACAGTGGGACTCGAACCCGTGTCAACACGTCCACAACCCAACATCTAAACCACTGCAACAGTTTCAGTTTTTGTTAAATAACTTGATTTTAAATTGTTTTAACCTTTTATAACTAATAACACCCATTTTCAACATAAACCCTAGATCCAAGAACCATTAAATTCGTTTTATCCTGTTAATCTCATCCAAATCAAATATAGGGTTTTTAATCTACATCGAATTATGATCATTTTGATATAAAAACTTACTTGTTGATGAAAGTTTGATATGGATTCAATTAAGAAGAAATGTCGGCTGATCTTGACCAAAATTCGTGAATCTGGGATGATATGAGATAAAATAAATGGATTAGGGAGTTGTAGATGATCAATAGGATTCAAATGGAACCAAAATTTACCCGAATTGGTGCCCGGAAGGTAGAAGACCACCAAGTCGCCGGAAAAATACTTTGTTGCTTTGATTTGTTAATTGCAGAAGACTCGGAGAAGTTTGAACGATTAGAGAGTGTTAGTCGAGTGAAAAGGAAGATTTGGAAATGTTTAATTAACTGCTACAGGTCTAAATACAGAATTGGAATTTGGAATTGCAATCAACGAATAAATCCGCGTTAATCCCGTTGTAATACGCGTTTTTTGACAGTAAAGAGGGTCCGAAACATGGAAAGAATAGTTTAGGAATGATTCTAGGTGATTAAAATTGGTTAGAAAATGTGTAATAAGTCTCGCCGGAGCTGCTGCTAATTCCGGCCAATTAACCGGTGACTAAGTCGCCGGATTCACGGGTAAAGTGGGGCTGGGGCTGGGTAAATGAAATGTTGCACAAACAGTCCCTCAAGTTTTAAGTTGGTTTAATTTTGATTAATTAACTTTTAATACAACTTTCAATTGCTACAGTTTTGACCCAAAATTAGTTATATATATTGTATTAACTAACTAACTTAACTGAGTTGAGACGTAACGTTTACATAAGGGACGTTTTTATATATTTGGCTCGTTTTAAGCGTTATAAGGTTATTTGAGACCATTATAGTTCTTATATTTATAAAATCTCTTTATAAACTACAATACATATATATATACATGTATATTTTTTGAGATATAGCTTATTATAACTTAGAAATTAAATGGTAACCGTTGAATAATAACTTGGTCAATAAGATATCGAATACGAGAATAACGTAACGTTCAATCGGATTTATATATCTTTAATATCAAAACGTTACATTTTAAAGAAATAAATACGAATCCAAATTTAAAGATAAATACTTCGGGTTCGAGTCGGATATTCGGGTGCGGGTTTGGGGCAGATGTCACAGTCTGAGACTCCTAGGGACGTCACAGTATATTATACTAGATCACGACGATCTAAAACTGTGACAGAACCGATTGGTGAATCAGTCCCTATTCCCGATGATGTGGCTACTATTGTTTCATATGATAAAGCGGAGGGAAAACTTAAACTTGATGCAGTGCCTAAGATTGTAGAAGAAGATAGTGCTATCAAGAAAGCTAGAACCGAAGAAGTTGCTCAAGTTGAGCCGGTTCAAGCTGAAAATGTAAAAGAGGTTGAGATGATTGATATCTCAGGTGAGACCGGTCCATCACATTTCGAATCTGAAGGGGCTATAACTGAAGATATTTCGGTTGATCTAGATGCACGATTCGCTTATTTGGAACAGATGAAATATAATCCTGTCTATCTGAATGGACTCACTGTCAGTCAGATAAACGAGGAATATGAGAAGTGTATAAGTACTCAAGATTGAGTTGATGGTGATGATAAAAAGTTCATAGTAGAACCGGGGGAATGGACACCTTTACAAGAAAGTCTAAACATCGATGATCTCCCACCTGAAGAACTCTACCTTCAAAAGCTGGAGGATATGACCACTGTAGATATGAGACAACGGTTACAATCGAGAAACTATCCATATAAGACTCTGAAAAGGTTGAAGAAAGAATCTTCGAAGAAAATTGTCAACAGTTTTCAAGAGTCAGAGAAGATACAGAATAGGATGCTATTTTTGGATTACAATAATTCGTAGTACTACGAACTAACCAAAAAGTTCAAAGTATTGGAGCCTAAAGAAATACCGCTGATGGCTTTACCAGAAGATGCTCATAGGAAGAGGAAAGCTCTGATAGTATATGTTTCCGAGTGAAGTAAAAGCTTACCACGTACCGATGGAAGTACGGGAATCATGGCATAAAGCTGCCACAGCTTGTGATATTCTGAGATCACTGCTGAGCAAGGTCAATCTGTTGCAGACCTGCTTGATTCAATGATCGTGCCGGAAAAATCCAAGGACGTGAAAATCATTGCATGGAAAAACGATGAAGTGTTTGATGCATTCTTGATAAAGCGTGTGAACGGTTTGTGTGACGTCTACCATTATTACTCGAGCATCTTTAAACTTCCAGTTCAAGATCTCAAAGAGTTACACAAACTGAGATTGATTAATCACACGAGAGCTGAACGTGGTGAAAAATGTGCTATGTTATTGGATGCTGGGCTTAGCAGAATGCCCAAGTTTTTGGAATTTTGTGGCCAACAAGAAGATAAGATATATTTGGATAACAAGAAGAAGAAACAAAAAAGGTTGATACTCCGAGACATGTACTTAGAAGAATTTCCGACGAATACTTTGACAAAGTAACTGATCCAGGGATAAAAGTGTTCGATGGTTCGCAAAAGACGAGACCAATACTGAAGTTTTTCTATCACGAAGAAACCTTCGAGTTAATATTGGTTCGTGACTTAGATGATTGGGATCGTGTCATGATCACATTATTCAGTACGTTTGAGCTGAAACTATTACACCCATCATATATTGATCATATGAGATGTCACAAGATGGAGAAGATGAAGAATCCGATGGCAGAGGCTGACAGAAAATTATTTGAGATTATGATTGAAGTAATCGGAGCTGCGACTGAAAAGATCCGATTAAGGAAAGCATTACTTAATGCCAACCTTGTGAAGATTGACGTTGCTGATATCGAGTTTATGCTGATTACATTCAAGGGAACCTTAGAAGTGCGTGCAAAAGGAATGAAGAAGCCATATGAATTTTATGCTAACATTGATTTTGCAGGTATTACCTTGGATATGCTTAAAGAAATGGCTACTTGTGACATTCTCACCAATGAATCAAAGCCAAGACAAGCTAAGATAGCCGAAAAGTTCAAGTCTTGCATTGAAGAAGCAATTAAAGAACAAGAAGAATTTGCCATGAAGCTGTTGCTGAAAGTTAAAGATGAACCAGAAGAGTTCGAATGAAGAATTTTGATTCGAGATAGATAAAGAGAAAAGATTAAAGCTGAAGATTTTGAATGAAGACCAAAGATAAATCTTAAGGAGAGTATTGTTTGGGCTCGTTCCGTGTTTAAGATTTACTTTGTTCTTTTTTTGTACTAGTTTGTACAGTTTAGGGTTATTTTGTATTTTTCCTAAGTAGTGATGTATAAAGCATGTTGCTAGTGTGTGTTAGAGCTAGAGTCTAGATCACCAATACACTAAAGAGAGAGAAAGCGAGTGTGTGTGATTGTATTCTCCTGCACTTTGTACTGCAATGATTTTGCTTTGATCATCAATACAAGAGAATTATTTAGTAATGAATTGTGTTGTTGATTGAGTTGTTGTTTTCGTACTTAGATCGTTCTGATTTGTGGCAGTATCGATCCAGTTGAACCTATCACTGTGTATGAGATATTAAGAGGAGGATTCTTAACACTCAGCCATCTGACTTAGAGATCTTTGGACTAGAATCAGGCATGAATAGGAACATCTTCAAGTCTTGTGGAAACTTGTTACTGCAACTCAAAGACAAACATTAAAACTCAGGTAATAATGTGCATTTATCATCAATATATAGATTAATTTCTCAATCGGATGAGATATTTCTTTATGAACAACTCCTACATCAATACACATGTTAAACTGCCAACACAAAAGAAAAAGATTAAAATGACAATCTTTTTGGTGTTTTTGAATTTTTCAATGTTTTTGATATTTTTGGAATTTTCTCTTTACATTTATGAATCTTTTCCCTGCAATGAGATCATACCAGCAATTTATCCAACACATATTTTGCAATTTTTAGAATAGACATTTGAATTGTGAAGTAATTGAGTGATGAATTGTTGAACAAATCAATTAGCTCGAAGTGACACCCTTACTTTTTCGATTCTTGATGATCAATTAGGTTGATTAAGAATAAGTTTTGAGTGACCTATACCTTTCACATTAGAAAGTTATACACTTCATCTAAATATCCTGAGAACACCTCAACACGTCAGGTCACTTATAATCATACTCAGTACCAACAGCTCTGATACCAATTGATAGGTTCAATTAGATCGATTACTGCTACAAACCACACGAACTATTCAAAATCACAGTCAATCAACACAGTAATCATACTTAATAATTCTCTTGTATTGATGATGAAATAGTTACAGTACAATTTGTGCAGGAGAAAGAGTACAATCAAAACACACACACACTTTGATAGGTCTATTCTCTCTCTACACTCACACTAGCAACATCCTTTTATACATCAACACATTTAGGGAAATACAAAATTAACCCTAAACAACTAACTTTATACATAATAAGAACAAATTAAATCTTTCTAGGAACGAGCCTTAACAGTACTCCCCCTAAGATTTAAATTTGATTTTCTATCAAAAGTCTTCATCTTTTTCTTTCTTCTCTCAAATCAAACTTTCATCATTCAAAAATCTTCGTCTTTAACTTCAGCAATGAACATTGGCTTCTCTTTTAATTGTCTCTGTTTCTCAATTGCGTCCAGAAGTGCTTTTGAGAACTTGCTTCTTAATTCATGATGTGCTGCTTTGCTTTCATTGATCATTATCTTTAGTTTGGACATGCGAATTAATGTATCAAATGTTAATCCTCCAAAATCAATGTTAGCATATATAAGATATGGTTCCTTGTGATTAGAGGAAACCACTTCCAAAATCCTTGTGTTGTGATTCGCATGTAAGTAATATGCTGAATGTCTCGATGCTCCAAGTTTGAAAAAGCAATTGGTTAGCGAAAAGCAATCCTTTCCATCACCGCAGCCATAGCATTGACAATCCCAACAAAATACTTCCTATCTTTTTCAGCAACATCATCATTTACCTTCTCCATCTTGTAACTTCTCAAAAAGTATATGTAACTTGGATGAAGTAGTTTCAGCTCGAATGCACCAAATATCTCGATACAATCATCAGACATATCTTCCAAGGTTCGTACAAGCTTCAACTCCTTATGTTCTTCATGATAAAAAGCTTTAAGAATAGGCTTGGTTTGTTGTGTTCCATCAAACACCTTTAAACCCGACTTTGTGATTTTCTCAAAGAATTTATCACTTAGATCAACCAAATACACATCATCGTCATTCGGATCCAGCATCTTCTTCTTCTTTTTCTCATAGAAGTAAATAGAATCTTCTTGTTGGCATCGAAATTCAAGAAATTTGTCGGATTTACTAAACCTTCGCCACGTGTGGAATTTGTCGGATTTCGTAGTGGTAGTTTAGCTAGTTCCTTCAGATCCTGAACATGCAGTTGCAGGATTGAAGTGTAAAAATGATTTACATCGCACAGAGCATTCACCCGCTTCACCAAAAAGACATCAAACGCTTCATCATATTTCCAACCGACTATTTTCACTTCTTTATCACTTAATGGAATAATCATGGCATCAAGTAATTTTGATATAGTTTGGCCTTTTTGCAGCACACTTCTTACCATATGTCCAAATGTTTGCATTGTGTCCCTGGATCGTTATACCGCTTCAATCACCTCATATGCTCCAGAGTGTGTTTCTGGAAACATTCTGATTAGCTCTTTCCTTTTATCATGACTTTTGATACTCGCGACATATTCACAATCTCTTGCGGTTTCAAAATTCATGTTCTCTTAGTCAACTCACTATATTCTGGATTCTCCATGTTAAGAATCATCATTCTTTTCTGCATCTTCTCAGTGACTTGAAACATTCTGACGAAATTCTTCATAGTTTCAGCACCCAGCACACTTAACTTTTTCCTCGGATAATTCTTTGATAGTAACTAGTCTTTCAATTCAAAGAATTCCATTCTCTCTGGATCTTTGTGATTTAACTCCTCTACCGGAATTTCATCAACTATGATTGCTTCTGATCTGGGATCCCAATCGCCTTGTTCAAGAGTTGTTTCTTTTGGATCAGCAGGAAGTGAAGTCTGAGCTGCTATGCATTTGTCGTACTCTTCACATACCTGAGTAACTGTTAATCGGTCCAAACATACCCGATTATATTTCTTCTTTCTCAAAAATTCAAACTGCTCTTCAAGATCTAAGGGAATATCATCAATGTGCGGTGTATCAACAATTGTCATTGATGTTCCTGGTTCAGTCATAGACACTTCGCCTTGTGAAATATGATGATATTCAATTCCAACATCTTCTTCATTATTCGCTATATCTTGCAATATAGTCGAATATTGCAACATCTACAACATTCCCCATGCTCATCTTTCGATACCCGATTATATTTCTTCTTTCTCAAAAATTCAAACTTCTCTTCAAGATCCAAGGGAATATCATCAATGTGCGGTGTATCAACAATTGTCATTGACGGTCCTGCTTCAGTCATAGACACTTCGCCTTGTGAAATATGATGATATTCAATTCCAACATCTTCTTCATTATTCGCTATATCTCGCAATATAGTCGAATATTGCAACATCTTCACCATTCCCCTTGCTCATCTTTCGATAAGATGGAGCATTCATATCATCAGTGTAAAACATTCCTCCATTAACATTATTCTCCTTAATCATTGGGTGTGCCTCATTGATAATTAGTTGCAAAAACCTCGGATACATGAGGAATTTGAACCTCTTACCCTTCACGAGATTGAATATAAATCCCTTCCTAATCCATCTAGACATATTGAAAGGTCGATTTGTGGCTATTGCAACTATTGGAGAAGCAATATCTGATGGGAAGGTATCGAATACAGCACTTCGTCTTGATAAGCATTGTTGGATCACATAACATAACAATTTCCATTGTTTGCTCAGCCTTGCCCTCACAAACTGCTGTTTTGGAAATACGGGGGGGGGGGGGGGTGTCCCGTATTTAGAAAACATTCCTGACATTCTGCAGTTGTAAATTCATCCAATGCACTCACTTCCTCCTCATCTAGAAACAGAGCATCCCAGATAGCTTCCTCAGACATAGTTACTTGTAACTGTCTGGTAATATTCCCATGAACAATTGACACTCCTGCTTCAACAATAATCACTTCTGCAGTCTTCCAGAAGGATTTTATCATCCTTGAATACACAATAGGCTTGGCACACATGGCATACAGATATTTGGTTCTTTGAAGAAACCGGATCATCTCCTGATATCCATCTGCCTCTGGAATTGATTCATCTAGCATAGCCACAATATTATGCTTGGGCTCATACTTGAGGATATTCATCTTAAAACAGATACAAATGTGTTAGAAATCAGAAATGATACGCAGTCACTTTTCATGTAAAAAGCAATCAAAGCAATGACATATTGTAACAATTAAGTTTAGTACATTTTTTAATACTTTGATTAGAAAACAATTTTGAAAGCATCATTTTGTTTAAAAATCAAGTATATCAATGACCTTGTTAACTGTTATACCAAAGTTCAAGCATGTCAACACTTAATCACTTCTTACCAAAACTTTTATTGATGAATGAGTTGTTTTGATGGATTGAACACATGTTTTAACAATGTTTTAACCTCATGAAACATGTTTTTATAACATTTCAACCAGGGTAACATTATTGATTTCATGATCATCAATGGCGGTTTCGACTTTGTTCAAAACTTTTTCTTTGATTCAGTTGATTTTAGGTATTGTGAGATGATTCAAAGGATGATTGTTGGTTATTAACAGTGAAATTAACCTATTAAACCATTCGATTTCAGTTTTTACACAAAAAATCAAAGTGTCGATTCAGTTGCAATTTTACTGTTCAACATCATTTTTGAATTTTAAGGTCAAAACTGATGTTTGTTGATGATGATGATGATGATCGATTATGTTGTTTATACCTTCTTCAATCTCAAATAATCGATATAGAGTGCAGATTGAACAGGGTATATGATGGAAGTTGAATGACAGAGTATGATCGAAGAGAGTTTGTGTTAAATAATGTGAAGTGTTTTTTAGAGTGGATATTTATATGACTATGTGAGTCGGCTGAAATTAGGTCAAAAATTTGGGACGGTTCAAAATTTCAGTCGGGTCAACACAAGCCCGATAACCTTAGACGGGTCATATACCGTTGGGAAGGGTCAAACCTTTGGGACGGGTCAAATGATTAACAAAAAAGTTTTAACATGTAAAAACACTTAGTCGGGTCACACACTGTTGAGACGGGTCAAACACTGTTGAGTCGTGTCAGCATTGTTGGGATGAGTCAGAGTGTTTATACAGTTAATATATTCTTCATGTGAATGCTTGGTCATGTCAAACAACTGTTGGGACGTGTCAACCTCTGTTTGGTCGTGTGAAAGCTTGGTCGTGTCAAACACTGTTGACTTAGTCGTGAGAAGTATGGTTGAGACGTGTCGCATGTCGCATGTCTGGATAAAGCAACTTTTATTTTGTTCATGAAAGACCTCATGGATACCTAGTTGACCGTTAGTATTTGTGAAATAGCGGGGAAATTTTGAGTAGTACTACTGGGTTTGACAAACCCCACCCGGGCTAGTCGCGCTAGCACGACAGAAGGACCTGTCGAACGGGTGTTGAATGACCTAACATTCTTACAGTGTATCCTGCTGGGATGTACGAACGGGCAAAATGCACTTAATGTGTACATACATCAGCTTCGGTCAGATACATACGCCTCTAGGACATGTGCTGTAGACTAGCTACCTACAATGACATACTTAATTTATATTTCTGCTTGCAACTGAACTTATTGGATTCTATACTTACTATGTGAACTCACCAACCGTCGTGTTGACACTTGTTAGACTTTCACTTTTACAGGTCACCGAGGTTCAACGCACTTAGGACATGGCATGGAGTCACAACTTTGCATTTTAAACACTTTCTTGCATTTAAAAACTATGTTTGGTTTTAACAAATATTTAAACTATGTTTCTTATGTTGGGCGCGAGTTTGAGCATTTAGTTCCATTTAATATTATTGACTTTACATTTCGATTACGCTTCCGCAAATTATTAAACGTTAACTCTGCATTGAATTTTCTCATTTAATGAGACACGTATATTTTAAATTCATATAGTGTCGTTTGGTGTAACTAATGACTGAGATCCTGGTTTGTCACACACTTAACGGTAAAACTCCGTTAGTGGATTTTGGGGGTGTGACAGAAAACATCAAAAAAAATTTATATAAAACCACAACAAATTTGATTAATTAAAAGATAAACTTTTGAAAAAATCAAAAAGTTTAACATAAATCCACAACATTTACCTATATAATCACAATTTTTTTATCAATGAATCAACTTTCAAAAAATCAACTAATTTTTTCATAAACCACAGTATTTTACCTATATTTAATCACATAAAACAAATTTTTCATCGAAAAACTCACTTTTGAAAAAAACAAAAATTTTCACATAAACCACAACATTTACCTATTTAATTACCCCAAAAACAAATTTGATCAAAATATCATCTTTTGAAAAACATTTCACATAAACCGCAACATTTAAGTATATTTAATCATAACAAACCAAACTTTCATTAAAATCCACTTTTGAAAAAATCAAAAAATTTCACATAAACCACAACATTTACCTATATAATCACACCAAAAACAAATTTTATCAAATAAGCAACTTTTGAAAAAATAAAAAATTTTCACATAAACCAAAACTTTACCTATATAATCACACCAAAAACAAATTTGATCAAAATATCAAAAATCCAAAAATTAACAAATTTTCACATAAAACCACAACATTTTACCTATATTTAATCACACAAAACCAAACTTTCATCAAAAAATCCAGTTTTGAAAAAATAAAAAATTTTCACATAAAACCAAAACATTTACCTATATAATCACACCAAAAACAAATTTGATCAAAAAAACAACTTTTGAAAAAAATCAAAAGATTTAACATAAAATTATAACATTTACCTATATAGTAACACCAAAAACAAATTTGATCAAAAAATCAACTTTCAAAAAATAATCAAATTTCCACATAAAACCAACATTTTACCTATATTTAATCACAATGAACCAAACTTTAATCAAAAAATCAACTTTTGAAAAATCAAAAAATTTCACATAAAACCACAACATTTACCTATATAATCACACCGAAACCAAACTTTCATAAAAAAATCTACTTTTTAGAAAATAAAAAATTTTCATATAAAACCACAACATATACCTATATAATCACACCAAAAATAAATTTGATCAAAAAATCAACTTACGAAAACATTAAAAATTTTCATTTAAAACCACAACATTTACCTATCTAATCACACCAAAAACAAATTTGATCAAAATATCAACTTCTGAAAAAATAAAAAATTTTCACATAAACCACAACATTTAACTATATAAACACACCAACAACAAATTTAACCAAAAAATTAAGTTTTGAAAAAATCAAAACTTTTCACCTAAACCAAATCATTTACCTATATTTAATCACACCAAACCAAACATTCATTAAAAATCCACTCTGGAAAAAATCAAAAAATTTCACATAAAAACACAACATTTACATATATAATCACACCAAAAACAAATTTGATCAAACAATCAACTTTCGAAAACTTTAAAAAAACTTTATATAAAACCACAACAAATTTGATTAAAAGATAAACTTTTGAAAAAATCAAAAACTTTAACATAAATCCACAACATTTACCTATATAATCACAATTTTTTTATCAATGAATCAACTTTCAAAAAATCAACTAATTTTTTCATAAACCACAGTATTTTACCTATATTTAATAACATAAAAAAAGATTTTCATCGAAAAACCCACTTTTGAAAAAAACAAAAATTTTCACATAAACCACAACATTTACCTATTTAATCACCCCAAAAATAAATTTGATCAAAATATCATCTATTGAAAAAAATTTCACATAAACCGCAACATTTAAGTATATTTAATCACAACAAACCAAACTTTCATTAAAATCCACTTTTGAAAAAATCAAAAAATTTCACATAAACCACAACATTTACCTATATAATCACACCAGAAACAAATTTTATCAAATAATCAACTTTTGAAAAAATAAAAAATTTTCACATAAACCATAACTTTACCTATATAATCACACCAAAAACAAATTTGATCAAAATATCAAAATTCCAAAAATTAACAAATTTTCACATAAAACCACAACATTTTACCTATATTTAATCACACAAAACCAAACTTTCATAAAAAAATCCAATTTTGAAAAAATAAAAAATTTTCACATAAAACCAAAACATTTACCTATATAATCACACCAAAAACAAATTTGATCAAAAAAACAACTTTTGAAAAAAATCAAAAGATTTAACATAAAATTATAACATTTACCTATATAGTCACACCAAAAAAAAATTTGATCAAAAAATCAACTTTCAAAAAATAATCAAATTTCCACATAAAACCAAAACATTTTACCTATATTTAATCACAACGAACCAAACTTTAATCAAAAAATCAACTTTTGAAAAAATCAAAAAATTTCACATAAAACCACAACATTTACCTATATAATCACACCGAAACCAAACTTTCATAAAAAAATCTACTTTTTAGAAAATAAAAAATTTTCATATAAAACCACAACATATACCTATATAATCACACCAAAAATAAATTTGATCAAAAAATCAACTTACGAAAACATTAAAAATTTTCATTTAAAACCACAATATTTACCTATCTAATCACACCAAAAACAAATTTGATCAAAAGATCAACTTCTGGAAAAAAAAAAATTTTTCACATAAACCACAACATTTAACTATATAAACACACCAACAACAAATTTAACCAAAAAATTAACTTTTGAAAAAATCAAAACTTTTCACCTAAACCAAATCATTTACCTATATTTAATCACACCAAACCAAACATTCATTAAAAATCCACTCTGGAAAAAATCAAAAAATTTCACATAAAAACACAACATTTACATATATAATCACACCAAAAACAAATTTGATCAAACAATCAACTTTCGAAAACTTTAAAAAAAATTTATATAAAACCACAACAAATTTGATTAAAAGATAAACTTTTGAAAAAATCAAAAACTTTAACATAAATCCACAACATTTACCTATATAATCACAATTTTTTTATCAATGAATCAACTTTCAAAAAATCAACTAATTTTTTCATAAACCACAGTATTTTACATATATTTAATCACATAAAACAAATTTTTCATCGAAAAACTCACTTTTGAAAAAAACAAAAATTTTCACATAAACCACAACATTTACCTATTTAATTACCCCAAAAACAAATTTGATCAAAATATCATCTTTTGAAAAACATTTCACATAAACCGCAACATTTAAGTATATTTAATCATAACAAACCAAACTTTCATTAAAATCCACTTTTGAAAAAATCAAAAAATTTCACATAAACCACAACATTTACCTATATAATCACACCAAAAACAAATTTTATCAAATAAGCAACTTTTGAAAAAATAAAAAATTTTCACATAAACCAAAACTTTACCTATATAATCACACCAAAAACAAATTTGATCAAAATATCAAAAATCCAAAAATTAACAAATTTTCACATAAAACCACAACATTTTACCTATATTTAATCACACAAAACCAAACTTTCATCAAAAAATCCAGTTTTGAAAAAATAAAAAATTTTCACATAAAACCAAAACATTTAACTATATAATCACACCAAAAACAAATTTGATCAAAAAAACAACTTTTGAAAAAAATCAAAAGATTTAACATAAAATTATAACATTTACCTATATAGTCACACCAAAAACAAATTTGATCAAAAAATCAACTTTCAAAAAATAATCAAATTTCCACATAAAACCAACATTTTACCTATATTTAATCACAATGAACCAAACTTTAATCAAAAAATCAACTTTTGAAAAAATCAAAAAATTTCACATAAAACCACAACATTTACCTATATAATCACACCGAAACCAAACTTTCATAAAAAAATCTACTTTTTAGAAAATAAAAAATTTTCATATAAAACCACAACATATACCTATATAATCACACCAAAAATAAATTTGATCAAAAAATCAACTTACGAAAACATTAAAAATTTTCATTTAAAACCACAACATTTACCTATCTAATCACACCAAAAACAAATTTGATCAAAATATCAACTTCTGAAAAAATAAAAAATTTTCACATAAACCACAACATTTAACTATATAAACACACCAACAACAAATTTAACCAAAAAATTAAGTTTTGAAAAAATCAAAACTTTTCACCTAAACCAAATCATTTACCTATATTTAATCACACCAAACCAAACATTCATTAAAAATCCACTCTGGAAAAAATCAAAAAATTTCACATAAAAACACAACATTTACATATATAATCACACCAAAAACAAATTTGATCAAACAATCAACTTTCGAAAACTTTAAAAAAACTTTATATAAAACCACAACAAATTTGATTAAAAGATAAACTTTTGAAAAAATCAAAAACTTTAACATAAATCCACAACATTTACCTATATAATCACAATTTTTTTATCAATGAATCAACTTTTAAAAAATCAACTAATTTTTTCATAAACCACAGTATTTTACCTATATTTAATCACATAAAAAAAGATTTTCATCGAAAAACCCACTTTTGAAAAAAACAAAAATTTTCACATAAACCACAACATTTACCTATTTAATCACCCCAAAAATAAATTTGATCAAAATATCATCTATTGAAAAAAATTTCACATAAACCGCAACATTTAAGTATATTTAATCACAACAAACCAAACTTTCATTAAAATCCACTTTTGAAAAAATCAAAAAATTTCACATAAACCACAACATTTACCTATATAATCACACCAGAAACAAATTTTATCAAATAATCAACTTTTGAAAAAATAAAAAATTTTCACATAAACCATAACTTTACCTATATAATCACACCAAAAACAAATTTGATCAAAATATCAAAATTCCAAAAATTAACAAATTTTCACATAAAACCACAACATTTTACCTATATTTAATCACACAAAACCAAACTTTCATAAAAAAATCCAATTTTGAAAAAATAAAAAATTTTCACATAAAACCAAAACATTTACCTATATAATCACACCAAAAACAAATTTGATCAAAAAAACAACTTTTGAAAAAAATCAAAAGATTTAACATAAAATTATAACATTTACCTATATAGTCACACCAAAAAAAAATTTGATCAAAAAATCAACTTTCAAAAAATAATCAAATTTCCACATAAAACCAAAACATTTTACCTATATTTAATCACAACGAACCAAACTTTAATCAAAAAATCAACTTTTGAAAAAATCAAAAAATTTCACATAAAACCACAACATTTACCTATATAATCACACCGAAACCAAACTTTCATAAAAAAATCTACTTTTTAGAAAATAAAAAATTTTCATATAAAACCACAACATATACCTATATAATCACACCAAAAATAAATTTGATCAAAAAATCAACTTACGAAAACATTAAAAATTTTCATTTAAAACCACAATATTTACCTATCTAATCACACCAAAAACAAATTTGATCAAAAGATCAACTTCTGGAAAAAAAAAAAATTTTCACATAAACCACAACATTTAACTATATAAACACACCAACAACAAATTTAACCAAAAAATTAACTTTTGAAAAAATCAAAACTTTTCACCTAAACCAAATCATTTACCTATATTTAATCACACCAAACCAAACATTCATTAAAAATCCACTCTGGAAAAAATCAAAAAATTTCACATAAAAACACAACATTTACATATATAATCACACCAAAAACAAATTTGATCAAACAATCAACTTTCGAAAACTTTAAAAAAAATTTATATAAAACCACAACAAATTTGATTAAAAGATAAACTTTTGAAAAAATCAAAAACTTTAACATAAATCCACAACATTTACCTATATAATCACAATTTTTTTATCAATGAATCAACTTTCAAAAAATCAACTAATTTTTTCATAAACCACAGTATTTTACCTATATTTAATCACATAAAAAAATATTTTCATCGAAAAACCCACTTTTGAAAAAAACAAAAATTTTCACATAAACCACAACATTTACCTATTTAATCACCCCAAAAACAAATTTGATCAAAATATCATCTTTTGAAAAAAATTTCACATAAACCGCAACATTTAAGTATATTTAATCACAACAAACCAAACTTTCATTAAAATCCACTTTTGAAAAAATCAAAAAATTTCACATAAACCACAACATTTACCTATATAATCACACCAAAAACAAATTTTATCAAATAATCAACTTTTGAAAAAATAAAAAATTTTCACATAAACCATAACTTTACCTATATAATCACACCAAAAACAAATTTGATTAAAATATCAAAATTCCAAAAATTAACAAATTTTCACATAAAACCACAACATTTTACCTATATTTAATCACACAAAACCAAACTTTCATAAAAAATTCCAATTTTGAAAAAATAAAAAATTTTCACATAAAACCAAAACATTTACCTATATAATCACACCAAAAACAAATTTGATCAAAAAAACAACTTTTGAAAAAAATCAAAAGATTTAACATAAAATTATAACATTTACCTATATAGTCACACCAAAAACAAATTTGATCAAAAAATCAACTTTCAAAAAGTAATCAAATTTCCACATAAAACCACAACATTTTACCTATATTTAATCACAACGAACCAAACTTTAATAAAAAAATCAACTTTTGAAAAAGTCAAAAAATTTCACATAAAACCACAACATTTACCTATATAATCACACCGAAACCAAACTTTCATAAAAAAATCTACTTTTTAGAAAATAAAAAATTTTCATATAAAACCACAACATATACCTATATAATCACACCAAAAATAAATTTGATCAAAAAATCAACTTACGAAAACATTAAAAATTTTCGTTTAAAACCACAACATTTACCTATCTAATCACACCAAAAACAAATTTGATCAAAAGATCAACTTCTGAAAAAAAAAAATTTCACATAAACCACAACATTTAACTATATAAACACACCAACAACAAATTTAACCAAAAAATTAAGTTTTGAAAAAATCAAAACTTTTCACCTAAACCAAATCATTTACCTATATTTAATCACACCAAACCAAACATTCATTAAAAATCCACTCTGGAAAAAATCAAAAAATTTCACATAAAAACACAACATTTACATATATAATCACACCAAAAACAAATTTGATCAAACAATCAACTTTCGAAAACTTTAAAAAAAAATTATATAAAACCACAACAAATTTGATTAAAAGATAAACTTTTGAAAAAATCAAAAACTTTAACATAAATCCACAACATTTACCTATATAATCACAATTTTTTTATCAATGAATCAACTTTCAAAAAATCAACTAATTTTTTCATAAACCACAGTATTTTACCTATATTTAATCACATAAAACAAATTTTTCATCGAAAAACTCACTTTTGAAAAAAACAAAAAATTTCACATAAACCACAACATTTACCTATTTAATCACCCCAAAAACAAATTTGATCAAAATATCATCTTTTGAAAAACATTTCACATAAACCGCAACATTTAAGTATATTTAATCATAACAAACCAAACTTTCATTAAAATCCACTTTTGAAAAAATCAAAAAATTTCACATAAACCACAACATTTACCTATATAATCACACCAAAAACAAATTTTATCAAATAAGCAACTTTTGAAAAAATAAAAAATTTTCACATAAACCAAAACTTTACCTATATAATCACACCAAAAACAAATTTGATCAAAATATCAAAAATCCAAAAATTCACAAATTTTCACATAAAACCACAACATTTTACCTATATTTAATCACACAAAACCAAACTTTCATCAAAAAATCCAGTTTTGAAAAAATAAAAAAATTTCACATAAAACCAAAACATTTACCTATATAATCACACCAAAAACAAATTTGATCAAAAAAACAACTTTTGAAAAAAATCAAAAGATTTAACATAAAATTATAACATTTACCTATATAGTCACACCAAAAACAAATTTGATCAAAAAATCAACTTTCAAAAAGTAATCAAATTTCCACCTAAAACCACAACATTTTACCTATATTTAATCACAACGAACCAAACTTTAATAATAAAAATCAACTTTTGAAAAAATAAAAAATTTTCACATAAAACCACAACATTTACCTATATAATCACACCGAAACCAAACTTTCATAAAACAATCTACTTTTGAAAAAATAAAAAAATTTCATATAAAACCACAACATATACCTATATAGTCACACCAAAAATAAATTTGATCAAAAAATCAACTTACGAAAACATTAAAAATTTTCATATAAAACCACAACATTTACCTATCTAATCACACCAAAAACAAATTTGATCAAAAGATCAACTTCTGAAAAAATCAAAAATTTTCACATAAACCACAACATTTAACTATATAAACACACCAACAACAAATTTAACCAAAAAATTAACTTTTGAAAAAAATCAAAACTTTTCACCTAAACCAAATCATTTACCTATATTTAATCACACCAAACCAAACATTCATTAAAAATCCACTCCGGAAAAAATCAAAAAATTTCACATAAAAACACAACATTTACATATATAATCACAACAAAAATAAATTTAATCAAACAATCAACTTTCGAAAACATCAAAAAAAATTTATATAAAACCACAACAAATTTGATTAAAAGATAAACTTTTGAAAAAATCAAAAACTTTAACATAAATCCACAACATTTATCTATATAATCACAATTTTTTTATCAATGAATCAACTTTCAAAAATCAACTAATTTTTTAATAAACCACAGTATTTTACCTATATTTAATCACATAAAACAAGATTTTCATCGAAAAACCCACTTTTGAAAAAAACTAAAATTTTCACATAAACCACAACATTTACCTATTTAATCACCCTAAAAACAAATTTGATCAAAATATCATCTTTTGAAAAAAACTTCACATAAACCGCAACATTTAAGTATATTTAATCACACCAAACCAAAATTTCATTAAAATCCACTTTTGAAAAAATCAAAAAATTTCACATAAACCACAACATTTACCTATATAATCACAACAAAAACAAATTTGATTGAAAAATCAACTTTCGAAAACATGAAAAATTTTCATTTAAAACCACAATATTTACCTATATAATGACACTAAAAACAAATTGTTGGTCCTTGAAATCGGTAATCCATGCTATATATGATATAGATCTGATCACAATCAATTGATACCACTAGATCTAGTAACAATTGATTGTGATTAATGACCAAAACTCAAATAAACATTATTACCCAATAACAAAAGATTAATTAAGAAGGTATTTAGATGAAGTAGAATAAGATTGAAGCAACAATGATATAATCTAGTCAATTCCTTGCAATAAACAATCAGATTCGAACTCTAGATCAAAGGTGTAATTGTATTCAATAAGTTCCAAAGAGTTGTGTACAAAATAGCCATAAACTACTATTTATACAGCATCTAGTGTCGTAGGCAGTGTCGCATAGGCGACACTGCCTGTTCGCTATACTAAGACAAGTTGCATGCGACACTATAGTGTCGCATGTAGTTTCGCATAAACAAGCACAAAACATAACTAAATAGTAAACTAACCTAACTGTTACAACGAAACACAAATACAACTAATCTATTACAAACTAAACAAAATACAAATAACGACATGGTGAAGTGCCACCCTACATGTGGTCATCAATACTCCCCCTAGGGAGGTAATTCACCTATCGGATCTTCTGGTTCAGCTCCAGGCTTTGCTCCTTCTAACAGATCCGTCAACTCACGAACGTTTTCTCTCAAATCCACTTGCTTCTGCACACTCTCAGCGAGTTGCTTTACCTCCGACCTAATTCCTCAAGCCCTGTTAGCTACCCTTTCAAATAGGCCAGCTTCCTTCTTCGTTTCATCTCCGGCTCCGCATCTGATTGGGTTCTCATAATGGATTTTGAAGTCTTCATCCGAGAATCTAAAAACCTCCATTGGATCAAAAAGACCCCATTCTGTTCCATCCTTAACACGCACGATCGCTTCCCCCTTCTGGTTATCATAGAACCATTTGTCGAACTCCTGTAATCTTGACGGGCTAGGGTTTGGAACCCTCAATCTCAGAACCATTTTAATTGGCTTCAGCTTTAGCACAATCTTTCCTTTTCCCGTAACCCAATCCAAGTCCTTCTTCGATGTTTTCCTCTCTAGCTTATTGTATCCAAAGCTCACAAAATTATCCTTTTGACCCGCTTGTATCTCCTCCTCAAGCAATTTCGCACGATCGCTTTGATCTGTGTTAATCAGTGGGAGAACAACCAACCGCCTCAAGTCCCACTTAGGGAATGTCTTGAAGTGTTTGTGGTTGCTGACATAGATAATACCGCTCCCTCTCCTCTTTATCATAAATTTCTTCATTTCCAAATTAAACTTCCAGCTAAAGATCTTGTTATCTTTATCTTTAGAGGTCGGGGCATCCATATTTTGAAATAGAGGCGTGACGGTTTCTGGTTCCTCTACCTTCCTGAACCAGTCTGATTTATCGAGCTCGAACACATCACCCTCCATTCCACTCTTCTGAGCCACATACACCATCTCTTTCTCCAGTTTCATAAATTTCCAGCTCCGAATCATAATCAACTAATTGTTCCTCCTCTACTTCTTCGTCCACTAACTTCATCTCAGCACTCTTCTCTTTATCAGCCATCACTTATTCCACGGCCAAATCGGTATCAATGTCGAGACAGAAGTCATTAGCAACTTCTGTCTCTTTTTCAGTAGTTCCGTTCCCACTTGCAGCACTGAAACCACCGAAATCTCTTCGGCTGGTTCCAGTCTGTACCATTTCCTTCAATCTCGGATACTTCCCTATGTTCACCATCTCATTAATCTCCGCTTCAGACTCGATCACTCCTACCTTTACCTCCTTTTTCACATCATTTAGCTCTAGCAACAACTTCTTAATTAGACACTGTTGATCCAACACAATCTTCCTCAAATCCTCCATTTCCGATTTTCTGTGCCTCTCCCTCTCCTCTACATTCATCAACTTAGTTTTAACCATACTCAGTTCATTCGCGAGCGACGTATTCAACCCACGAATAACGTCCTCGTCAAGCCCAACAACACCTTTATTCACAGTTTTCTTTTTAAAAGTTCCAGGCATATTTTCAGATGCTGCTGGCTGCTTTCCGTTTGCCTTCTTTCGTCTGAAGTCAGTATCAGACTCTGTGTGCGATGGAGATCGATCTACAGCCTTCATCTTCTTCTTACCCTTTGATTTAAAAATTTCCGCCTCAATTTCATCGACTTCCTCCTCGAAAGATATTGGCTTCGGCCCCACGTACTTCTTTCTCTTCCTAATATCTTCCTTTATCTTTTCTCTCAATTCCCGAAACCGTTTCGCTTCACTAGCCTTTAACTTCTCGATATACTCCCACATCTCATCAGTGTACATGTTTCGAAAAAGATAAGTGATCTTTCCCGACACATCATGTCTAGGAGCAGAGCAATCAGCGAAAATTCTGATGTTCATTGGTGTCAGTACCAATACGTCTCCCAGCTTCTGCAAATCCGACTTTAAGTGGTCGATAAAGATCTGTACAAACCGAGGGTATAACAACCACTTATCCTTCCGGCCAGAGGAGATGTTTTCAATCACATAACCGAATATCATTTGAGGGATATTTGCCTTATCACCTGGACACAAATTTAGCATATCCCTTGCCCATTCAAAATTCAATCCATCGGTTCCTCCCTTTCGGTGATCTAAACAAACAATAAAGACGTGGGCTATGAACCTCCACTCTTTCGACGGGAACGTTTTCTTGATCTCTCGACGATCTAGGAAATCGGTTCCTTCGTAGCCCATCTCTAGAAATCCCTCATACACATCAGTCAAGCTTAGTAATACAGGTGATCCAACGTCACGCTCCATCCTTAACATCCAAGCAATCGAATCATCAGTAAGTACAATATGCTCCCCCATAACTGTTGCCCTAATCTCCCCCGGATCTGCATTCAGGTTGTTTGTGGCCGACTCCCAGAAATCTCGTATATGTTGTTGATCCATCACCGGATCCTTTGTAACAGCATAAAAAATAGGTGACGCCTTCATCCAAGAAATCGCGTCTCTAAATCCCACCGACTTTGGGTCCTTATCGTTGAGATAAGCGACCACGTTCGACCGCTTGTCGAACTTCATAGGAGGAGGCTTCGGTTCCATATTGTAACCTGAAACATAAACTGAAAGTTGATTAGTTAATAAAGTAGGAAAACATAAAAAGTATATCAAAGACAAAATAAAATAAACAAAAAAGAAAATAAAAGAAAAAGAAAAATAGAATAATAATAATAATAAAGTAGAATAAAACAAAAAAAATAAAAATTGAAAAGCATAGTGTCGCAGACTTGCGACACAGCAGCGTCGCATATCCATCGAAACTGCTGTTTCTCAACAACATAGCATGTGCATCGACACTACACTGTCGCAACACAAAAGACTTCCGACACTACCAACTATGCATGGGCAGCATAACATTGGTAGTGTCGCAAACATAGTTTGAACGTTCGTTCAGTGTCGCAAGACAAACATATAGTGTCGCAAAACGCGAAAAACCAACACTCATGAATCAAAACCATATCAGATAAATACCAAATTAAAATACAAAAAAAACTAAGGTTCGAAACATATTAAATCACAAAACTTACCGATTGGAATCAAGCAAAAACACCCTAAAATAGCAGATTGAAGTTTAGTGATTATAAGGGTTTTAGTGTCGGGTATAGTTTCTGATTTTTGAACAAATGTGTGATGATCCAATTGACCCACATCAGATAACATAATGAACATTATAGTGTCGCAAAGATGCGACACTGTAGTGTCGCAGAAATCCAAAAACTTTAAAAATTATTTTGAAAAATAATACAAGTCAAATCTATTTAAATTACAAATATTTTAAAATAATGTCAAGCCAAACCAATTTGAGATAGATCCAAAAATTAAGACCCATTTGTGTTACGAGCTTTCAAAGGAATCAGAACAGTAAAAACAGAATGAATCACGAGGAGATCAGAAAACGAGTGATTGTGATTAATGACCAAAACTCAAATAAACCATTGATACCACTAGATCTAGCAACAAGTGATTGTGATTAATGACCAAAACTCAAATAAACAATTATAACCCAATAACAAATGATTATTTAAGAAGGTAATTAGATGAAGTAGAATAAGATTGAAGCAACAATGATATAATCCAGTGAATTCCTTGCAATAAACAATCAGATTCGAACTCTAGATCAAAGGTGTAATTGTATTCAATAAGTTCCAAAGAGTTGTGTACAAAATAGCCCTAAACAACTATTTATTCAGCATCTAGTGTCGCAGGCAGTGTGCCTGTTCGCTATACTAAGACAAGCTGTATGCGACACTATAGTGTCGCATGCAGTGTCGCATAAACAGGCACAAAACATAACTAAATAGTAAACTAACCTACCTATTACAACGAATCAAAAATACGACTAATCTATCATAAAGTAAACAAAATACAAATAACGACATCGTGAAGTACCACCCTACATGTGGTCATCATAAATTTTATCAAAAAATAAACTTTTGAAAAATAAAAAATTTTCACGTAAACCACAACGTTTACCTATATAATCACACAAAAAAAATTGATCAAAAAATCAACTTTCCAAAAATCAACAAATTTTCACATAAAACCACAACATTTTACCTATATTTAATCACACCAAACCAAACTTTCATCAAAAAATCAACTTTTGAAAAAATAAAAACTTTTCACATAAGACCACACATCTATCTAATAAATCAAGGTTTTAGGGGCTACATTTTGGGAGAAAATTTTTTGTTCTATAATAGGAAGCTTTAGAGGGAAAATAAGTGAAATTTTAACCATGCATGAGTTGATGAGCTAAGTACTTAAATATTAATATTTATAAATCCTTAAACACAATGGTTATAATTTATTAAAAATATTATAATTTAACCCGTGTGTAACACACGGGTATTAGACCTAGTTTACCAATATAATCACTTCAAAAACAAATTTGAGCTAAAACTAAACTTTTCAAAAATTCCAAAAATTTCACATAAAATTACAACATTTACCTATATCTATATCTATACTACATTAATAAGCAAATTAGATGGACAAATCAGTAATTTAACATTTTCCTTAAGTTTTCAACACCTTTAAAATCTGATTCTCACCTCCACCTCAAAACTCAACTCAAAATTCAAAATTCAAATCTCATGAAAAGAAATCTCTCAAATTGCAGCCATCTCCACTTCCTTCTACACACCACCGACCTCTAATACATGTTGCCAACCATCATCTTCACCGTCCATCTTTTTCTTCATCAACACCGACTCATTCTTCTTTCAAGTCCTACTTCTTCATCATAGGTAACAAATTCTTCATTGGTTGAACAGAGTTTAGGGTTTCACTTAATCATATACGTGATGAAGCTCCGGTTTCTGTAGATTCATCGACAAGGCTGAAGAGTAATGGATTCGGAGTTGTGGATGGATCATTTGACCGGTTTGTTTGTTGGAGATGGAGATAACGTTGGCTATGAAGATTTGTGAATTCAATTGAGCGATCAAGGGACGGTTATGCAGTGGATACAAGCACTTGATCTACATGTGACGAGTGTGTGTCGTGCTGATGATAGGTTAAAGTCGTTACTGAAGATTAATATGTCCAGTGTCACGGCTGAGGATCGATTGTTGTCGCATCTGAGTTAGGTATCGTTAATCCAGTTGTAGTTATTGAGGTGTTTGAATTAATATTTTATCTAGAAACTATAGAATATCATTTTTAGTTGGACACAGATTAATGATTTGGAATGGTTTTTGTAAACAAATGAAAGAAGATGCTAATTTATTACTGCAAAAATATATAGCATGATTTGCTGATTGTTTTGTTACAGCACTTTGAGCCACCAGAAGTTGGTTTATTTGCGAGGTGATTGTGTGTTCCGCTTTTGTCTGTTCGTGTTGGCAGGATCAACAAGCAATGAACTCTTCTAATTCCAAACAGTGCAAGGTAGTTGAGATTTGAAATTACAATGTAACTTCATTTGTATGCATTAAAACTGGAGTAACATATTCATCTCTAAGAAAATTTGCTTGATCCTTAAAACACCAGTACAGTTGAACAAACTATCGCTACAAATGTTAAGTATTGTAATTTAGCTTATGCATTTTTAGTGCCGCTTTTTACCAATTGGCAAAGGAAAGTTAGATGCATTCTAGCATGTTCCAGCATTTTGACTCTTTTTAGTACTGACTAATGATGAGTTTGTTAGTCTTACTGCGTAGGTTCTAGAATGCAGGGTCTATATATTGTCTTGTTTTACTTGAAGTGGATTCGGTACTTGGGTTGAATATTACTGAATTAGGCCATTTCTACCATTGTATAAGTATAGGTTTGTTGTTTGCGTCATTCTGAAGTCTGGATTTTACTATGCGTACCAGCAATGAATTAGATGTAAACTGGCTGGTCTTAGCTTGTCCGGCTCTATTATTGAAAGTTATATAACTCGCTGCGAGTGCTAGGCAGCGATACTTATTACAATGGAAAATAACACCATTAACGATTCTTTATGGGTAAGTTGTGTATGATGCTATCTCAAATCAGAATTGTATGTGCATATCTTAGCATTCATCATTTTTATTTTTGAAAAACTTTTATTTCTAACATATATTTTCATTTTAATTGCTATTCAGATACATTCAGGGGACCAAGTGTTCAACTGCAAGTTGGACTTGGTCTGGTAGGTTAGGCTGATCGATCTTGAGGCTGGTCTGGGCCAGACTTGATATCGTCAGGCTGCAACTGAACTGATTATTATAAGGTTGCATAAATGCCTAATATCTTCAGATCAAACACATTTTTATGACTTCTTATCCATTGATATACTCTTTAAATTCATATATGAGCAAGAAATTTTGAAGTTTTTTATTCTGAAATATGTGCTAATGGTTTATCAAATGAACTATAGGTGGCCAATGAAGCATATTGTTGCCTGCCCATTGCTGAGGTTTGATTTCCCACTTTGATTCTCTTCATATCTATCAAAAATGTAGTTTGCGAGATTATGTAATAGTTGTACTTTTCATGTGATTTGAAAATTTAATAAATTGTGTGTGGTTTGAATGATATATATAGTTTTTCTTCTAATTTTGAGGACATGACTTGAAACTTTGCTTATTTCAGGTTTTTTTTTTTGCATAAACACATGGTTACAGTTCATGTTTTCTTACTGGTTGCTTTCCACAACTGTCTTACATTACTGACCCACTTGCTTTCATACTGGTGCAGTGTGTTTTTAGTGTGTGTTGTGAAATTTTTTTATCAACATAATGAACTTTATACATACATACACAAGTCATAATGAACTCTGTTGTGTGGGGGCGCGGGTAAATTTGACTGGCATCATGGCGTTTGTGTTGTGTGAATGTATGAAATTTGAATGTGGCTTTGGAATTGATTAATGAAAACTGGGTTAAAGGTTTTAAGAAAGTGTTGGAATGATCATATGTTTAACAGTTGCACATCATAACAGCTGCAGATTTCATTAATCAGCTGCAGATAGGGTTGGTGGTTATCCAGATGTTTCACATTTGAGTATTTGCCCTTCATGACTACTTATGTACTAGCGCATTGCAGCTGATTATTCCAGTACTACTGTTTCGATATGAGGTATGGTTTCGAACTTATGTGTATGTGCAGTGTGTGTTTGTGAATGAGCAAAACTACAGTGTTTGACTTCAACTAGAGTAATCCACATATCGGAGTTGTGTTCACAATGGTCATTGTTTTTACTTTTTTCACTATGTTTCAGTCATGTGATAAAAATCTTCAATAAAACATTGTTGCACATTCCTTATTTATAACTACTGGTTGAACTTGAGGAGTGCATAATCACACAGTGATAAATTAGTTTCAGTGGTAGATATTCTCTTATCAACATCATTCGACAAAGTAGCAGTGTTTAACATTTTTAAAATCAGTTAGTGGAACCTAAAAATAAGTGTTTTCAGTGATCTGTAATGGTTAAAAATGGTAGTCGGATTTATTGATTTATATTATACATCAACTCAACTCTTTGTTATTTCTTGATTGGGAGAAGCAAAAATACAACTGCACTTTTTGAGGTTGTTTAGCTGCAATAGAACTAAACTTCTTGAGGCTTTTTTGCTGCAATTTAACTGCATCTTTTGAGATTTTTTGTAGCAAAATTTACATATTTTTAGATTGCTATAGTATTTTGTATAGTACTTATTCTATAATTATGTATGCTGCAGAATGGAAACAACATGCAGATGACCTTCACCCCATTTTTGTCGTATTGGACAAAAAACCGTCTCCTTATTAGGGCAGCTGCTACTTGCTGCAACAACAAAAACAAGGCCGAACGTGACCCGTTTTGACTATGAATGAAGTTTATGGTTTGCTAGACTCATGTATAGTTTGTTAACTGTGATTTTGATAATCTCTTTTAACATTAATATACTTATCACGTTTCTTTCTTTGCAGATTCATACTTTATCATGGTTATGCTAGACTCAAGCAACAATTAAGCGGGGTTTTAGTTATGAGGGGCACAAAAGCGTGTCAAGAAGCTATTCAAAGTTGGTCTCATCACTGTGAACGATTTGGTTTGTATGTCAGGTAAAAGCTTAATTATGATCATATAAAGTGAATATTAACCCATATAGAGTGCATTATGAACTTTAGATATAAGGTGCAATATTTTCATATGCCTGTGAAATTAAGAACTTAATGAATTTTGACCCATTTGTTTGTGACGTTTAAATATTAGGTGCATTATGATCCGTATGCACTGTTATTATACTCTTTATGAAGTATTGCTAATGTTAAAGCAATGGCAATTGACTTGATTGGTTTTGCATACATGTTAATTACTATTGAAGTGTTTTTTGTCCAAGTGTTAGGCTGTAAAATGGCCGCTACCTTGATTTGTTATGTATGCGTATTAGTGACTAATTCAAGTGTTTTAGGTCCAATTTTTAGTTGCAAAAGTGGGCGCATACCTTATATGTTTTGCTTGTATATTACCGGTAGATGTGTATGTTTTCAGGTCCAGTATTGGTTGCAAAATGGCGCCACTTAACTGATATGTTGTTTCTGCAAATTTTCAACTGACCCATCTTGACCCAACCCATTATGACATCTTTAGATTGATTCATTCTGACACGGTACCTTGGGTGAGTCGACCACTTGCTTTGCCATGTAAAATTGAATATGATAGGTGATCTAGAATGAAATCAAAGCTAGCAAGTCAAACCACTTAAGTTTAACAACTAAGTGTTGTTTGGGCCGCATAAAAAAACTCTTAACATCAGCATTGTTGCTGCTGTTTTTTGTGTAGTTTGAGTTCATGGACACCAAGCAATCAACAAAAATAACACGTCCGGTGTTCAAACCAGTTGGCCTGTTTGTTTATTTGGTTACAATAACACTTCAGGTCAAGATTCGTATTTTGACTCGTTTCATTAATGTGTGTTTACATTGGGTTATAACCATTCCAAGTTCACCATACATGTGCATTTGTATAGTTACTATGTGGTTAATGTGTGTGTACCCTAAATGTTCCAGGACTCGTATAAATTACGAGTCATTTGAAGGTTGATTGGGGCTATTAATAGCCTCACAAAAGCAACATCAGCTCTTGCCATTTATAGTGACTAGATGCTGTTAGGGGACTGATTTGGGCTGCAAAATATCAATCCCATTGGCTATCATTGTCATAGCAGTTAACGGTCGCATAAGTGTTGTTTAGGCTGCACATATACTCTCGACATCAGCATTGTTGTTTTTTTTTGCAGTTTGACTTCATTGAAACCATATAATTAACAAAGATACATGTGCAGCCAAATGAATTTGGTGTATGTGTAATATTTGTTCTCGGTCAAATCATGTACTTTGTTACAATAATTTTTTTGGTCAAGTTTCATATTTTCACCCATTTTGACCTATTTCATAATTGTTTTTATCTTTGAGAGTTTGTTGTAAGTAGTTTCTTGTGTGCAGTTTGTTGTGTGTAGTTTGCTTATGATTCTTATTATTTGCACTTATGTAATTGGTTAATTAAACATTTCATTTGAAATTGCAGTTGTTGGTGATTTTAGTTCTGCTTAAAATCAAGTATGTTCATTAGCAATTAAAGTGACCCGTTTACATGACTTTAAAATCTGTTTTGGTGTAGTTGGGGTATATGGCTAGGTGATTTGACCTACTGTTGAGATATCGTACCGTGCTTCAAAGGCGCTTTTCAAGAGGTGAAATTAGATGGCGTTACTTGAAACTTTGTTTTTTCTTTTGTCGATTTAAGGTAGAGTGTTACTAACCGGGTTTATACGACTGTAGCTTCGAATAGAACAAAGAAGGGGACACACATTTAAGCGACATAGCAAAGGGAAGATCTATTTCTCTCCAACTTACAGATAAATTGGATAACTCAAATTGGTATGCAGATGATGATAGGAACCCGAAAAAAAAGAACTCCCGCATGGTAAGAATTTATGAAAGTAAAATCTTGAATAAAGAACCGTGTTCTTAGTCTTCAATGACAGCTAAAATTCGACTAATATTTCTTGTGAAGGTGTGATCGAATCTTGTAGCATGGTAGAGGACTCCATCAAATGTCATATGTTCGTGGAGAATCAAGTTTTTCGTATCATAGGGTAGTTTACAACATATGCTAGGTTTACGATACGTTGATCGCATTATCATGCAAATAGTTCACAAATGAGCTTTTACTTCTCAATTTCTATGTTGAAGACTTAAGTGCTAACTTGATAAACTTGTAAAAAACCATAATAAACTTTTTTGAAGATACAATACAAATAAGAAAACCACTAAAAATAAATATATCGATGCAAAATGAGGCTCCCGCTGCATCGCGCGGGTATCTTACTAGTAATCACAATAAAACAAATACGATCAAAAAATCAACAATTTTTTACATAAACCATAGTATTTTACCTATATTTAATCACATAAAAAAAACTTTCATAAAAAAACTCACTTTTGAAAAAATAAATAATTTCACATAAAATCACAAATTTACCTATATTATCACACCAAAACCAAACTTTTATAAAAAAATCCACTTTTGAAAAAATAAAAAATTTTCACATAAAACCACAACATTTACCTATATAATCACACCAAAAACAAATTTGATTAAAAAATCAACTTTCCAAAAATCAACAAATTTTCACATAAACTCATAACATTTTACCTATATTTAATCACACCAAATCAAACTTTAATCAAAAAATCCACTTTTGAAAAAATAAAAAATTTTTACATAAAACCAAAACATTTACCTATATAATCACACCAAAATCAAAATTGATCAAAAAATCAACTTTCGAAAACATAAAATTTTTTCATAAAAAACCACAACATGTACCTATATAATCACACCAAAAATTTTTTTATCAAAAAATCAACTTTTGAAAAAATAAAAAATTTTCATGTAAACCACAACGTTTACCTATATAATCACACCAAAAACAAATTTGATTAAAAAATCAACTTTCCAAAAATCAACAAATTTTCACATAAACTCATAACATTTTACCTATATTTAATCACACCAAATCAAACTTTCATCAAAAAATCCACTTTTGAAAAAATAAAAAATTTTCACATAAAACTAAAACATTTACCTATATAATCACACCAAAAACAAATTTGATAAAAAAAAACAACTTTCCAAAAATCAAAAGATTTAACATAAAATTAGAACATTTACCTATATAGTCACACCAAAAACAAATTTGATCAAAAAATCAACAAAATTTCACATAAAATCACAACATTTACCTATATAATCACACCAATACCAAACTTTGATAAAAAAATCAACTTAAGAAAACATCAAAAATTTTCATATGAAACCACAACACTTACCTATCTAATCACACCAAAAACAAATTTGATCAAAAGATCAGCTTCTGAAAAAATCAAAAATTTTCACTTAAACCACAAAATTATCTATATAAACACACCAAAAACATATTTGACCAAAAAATTAACTTTTGGAAAAAATCAAAAATTTACACACAAACCAAAACATTTACCTATATTTAATCACACCAAACCAAACTTTCATTAAAAATCGACTTTTTAAAAAATCAAAAAATTTCACATAAAAACACAACATTTAAATATATAATCACACCAAAAACAAATTTGATCAAACAATCAACTTTCGAAACCTGTTGACCACATGTAGGGTGGTACTTCACCATGTCGTTATTTGTATTTTGTTTATTTTGTAATAGACTAGTCGTATTTCGTTTCCGTTGTAATAGTTAGGTTAGTCTATGTTTTAGTTATATTGATGCTTGTTTATGCGACACTGCATGCGACACTATAGTGTCGCATGCAGCTTCTCTTAGCTTTGCGAGCAGGAAGTGTCGCCTATGCGAGCAGGAAGTGTCACTAGCTACTGTATATATAGTTGTTTTAGGGTATTTTGTACACAACTCTTTGGATCATATTGAATACAATTACACCTTTTGTTTGTGAGTTCGAATCTGGTTATTGATAGCAAGGAATTGACTGATTTATATCTTTGTTGCTTTCATTCTATTCTACTTTATCTAATCCTCATCTTCTAAATCTAATTCTTAATGGGTTTTATGGGTTGTTTACTTATTTGATCCAATTCTTCATCATTTTGTTACTAGATCTAGTGGTAACAAAGGGTTTTGATCTGATCTATATCATATATAGCAGGATTTGACGATCTACTGGACCAACAATATGGTATCAGAGACATTGTGCTCATGATTTGTGGTTTTTAAGGGTTTTAGACCATTTTCACTTTTCATCAATTTTGGATCTGATCTGTTATGAATTAGTATCGAATTGGACTGAGAATTGTGCGGTTTTAATTTTTGAATCAATCTACATCTTCAGATCTATCATCACCATATAGATCTGGGATCTTAGAGTGATTTTGGGTTTTTCTCGATAAGTTTTGGACAATAGTATTTTCAATCAAATTGGATCTTATTTGTTGTTGTTATTGACTGAATTTGGATTGGGATTGCTCTATTTTGCATTGTGAATCAATCGAAATCATCAGATCATCAATTGGATCTGATTGGAGTTTTCTGTGGTGATTTGTGTGTTTTTCGTGAAGAAGAGGTTCTTTCTTTTCATCTTGCGACACTAGTGTTCATCTTGTGACACTAGTTCTGCTTGCGACACTATCATTTTATTGCTGTTGTCCCTTGCTTGTGATTGGTCTGCGACATTGCTTGAACGAAAGTTCATTTGTGTTCGACACTATACTCGACACTACACTCGACATTACCTGGTTGTCTGGTCTTCGACATTTCGCCCGACACTACACCCGACATTACCTCTGAACGAAAGTTCAAAGTGCTTTGTCAACAGTGTCTGCGACACTAGTCTGCGACACTAGCAAGTTTTGCGACACTAATCCTTCTGCGACACTGTTGATTTTGTGACATTACTGTATGAACAAAATGTCAATGTCATTTACCCTTGCTGACTTGGAAAGTGGATCACCGAATAGACCATTGAAACTGATCAATGGAGATAACTTTGAGGACTGGAAGAGAAGTTTAAGGGCATTTTACTTTTGGTTCTTTAATGAAAGAGAAACCCTGAAACTTACAATGAAAGAGAAAAGAAACTGATAGATCGTGACAACAAAGCTTTTGGTTCTTTAATACTGTGTTTGAGTTCGGAGGTACACAATCGTTTTGGAGATCAGAAAAATGCCAAGGATTTGTACGATGCTCTTTGTGAGTTTTATGATGAGAACATTGATCTTCAGAAAGATAAGGGGGTTCAGGCACAAAAAGAGTTTAATTCTTTTATGGGTCTTAGAAATGAGAAAATCTCCGATCTCACAAACCGTTTCCTAACAGTCACTAGCAATTTGAAGAAATATGAGCAATTGACTACGGTTGAACAAGTGACAAAACTGTTGGACTCACTCCCTCCTAAATGGAGTTTGCAGGTCAGAATGTTGAAGCAAGAGAAGATGTTTACTGAATATAAGCTCATGGACGTTATTAACAAACTGAAATCTTTCGAGCTTGATATCAAAAGGAGATAGTACAATCAGGCCGTCTATCCTCCAATACAAACCCAGAACGCTGCATTACTCTCATCCACATCTGAACATTCAATGAACAACTCTGGTTTCACATATATCTCAGGAAGTGTTTCATCGGAACAAAAGAGTGTTGGAAAGGAACCAGTTACATCTCAAGTCCCTAATGACATGATGGCTTTGTTTGGAATGTTTGTAAACAACTATGAAGCGTTAATTGCCGGAGATGTCAAGGGAAAAGGTATCACAATGGAGGATATGTTGCAAGTTGACCCAGACGACCTTGAAGAAGCAGATATACAATGGCAAATGGCAATGTTGACTGTCAGGGCAAGACGTTTTATGGAGAGAACTGGAAAAAGAAACTTCGGCAACCAGAATGCAAAGGTTGGGTTCAACAAATCTAAACTCCGATGTTTCAATTGCAAACAACTCGGACATTTCAAAAGAGATTGCCCATCACCAACTGTGTTTGAACCACCATCTCCTAACACAAGAAATGCTGCTGTTGTTGAAAGAGGAAACACCAGTAACACAAGAGAGACTGCCTTATTGACAAATTTTGATTGGAGTGCTGAGATTGCAGAAGTTCAGGAAGAAATTAACCATGCTCTTGTTGCTGAGACCATACTGAATGTTGGGAGCGAATCTGAGAAAATTATCAATCAGGCAACTGAAGAGAGCAAAAAGGAAGAAACTGTGAAAGCTGAGAAAGAAAGGAAGGAGACTGAAGATGAAAAGGAGGAAGAAAGGAAGAGAAATACACCCGCTTGTAACTATGAAAAGGCTCTGGCCACCTAGAAGATTATCATGGGCCTTCCTTATGAGGTAATCCAAGACATGTGTTCATCGGCTTGTCGGGTTCGACTTTTTGGTGTATTTAAGGCTAATCGTTTGTTATTAACTAATCAAGCTGAACTCAATACTATTAATTCGGATCTTAAAAAGAATGAGGTGAACTATTATGTAAAACTTAACGAAGCTTTACAAGAAATAGATCACTTAAATAGAAAACTTCTTGAAAAAAATGTTGAGGTTAACCTGCTAGATGAACGTGTTAAACTTGCTGAATTTGAAAGCAGTAAACTTCAAACTAAACTTGATAGATGGACCATTTCTGGTATGAAAAGGGAGGAACTAAATTGTAGGCAAAGAGGAGCTCGAATCAAAACAGGTTTAGGATATGATGAGTTTCCTCATGTTTATCCTCCACCTAACACTTATTGTTATTCTCCCATACCCAAACCTCATCCCACTAATGATTTAATTGCAGAACACACTAACAATTTATTTGCAGGTTTAGGAGTTAATCATCAGGAGGTACGAGAGGATTACGAATATGGTGCTTCAACAGGATTAGGATGCTCTGTTTCAAGTTGTAGTTTAAATTCAAAGAAGTCTACTTTAGACAATAGTAGTAGTTTGAGTGATGTGTTAAGTGATTCGAGTAGTTTAAACTCTAAATCGTCTGTACTAAACTTTAACAATGATGTGTGTGCTCTGAATGTTGTTAATGATGATCATGTTTTTTTCATTGAATCTAATGATGTGGTGCCAAATAAGAACCGCTTTGAAAAGTTTGTCTCAACCCCTATACCGACCTTTACTCCAATCCGCATAACCAAACCCGTTGAGACAAACAACAACTCAGAACTGAATATTGTTAAAAATACAGGTAATGAAGCTAGCACATCAAAATGAAAAACAAAAGAAATGTATGTTTCTTTTAGTGATTTACGCACAAACATGTCTGAATGTGATGAAGAAATTGTGATTGATCCCATTTCCACCGGTAATTCTAGAAAGAAATGTTTCAAATCACATTGTTTCCGCTGCGGTAAGGACACTCACATTGTTAATAACTGTCCGGAACTCGTTCAATAGGTTTGTAAATGATCATTTTTATGCTAATTTTTATTTGTTTAAACCCAAGTCTTCTAAGGCATGGGTTCCTGTTTCTAATTGAATTTTTTTTGTTTTGTTATGTCAGGAACGTCTGAGGAAGCCAAAAAGTCTATGGCATGTAGATAGTGGATGTTCTCGACATATGACTGGTTTGAAAGATTTGCTTACTAATTTCCATATAATAAATGGTGGGTATGTGGCGTTTGCCGGAGATAAGAAAGGGGGAAAAATGATCGGTCAAGGTAAGGTATCGAATGGATCGTTGACATTAGAGAAAGTGAACTATGTTCCAGAGCTGCACTTCAACCTGCTGAGCGTATCTCAAACTTGTGATAAGAATATTCCGGTTCTTTTCAAATCCACTGAATGTTTATTTCTGAAGCCGGATTTCTCTGTTTCTGAAGACATGATCGTGATGCGCGCACCAAGGAATGATGACGCATACTTGCTTGACATGAATTCAAAGGAGTCAACTTCCACTGTCACATGATTATTATCAAAAGCTTTTTCCTCAGAAGCATTTTTATGGCACAGGAAACTTGGTCATGTTAATTTTGATAATATTAATAAACTTGTTAAACATAATCTAGCTGGCTTGCCCATAAAAGATTTTTCGGTAGTTGAGAAATGTATGCATGTGCTAAGGGGAAACAACATAAGAAATCTCACAAATCTAAAACGATCAATTCTATTTCTTGTCCTCTTGTATTATTACATGCTGACTTGTTTGGACCAATCAGTGTCAAAAGCATTGCTAAAAAATCTTATTGTTTGGTTGTTACAGATGATTTTTCAAGATATTCTTGGGTCTGTTTTCTTGCTAATAAAGGGGAGACTGCAGGAGCTTTCAAGAGTCTTATTCTGAAGATTAAAACCATTAGTGGGAAGAAGGTGAAAGCTATTCGGAGTGATAATGGGACGGAGTTCAGAAATCACATTTTTGACTCATTATTTGAAGAAAAGGGTATATTGAGACAGTACAGCGCAGCACGGACACCTCAGCAGAATGGAGTGGCTGAACGCAAAAACAGAACCTTAGTGGAAGCTGCAAGGACGATGTTGATCGAGTAAAAACTTCCATTCATTTTATGGGCTAAAGCTGTAAATTGTGCGTCATATGTGCTGAATAGGGTGTTGATTGTGAAAGCCAAGATGAAGACGTCTTATGAATTATTCCACAAAAGAAAACCATTGATTGACTTCTTTCGACCTTTTGGTTGTTCATGTACTTTGTTAAATACTCAAGCTCAAACGTCAAAATTCGGAGCTGTTTCTGATGAATGCTTCTTTGTCGGTTATTCCTCTTCTCAGAAAGCTTATCTAGTTTACAATAGACGTACCAAAATCGTTCAAAAATCGTTCTACGTTGATTGGCAGGAATCAAATGTGTGCGATACTGGATCTGAGCCTTCCTGGTTCTATGATGCCACCACTGTGTTCAATTCTTTCAAGTTACCACTTTTCCTAGAAGAAGATGACATCGTTCCAGTGTATTTTGAAGTTATTTCTGATTCTGTTACTTTCTCACCCTCACCAAACATTTCTCAACCATTGCCACCCACAATTGATGTTGTTATTCCCATTGATCCTTCACCATCATCACCTCATCCTGCATCACCTGTTATTCCTCTTGATTCATCTACCATAATTGTTTTAGATATCTCTACATCCAATTCGCTGTACAAGGAACTAAAAGATCATCCTCATGACCTGGTCATAGGATCCATTTCTGACGGTGTTCGTACACGTCATCAATATGGGCTTATCAATGTTTGCTTATTCTCTTTTTTTTATTACAGATCGTCCCAAAGAACACTAACATGGCATTACAAGATCCGAGCTGGGTAGAGTTAATGCAGTTAGAACTCCAACAGTTCAGAAAGCTCAAAGTTTGGGAATTGGTCGATCTCCCACCAAACAAATACCCAATTGGAATGAAGTGGGTATACAAAAACAAACCAGATGATAGAGGGGTCGTTGTTCGAAACAAAGCTAGGTTGGCCGTTCAAGGTTTCGCACAAGAGGAAGACATTGATTACACAGATGTTTTTGCTCTTGTTGCCAGAACTGAAGCCATCCGAATCTTTCTTGCCCATGTTGCACACAAAAACTTCAAAGTTTATCAAATGGATGTAAAGTGCGCATTCTTATATGGAGATATCGACGAAGAGATATATGTCTGTCAGCCACCAGGTTTCGAGGATCCGGATTTCCCTGATAAGGTCTACAAATTAGATAAGTCACTCTATGGACTACATCAAGCTCCTCGAATCTGGTACGAAACGTTGACACAATATCTGTTGAGCAAAGGTTTTACTAGAGGAACCATTGACATGACTATCTTCAAGAAAACCATTGGCGATGATGTTTTACTGGTTCAAGTGTACGTAGATGACATCATCTTTGGTTCGTCAAATGAAGGTTTATGTAGAGAATTTGAGGAAGTGATGAAGGAGAGGTTTGAGATGAGCATGATGGGTGAGATGTGCTTCTTTTTCGGTTTGCAGGTGGTACAAAAACCCAACGGCATCCTCATTCACCTGGAGAAATATATTCAGGAGATTTTGGTAAAATACAAGATAGACGACAGTTCTTCTGAACTACCTCCGTTTACAGCACAGACTTGTCTCACTACTGACGAATCTGGAAAGTCCGTTGATGCTCACAATTACAGATCGATGATCGGTTCGTTAATGTATTTAACTACAAGTCGACCAGACATCGCTTTTGATGTAGGATATTGTTCGAGGTATCAATCAAATCCTAAGGAGTCACATGAAAAAGCCGTGAAGCGATTTTTTGCGACAATGAGGCAACCATTGCTATTACCAAGAATCCTGTTCACCACACCCGAACGAAGAACATTGAAACTCGCATTCATGCCATCCGGGATGCACAAGAAAAGGGCTTTATCAATATCATATCGATCGACACAAAAAATCAAAAAGCTGATTTCTTTACTAAAACGTTTAATAAACCTCGTTTTTATGAATTAGTTAACATGCTTGGTCTAATTTCTTTTTAATCATTCTCTTTCTTATTAAAAACAGGGGGGGGGGGGAAACGTGCAAGAAAAATCTTTTTTTTCTTATTTATATTTTCTAATGTTGTCGGCCATTTTTTTGTGTTTGATCCAAAAACAATGTTCTTAAATTGATAAAAAAATATTCAGTTCGAAAAACTAAAAGTTTTGGGGGAGTAAATATTACAAATTTTATAATTGTGCTTCATCTCATGTTATATATTGTTTGTTTCTAGCAGGATTCAGATATGGGTTGACGGCGTCAGAAGGAGGAAAGAGATTTGTATACTTATGTGTCAGTAGGCTCAGCTCGAATACTTTTAGACATCAACTCTGTGATCAAACTAAATTCACAAAGAACTCAGTGATGAGGAGCATTTTCACAGACACTTAGGGAGTGATGATCTTCTCTGTTATATGTCAATAGAGACCTGAAGCTCTCATCAGCACGTATAGATAATCATCTCCTCTGGTATACGTCATTATAGACCTGGAGCGCTGATCATCTGTAAACCCATATAAAGCAAAGCTAAAAATGTTTATACATCATGTTCATTGTTTGATGTGTCTTTTATTAAACCTAAACTCCACATCACCCCCGAAATACATTCACCTTGATCACTTGATCTGGGTCTATGTTCCTTTAAAATTACAAAAATTTTGCTGAATCATCTAAACTCAATATATCCTGAGGTCAAAACAAGTTACTTTGCTGAATGTCTGTGGAAACCGAGTTTGCCAGAGTTTTCTTCAAATCGAACCAAAACATGATAATATCGTCACAAGTTGCGTGTTGAAAGGAACAAGGCATGGGTTTAAATAGACAAACATACTGACAATCTTTCCAAATCTTTGTTCCTCCGGATGATTGCCAGAAACTCGTTTTTATATCCTCATGATCCATTCTGTTATACTGATTTGATTCATTTTTAAACTTTCATAGTTAAACTGAGTCGATATCTTGGATCTATCTCATTAGTTTGGGTTGACACCATTTTAAAATATTTATAATTTCAACTAGATTTGACTTTTTATTTTCTTTTCAAAATTAATTATTTTTAAATATTTGGGTTTCTGCGACACTATAGTGTCGGGTCTGCGACACTATGACCTTTGCGACACTATAGTGTCGGGTTTCCGACACTACGTCATGTTTAATATTCATCTGATGTGGGCCGTGTGGATCATAATCCTCTTTTTCAAAATAACCGACCCTATACCCGACACTAAACCCTAACCTCACTAAACCTTAGTCCATTCATTTTCTAGTGTTTTCAAGTGATTCCAACCGGTAAGTTTTGATTATTTACATGTTTCGAACCTTCGTTTGCATTGTATTGGATTTTGGTGTTGATCTGATATGGATTTGATCTGATTGACTGTTGGTTTCTTCGTGTTTTGTGACACTAGTTGTTTATCTTGCGTCACTGAACGCAAGTTCAAACCAGATCTGCGACACTACCAATGTCATGCTGCCCATACCTTGTTGGTAGTGTCGGAGACCTTTGGTGCTGCGACAGTGTAGTGTCGTGGCACATGATATGCTGTTGCAAAACAGCAGTGTCGATGAATATGCGACACTGCTTTGTCGCACAGTTGCGACACTACTGTGTCACATTTCTGCGACACTAGTGTTTTTTATTATTTTCTTTTATTTCTAATTTTTTATTTATTTTCTTTAACATTTCATTATTATTATTATTATTATTATTATTATTATTATTATTATTATTATTATTATTATTATTATTATTATTATTATTATTTTTCACTTAATTTCTTTACTAAGCAACTTTCGGTTTACGTTTCAGGTTTATTATATGGATCCAGAGCCTCCTCCGCCTATGAAGTTCGACAAGCGGTCGAACGTGGTCGCTTATCTCAACGATAAGGATCCAAAGTCTGTAGGATTTAGAGACGCGATATCATGGATGAAGGCGTCTCCAATATTTTATGTGGTCACGAAGGATCTGGTGATAGATCAGCAACATATTCGAGATTTCTGGGAATCGGCGACATACAATCTCAATGCAGATCCGACAGAGATTAGGGCAACTGTTATGGGGAGGAGATTGTACTCACTGTTTATTCAATTTCCCGGATGCTGCGTTTGGAGCGTGATGTTGGGATACCTGTTCTACTTAGTTTGACCGATGTTTATGAAGGATTCCTGGAGATGGGCTATGAAGGTACTGACTATTTGGAGCGTCGGGAGATTAAGAAGACGTTTCTGTCAAGAGAATGGAGGTTTATAACCCATGTTATTATTGTATGCTTTAAGCATCGGAAGGGTGGAACTGATGGTCTGAATTTCGAATGGGCTTGGGCGATGCTAAATCTGTGTAAAGCCGATAAGGCAAATATCCCACAGATGATATTCGGTTATATGATTGAGAACATCTCCACTGCTAAGAAGGATAAATGGTTGTTATACCCACGGTTTATACAGATTTTCATTGACGAACTGAAGCCAGATTTGCAGAAATTGGGTGATGCTCTGAAATTGATGCGGATGAATGTAAGGATCTTTGCTGATTGCTCCGCACCTCGACATGACATTTCGGGAAAGAAAACCTATCTTTCAGGAATGATTCTAATACTGATGTCCGAATCAAAAAGGCGAAGGGGAAGCAACCAGCGGCCTCAGAATGTATGCCTGAGAATGTTAAAAGAAAAACTGAGAAGAAAGTAGGAGCTGGGTTGGATGAGGACGTGGTTCGTGGGCTGAATACGTCGCTCGCGAATGAGCTGAGTATGGTAAAGACAAAGTTGATCCACGTGGAGGAACGTGAGAGGCACATGGAGTCAGAGATGGAGAATTTACGGAAAATATTTCTGGATCAACAAGTCCTAATAAAGAAACTGTTAGTTGAATTGAATGATGTCACACCCTCAATTTTCCACAAACGGGGTATCCGTTAGGCGTGTGACATACCAGGATCTCAAGTCATTAGTTACAGTAACACTGACTCAATGTTTTAAATAAAAGTATAACTTAAACGTTAACCCAAAACTCAGGGCATAAAAATGTAAGTTTTCAAAGTTTAGCGGAAGCTTTCAAACAAACTCATTATTTATATAAACTTGTGCTCAACAGTCTAGCACGATACTAGTATAAAACCTGTGCTCAATAGTCTAGCACAAACCGACATTTATTTTCATTAAAGCCAACAACGTAAATAATTGTTCAAAATAAAATAAAACGACTCATGCATGATATGTCCTACGTGCACAGCTCCTAGCCACCTGAGAAAACATACTAAAACGAGTCAACAATAATGTTGGTGAGTTTAATGAGTTTAAGTAACAAGAGTATATAAAAATACTGAACCCAAAAGTCTGAAACTGCCCTATGACCTGCTTTAATAGTTATTTATTAATTATTAACTAAAACTTATACTTAGATGTATAAATGAATTTATACATATATTTATTTCGCATTCGCTAGAGTTTCGAGTATTCAGTTCATCCTTGCACAATAACAGTCTAGTGCACATAATTATCCACATCTCATGTCAACTATTTACACACTATGTTGGGGTTATTTGAAGATGTCACTTTCCAAATATAAGAGAGTGAAGATATCGAGCATCATCACGAGCAAGCACGGGTGAAGACGTTCACAATTTGTATTTGTCTTAGAATATTTGTTTAATCGTTTCGTGCTTAAATGCGCGCTTGTTCTTAACTGCACGTGGTTAGGTTACATTGTAAGGTGAATGATATAGACTATAAATACCATCACCTAGGTCATTTGTTGAGAGTTGCCTGCATTTCATTCCATATCCCTTGTAACCTCTCTATTGATCTAATACAATTCACCTATTCATATTATCGTCATCTTCATCATACCTTGCATTGATCTTCATGAACATTCAAGCATCAATACGTGATCAGTGAGTTTCCGCATCACTGATTACAAACAACATCACCAAACAATCTCAGATCTAGATCCAAGCTCGGTTCATCTCGACACTATCAATTGGTATCAGAGCTGTTGGTATTGTGTGTGTTCTTCGCTATTCATCAAGCAAAAACACATCAATATTGCTCAAATCATGATCTGAATGATCTTTTGCTGTTTTTAGTTGTGATTCATCATCGCAATCACTTCTAATTCACAACAATTGTGCAAATTCTATCAGATCTGAGGAATTAGGAAGGAAGAGAAGTTTACTGTTCGATCAAAATTTTGCTCAAATTCATTAAAATTTGATCATGTTTTGGATTGATTGAGATTGGAGATTGATAATCGGTATAATTCACTAACAGGGTGTGAATTTTGGACAAATTGGACAAGTTTTTGTTAAACCCAGAAAAATTCATATGACGAAGATGATGAACAGGATGAACTGGTTGAAGATTAACTAGCCGGGTGATAAAATTTGACTTAGACAATCTTTTGGACTTAGATTTGTGAACAAACTAGGTCCTGTGCAGCCGTGTAAAGGATTTTTGTCTATACGGGTAAAGAATTTGCGAGAAAAAGGTTGTACTGTTTAGCCGGATCAAGAACTGTTGTGCCGGGTGATAAACTGTTCAGCCGGGTGAGAGATATTTCAGCCGGGTGATCCACTTACTGTTTAGCCGGGTAACAGCTTTTCTGCCGTGTGACCATCAACTGTTCAGCCGGGTCACTATATTTCAGCCGTGTCAAGTCAGCTGGGTGATATATTTGACACTGTTCAGCCGGGTAAACCTTTTTGCCGTGTCAAGTTCTAGCCGGGTCAAGTTCTCAGCCGTGTCAAGTGTTACTATTCAGCCGTGTAACTGTTCAGCCGGGTAACTCTACTTGCCGGGTAAAGATATCAAGTGTTCCGTGTCACTGTTTAGCCGGGTGAAGAACAAATTTGCACTGTTCAGCCGTGTGACTCGTTTTCAGTTGTTTCAAACTTTGTTATCTTATCTTGTCATTATTTACTTGCTTTTAGTTTAAAATTTTAACTGTTTCTTTTCAAAAATCAACAAAAACCAAAAATATTTTCTTTAAAAAACTTTTAAAATGGCACCTAATGATGATTCTGATAACCGTGTTCCTAGACTTGTTAACAGTGCAGATTTCAAGAATTGGACAATCAGATTAAAGCATCATCTTTGCTCGATTGACAATGATCTTTGGAAGTCAATTGACAAAGGTCCTCACATTCCAACTCAAACTGCTCCTGATAGTGCAAGTACCTACACCAAAGATTCTACTGAACCTTATCCAGAAGATAATCTATCAGCAGAAGATCTATGGAAAGTGAAGAATGATAGCAAAGCCTACTCTTTGATGTGTAAAGGACTGCCACTACAAGTATTGTCAAGGTTGGATACTTATCAGACGGGTTATACATTGTTCAAAGCCTTGAAGTCAATATGTGAAGGAGGTGAACAACTTAGAAGTCTCAAGAAACAAAAGCTGAAGAGAATTGGAGTTATTTGAACACATTGCTGGAGAATCGGTGCACCAGATGATGAATAGATTTGTTCATCTAACTACTGAGATGACAAATGTGGGTGCAAAGACAGATCTTCAAGATTTGAATGACAGATTGTTATGTGCTCTTCCATCTTCGTGGAAACAAACTGTGACACTACTGAAGCATACTGAAAAGTTTCCGATGGATTTGGATCTGCTCATTGCAAAGATAGAGGAAGTAGAGATTGATGAAAGCTCGAGAAATACTGATAGAACTGGTTCACATGCTCAGTACAAGTATATTGTGAATCCTGCTAACTTTGTGGAGAATGCCTTTCTTGCACAAGATGCAACTAAGTTTGAAGATGAGGGTGATTTATTCGTTGGTGCAAGTTTTTATACTGATTCGTCATACATTCCAAATTCACCAACTTATTCTCAACCTCAATCTCCACCAAGAGCTCAAGTTCAACCACAATCTGAAAGCCAAAGTTCTACTATTCAAGCTAAAGTAAAAGATGTGATAAACATCTCGTTACAAGATGATGAGACAAAGAATGCCTTTACTGCATTCATGGCAAGCTTTCAAGCTTATCAAGGAAGCCATTTGAATCAAATGGATGTCGTTCTTCAAGACTTGTTTGAAATGGATCCTGATGACGTTGAGGAAATGGATCTGAATTGGCAAATGGTAATGGTTGCATATAGAACACAGAAACATGCATATGTTAACCGAAGCTTCAAGCCACATGCAAACAAGACAGTTGGTTTTGACAAATTGAAGGCCAGATGTTTCAACTGTAACTGCTATGGTCACTTTTTAAGGGAATGCAAAGCTCCTAAGAATCAGAATTACAATGATCAAGCAAGTTCAAGTGGAAAGAATCAAGGTCAAGGTCAAAGCTCGCAACAGTCTTCAAGCTATCAAAACAGGAATCAACGCTTCATGCAGAAACCATATCAAAGTCTTTCCATGCCAAAGCTGGAAGATGAAGGAAAGAAACCAGAAAATCAGAACAAAGCACTGGTAGTGAGTGTAAAAGATGGATATGATTGGAGTGCTTATGCAGAACAGTTTACATCTGATCTCACTTCAAGTTTGGCATTAGTTTGTGAAATCGAGGAAGATTGGTCTGAAGAAGGAGATATTAAAGTGTCTGATGCTGTGAGTGAAGATTCTGAAGAATATGACTGGAGTGCAAAGTCAGACCCTGTTGAAGAATCTGAATCAGAAATTGCGCTGATGGCTACATCCAGTGAGTCTTCATCATCCACCGAACAACCAAAGGTTAGTACTGATTTACCCCCTAACTATGTTCCTTTGCCTGATGATGTTAGAGGTAGGTTATGTTCTGAACAATGCATTCAACAAGTAGAACATTATCGTACTCATTCTTTTAAAATTGGTGATAAATTAAGCAAATATGAAAAAAATCATGAACAACTTAAAATTGATCACAAAATTTCTAATGAGAAGATATTGTCACTTAAAGAATCATGGAACAAAACCTTAAAGGATTTGGAACTGGTAACAAAACAACTTGAGGAAATGACAAAGAACTTTGAACAGGAAAAAGTTGCTCATGCTGTCACACAAGTTGAATTAACAAAAGTGAAAAGTTGTAAACAATGGTGAGACAACTTATAAGTGAAAGAGGTAACAAAAGCAAAACAGGGTTGGGTTTTACTCATGAACCAATGCCTAAATCAATCACACAAACTTTACCTGAAAACTTCAATGAATTTGATCATTTACCTGAAAATGAACGAAAATTCAAAGAAATTCAAAGAAGTAAATCCGAATCAGCAGGATCTAAAGTGTTGATTGAGAGTTTGAAAGATGATGATGTTGTGACGACTGAAGCTGATGATGAAGCCAGCAACAAATCCGAGCCTGTTCTGATTCAACTAGTTGAATATCCTGAACTGAATCCAAAGCCAGAAGAAACGGTGAAGGATGAAGGTGAATTTTCATGATATAATGATCCAGAATACATCAAATGGAAGAATGAACAGAAGGCGCAAGTTGCTAATCAACTGATCAAGAAGCAAGAAGTGAACAAGACTGAAGTTTCGAATGCAAAAATGCGGAAATTAAAATCGAAAGTCAATCAATCTGAAACAAAACAGTCAAAAGGTAAAAGTGTCATAAAATCGAATGACAACACCAAAGCTCAAACTTTTAAACTGAAAATGTTAAACCTGTCAAGAAGAAAGTGACAAAAGGTAAAACAATTAAGTTTGTGTCTGCAGGAACTTTTGATTTGAACGGATCTTATGGTAAACCAATCAATTCTTCAATCAAATCTAACTCTAGTCTGAAAACAGGTTCAGGTCCTAAGTCTTCCGCTGTCAATGATAAAAGAATTGAATCAAAGAAGGTAACCAAACAAGACAGTTTAAAATCGAACCAAGTTTCCAAGCAAGCAAATTCACAATCAAAATCTCCACAAAAGAATCAAGTTAATCTAAAACCGACCAAAACTGATAATGAATCACGAGTGGGTTCAACATCAAAAGTGAACAATCGGATCTTTAGGATTAGCAAGAAACATTGTGAGATTTGTGATCGTTATAATCATGTTACTGCTGAATGTTTCTTTAACAGGTACTGCAGTTACTGTGACAAAAGAAATCATTCTTCAGAGGAATGTTTTTATAACAAATTTTGTGATATTTGTGAAAGACGAAACCATGACACAAAATATTGTTTCTTTCGGAAAAACTCATCAAGAGAAATGACTCTGTTTCCAAACTTTCAAAGAAATCAATCATTTGGTTTTCAAAATGTTAATCAAAGTCATTCTCCTGTTTTGAGAAATTTCAATCGAAACAATTTTGGTTTTAATAACTTTTCATCAAAGAATGTGCAGGTTAACAGTTTTAAACCGAGAGCTTTGATGGTAAGAAATCAGAAATTTGAAAATAACCTTGATCCTAAGTTAGAGGAAAGGTTCATTGCTTTGAGAAGAAATCAATCAAATCAAGCCTTTGGGCGAAACAGTTTTCAACCAAATCTCTCAAATGAAACAAATTTTGAAAATCTTCATTATCAACAAGTTACTGTTACAGATAGATTCGGAAAACCCAAGACCATGTGGGCCTGGGTTGACCAAACTAACTAAGTGATTGTTGAAATGCAGGTACGCCCTCGAAGACCTATTAACTCATGGTTTGTTGATAGTGGGTGTAGCCGGCATATGACAGGCAACCATGCCTTGCTTCAAGTTTTTAAGCTAAAGAATGGTACACATGTTGCATTTGGAGGAGATGCTGGTGGTAAAATAACTGGAGAAGGAACCGTGTCAAATGGGGTCATTAGCTTTGATAAAGTCAACTACTGTGCACAGTTGAACTTTAATTTGCTAAGTGTATCTCAAATTTGTGACAAATCTTATTCGACATTGTTTGATGATTCTTTTTGCTATATACTCAAACCAGGTTTTAAGATTGACAATGAATGGGTGGTGGTTAAAGCTCCAAGAGATCGTGATGTATACAAGCTTGATATGTCGCAGATTGATGCTGAAACCGAAACTACCTGTCTCATTGCTCATGCATCAAATGATGAGAGTCAGCTTTGGCATAGACGGCTGGGCCATTCAAACTTCAGGAATATGAACCGACTGGTGACTGGAAATCATGCTGTAGGAATACCATCAAAGAAGTTCTCTACAACTGATCTCTGTTCAGCATGTTTGAAAGGAAAACAGCACCGAATGTCTTTTAAGTCCAAGCAAGAAAACTCCATTTGAAAACCCTTACAGATGCTACATATGGATCTTTTCGGACCAACAAATGTTCAAAGCATCGGAAAGAAGTCTTATTGTTTTGTCATCATTGACGATTTCACTAGATTTTCTTGGGTTTATTTTTTGCATGTTAAATCTGAAACTGCTGAGTTGTTAAAAGAATTTATTATCAAAGTTGAAAATCAGTTGGATTGTAAAGTAAAAATCTTAAGAAGTGATAATGGAACTGAGTTTAAGAACGGTAATGTTGATTTGTTTTGTGCAGAAAAAGGAATTGCTAGACAATTTAGTGCTCCAAGAACGCCTCAACAAAACGGGGTTGCGGAACGGAAAAATCGGACACTGATTGAAGCAGCAAGATCCATGCTCGCAGATGCCAAAATCCCTATCACGTTCTGGGACGAAGCTATTGCTACTGCGTGTTTTGTACAAAACAGGACATCATTGGTTCAGGATAAACAGAAAACATCTTATGAGTTGTTATTTGGAAGAAAACCGAATATTTCTTACTTGAAAGTATTTGGTTGTCCTGTATCGATTCTAAATTTAAGTGATCATCTCGGAAAGTTTGAGTCAAAACCTGACGATGGATTTTTCCTTGGTTATTCGTCTGTTTCTAAAGCTTATCGGGTTTTTAATAGCAAAACAAATACTGTTATTGAAACTATCAACGTCAAGTTTTTAGAAAATTCGTTTCCGTCAGTGGCTCATGGTCCCGAATGGTTATTTGATTTAGATTCGTTATCAAAATCTTTCAATTCTAACTTGTTTGATTTTCAGGAAAAACGAGTAAAGAATCAGGAGACTTGGGATGTTTTAGCGATGATTCTGATAATGTCGATGATAGCAATCTCAATTCTAAGTATCCATTCATGTCATTTCATAATCCTGATCATGTCAAATCTAATCAAACTCCGGGTCCCTCTGGTTCTCAAGAAGATCAAGAATCAAACATTCTTGGTGATGATGTTAATCCGCAAAATTCTCCTAATGATGGTGGATCTGTTCAAAATCAACCATCATCAGATCCGAATGTTGAAGTTGTTCCAGAATCATTTGACTACTTCATCAATTCACCGGATCAAGTTCCTAATTTCACTCCGCATACTTCTACCATTCTACAAGATCTACCGAATCTGAATCAGTCTAATCTGGAGACGCAAGTTCAAGGTGACGTTATACCAACTCATCGAATTCATAAGAAACATCCTGTCTCTCAGATTATTGGGCCTTTGAATCAGCGAACTACGAGAAGTCAAACTGAGCATGCAAACGTTTGTCTTTATTCATGTTTTCTTTCTCAAGTGGTGCCAAAGAACATTTCAGAAGCGTTGCAAGATAATAGTTGGATTGAAGCCATACAAGAGGAGTTACTTCAATTTCGCAAACAAGAGGTTTGGAAATTAGTGGACTTACCTGAAGGAGAAAATGCGATTGGTACAAGATGGTTGTACAAGAACAAGCCAGATGAACGTGGTATTGTTGTGAGAAACAAAGCCAGACTTATTGCACAAGGTTACATTCAAGAAGAAGGTATTGACTATGAAGAAGTGTTTGCTCCGGTCGCTCGACTTGAAGCTATTCGTGTCTTTTTAGCTTATGCCTCTTTTATGAAGTTCAAAGTGTTTCAAATAGACGTTAAAGGCGCTTTTCTGTATGGACCAATTACCGATGATGTATATGTCAGAAAACCTCCTGGTTTTGAAGATCCTGATTATCCACATCGTGTATACAAATTGAGCAAAGCTTTATATGGTCTACATCAAGCTCCAAGGATTTGGTACGAGACGTTATCTAAACATTTGCTGGAACATGGTTTTACAAGAGGTCAGATTGATCCAACTTTATTTATGAAGCGGGAAAATGAAGATCTTTTATGTGTTCAAGTATGTGGATGATATCATCTTTGGATCAACCAGTGCGTCCATGTGCAAAGAATTTGAAGAAATCATGAAGTCAAGATTTCAGATGAGTTCGATGGGGGAGATTAATTTCTTTCTCGGATTGCAAGTGAAACAATCGGCAGACGGAATTTTTATCAACCAATCAAAATTTGTTGACAAGTTGATGAAAAAGTTCAAGATGCAGGATTGTCAGACTATTCGAATGCCATCTGATGTGAATTACAAGATATAGCCGGATCCGAAAGGCAAATCTGTTGATCAAACACTGTACAGATCAATGATTGGTTCACTGATGTATCTTACTGCATCAAGGCCAGACATTATGTATGCTGTATGTGTGTGCGCCAGATATCAGTCTGATCCAAAAGAGTCGCACCTGGTTGCTGTTAAACGTATTTTCAGATACCTTAAAGGGAAACCGAATCTCGGGTTATGGTATCCTTATGAAGGCAATTTTGAATTATATAGTTATTCTGACAGTGATTTTGGTGGGTGTGCTCTTGACAGGAAATCGACTACGGGTGGATGTCAACTTCTGGGTCCTAGACTTGTTTCTTGGCAATGCAAAACCAATTGCTTGACTACGGGTTTCACTTTCTCAAAACTCCTATTTACATAGATAATACTGCTGCTATGTTCATTACTGCTAATCCTGTTCAACACTCAAAAACCAAACATATCGAAATTCGATATCACTTTCTCAGAGACAACTCTGAAAAAGGTTTAATAATTTTGATTAAAGTTCATACCGACAAACAACTGGCAGATCTTTTCACAAAATCTTTTTGTCAGGACGGTTTGAATTCTTAATTCAATCCATAGGGTTAATCAATCATGATTAATTCTAATTTTTGAAAAATCAACAAAAATCTGAAAATATAAAAGCCAAAAATAGAATAAGTCGATGTCAAGTATTGATTCCTTTGTCTTTTATTTTATTTTTTTGCATTGTGTGTGTGCATGAAAAAGAAAAGCAAAAGCAAAAATATAAAAGCAAAAAGAAAAGAAAATATCATGTCATAAGAATCTATATTGCAAAAAGTGAGAAATGATAGTTACACTAGACATTATTTGTTACATCATTTTTAAATAAAGACTGATGAATGTTAATTGATGTGCTAGACAGCTCAGGCAATTAGACTGAAAAAGTAAGTTCATTATTGACAAATCTAAACTTAATGATCTTGTGTTAAGTTCCATTGTTATACATGTCTAGATATATATCTTTTGATGCATTGCTTGTGATGATAGTTGTGCATGATCGGGTAACGATGCAGTCTATTCAGTGTGATGAACCGCATCGTGAGCTTCTTTGTTGTGGTATCCACAGACCTGAAGTCTCACACGAAGTCTCTTTTGAGCTTCAAGGTGCAGCAAAAGATTCCCAAAGTTGGAACAAAAAGAGTCCCAAATGTGGACCATCACCAAACAAAAATTCCAAAAAGGAATTCAGAAGATTCCCAAGGGGAACGATAGGAAATTAAAATTCCAAAATGGAATCAAAAGAAGTCCCAAAGTGGACCAAATCCGAATAGAACCCAGATTCCACACTGTTTATGACTGTAAGTAACCAAGTTTTTGTGCAATATGCATTCAGGTAGTGGTTGATAAGAAAATATGTTGACATATGTATACGTGTGGGTCACATAAGTCATTTTAATCGAACCTTAATCTCATCATGATACTGAAAAAGTAAGTGTGTCAAATCGAGCTAATTGGTATGTTTTCATATCATCACTCAATCAAACATAAGTCAAATGTCTATTCAAAACTTGCAAAACATGTTCAGATAATGTGTGGTATGATCTCACTGCGATATTTTGATTCATTGCATTGCATATGTCTTTATTTTAATGTGTGTGCTTTGTGTGTGCAGGCATATGGAATCTTTATTGACACATCGACATCCTGTTTAAACTTAAAAGTTTCAAGAAATTTCAAGTTTAGGGGGAGAATAAGTGAAGAAGAAAAATATTTACAAAAAAAAAATCCAAAAATATTTTGAATAAGTGTGCTTTGAATGAACAAGATTATGTGGTATGAAAAGCAAATGTATTGGATGTGTTACAAACAAACCGAAGGTCTTGTGATGTGTTTTTAAGAAATTGCTTCGGGATATAGAAATTTTGGTTGTGCAAAATTATTTTTGAAAATCAAAGAAAAAGAAAAAGGGATTTATGAGAATTAAATTTGTTGCATGTTTAATGTTTTTGATTATTAATGTGACAAACCCTAATAAGGATGTCTTGTCTAATTAATATGTCGAGAATGTTTGCAGGTGCAATAAATGTAGTTGAAAAGTCAACAGACGAGAAAAAGAAGAAAATTGTCAAAGTGTTGTCGCCGGGTGAAGATATCAGAAACAACTGTTTAGCCGGGTAATGAAGACACTATTCAGCCGGGTAAAGTTGTTGTGTCTGATATGAGCCGGGTGATTGTGTGAAAGAAGACAGCCGGGTGAAGATATTATGACTACTGTATAGCCGGGCAATGAACAAGTCATTATACAGCCGGGTAAAGAAGTTATTGATATCTGTCGGGTGACAAGTTGTGTTACTACACAGCCGGGTGAAGAAATGTTGTCACTTTACAGCCGGGTAAAAGAAAGAAGTCTTTATCTTGCCGTGTAAGTGAAGAACACTGTGTAGCCGGGTAAAACTATAACAACTGTGTTGCCGGGTGATGAAGAAAAGCAAGCCGGGTGATGAAGAAGATCACTATGTAGCCGGGTAATTAACAAAAGGTCATTGTGCAAGCCGGGTGATTAAGAAGACTACTATGTAGCAGGGTGATGAGTAAAACCAACACAGGTGTAGTTGTTCCTAACCTTTACCCGTCTCTACAGTGTCTTACCCATTTCAACAATGACTTACCCGTCTCTACAGTGTCTTACCCATTTCAACAGTGACTTACCCGTCTCTATAGTGAATTACCCGTCCAAGTGTTTTCATGTTTTTATGTTGACCCGTCCCATGTTGTGACCTGTCCAAAGTACTTGACCCGTCCCAACAGTGCTTGACGCGGCTCAACAGTGCATGACCCGTCTAGGCTTATTGGGCTTTTAATGTTTACCCGTCCAAATTGTTTACCCGTCCCATTAAGTTTGACCTAATTTTTTAACCATATAAAAACCCGCCTCTTCACAACACTTATCATTTTTCACTCACACTTTCAAGCAAATCCTCTGCACATAAATCGTTGATTATCATATTCAATCGTTTGATCTGTAACGAGTTTGATTGATTGAATAAGGTATATTTTAAGTGATTCGACCTTGATAAACCTGCAAATCGACTGTTAAAACGAAAAATGATGATGAACAGTACTTTGATCACTGAATCGACACTTTGATTTTGTGTGTTAAAACTGAAATCGAATGTTGTTTTAAGTGTAAAAACTATAGATTATCAACAATCAATCATTAATTTGCACCAAATTGCTTAAAATCAACTGAATCGACTCAAATTTGCTCATAACTGTCGAACCGCCATTGACGACCTGTTGAATGTTCTTAAGTGTTAACTTGAAAATGATAAAATGTGTGTTAAGAATTGACAAATCATTGTTAAAACTGAGCTTAAACATGTTAAACAACTTCATTATACAAATCTCAGATTTATGTTCTTAAGAGAATAAACTGTTAAGTGTAATGTGTTGCATGATCATTGATTCACAAAGGTTTTTATTAAACAAAATGATGAAAATCAGATTGTTAGATCAACTTAGGTGTTAAAATGATTATGTAATTGTGTTACATTATAACTTTTTGTTCAAACACTTATGTAAATTTGAAATTTATGAAGAATTTAACTCACTTGTCTTGTTTTTGTCAAACAGATGGAGAATTTGAAGTTTGAGCCTAAGCATAATTTGGTTGCATGTTTAGATGAATCTATTCCTGAGACTGAGGGTTATAGAGATATGATCAGATTCATCAAGAGAACAAAGTATGTCTATGCTATGTGTGCGAAGCCTGTGATCTATGCTAGACTTATCAAGAGTTTTTGGAGGACAGCTGAGGTTATAACTGATGAGGCTGGAGTTTCTGTTGTTAGAGGAAACATCACTAGAGATTTACAGTTGACTGTTTCTGAGGAGGCTATCAGAACAGCTCTAAGGATTGATGATGATGAAGCTGGTGCAAATGATGAGCTGACTACTGCTGAGTGTCAGGCGTGTTTTGTGAATATGGGTCATCCTCCCGTATTTCCAAAGTCACAGTTTGTTAGAGCTAGATTGGGGAAGAAGTGGAAGCTGCTATGTTATGTGGTTCAGCAGTGCATGTCAAGAAGGAGTGCTGGGTTTGATAACTTCCCTTCTGACATTGCATCCCCCATCGTAGCTATTGCAGAGAACAAACCTTTCAATATGTCAAAGTGGATCATGAAAGGGTTTGTATTCAACTTGGTAAAGGGCAAAAGGTTCAAGTTTCTCATGTATCCGAGATTCTTGCAACTGATGATAAATGTGGCTTATCCTATCATCAGAGAAGAAGGATTTAGTGGAGGAATTTTATATACTGAGGATATGAACGACCTATCATACAGGAAGATGAGTATAGGAAATATACAAAGCGTTGAATTGTTTGACTATATGCGAGATATAGCCAACAATGTTGAGGATATAGAAGTTGTGTATCATCACATATCACATGAAGAGATTGTGAATCCACAGGACCTAGTTGATGAGGTGCCTGATAACTTATTGGATGATGATGAGTATCGTGCTCGACATCCAGAAGAAGAAGATGGGAATGAGAACGAAGAAGAAGAAGAGGATGATGAAAGTGATGGTGGTGATAGTAAAAGTGAGGATGATAGTGATGATGATAGTGGGAATGATGGAAATGATGATGATGCTGAATCAGTTTCTGAGGAGGCAGAAAATGTTGAGGTTGATGAATCAATGGAAATTGAGATAGAAAATGTCGAAGTTATAGAATCAGCTGAGACTGATGAACCAGTTGAGGTGGAGAAAGCAGTTGAAGAAGTTGTGATTGAAGTATGTTAGATCATGAAGATCGAAACCTGTGATTGATCCTATTGTTGTTGAGGAGCCGAGTGTGATTGAAAATGTAGATGTGCCTGAACAGATAGACATTGTTCAGATTGCACAGGAAGTAATGGCCGAAGTAGAGACTACTGCACAGGTAGTTGATGATACTGATGCTGGCATTACTATGTCTGTTCCAGTTGATATCCCCACCACATCATCTCCAACAGCTATGTAAATCGAACAACCTTTGGAGTCTTCACCAAAAGTTGGTTCAGGTGTGAATGAAGATAAAGAGAAAATTGCTGAGTTAGAAAAGATGGTAGCCCAGTTATTGGAAGCCAATAAGTTGTTGAAAGAATCCAATGAAAGAAAGAAAAAGAGGTTGGAAGAGTTTTGGGCTATTCATGAACAGAATCTGAAAACTTTCAAGAAACTAGATGCTGATCATGTGAAATTGAAGGATGATCATGAAAAGTTGAAAGAGGATTATAAAGAGTTATATGCGGAATGCAATACTCTTAATGCTGAGAAGGAGATGTTAGAAAAATGGTTGGAAGATGCCAAGCCAAAGAAGTCTAGTTCTACATCAGATAAATATTTTCTCTGATGATGTAATGGAAGTTGCTGAGCCTTCACCAGACGCTAAAGTTTATTATACTCGAGCTCGTGGAACAAAGAATGTAGGTGAAAGGATTGATACTTCAACTCCAATTCCCGATGAAGCTGTTGATACTGTCAATCTTGACAAAGCTGAGGGAAAACGCAAACTGGATGATGTGGCCGAGATTACTGAAGAAGATCTTGTTGCAAAGAAAGCCAGATTGGAAGAAACAGTTCAGATTGAGCCGATTCAATCTGAATCTGTAACTGAAGCTGAAGTATTTGAGGTAGCGAAGGTGGATGAGACTGTGAAAGAAACTGAAACTGATAAAACAGTTCAGATTGAGCCTATTCAATCTGAATCTGTAGTGGCAGAGAAAGTGCCTGAAGTAGTTGAAGTTGATGAGAATGTGCCAGAAACTGTTACTGAAGAAGCAATTCAGTTTGAGCCGGTTCAAACTGAAACTGCACTGATGATAGAGGCACTGGATGATTTGGATGATATAGATTTCACTGAGTCTGAACCTGAAGCTGAACCTGAAACTAATCCAATTGATGAGATACCAGCTGATCTTCCTGAACATTTTGCTTACTTAGAGAAGATGAAGTATAATCCAGTATATTTGAATGGACTGACTGTGAGTCAAATCAATGAAGAGTATGAGAAGTGCTTAAATGTCCAAGACAAGACAACTGCTGATGAGAAAGAGTTTGTTGTTGAGATGGGTGAATGGACACCACTCCAAGAGAGTTTGAACATAGATGATTTACCTCCTGAAGAATTGTATCACCAAGATCCAGAAGAAATGTCAAGTAGAAACATGCGTGAATGGTTGAGTTCAAGGCACTATCCATACAAGACGTTGAAACGACTGAAGCATGAATCACTGAAGAAGATTGTGGTAAGTTTCATGAAGACTGAAAGGATTCACAATCGCATGTTTTACCTGGATTACAACAACCCCCAATACTATGAGCTGACAAAGAGATACAAAGTACTCGAACCCAAGGAGATAACGATGATGGCTTTAGCAGAAGATGCACACAAGAAGAGAAAGGAGTTGATTGACATGTTTCCAAGTGAAGTAAAGTCATACAATATTCCAATGGACGTACGTGAATCATGGCATAAATCTGCCACAGCAGGAGATGTTGTTAGATCTCTGCTGAGTAAAGGACAGTCCGTTGCTGAACTGCTTGATTCAATGATCGTACCGGAAAAGTCCAAGAAGGTGAAGATTATAGCCTGGAAATATGACGAAGTGTTTGATGCATTTTTTATAAAGAGAGTTAATGGTTTATGCGATGTTTACCATTATTACTCAAGTATATTCAAGTTGGAAGTGCAAGATTTGAAGGAATTGCACAAACTGAGGTTAATTAATCACACGCATGCTGAGCGTGGTGATAAATGTGCGATGTTGTTAGATGCTGGTATAAGTCGTTTGCCGAAGTACTTGGAGTTTAGAGGTCAACAAGAAGATAGTGCATATGTTCAGTCGAAGAAAAAGAGGAAATCAAAGAAGTTGGTGGTGCGAGATATGTATTTAGAAGAGTTTTCGGATGAATACTTTGATAAAGTGACAGATCCGGTGTTGAAGGTGATAGATGGTACGCAAGCGACTAAGCCAATTCTGAAGTTCTTCTACAATCAAGAAACATATGAGCTGAAATTGGTGCGGAACTTGGATGACTGGGATAAGGATATGATCACATTATTTAGTACGTTCGAGCTGAAATTGTTACATCCATCCTACATCGATCATTTGCGAAATTACAGAATGGAGAAGTGCAAAGATAAACTTGCTGAAGCTGATCGGAATTTGTTTGTGGTGATGATTGAAATGATTGCAGCTGCTTCTGAGAAAATTCGTCTAAGGAAGGCATTACTCAATGCTAACCTTGTGAAGATGGATATTCCGGAGATTGAATTTATGCGAGTGACTGCGAAGGGGACTTTAGAAGTGCAAGCGAAAGGGAAAGAAATGCCATATGAATTTTATGCTAATATTGATTTTGCAGGTCTAACCCTTGATACGTTGAAATGCATGAATGCATGTGCCATCCTTACAAATGAATCTAAGCCGAGACAAGCAAAGATCGCTGAGAAATTCAAGTCATGCATCGAGGAAGCCTTAAAAGAACAAGAAGAATACAAAGGAAAGGAACTGCTGGATGTTAAAGAAGAGAATGAAGATTGGTGAGAGATTGGAGCTGAAAAAGCAAAAGATGAAAACTGTTGAAGATTTTGTTGAAGTCCGAAGATAAATCTTAGGGGGAGTACTGTTAGGGCTTATTTCCGTTTAAGATTTACTTTGTACTTTGTTTTATACATTTTGTATAGTTTAGGGTTAATTTTGTTATTTTCCCTAATGTATTGTTGCATAAAGCATGTAGTAAGAGAATGTTAGTGAGAGAGTCTAGATCGCATTACACGTTAGAGAGAGAATTAACTGTGTGTGATTACATTCTCCTGCATTTTGTACTACAATATTTGCTTTGATCATCAATACAAAGAGAATTATTAAGTAATGAATTGTGTTGATGATTGAACTGTGTTTGTGTACGAATCATTCTGATCATTGAGCGATATCGATCCAATTGAATCTATCAATTGGTATCAGAGCCATTGGTATTGTGTTCTTCGCTATTCTTCAAGCAAAAACACAGCAATATTGCTCAAAAATCATGATCTGAATGAATTGTTGCTGTTTTTAGTTGTGATCTTTACATTGATGATAAATGCACATTATTGCCTGAGTTTTAATGTTTTTCTTTGAGTTGCAGGAACTGTTTCCAATGCAGAACAAGCTTCCACGCGACTTGAAGATGTTCCTGTTCAAGCCTGATTCCAATCCAAAGATCTCCAAGTCAGATTGCTGAGTGTTAAGAATCCTCCTCTTAATATCTCATACACAGATCCCATTAACCTCTAGAGAAAAAGTTGAGAGGGAGTATTCTAAGTCAAAGAAGTCTTCTCATTCTACTTCAACCGTTGAAGAAGATCCCGTTGCTGATATATAGATTCACCGGAATCTACTCTCTGCATATTTCTTTCCATAGCCTCTGATGTTACTCAAAAGGGAGAGAATGATGCAGATTGCTTGTTGTAAGACAGAGTTTTGACAGCATCATCTTAGGGGGAGTACTGTTGGGTCCTCTTGAAGATAATGCATACCAAAACTTTAAGTTGCTCTCTATACTCGCCACATGAAGATTTAAGCTGATATGTCAGATTTGTAAAGTGTCATCTTAGGGGGAGTACTGTTGGGGTTATTTGAAGATGTCACTTTCCAAATATAAGCGAGTGAAGATATCGAGCATCATCACAACCAAGCACGGGTGAAGACGTTCAATATTTGTATTTGTCTTAGAATATTTGTGTAATCGTTTCGTGCTTAAATGCGCGTTTGTGCTTAACTGCATGTGGTTAGGACACATTGTAAGGTGAATGGTATAGACTATAAATACCATCACCTAGGTCATTTGTGATTAAGAGTTGCCTACATTTCATTCCATATCCTTTGTAACATCTCCATTGATCTAATACAATTCACCTATTCATATTATCATCATCTTCATCATACTTTGCATTGATCTTCATGAACATTCAAGCATCAATACGTGATCAGTGAGTTTCCGCATCACTGATTGCAAACAACATCACCAAACAATCTCAGATCTAGATCCAAGCTCGGTTCGTCTAGAACTATCAAAGTGTGTCAATTCGAGCTAATTGATATGTTTTCATATCATCACTCAATCAAGTTTAGGGGAGAATAATGATGATGAAAAATATTTACAAAAAGCCAAAAATATTTTTGAATAAGTGTTTTGAATGAACAAGATTATGTGGTATGGAAAGCAAATGTATTGGATGTGTTTAATACAAACCCAAGGTCTTGTGAATTTTGGTTGTGCAAAAACATTTTTGTGTAAAAATCATGAAAAATGAAAAAGGGATTTTATGTGAATTTATGTGAATTAAATTTGTTGCCCTAAAAATTGATTTTGATGAATTAATTATGACAAACCCTAATTAAGGATGTATGTCTAATTAATATGTCGAGAATGTTTGCAGGTGCAATAAATGCAGTTGAAAAAGTCAACAGACAGAGAAAAGTGAAAATCGTCCAAGTGTTGTTGTTGCCAGGTGAAGATATCAGAAGACTATTTAGCCGGGTAATGAAGTCACTATTTAGCCGGGTAAAGTAGTGTTGACTGATACAGCCGGGTGATTGAATGAGAAGGCATCAGCCGGGTGAAGATATAAGACTTAACTATTCAACCGGGTAATGAATAAGTCACTATTCAGCCGGGTAATGAAGTGGTGTTGATATCAGCCGGGTGATTGATTGAAAGAAGAAGTGTTGCCGGGTGAGAAAGTTGTATGTTACTATACCGCCGGGTGAAGTGTTTAAAAACTATACAGCCGGGTAATAGAATGAAGATTCTATGTAGCCGTGTATGTGAACAACAATGTGCAACCGGGTAAGTATGACAACTGTGTAGCCGGGTGATGAAGAGAAGCTGTCATTATACAGCCGGGTAATGAATGATTATCACTATGCAGCCGGGTAATGAAGTTATTGTGCAAGCCGGGTGATGTTTAGAAGATTACTATGCAGCCGGGTGAAGGGTAAAACCAAAACAGGTGTGGTTGTTTCCAACAGTACTTGAGCCGTCCTTACAGTACTTGACCTGTCTCTACAGTGATTGACCCGTCCAAGTGTTTTACATGTTAAATGTTGACCCGTCCAAGGTTGTGACCCGTCCCAACAGTGCATGACGCGGCTCAACAATACATGACCCGTCCAGGCTTAATGGGCTCAATTGTTTACCCGTCCCAAATTGTTGACCCGTCCCATTATGTTGACCTAATTTTTCAATCATATAAATACCCGCTTCTTCACAAACACTTATCATTTTTCACCAACATTTTCAAGCAAAATCCCATGTACCTCAAATCGTCCATATCTTATTTCAATCGATTGATTCTGTAACAAGTTGTATTGATTGAATAAGGTATATTTTACATGATTTGACCTGATAAACCTGCTGATTGATCGTAAAAACGAAGATGATGATGAACAGTAATTGGACCATTGAATCGACACTTTGATTTTGAGTGTTAAAACTGAAAGTGAATGTTGTACTAGGTGTAATAACTGTCGATCATCAATTTTTCATCCATTAATTTGCATCAAATTGTCTAAAATCAACCAAATCAACTGAAAAATTTCATATCATTGTCGAACCGCCATTGATGAACTTTTGAATGTTCTTAAGTTTTGACATCAAACTGATAAATCATCTGTTATTAAGTAACAAATCGATGCTAAAATTGAACCAAAACATGTTATTCAAGTTTATCATACAAAATTTCAAATTTGTGTTTAAGTGTTTAAACTGTTGAGTGTAAAATATTATATGATCATTAATTCTCAAAAGTTTTGTTGAACAAAATGATGAATATCAGTTTGTTAGATTAACTTAGGTGATTAAATGATTATGTGATGGTTTTACATTGTAACTTTATGTTTAAATTCTTATGCAAATGTTGTTATTTATGAATGAAAAGTCTAACACATATGTCTTGTCTTTGTCAAACAGATGGAGAATCTTAAGTTTGAGCCCAAGCACAATCTTGTTGCTTGTTTGGATGAATCCATTCCAGAAACAGAAGGATACAGAGACATGATCAGATTTATCAGAAGAACAAAGTATGTCTATGCAATGTGTGCCAAGCCAATTGTGTATTCTAGACATATAAAAAGTTTCTGGAAGACTGCTGAAGTATTGGCTGATGAAGCTGGTGTGACTGTGGTAAGATGGAACATCACCAGACAGTTACAATTAACTGTATCTGAGGAGTCTATCAGATCAGCTTTGAGGATAAATGATGATGAGGTTGGTGCTACTGATGAGTTAACAACTGCTGAGTGTCAGGCATGTTTTATTAATATGGGTCATCCACCCATATTCCCTAAACAGCAGTTTGTTCGAGCTAGACTGGGAAAGAAATGGAAACTTTTGTGTTATGTCATCCAGCAGTGCATGTCGAGGAGAAGTGCTGGATTTGACAATTTCCCTTCAGATATTGCATCACCTATTGTTGCTATTGCTGAGAACAAACCCTTCAATATGTCAAAGTGGATCATGAAAGGTTTTGTGTTCAATTTGGTGAAAGGCAAGAGGTTCAAGTTTCTTATGTATCCAAGATTCTTGCAACTCATGATCAACATTGCTCATCCAATTATTCGAGAAGAAGGTTTTAATGGAGGGATTCTGTATACTGAAGATATGAATGCTCTATCCTACCGAAAGATGAGTATTGGCAATGTTGAAGATGTGGAAATGTTTGCCTATATGCGAGATATAGCAAACGATGATGAGGACATTGAAATGGTGTATCATCATATATCACAAGGTGAGATTGTGAATCCACTGGACCTTGTTGATGAGATTCCGGATAATTTGTTAGATGATGATGAGTACTTTGCTCGTCATCTAGAAAATGATGATGAGGATGAAGGAGAAGATGAGGAATCTGATGATAGTAGTGATAATGTTGATGATGAAAATGATGATGCTGATGAAGGAGATAGTGGTGAATCAGTGTCTTAGGAAGCAGAAAAAGAAGATGTAGAAATGAATGTTGAGGATCTTGAACCAATTGAGACTGAAAATGTTGTGGTTGATGAACCTGTTGAGATTGTTAAAGCAGTTGAAGATGTTAGTGTTAATGCTCCTAGGAACATCACAGTTCATTATTCTAGAACTAGAAGATCTAAAACTGTGGATGAACCTATGATTGGTGAGGGGCCGGATATTATTGAAGATGTGTATGTGCCTGAACAGATAGATGTGGTTCAGATTGCACATGAAGTTGTTGCTGAAGTGGAGACTGTGGCACATACTGTCGATGATACTGATGCTGGCTTCATTGCTCCTGAATCAGCTGAAATTGCCACATCCTCCAAAGCAACTGAACACGTTGAACAACCAAAGGAGTCTTAACCTAAAGTTGGTTCAAGTGTTAATCTGAATGAAGAAGAAGATAAGGTTTTTCATTTGGAAAGGATGGTAGCCAAACTCTTAGATGCTAATGCGTTGTTGAAAGCATCTAATGAAAGGAAGAAAAAGAGGCTGGAAGAGTTTTGTGCTATTCATCAAAAGAATTTGGAAACATTTAAAGCATTAGATGATGATCATGAAAAGCTGAAGGCTGATTATGAAGAGTTGCAAGCTGAGTGTAACACTTTACGTGCTGAGAAGGAAGTGTTAGAAAGTTGGATGAAAGAAAAGGATCCAGTCAGTTCTGAATCTGACAAAGATTTTGTTGTTAAAGAGGACGTTGGAGTGTCTGAGACTCCTAGGGACGTCACAGTTTATCAAACTAGATCACAACGATCTAAGACTGTGACAGAACCAATTGTAGAATGTGTCCCTATTCCCGATGAAGCTGCTGATCTTGTCAATCTTGACAAAGCTGAGGGAAAACGCAAACTGGATGCTGTACCAGAGATTGTGGGAGAAGAGGTGAGTACAAAGAAAGCTAGAACTGAAGAAACACTTCAGATTGAGCCGATTCAATCTGAGTCTGTAATGGCAACTGAAGTGCCCGAAGTGATTAAAGTGGCTGAGACTGTTAAAGAAGATAAGACAGTGACTAAGACTGTTACTGAAGAAGCATTTCAGTTTGAGCCGATTCAAATTGAAACTGCACCAATGATAGAAGCATTGGATGATTTGGATGATATTGACTTTACAGATTCTGAGCCGGAAGCTAATCCTGATGATGATATACCTGTTGATCTTGATGAGCGATTTGCATATTTAGAGAAGATGAAGTACAATCCTGTTTATTTGAATGGACTTACAGTCAGTCAAATAAACGAGGAATACGAAAAGTGTGTGAATGCACAAGACAAAGTGGTGGCTGATGAAAAAGAGTTTGTAGTAGAAATGGGTGAGTGGACACCGCTTCAAGAAAGCTTAAACATTGATGATCTTCCTCCTGAAGAACTGTATCATCAAAACCCAGAAGAGATGTCAACTAGAAATATGCGTGAATGGCTTAGTTCAAGGAACTATCCATATAAAACTCTGAAGAGGTTGAAACGAGAATCATTGAAAAAGATTGTGGTAAGCTTTATGAAGACTGAGAAGTTGCATAATCGTATGTTTTTCTTGGATTACCACAATCCGCAGTATTATGAGTTGACCAAGAGATACAGAGTGCTTGAACCCAAAGAGATACCGGTGATGGCATTGCCTGAAGATGCGCATAAGAAGAGAAAGGAGCTTATTGACATGTTTCCAAGTGAGATTAAGACCTATAACATTCCAATGGAAGTGCGAGAATCATGGCACAAGTCTGCCACAGCAGGTGATATTGTCAGATCACTGCTGAGTAAGGGCTAGTCAGTTGCTGAATTGCTTGATTCAATGATCGTGCCAGAAAAATCCAAAAATGTGAAGATTATTGCTTGGAAATATGATGAGGTGTTTGATGCTTTTCTAATCAAGAGGGTTAATGGTTTATGTGATGTTTATCACTACTATTCAAGCATTTTCAAGCTGGAAGTACAAGATCTGAAAGAGCTGCACAAGTTGAGACTGATTAATCACACGCGAGCTGAGCGTGGTGATAAATGTGCAATGTTGTTGGATGCCGGGATCATCCGCATGCCAAAGTTTCTAGAATTTCGAGGACAACAAGAAGACAGTGTATATGTACAGAAGAAGAAGAAGAGGAAACAGAAGAAGCTGATACTTCGTGACATGTATTTGGAAGAGTTTTCAGATGAATATTTTGACAAAGTCACAGATCCGGGGTTGAAGGTGATTGATGGTTCTCAAGCTACAAAGCCCTTTCTGAAGGTTTTCTACAATCAAGAAACCTATGAGCTAAAGTTGGTACGTAATTTGGATGATTGGGATCAAGACATGATCACATTGTTTAGTACGTTTGAGCTCAAACTGCTACATCCATCTTACATTGACTATCTTCGAAACATCAAGATGGAAAAGTTGAAAGATCCTGTTGCTGAAGAAGATAGAAGATTATTTGTGATTATGATAGAGGTGATTGGGGCTGCTACAGAGAAAATCCGATTAAGGAAGGCATTGCTCAATGCTAACCTTGTGAAGATTGATATGCCTGAGATCGAATACATGAGAGTGACGTCTAAGGGTACATTAGAAGTGAAGGTCAAAGGAAGGAAGAAACCGTACGAGTTTTATGCTAACATTGATTTTGCAGGTATTTCCTTGGACACTCTCAGACGCATGAAGGACTGTGATATTGTTACAAATGAATCAAAGCCAAGACAAGCGAAGATTGCTGAAAAGTTCAAGTCATGCATTGAAGAGGCTTTAAAAGAACAAGAAGAATACAAAGGAAAGCCGTTGCTGGATGTTAAAGAAGAATATGAAGATTTTTGAGAGATTGATGCTGAAAAGCCAAAGTTGAAAACTGAAGATTTTTGAAGTTCAAAGATAAATCTTAGGGGGAGTACTGTTAGGGCTCGTTTCTAGTTAAGATTTACTTTGTACTTTGTTTATACTTTTTGTATAGTTTAGGGTTAATTTTGTATTTTCCTTAATGTGTTGATGCATAAAGCATGTTGTGAGAGAATGTTAGAGACAGAGTCTAGATCACTATTACACGCTTAGAGAGAGAATTGTGTGTGTGTGATTTGTATTCTCCTGCACATTTGTACTACAACTTTTATGCTTTGATCATCAATACAAGATAATTATTAGTAATGAATTGTGTTGCTGATTGAATTGTGTTTGTGTACTTAGATTGTTCTGATTTGCAGCAATATCGATCCAATTGAACCTATCACACTATCAGACATAAGTTATTATGCCAACATTTACCGTACTTTCGTTTTCTCAAATACACACATAACACAACACATGCACATTAACTATATTACTATTGTTCCATTTAAACGCATACATCCATATTCATGGTACACACATTGAAACAAGTTACACACCTACAATATCATCACCGTTGTTGCTCGAATGCATATATATATATATATATATATATATATATATATATATATATATATATATATATATATATATATATATATATATATATATATATATATATATATATATATATATACAGTTTACCTTATTTGACAAGATTTTGTTTATTCACTAATCATACCGACATGCATGTATACTCACATTTAAAGCAACTCAATAACACTATATACTCCTAAGATATCGCATTTTCACACACCGCGTCATACATATCCATACATCGCATAACACATACATCACATTTACGTGACTTTATCAGCTGCTTATGTCTATTAGTGTATACATTCTTACATATATCCTTTAAAATGCGAATAAACATTTTGCACATATAAAGATCTACCTATAAACATTTTGCACATCATCCTCATACATCCTAGTATGTATATATATGTATACCCACAAAGTCGCACTTATATATATATATATATATATATATATATATATATATATATATACCTATTCCTCTTCCTGTTTCATACATGCACACATGTTATATATATACACATACATATAACATCATACTCAGATCATAAAATATTAGAATTTATCCGTGTGCATCAGTCCACATACTGACATACGACATCATACCCATATATCTGCTCACACATACAATACACACGCTATATATAAATGACTATACATACACGTTTTTGCACATACACAACGTGTCACACCCCAAAAATCGTCGCAGCGGAAAGTCACGATATCGTGGTGTAAGGAGCGAAGTTGGCACCCATTAGTTATAAAGCAAACATCCACATTAATTTAAAAGTTAATTAAAAGTGTTAATGTTGATACGTCAACATCCCACAATTTTTCATTAAGAAAATAAAATACGATATTGTCTTAATAAAGCGTAGATTGTTTGAAGTAAAGCCAAACAAAATTTTAAACAAAGAGGTCCCAAAACACATAAAACCAAATGTGGAGTTTGTTGTCCAAAAACTATCCTTCCACAAATTCCCATGCCCAACACTTTGAACCTGAAAAACATGTAAAAACTGAGTCAACATAAAGTTGGTGAGTTTTCGGGTTTTAATCAAAAGAAAAATCACTTTTCAATCACAACAGATATGCTTGGCTTTGAGACATCAACAGGACCATACGTCAAAGGCTAGCTAGGCCCAGAGACAAATGAATCACCAAGTCATGAGTCCATAATCAAACCAAGAAACGAAGTTCCCTCACAACATTCAACTTATATTCCCCCGCATGTCAACACGATCAGAGCGACTGATCACGGGGGGCGGAATTCCAAACTCGATAGATCTACCAATATAACCTGTGGTTTCTCACTCCAAGAGAAATTAATGATTATGAGAGGGCATTACGCGTAAAATCATCAAACACTCATGCCATCATTTTGGTCAACAACAATACTCGTCTCCCAATTCATATCAAAACAAGTTAAACAAATACATGTTTTTCCCCCGAAAAATATTTAAATAAAACATTATTTAAAAAGGGGCCGAGAAACTCACATGTCTCCCAATTCATATCAAAACAAGTTAAACAAATACATGTTTTTCCCCCACAACAGTTAAATAAAACATTATTTAAAAAGGGGCCGAGAAACTCACATATCTCCCAATTCATATAAAAAACAAGTTAAACAAATACATGCTTTTCCCCCAAAACAGTTAAATAAGACGTTAGTTAAAAAGGGGCCGAAGAACTCACAGTGAATATGCCAAAAGCTAGAACATATAAGCCCAACAATAACACCACCTAAGAATGACCTATACACGAAGGACCCGTTCAAAAGATGCACACAAAATATCAAGTCTAAAACCGTGTAGGTTGTTCACCAAAACCTAACTAGACTTATGTGAAAACATTTCATTTACAAAAACATCAACCCTTAATTTTAATGACCCGTTGGTGATCTTTGCCTTGGTTAATTATATATATAATAACACACGCCTTATTGTTTTTGTCATATCTTTGACTAGCTTTCATACTACTAAACACATAAACACATATAACACACATGAAATGACACATAAAAGTCATATTTAGTCCTTTAACTTTTCTAAGTAAAACAAACACTTTTACTTATCCAATATTATTCATATACTTAGGAAAATATAATTTAATATTCTCATGTCATAATTAAAGTTCATAACACTTAGAAAAATATTCATTTTTCTCTAGTTAATTAGTATGCAATTTTCAACATGACGGTTAACACTTAACGGGACATTTAACCAAGTTTTCATAAACAACTTATTAATCATATGAAATTATATATATCTAAACATATTGTCACATAACAAAATCATATTTCATATATTTCCTATGCAAATCATAATATTAGCTAAACATGTCAATTTTAACATTTTCGGAAACGTTTTCGGGTCACCGAAAGCAACCTAATACCCGTATTTTTGTCATTACTTTATAAATACTTTTATATCAGTAGGTTAACTTAAAAATAAGGTCAAAGTTTCTGATCCAAAACAGTTTACAAAAATATTACGTTTTAGAGTCGAAAATCGTCGTTTTCGGCTTTTCCGGGTACATAGTTTGCACGTTTTTGAGTTTAAAACTCTAGGTTTTTGTACCAAACTTTAAATATAATATTTTTACATAAAAATACACTTAAGAATCTGTGAAAATATAATTTTGACATATTTTACATTTTTAAGCAAAAATCGATGCGTTTTACGCGTATTTTGTACTAGAAACCATTATTTGTAAGGTTTGATCATTTCTTTCTTATAAGACATTTAAAATACTTATTTTATAGAGTTTATAAATATTCAAAAATATGATTTAACTCAGAATATAAATTAACTTTTATATCTTTACAAAAATGTATAAAAGTCTCATTTTAATCTTTTTAATCATCAAGTATCATATATCACTACTTACATTAATATTTCATACATCTAAAAACAATTTTACACTTTAAGAAATCATGTATTTTATCATATCATATTTATCATAACAAAATACTTATCATACTTACATCTAGCAATTTCTCAAATTAACATGTAGCAAGTTTTTCACATAGTAATATCTTCTAATTTCATGTCATATGATCACATTTTTGCAAGTATTATCCTAACACTTTTTCATGGTAAAAATAATTATCTAGTGAAAATATTATCTTAAATTCATTAGAACATCTTTGCATGTCAAGATCTAACCATTTTAAATGTAAATACACAACAAGCTTTACATGATTTCAACCAACATTTATATATCTATATACATACATACCTACGGCCATATATATATATATACATAAATCATACATTTTCATGATAACATGCATCACATATACCTTCTTTTGATCCATTTCATCAATACAAACCACCAACTAACATTCTCTTTACCCATGTGTAAACCTTTTATATGAAAATACCACATTTCACACACACACACACACATATACATACGGATTACATACATGCATGCCCAAAAATCATGTTTTGATGACCACATATAACATATACTTGTTCATTTCTTCTCATTTCCTTTATTAAACTTTCAAAACCATTCATTTAACACTTATGAAATCTTGTTTTCAAAAATCAAAAACACACACACATATATATACATACATACTTACGGACATACACACAAGCACACACACACACACACCCATTTTGAAAACCCATTTCCATTTAAAAAAACATTCATCTTTTGGTTTAAGGTTTGGTGAACAACACTTCAAGAACACAATCTTGAACACATTCAAACCACAAAATCAAAATGAAAAGAGTTCATACCCTTGATGAACACTAGAAAAGATGAAGAAGATGGATTTGGCCTTTAAAAACCTCTTGGATGCTCCTACTTGCATCAAACACCTTCAAGAACACTAGAACATGCAAGATAGTGGAAGATGTGAATGTGGAGGGTGTGATGGATGTGGTGGCCGAAAATTATGATGGTGGTGATGTTGGATCGGTTTTTGAAGAGAGGGAGGAAGGAAGAGAGTGTGGTGGAGTGGAGTGTTGGCAAAAGGTGGAGTGTGGTGTTGGTGAAAGGCTTTTGGCAAGATCAAGATGGACTTTCACCACCTTTCCAAGCAACACAAGAATCCAAGACAAGCCTATCACCTAGGGGGGGAGGGGGGTCCGGTTTTAATAAAAAAAAATTAAAGATTTTTATACCCTTTATTTTATATAAACACTACACATTAAAATCCCAAGTAAATTTCAAGTCTTGTTAAATTTTAACCCCATATATGCCATAATACTTCCAATATTATTATTTTACATTTAAAATATTAAAAATATATTAATAAATATTTTAATGTATTCCGGGTAGTGTACTGGTAGTGAAACCGGGCAAAAACTGAAACACACGCGATAATCGGAAAAAATCGGATAAAATACATCGCTTTTAGTTTTTATTATGTTTTCACTTATACACACCCAAAATATATTATTTGATGCTATCTAGAGCATTATATCAATTATTGGACTGGTAAAATTCATCAGGCAGTCACCAACGTTCATTATCGGGTATTTAACCGCTACGCGATTAAGCAATTTCAAAAATCACGAAATGCAAAACAATGCATAAAAAAGGGCTCATCTAACTTTAATAACACCTTAATTATTATAATTAAATCAAATGACGCATCACAAAATAATAAGCACGTTTTAAGCTAGTACGAATATTGACCGAAATTTGTCGGGTGTCACACAACGCATACATACGTACACTGCTCACATACATATAACGCATTTATACACAGTCAACCAACATTTTCACATACTCGGATGCTGTTTCATTGTTGCACACACCTTCATATGATCGATTAGATCTACCTACATATTCACAAACACGCATAGATCGAACCGATATCAACCGTATCCCGAAACGAAACCGAAATCCGAAACTCGAGCGAATAACGAAACCGTACTCATAATTAACGCAAGCCAAAAAGATGAACGAAACGACACGTACCAGAGGATTAGAAGTTGCGGGTTACCGGTGGTGACCACCGTGATCGGAATCTGCAAGTTGGCTGGTTCGTTTCCTCTCCGACAGCAGTTCAATGTTTCTGTTTCACCGTTGCCGGCGAAGAAGGGAGTTGAGAGGAAAGGTGGGTGACGGCAAACCAGGTGCAACGATGATTATTGATCGATGGGGTGGAAACAGTCGATTAGGGTTTTTTCCGTAGGTTTGTCGATGAAGACGACTGTAGTGGGCGGGTGGGTTGGTTTATATAACTTTTAATTATTCATAATTATAATTCGCTCCCTATAGATATTTAACTTGTTTATTTTGTTCTTGACTTTATGAATCTAACCTTTGTTAATTAAGAATTTGGCCAAAGTTTATATAGTTAAACTAACGAGAGCACATCGTAAATGAAATTAAGAGAGATTTGCTAAAAATTAACAAGATTGGGTTAACGACGTTAACCTGGATTTGCGGGGTGTCACATCATCCCCTGGTTAAAAAAATTTTCGTCCCGAAAATTAAGTCGTGCCATTGGTTGTCTGCAACCAAATGGGAAGAAAAAATAAAATAAAAATAAAATTTTCAGGTTGTCACATCAGCCCCTTGTTTGGAGAATTTTCGTCCCGAAAATTAAATCGTACCTTTGGAGTTAGACGTTGTTACTTTAATAGTTAAGAATGATTGCATTTGTGTTTCATTAGGTAGCCACTTCATTAGTTATAAACAACAATTTGAATGCAGAATGTTTCAAAAGTTTTAGATCATGGAGCTTCGAGTTGTTATTCAGATTTTCAAGGATCGAGAATTATCTAAAGAGTCTATATTTAAGAAGTGTTGTTATTCGAGTTGTTTAGAGATCATTAAATTGACTCAACCGTGTGTAGGTACTCACTTTATTAAAGAAGGGTTGTCAAAACGCGGTCATCAAGGATGACATAGAAATTCTAAAACAGATGAAGAATGATTTTTTTTTATATGTTTGGGTGTACATGTTTTATGAAAGAATGTTCAAGGAGTCTATTAAGTATTTATGATTCGTTGTGATCGAGGAAATAAGTGGTTGAATGACACAAGGTAATATGTTATTAATGTTTACTTACTGAAGTAGTGTTAAAATAAACGTGTCTATGTTACATGGGGTGTTCCTAATCCTTTGGAGTACAACCAGTTTTCTCTTTGATGGAATCTAAGTGTTACGGTCATAAGTGTGCCCCCGGGGGGGGGGGGGGTATATTATACTCCAAGCATTTTCTCATAGAGAAATGTTTTCAAGAATCTTATCTTTCTATTCGAATAATAAATATCAAACAATATTCCTTTTAAAATATGGGTTTTAGTTTAAGCATGGATTAGATAAGAGTTGAAACAATAAGATGCTAGTGAGGATTTTGATTTCAAGCTTCACTGAGTGATATCATTTGAATTCGCCATTAGGGTGTTCAAAGGATGGTGAGAGATAATAGTTCGGTCTGCTAACGGGTTAGATATGGATGTTGTGTTATTTCGTTACTTGGGTTGTGTAGCTTAACTAATTTCTTTAAACAGACAGTTTCCTCTTTTAGGATTTTCATGGTTTGCAATGATTAGGTGATAATTATTTACATCACGCTTTAAATAGTTTTGATCAAGGCTGTTAATTATACACAAGGTGGTTCTCCTAAATTAACATAAGCTTTGGAGGGAAGATATAGCACGATTGGAGTGTCAAATGACAATGAGAGTATAAATTATTATATTTCTTAGCAGATACAATATGTATTGGGATGAACGAAATAAGAGATTATTATTCTGAACTTTAGTAGATGAGGCTCACGCAGAACGCTAGTTGGTATCAATTGTGTATTGAGGATTATACCATTCATTAAATGAATCCTTAGAGTCTCGGAACATATTCAATATTCAAAGTTATATATCCGCCAAAGGGGGGGGGGGTCAGTTACAAAAATAAAATTTCTTAGTTTCTGTTATCACTTATGAACAAAAATCCAAAAGTTATAAGTGTTTAAGTTTATAGCGAATTACCTTATAAATGATAGATGGAATAGTGTACATAGGAAACACGCGTTCGTAAGAAGTTCGAAGGTGGTCGATTATAGACTCGCGACATTAATAGCGCTTGAGTTGGATAACTGCTACGCGAATTATTTGGATAGAGTGATTCGAATATGTTTTCCGATTACTATATATAGATAATGTTTATGAATTTAAAAGTTCGTGAGGGATAAAAGAAACTTTAGATACAAAGCGTGTTTTACAACATTGGAGATGCAAATAGTAATTGCAATGCCATTTATAAAGAGTGATCATGTATGTGAGATCTTATGTGGTTGCTTTATTTTGATAGAAATGAGTTTTCCAAATAAGTCGTAGTTTTACTGGGCTCATCCTAGTAACCCTTACTATTACAAGATTTGTTTAATGCTCGATTGAGGAAACCATGATATTAAGTAAATATCGGCGTTAGGTAAGGGGTCATAACAAACTGACCACCATTTAAGGCATTCCACTTTACCACGAGTTTGTGGCATTAGCAAGGTGGAAGTTTATATTTGAAGGTGGTATTATAATTGTTTACTACACATAGGTGTATTGTAAGTGTCTAAATTTCACATGTGGATGTTTATAAGTGCCAACTAAATACCAGTATGTTACTCGAAGATGGAGTTTTGTTTCATGTAAATCTGTGTTGTTTGATTCTTCACTTTTAGGTTTTGGTTGTAACCCACATGACAAGTTTTTTTTTTCCATCACTTTTTCAGGATCATCGTGTACCTGTAAATTCAGCATTACGTTGCGCACCCGTAATCGTCAATTTACCTTACACAATCACCCTAGTTTGTCTCCCATCATGGGCTAGATAATCTATATTATTCCGAATATAGGATGTATAAGAGAGGTATGGTATTCATATAATAATTGCTTATTTACAAACTGTAGGTTGTGTTTGTGTTAGAATTCAAACGTAGTCTTTGTGTAGAACAAGAATACCATCAGTATTAATCTCCACGAGATGCCACTTCGAGTCAATAGTCTTCATGAGTGCAACAAGCACCGAATTGACAAAATAAGGTATGTGTGACAATATGGAGAAGGTTTAAAAGTTTAAATAACAGGTTAAGCACCAGCAGAGCGACCGAGGGGGGGGGGTGTAACATATTCCCTTGATTCAACATTCTTTAAACACCCAAGGAAGAGAGAGTCTGATTGTTCAGATAAGGACAGTTTAATCATAGCCCACCGGGTAGCAATAAACCCCAAACGACGCTTTGGGATCCCGAAAATGAATCCGTAATAAGATGGGAAGGAGAATCAAAATCAAGATTAGCAATCAGGTCTGCGGGTAAGGCATAAAAAATAGTATAAGGAAATCTGCCTAAGGAAACCAGTATAAGAAATCATATATAAGGTAGCACGTATAAGAACACGTTTAAGCCCAATCTAATGTAACTAATGTGCAGTGTGAGTGTAACTAATGCAATGTCTAGTTATAGTCTAGATGCAGATGCTAGTTCCCTATAACTTATGGCTCTAATACCAATCTGTCACACCCTCAATTTTTCACAAACGGAGAATCCATTAGGCGTGTGACATACCAGGATCTCAAGCCATTAGTTACAGTAACACTGACTCAATGTTTTAAATAAAAGTATAACTTAAACGTTAACCCAAAACTCAGGGTATAAAAATGTAAGTTTTCAAAGTTTAGCGGAAGCTTTCAAACAAACTCATTATTTAAATAAACTTGTGCTCAACAGTCTAGCACGATACTAGTATAAAACATGTGCTCAATAGTCTAGCACAAACCGGCAATTATTTTCATTAAAGCCAACAACGTAAATAATTGTTCAAAATAAAATAAAACGACTCATGCATGATATGTCCTATGTGCACAGCTCCTAGCCACCTGAGAAAACATACTAAAACGAGTCAACAATAATGTTGGTGAGTTCAATGAGTTTAAGTAACAAGAGTATATAAATATTAAACCGTTTAACCGATAAACATCATTACTATTGCTGGTTAGCTAGACCACCTCGTTTACTACATGAGCACGTCGAGATTAAACTGAACGATACGATAAGGTTGCCTTGTTACCACCACGACGGGTGACCAAAAGTTAAAGGACAATTTGCACCACCTAGAAACCAATCCATCATGATGGGGTCTGCCGAACCCGTAGTACTACTCAAATTTCCCCTTTATACCCACTGTATATTAATAATCTCGACAAAAAGGAAAGGACTTTAGAGTTGGGTGGAATCATGCTCAGTAAAATAAACCGTTAGACAATAGAACTTTGTTTTATCAAAACCGTTGCCCGAAGGCCCTACCCGAAGGCGTAAACCTCAGCCCAAGGCTGTTTAAAATCTTGCCCGAAGGCATTTGTACTCTTACCGAAACCTGCTCATAGGCATTACCCGAAGGTATAAAAAGTAGCCTTAGTTGGCCCCGCCGAAGGCATAAAGTTTTGCCCGAAGGCCCTGCCCGAAGGCATAAAAATGTATTCCACCTGAAGGCGCTATAACTAATTTCCCGAAGGCTCTGTAAAATTATTTGTATGTTTTCTCCCGGAAAAAGATTTAAAAGCAGGCAAAGAACTCACCTTTGAAGCGCACAGCAAATACAACACACTGAACCCAAAAGTCTGAAACTCCCCTATGACCTGCTTTAATAGTTATTTACTAATTATTAACTAAAACTTATACTTAGATGTATAAATGGATATATACATATATTTATTTCGCATTCGCTAGAGTTTCGAGTATTCAGTTCATCCTTGCACAATAACAGTCTAGTGCACATAATTATCCACATCTCATGTCAACTATTTACACACTATCACACATAAGTTATTTTGCCAACATTTAACATACTTTCGTTTTCTCAAATACACACGTAACACAACACATGCACATTAACTATATTACTATTGTTCCATTTATGTGACAACCCGTAAAATTAAGGTTAACGCCATTAGCAATTTCCCGTTTATCCCGTTAAGTTTTTATAAAGTTTGGGGTTAAAAGCGTAAATTAACTGAACCAATCAAATAATATCGAAATCCAATTTAAATCATTAACATTCTAGAGGGGCCTTAGTGTAGATGTTATATAAATTCATCCCAACCCTAACCGACCCCCATAACATATAAAATCGTTATCATCATCATCGGCAATGGAAACCATTATCATTTCCATCCTTTAGCCGATTGAATCAACAAATCAACAACATCAATCCCCCTCAATAGTCAAACCCCTTCTATTGTATCGCTCGTTTCCGCAACAGCTATTAACAGCCCCGAAACAGCAGTCGTAACAGCCCTAAAGCAACAGCCGTAACAGCCCCGAAGTAGCAGCTGCGTAATATCCTGTGTCTCCGGTCATCTTTTTCGTTGTGTTTCGGTGAGTTTTCGGAGTTCATACTAATCATCACGAGTTTTATTCGGTTTTGGTTCTATCAGATTATGTGTGTGTGCTGCGTATACTTACTGTATGTATGCGATATATATGTAGGTATGGTTCTAAATGAATAGAAGCCGAATACTGTGATATTTATATATGTATATGTGTGGGTGTGTGTGTGTGTATTCTACTATGGAGTTTATATATGAATGATGCGGTTATATGAACTGTTTTATATATGCATGTATATGGTTGACAATGGACGAATTTAATGGAAGCATATATATGTATGAAGGTGTATCGCAGCGTATGTAAGAATGTATATATATATATCAGCGTATGTATGTGTGTATAAGATGGGATAGAATGATAATCATATATGTATGCATGCATACGGTTTTGTAGTTATATATAGTTAGTATGTATGCATGTTATGAATGTGTAATTAATGAGATGTATGTATGTATATATACTTATATTAATGTCCAACAGCAAGTTAATGATACATGTGCGTGTGTATTAATGAATTGCAGTGTATTAATGAATTGCAGCAACTTTATGTGTGTATATGTGTGTGATTTAGAATATATATGACAACATATGCATGTGCAAATAAGAACAAAGTTAGCGTTAATATGTATGTGTGTGTCTAAACGTATAGCAATGTGTGTATGTGGGTATGCATTAATAACAACAGGAGCAGTGATTTTTATATGTGTGGTATGTATCGTATGTGTTATATGACTTGTATGTATGTTTGGGTACGAATGACCAACGGTTTGGGTATAATATATCATGGTATGTGTATTTAATGAAGGGCATATATGATAATGTATAGAAATTAGTCGAGTTGAATTAGATGATGATAAAAACAGGATCACATGTAAGTATATATGGCGAATTATGTGTGTAGGTAATTATAGAAGATGTATGCATGCTAGTGTTATTCGACGAATAGTTAAGGTTGTATGTAGTGGGTAGATGTATGCCTGAAAATAATTGTACACATTTGTTAACTTGAAGTTTGGTGAATATATGTGATTACATGTATGTATGTATATATATATATATATATATATATATATATATATATATATATATATATATATATATATATATATATATATAGTGTTACCTTCAAATGAGAACCAAATATTTGGAAAGAACTAGTGAGAACCATATAAGCCATGTACTTATTGCTTCAATAACAATGGTAAAGTAAAAAAACATTGTTTTATTACTATTGTTCATCATTTCTTGAATTTTTTCACCTCTCTCCTCGGGTTTTTTTAGAAACTAAAATCTGTGCACATTTGCATATATAATGTGGGTGCATATATGCATTTCAACAAAAAACGATATGAATCATGTTTTTTATAAATAAATCTTAAAATTGGTAAGTTTACAAGCATTTTTGTCAATTTATATAATAAAAAATATAACAATTAAGTCGGTTCTCACTCGGTTCTTTCCTAAAAATGAGTTCTCAAATGAAGGTGCCCCTATATATATATTGTATCTATAAACACATGTACGTAGCTAATAACTAGAGATAATTATTAAGCAGGTCGTAGGCGCGATCTAGGTTCTCTTATTGCATTTGTGCTGATTAATTGATGTGCGCTTCAAAGGTGAGTTCTTTGCCCGCTTTTAAATCTTTTTCGGGAGAAAACATACAAATGTTTTTAATGCGCCTTCGGGCAACTATTTTACATCGCCTTCAGGCTGACTGCATTTTTATGCCTTCGAGCAAAACTTTATGCCTTCGGGCGGGGCCAACTAAGGCTGCATTTCATACCTTCGGGTAGGGCCTACGGGTAGGTTTCGGTAAAAGTATAAATGCCTACGGGCAGGTTTGGTAAAAGTATAAATGCCTACTGGCAGAATTTTATTAGGGCTTATAGTGCTTTACACGAATTGGAACCACATTCAAGTCCTTATAAGAGTTCGAGGTTGATTAATATATGATAGCGGGGAAATTTGAGTAGTACTACCGGGTTGCGACGGCACCCCACCCTTGACTGGGCGTCATGTGGTGCAAATTGTCCTTAATGGTTATGGGTCATCCTGGTTAGATGGCGACAAGGCAAAAGTAACGTTTAGCTTTCATCTCGAAGTGTTGACAAGCAATAAGCATTCGGTCTTGCAAACCGCCTAATAAAATAGATTTTGTTTATTTGTGTTATAAACGGTATCTTTATTTATATACAAATCTCATTGAACTCACCAACATTATGTGTTGACCGTTTTAGTATGTTTTCTCAGGTAGCTAAGGAGTTGAGCACGTAGGACATGCATGCATTGGGTCGTCTTTTGGATTATTTTAAAAGTTAACTTTAATATCTACTTTATTTTGTTAATTTGGTTTATTGTTTTGTGCGCGGGATTTTGCGCACCGAGTTTATTTATGCTTCCACTAAAGTTGGTTTTAACATTTAAACTCTGAACCTTTGGTTATTTACAAAGTTAAATATTTTTATAAACGTTGAGTCAAAGTTCGTGTAACTAATGGCTTGAGATCCTGGTATGTCATACACCTAACGGATACCCCGTTTGTGGAAAATTGAGGGTGTGGCAGATTGGTATCAAAGCCATAAGTTATAGAGAACTAGCATTTGCATCTAGACTATAACTAGGCATTGCATTAGTTACACTCACACTGTACAGTAGTACTATAGTTAGAATTAGTGCTTGTTGCCTATACGTGTTACACCTTATGTACTTACCTGATACAAAATACTTGTAGTATACTGAATTGTTAAGTAAAGTATTGTGCTGTTTATGTTATACGAAAAATCTAATTCCCCGTCAAACGTTAAATTTTCTTCGCACGGTATGACTGAGTCTTCTTCTCGAGGCGCAAGGGGACGAATGTACGAACATGGCGACTGCGTCCATAGCCGCGATAGCAAGACTAGAAAGATTTATGCGCCGAAGTTATCTGTAGTAATTCTTTATCCTTTGAAATATTCTATTCTTTAAACCTAATCGAGAAAATGATATTTTTCGTCCAACTCATCTCTGAATTCAAGAAATTGCTCGTATGAATATTTGTGAACACGTTACAAATTGGTTGCCAAGAAATTTACATTAAATCTCTATTCTAAATAAATTCTCGTATGTTGTCTAAAATTACTATGAGTTACCAATGAGATTTATATACGTAATTATTTAAACCATCGTGTGATCGGTGAATGTAGATCAATGGCTGGAAGGGGTATGGGTCGTGGCCGTGGATGTGGCAATTTTGTTTTGACTCCGGAGCAGCTGACGACATTGATGAATGAACATGCGGTAGCAGTTCTCGGGGCAGCTATGGGAGTGCAAAATCAAGCTCCTCCTGGTAATTAAATCAATAAATTTCCTAATCAGTAAACAAATTTAAAAATATATATCTCCTTTCATTCTAAAGAAGTATAATCTAATTAAAACAATTTTTTTTCAGTTTGCACTTTTGCTGACTTTATGGACTGTAAGCCACATACTTTTAATGGTATTGATGGGGCGACTGCGATGCTCCAGTGGTTCGACAAGCTGGAATTGGCTTTCCAGATGTGTAATTGCCCGATCGGTAGCCGAGTGAAGTTTGCTTCGGGTAACTTGGAAGGTACCGCTTTGACGTTTTGGAATCGTCAAATGCAACTGATGGGGATAGAAATGGCGAATGCAACCCCATGGGCGGAATTTAAGACCCTCTTCACCGAGGAGTATTGTGCACGCGCCGATGTTCGTAAATTAGAGGATAAATTGTGGAATCACAAGATGATTGGGTCGAACATCGAGACCTATAAGACTAGGGCTAATGAATTAGCAGTGTTGTGTCCGCAAATGGTGGCGCCTGAAACCAAACGTATTGAGTTCTACATTAAGGTATTGGTACCGGAAATCAGGATGAACGTGACATCGGCAAACCCAACAACGATTCAGGCGGCAGTAAGAATGGCCAAGCGAATCACTTATCAGGCAGTATAGTTAGGGACATTGCCCGCTAAGGGATCATTAACTGTTGTCGACAACAAAAGGAAATGGGAAGGCTCAAACAACAAGGACTCATCCTTTACACAGTCCCAAGCTCAGAAGAGGTATGATAATAGGGACCAATCTTCATCTCAGGGAGATCCTAGATCTGCGGGTAAGGCTCAGATGTGTGGAACATGTGGTAAAAACCACTCTGGGGTATGTAGAAAGGTAAAGTGTGAGCGGTGCGATAAGTGTGGACACACCGCAAGGGATTGTCATGTCAATTTAGGGTACAACAAGCAGGGCCAGAGGGGTCAAGCATGAGGGAACAACAACAAAAACAACAACACCAAGAACTGCTTCAGGTGCGGCAAGTCGGGTCGTTGGAAGAACGAGTGTCCTGAAAACAATGTAGATAATAACAATAACCGTATCGACAACAATAATAATAATAACGGTAATGGGGACAATACAGCGAGAGGTAGAGCATACACTATAGGTGGTGGAGGAGAAAGAAATGACGACAACAATTGAAACAGGTACTTTCCTACCCCTATAGCATTAAAATCATATTTTATTTAAATTTAAGAAACGATAGGCGTTCGTATTAACTTAAATTCGCAAAGAGATTGCCTAGAAATAACTTTTACCCCCCCCTTCGGTTTAATGGGCCGTTAGTCGGTTGTAACTTCACGTTTATCTTATTGGGCACTGCCTAGCCCCAAATCATTACTTTTTTCTTACCTTTATATGACTAGTTTGACCAATTTGAAGGGTCAGGTTCTACCCTAAATTTATCTCCCGTAACTTACCATCACGTAAGTGTTCATTTGAATGCGTTGCCATTCCATTTGGGTTACCCAACGTACTGGCTATACTCAAACGTTTAAATGAAGGGAGCGTTGGCTACCTATCCCAAAAGTATGATTATTTTTTTAAATTTTCGGGATGAAAATTCTGTTAACAGGAGGATAATGTGACAACCTGAAAAAAAAAAAAAAAATCTCTCGTTCCCCTTCGTTGCAAACAACCAATTACGTGGCCATAATTTTCGGGACGAAAATTCAATTAACAAGGAAATGATGTGACAACCCGTAAAATTCAGGTTAACGCCATTAGCAATTTCCCGTTTATCCCGTTAAGTTTTTATAAAGTTTGGTGTTAAAGCGTAAATTAACTGAACCAATCAAATAATATCGAAATCCAATTTAAATCATTAACATTCTAGAGGGGCCTTAGTGTAGATGTGATATAAACTCATCACAACCCTAACCGACCCCCCATAACATATAAAATCGTTATCATCATCATCGGCAATAGAAACCATTATCATTTTCATCCTTTAGCCGATTGAATCAACACATCAACAACATCAATCCCCCTCCATAGTCAAACCCCTTCTATTGTATCGCTTGTTTCCGCAACAGCTATTAACAGCCCCAAAACAGCAGTCGTAACAGCCCTAAAGCAACAGCCGTAACAGCCCCGAAGTAGCAGCTGCGTAATATCCTGTGTCTTCGGTCATCTTTTTCGTTGTGTTTCGGTGAGTTTTCGGGGTTCATACTAATCATCACGAGTTTGATTCGGTTTTGGTTCTATCAGATTATGTGTGTGTGCTGCGTATACTTACTGTATGTATGCGATATATATGTAGGTATGGTTCTAAATGAATAGAAGCCGAATATAGTGATATTTATATATGTATATGTGTGGGTGTGTGTGTATTCTACTATGGAGTTTATATATGAATGATGCGGTTATATGAATTGTTTTATATATGCATGTATATGGTTGACAATGGACGAATTTAATGGAAGCATATATATGTATGAAGGTGTATGGCAGCGTATGTAAGATTGTATATATATCAGTGTATGTATGTGTGTATAAGATGGGATAGAATGATAATCATATATGTTTGCATGCATACGGTTTGGTAGTTATATATAGTTAGTATGTATGCATGTTATGAATGTGTAATTAATGAGATGTATGTATGTATATATACTTATATTAATGTCCAACAGCAAGTTAATGATACATGTGCGTGTGTATTAATGAATTGCAGTGTATTAATCAATTGCAGCAACTTTATGTGTGTATATGTGTGTGATTTAGAATATATATGACAACATATGCATGCGCAAATAAGAACAAAGTTAGCGTTAATATGTATGTGTGTGTCTAAACGTATAGCAATGTGTCTATGTGGGTATGCATTAATAACAACAAGAGCAGTGAATTTTATATGTGTGGTAGGTATCGTATGTGTTATATGACTTGTATGTATGTTTGGGTACGAATGACCAACGGTTTGGGTATAATATATTATGGTATGTGTATTTAATGAAGGGCTGAAACAACCCCAAATTTTTTTTTATTATTTTTTTTATACTCACAAAAATATATTGTCAGAGTAGGTCCCAGTTTACATCCAAAACTTGCCACTCGAGGTGACTTGTCATTTCATTATATAGTTATTTCAACAAAAACTAAATCGTTTTACAACAACTTTATTTTACAAAATATTAAACACTAGAGTAGGGTTCTTTGTCAGTCCAGCCACGTCCATAAAGCTTCAACCAGTTATAGGTACTTTTCCTGAAAACATTTAAAAATATTTTTATTAGCTTTCGCTAAGTAAGTACACTCTTTTTATTTCAAAACATATTTTCTTTTGTTTGGGATCAACACCCAAAATCATTTTATTTAATCTCTATTACTCCATGGAATTCACACAGATTTCCTTATGGATTTAATAAAAATCCTTAGGGATTATTAACTCTACTTTTTATATTTAATCCTCATTACTCCGTAGGAATTCACACAGATTTCCTTATGGGTTCTTTCGACCCTTTGAGGATTATTAACTCCATAATTTATTTTAATCCTCATTTCTCCGTTGGAATTCATACAGATTTCCTATGGGTTTAACCCTTGAGGATTATTAACTCCAATTCTTTTATTATTTTATATGGGATGTATAATACCCAAACCCCCTTGGGATTTATCTTTATATCCCAATTTAAAAATCATGCATAATAACAACATATAACATGTTTCATCTACACAAAATAATACAGTTTCATAATAAATACTAAATAGCACATATAACATGCTAATAATTATTCAAAATGATTTAATTACAAGTTAGTGTACTTACGATTAGAGCTGGCAATTGGGTCACCTGTTTAGACACGATAAGACCTGTTAAGCAAAAAAGTACATCATGTAATTTTCTTATTTTTTAATATAATTGAAATTATGAGCTTAGAGTTTAACAAATCTCCTTCTTGGTGCATAAAATAGATAACTGTCACGCTAAAACAATCAAAGCCATTTGTTAAACGGGTCATTTTCGTGTTTGATACTTGTGTTACTCGCGTCGTCAGAAACCTGTTAAACACGATAAGACACGATTTGCCAGCCCTACTTACGATCACACTTTTATAATCAATAACCACGTATAACATATAAAATAATTTACTTAAATACGGTTCAGTGTACTTACGATCACACTTTTATAATCAATAACCACGTATAACATATAAAATAATTTACTTAAATACGGTTCAGTGTACTTACCTAATAGTTATTGTCAAGATAAAACACTGCACGCTACTATGAAACTTGAAACCGTCTTTCAACCATCCTAATTAGCTTTATCTTTCTTGATTGATTTTCATACCAAAATCATTATTGAAAATATAACTTTTGTATCTTATGTTCATACTTTTTAGTTCAGTATAAGCATCCGTGTATATATATATATATATATTGCATACAACTGTCTTTAAAATTTTGATAAGATTGAATATTATAATAATATTTAATTAAAAATAGTAATTTACAAAAACCGATATCATCTATAAGCTTCATGAACATTCTTTTTATTTTATATACATGCATGCCATCATATCCAATTTAAAGTTTACCGTATGCAACTATATATATAATAACATTTTAATCTATACACTTTATTTTAATAACAACTTAATCCTTAGTTTATGATTTAACATATTAAATCCCTAACTAAACTTTTGTTTTGTTATTGGTTATTATTGTATCATCTAAAAATTATTACTCGTTTAGACCTTATATTATAACTTGTTACGTACTCAATTATGAATATTCAAAATATACATTTCATATATTTTATTAAATAAATAAAAAAAACAAGATGTTACAAATCTCCTCCTCTTATTTAGGTTTCGTCCTCGAAACCTTGAAATAATTCAGGGTAATACTTTCTCATTTCCTCCTCGGCTTCCCATGTGGTGTCAGAACCACTCCGGTATTTTCACTGTACTTTAACTTGATTTATTTATTTATTTATAAGTTGCTTAACTTTATAATCAAGAATCGCCACAGGCTTTTCCACATAGTTAAGCTTTTCCACTTCAATATCATTCAAAGGCACACATGTCGTTTCATCAGCCAAACATTTTCGTAAATATGACACATGAAATGTGTTATGGATTCTGTTTAATTCTTCTGGTAATTTCAAACGATATGCCACTTGCCCTACACGATCAATAATTTTAAACGGACCAATAAATCGCGGGCTCAACTTGCGACGTTTACGGAAACGAATCACACCTTTCCATGGAGAGACTTTCAAAATAACATAGTCTCCTTCTTGAAATTCAATTGGGCGCCTTCGTTTATCTGCATACGACTTTTGCCTGTCTTGAGCCGCTTTTAAGTGTGCTCTAATTTGATCAATCTTTTCATTTGTTGCTTCTACCACTTCTTTGTTTTCAAGTTCTCTTTCACCGACTTCTCCCCAACACACAGGAGTGCGACATTTTCTACCATAAAGCATTTCAAACGGGGGCATCTTAATGCTTGAATGGTAACTATTATTATAAGAGAACTCCGCCAAGGGCAAATATTTGTCCCAACTACCACCAAAATCAATAATACATGCACGTAACATATCCTAGAGAGTTTGAATCGTCCTTTCGCTTTTTCCATCTGTCTGTGGGTGATACGCCGTACTGATTAATAATTTAGTGCCAATTTCATGTTGAAATTTTCTCCAGAATCTTGAGGTGAAACGCGTGTCTCTATCAGATACAATAGATACTGGCACTCCATGCCTTGACACCACCTCATTAATATACTCTTCCGCCATTCGTTCAGACGAATAAGCTTCACGAATGGGTATAGAGTGAGCACTCTTTGTCAGACGATCAACAACTACCCATATTGCATCATGACCTTTGGCCGTTTTTGGCAGTTTCGTCACTAAATCCATTGTAATATGCTCCCATTTCCACAATGGAATTTCAAGTGGTTGCATCTTTCCATATGGCTTTTGGTGTTCAGCTTTGACTTGTAAACAGGTCAAACACCTTTCCACATATTTAACTACATCTCTTTTCATACCAGGCCACCAGTATTCTCGTTTCAAATCATTTTACATTTTTGTTGCACCTGGATGAATATAATACTTAGATTTATGTGCCTCATCCAATATTATTGTTTTAATCTTACAAGTCCAAGGAATCCAAATATGTCCAAAACGAACTTTAATTCCTTTATCATTTTCTTCCAGATGATGGACTTGGCCAACGATTCTTTCGCGTTTCAAATTTTACTCTTTCAAGGCCTCATCTTGTGCAATTTTAATATGATCAAACAAATCAGAATTTACGATTAGCTTATATGACTTTACTTTAATTGGAGCAATATCCTCCTTCCGGCTTAGGGCATCAGCCACAACATTGGCTTTACCAGGATGGTAAAGTATTTCACAGTCATAATCTTTAACCAGCTCTAACCATCATCATTGCCTCAAATTCAGTTCCTTCTAGTCAAAGAAATACTTCAAACTTTTATGATTAGTATAGATAATGCATTTTGTTCCATACAAATAATGCCTCCAAATCTTTAGCGCAAATACTACTGCTGCTAGCTCAAGATCATGGGTTGGATAATTTGCTTCAGTTGGCTTTAGTTTTCTTGAAGCATATGCTATTACATTCCCTCTTTGCATGAGAACACAACCCAAACCAATATGCGAGGCGCATCAGAACAAACTACTAAATCTTCTGTTCCTTCTGCAATGTCAGGACATGAGCATTAGTCAACTTTTCTTTCAAAAGTTGAAATGCTTCCTCTTGTTCTAGGTTCCATTGAAATTTGATATTCTTTCGAGTTAACTTTGTCAACGGGGTAGCTATTTTTGAGAATTCCTTAATGAAACGACGATAGTAACCGGCTAAACCTAGAAAACTTCTGACTTCCGTTGGGGTCTTTGGAGGTAACCATTGCATAATGGCCTCTATTTTAGCAGGGTCCACTAGAATACCTTCTGCATTCACCACGTGACCTAAGAATTGAACTTCTCGAAGCGAAAATGCACATTTAGAAAATTTTGCATATAACTTTTCTTTTCTCAACACGGTAAGAACCTCACGAAGATGTTGAGCATGATCTTCTTCTGTTCGAGAATAGATAAGAATATCATCAATGAAAACGATGACAAAACGATCAAGCATAGGCTTACATACTCTATTCATAAGATCCATGAAAACTGCTGGGGCATTCGTTAAACCAAATGGCATCACAACGAAATCATAATGCCCATAACGAGTACGAAAAGCCGTCTTAGGTACGTCTTCTTCTCGTACCTTTACTTGATGATATCCTGATCTCAGATCAATTTTAGAAAACCAGCTAGCACCCTGTAATTGATCGAAAAGATCATCAATTCTAGGCAACGGATACCTATTTTTGATGGTCAGTTTGTTTAATTCACGGTAATTGTGACATCTGCCCCGGACCCAAACCCGAATGACCCGGCTCGAGCCCGAAGTTCTATCCTAAATGTATCCGTACTCTTTTATTTATAAATGTAACGTTTCGATAGTAAATTATTTAAATAAATATGTTGTGCAATGTATCCGACCAAATTATTTTCTACCACGTCACCATCAAACTAAACGTATATAATCATCGCTTAATTAATCGTTCCGTCTCAACCCGGTTAAATTAGTTGGTTAATATAATTTATAACTAACTTTGGGTCAATATTGTAAATTCTTAAAACTTGTTTTAAAAGTTTTAGACAAAAATGAAACCAAACCAAGTGCAGGGGCTATTTGTGTAAAATTCGTTTTAAACCCAGCCTTCCCCCCCCCCCCCGTGTTTCCGGCAGCAACAGATTCCGGCCAGATTGGCCGGAAAAACTCCATCTCCGGCGAGGCCTCAAAAACTCGTTTTTTTTGCACATTACAACAAACCAAACATATACAAATCATCTTGGCATTATTCTAAGTAAGTTTCGAACACTTAATCGACTTCTAAACAAATATATGTTGATCAATTTATCAAATCAAAATCGGTTCAAAAACCCATTTCATCAAATCGACCCTTAACGTATCAAATTTATGGTTCCATTCAATTCCATACGTCCTCTCGGTGTCTTACATTCATTATCAACTGTTAATTGAAACAAATCGATCCGAATTATCCAATCAATAGCCATTTTCGGTTCATACTCAACTCTAAGTCTAACGACAACAATCCATTAACTAAAACGCAATTCAACTTACCTGCACCTTCCTCCTTACTCGTTTTCACTTTCTGCAACTTCAATTTCTAGTATCAATCATCAATAATCTGTTCCGTTTCAATCCGAGTTTGTTCTTCAACAGTTAGCCATCAAATCTTTGATCTAATCTGAAATTGTTATAGGGGTTTTGTTCATCTAACCTTGTGGAAGGAATCTGGAAATTGAATTTGATCAACAAGCAGTTGTGTTCTTGTTCTTCGTCTTCATCATTCCAAATCGATCGAAACCAAGTAAGTATAATACATTGAAATGATCGTTGTAATGTGTAGATTAAAAGCCCTATGGTCTTCTGGATTCAATCATCAGATTAAGAACGAATTGGTTGATTTTCAAATCTAGGGTTTATATGGAAATGGGTATACTTGTGTAGTAAAGATTAAAACTATTTCCGTCTGTTTAAGAGACAAAAAGCGCATCTGGTTCAGTGATGAGGCCGCTGTCCTTGACGCGTTAGGTCGTGGGTTCGAGTCCCACTGTGATCACTTTTATTTAATTTTCACCTTTTTAACCCCCTTACTTCTAAGTTATACATATATACTTCTCAAAATGGTGTACAAATATTATATCAATTATAAAAACTAGAAATTGATTATTTTAAAAATATATATGAAAACACGATTATATCTCGTACCTAAATTCCCAAATTATACTTTGAAACCCTAATTTTAAATTGATACTTTAAAACCCTAAATTCCCAAATTATATTTTGAAACCCCAAATTTTCAATTTATAATTTAAAACCCTAAAACCCCAAATCCAAAACCCTAGAATTTCTAAGTTCTTGATTCTAGTTACTATATTATTTGTCTCGTTTCTAAATTAGGTTTCCCGGTTAATTAGGTGATTCTAATATCTGGGCGATCCTCGATTCTATTTAGTTACTTTCTTGCGTTTGCTATTATCTATATTGGTCAGGTGAGTAAACTCACTCCCCTTTTTCCATTTTACTATTTTGGGGCTGAAATATGTCTTTTACTATATTGCGTTTTCTATTCGTTTTCTAAAAGAGATCATACAAATATGTTAATCTGGTTCGCGGCTTGATGCAATCTTATGTGTTAGTTAAAAGTAGTTTTATTGCTTTGTAATCCCACCGGTACAATGTTAGCGCTAATGGTTTGACAAACCCACCTGCTTGTACAACATCGATCGGTGATTTAAACCCGGCCTTTCTAATTCCATGTTTACTATGTCGAGATGCTATGTTGCTATACTATGTTGCTATGCTATGATGCTATACTATGCCATGTCCCTAAATTGCTAAATGATGACTTATATATCGAGACGGTAAACGACGGTTATTAAAAGTTATCATTATTTATTACATGAGTGGTTCTCATGACAAATGGCTAAACGAGATACTATGGTTTCTATTGTGGTTGGTGTGCTATTCTATTCTAGGGGTCCTGGTAGGGTGATATTACGAAATTACTATACATGTGGGATTGCGCAGCATATCTTGTTGATCTCGGATTTCAATACTATTACTATTCAATTTGGGTTTTACTCACTAGCTTGTGTAGTTAACTTTATTTTTCGCGTATTTCAGGTGACGCGTGATTTTGGCTTGTTTCTTTGCTATTCAAGACATAGGGACTTGGACCTAGAAATAATACTAATCATGACTATTTCATTTACTGTTATTTGGATTGTGTTTTGCATTTAAGACTTATGATTCCCCAACTTATGATAATAATTATTAGACTTTAATAAAAGCAACATCATGTGCTTTGTTTACTATGGATATCCAATTCTATGACAGCCCGGTGTTTTCCGCCACCGGGCGGGGTGTCACAGTTGGTATCAGAGCCATGGTTATAGAGAACTAGGATAGGGTATTAGAAACACACCGACCTAGACTATAACCTAAGAGTCCTTAGTGCAAATTGATGTGCTTAGAGAACTCTTCAGAATTTATTTATTCATTTATTTATTTATTCTTTGAACCGTTCTATGTCTTTTTCTTTATCTCAATTCTTAACCGATTTCGCGAAGGAGCTACAAGAGACTCGTCTGTAAGATTAGGATCTTTCTCTTTGTGGAATCTCGTCATCGTCTTAAGTGAGTTTGAAAACGTGGGAAACGTGTGCAATCTGGAAGGGGGAACGCCTGTATCACGGACATCCTGTCTAAGGCAAGCATTTCGTATAAATCTCTTTAAGAGACCTGTATGCTTACCTGGGGATGTACGAGATGAGTGTGAACCTATAGGCTAAAGCACGCTTTCTCGAATACGTTGAAAACGAACTTAACACTTTGATAAGTCTTGAGTGTCCAAACCCAGACACATTCCTAAACCTTCAAATTCCATTTAATCATTTTTTTTCTAATATTATCATTCTTCTATAAATTCTAATCATTTCTATGAGTTCTTTGTGATTTTAAAATGTCACCCTAAACTATTTGATTGTGTTTCTATGGTTTCTAAATGATTACTATGAAGTGTTTTCTAAGGAGATTCTATGATATTTCTAAATACCATTCAAATCCAATAAGTGTTTACTATGAAATATGTTTTAAAAAGAATGTTCCATGTCTCACGAAATCGTTTTCTATCTTGTAGAATGGCGGGTAGAAATCAACGACTTGCTAATACCATCGCAACCCAAATGGCCGGTATTTTGCCTGGGCTTGTGAATCAACTCAACGCAGCGAACCAAAATAACCAGCCCAGGTGCACGTTAAAGTATTTCAATTCTTGCGGGCCAACCAAATTCTATGGCAATGAAGGGGCCACGGGGCTTCTTCAGTGGTACGAGAGTATGGAAAGTACTTTCACCAATTGCGACTGTCCCGAGAACCTCAAAGTTCGTTATGCCACCAGTGTCCTTCAGAAGGGTGCTCTGACTTGGTGGAACGACGAAAAGCGCAGGCTAGGTGAAGCTGCTGTTACTGCTCTTACTTGGGCGGCATTCAAAACTACTATGACCAGCAAGTACTGTCCTCCCAGTGAGATCCGGAAACTAGAGGGCGAGTTCTGGGCATTGAAACAAGACAGTGGCGAGAATGTGGCCTACAATGATCGCTTCTCCCAGCTTAGCACTCTGTGTCCCAACATGGTTACCCCGGACTCCCGGGGAATTGAACAATATATCGGGGGTCTACCGATGACTATTCAGGATGCGGTTTGGGGAAGCAAGCCAGCCACTGTGGGTGAGGCCATGACCCTAGTAGGTCGTCTCACGGAAAACCACGTGCAAGCTGGTACTCTATCCAGGAAAGGGGACAAACGGTTCAAGGGTTCGTCGAGCAATGATCCTAAAGCGACCGAGGGAGGTTCTTACAAAGGTTTCAAACCCGAATCATCATCCCGTTCTAAGAAGCGCAAGAACAACGCTACCAATTATGCTGTAGTTACTCCAACCCCTCCTATGGCTCAACAGGGGGGAAATGCTAATCGTAAGCTCTATACGGGAACTCTGCCAAAGTGCAATTTCTGCCCACTTCATCATGCTCCCAACACTCCATGTCATAAGTGCTCGATCTGCCAACGGTACGGCCATGTGGCTAAAGATTGTTGGAACGCCCCGAATACTGCAAACAACAATCGGGTGAACCAAGGGTGTGCCTGCTATAACTGTGGTGATCCAAACCACTTCCGCAACAACTGCCCGCAACCGATCAACGTCAACGTAAACACAAATGCTAATGCTAATCAGGCGGGTCGTGCCAGAACTTTTAATATCAATGCCAACCAGGCCCGAGCCAACAACGATGTGGTGAACGGTATGTTCCTCGTTAATGATCGCTATGCTTCTATTTTATTTGACTCGGGTGCCGATAAAAGCTTTGTATCTCTAGAGTTTGCTTCATCTTTTACTGTTGGCCGTGTTAGACTTGATAATCCTTATATGGTAGAAATAGCTAACGGGAAAAATGTTTCAATTAGTTCATCGTTTATGGGGTGTGAACTTAAACTTCAAGGTCACGTGTTTCATGTTGATCTTTTACCAATGACGCTCGGTAGCTTCGATGTTATTATCGGTATGGATTGGTTATCCGCTAACGGCGCAGAAATTTTATGTCGGGAAAAGGTAGTCCGCATTCCTCTCCCATCAGGTCAAATTCTGAATGTTTCGGGGGAGAAATCTCCTACCGGTCTGAAACTCATGTCTTGCGTTAAAGCTCAAAAATGTTTGCGTAAGGGTTATGTAGCGTTCATGGCTCACGTTGAGGTCGACAAAAAGAAAGAAAAGAAATTGGAGGACATACCTATTGTGCGAGATTTTGCTGAAGTGTTTCCCGAGGATGTAACTGGTCTACCACCTGTACGACAAGTCGAATTCCGTATTGATCTTATACCGGGTGCTACTCCCGTGGCGAAAGCCCCTTATCGTCTGGCACCTTCCGAACTTCAAGAGTTAGCCAGTCAGCTCCAAGAACTATCCGATAAAGGCTTTATTCGTCCGAGTTCTTCGCCTTGGGGTGCACCAATCTTATTTGTTAAAAAGAAGGATGGCTCGTTCCGAATGTGTATTGATTATCGTGAACTCAACAAGCTTACCGTCAAAAATCGATATCCTTTGCCTCGTATCGATGATCTGTTTGACCAACTCCAAGGAGCAACGTGTTTCTCAAAAATTGATCTTCGTTCGGGTTATCATCAGCTGCGTGTGCACAAAGATGACATACCCAAGACTGCGTTTCGTACGCGATACGGACACTTCGAGTTTACGGTTATGCCTTTCGGTTTGACCAACGCTCCTGCCGTTTTTATGGACTTGATGAACCGAGTGTGCCGACCGTACCTGGACCGATTTGTCATTGTGTTCATTGACGATATTCTCATCTATTCTAAATCTAAGGCCGAGCATGAACAACATCTCCGTACCATTCTCCAAATGCTAAAGCAAGAGCAGTTATATGCTAAGTTTTCTAAATGTGAATTTTGGCTCAAGGAGGTCCAATTCCTGGGTCATATCGTTAACGAAAAAGGTGTTCAAGTGGATCCGGCAAAAATCGAAACCGTTAAAAACTGGTCAGCGCCTTCAACTCCAACCGAAATCCGCTCTTTTCTCGGTCTAGCGGGTTATTACCGTCGATTCATTGCCAATTTTTCTAAGATTGCGGTTCCCCTCACCGCTTTAACTTGCAAGAATGTAACTTTCGTGTGGGGTCCCGAACAACAGAAAGCGTTTGATGTTCTAAAGGACAAACTGTGTAATGCTCCGATTCTTACTCTTCTAGACGGTCACGAAGACCTTGTTGTTTATTGTGACGCTTCAAAGCATGGTCTCGGTGGTGTTCTAATGCAACGGGGTAAAGTAATCGCTTATGCCTCGCGACAACTCAAAATCCACGAAAAGAATTACGCTACTCACGATCTCGAGTTGGGTGCTGTAGTCTTTGCTTTCAAAATATGGAGGCATTATCTTTATGGCACCAAGTGTCTTGTTTATACCGATCATAAAAGCTTGCAACACATTCTGAATCAGAAAGAACTTAACATGAGGCAGAGACGTTGGGTTGAATTATTAAACGATTATGACTGCGAAATTCGCTATCATCCCGGCAAAGCTAACGTCGTCGCCGATGCTCTTAGCCGCAAAGAACACGTCATGCTTTCTTGTGTTACCCTTCGTGTTGACCTGTAGTCCAAAATTCTTGAAGCTTAACGTATGGTTGTTTCTGAGGGTACTTTCCGAGATGAGATGAACCTTGGTGCCGATTCACAGTTAGAAACAAAAACCGATGGCCTACTCTACTACATGAATCGCATCTGGGTGCCTACCCGCGGTGTTATCCGTGAACTTATTATGGATGAGAACCATAAAAGTCGTTATTCTATTCATCCGGGGGCAGATAAAATGTATAAAAATCTTCGTCCCCACTATTGGTGGCCGTGTATGAAGGAAGAGATCGCTCGATACGTTGCTAAGTGTTTGACTTGTGGACGGGTAAAAGCCGAGCACCAACGCCCTTCTGGTCTCCTTGTGCAACCCGAAATCCCTGTTTGGAAATGGGAGAGTATCGCCATGGATTTTGTTACTAAACTTCCTCTTTCAAATGGTTATGATAGCATCTGGGTGATTATTGATCGGTTAACGAAGTCTGCTCATTTTCTGCCAATCAAAGAAACTTATTCGGCGGAAAAGCGGGCTCAGCTTTACGTGAAGGAGATTGTTTGTCGTCATGGGGTGCCGTTGGATATTATTTCTGACCGTGATGGTCGTTTTATGTCTCGTTTCTGGAAGGGTCTTCAAGAAGCTTTGGGTACTAAACTCAACCTCAGCACTGCTTATCATCCCCAAACCGATGGTCAAAGCGAGAGAACTATTCAAACTCTCGAGGATTTGCTTCGATCTTGTGTTATTGATTTCAAAGGCAATTGGGATGTTCATCTCCCGTTAATCGAGTTCTCTTATAATAACAGTTATCATTCTAGCATCGATATGGCACCGTTCGAAGCTCTTTACGGTCGTAAGTGCCGTTCTCCTGTATGTTGGACCGAAGTCGGTGATTCACAAATTACCGGACCTGAAATGATTCAGGAGACCACCGACAAAATTCAGAAAATCCGGGAAAATCTCTTAGCGGCTCGGAATCGTCAGAAATATTATGCCGACCAGAAGCGAAAGCCAATGGACTATGAGGTTGGTGATATGGTCTTACTCAAGGTTTCTCCGTGGAAGGGAGTTTTCCGTTTTGGTAAAAAGGGTAAACTAGCTCCTCGTTACGTGGGACCTTTCAAAGTTCTGAAAAGAGTTGGAAAAGTCGCTTACGAGTTGGAACTGCCTGAAGAATTAGGTGGTGTTCATCCCGTTTTCCATGTTTCTAATCTGAAAAAGTGTCTATCCGATGAAAACCTTCATGTGCCCCTTGATGATATTCAAATCGATGAATCTATGCAATTTATTGAGCGACCATTAGAAATTATGGATCGAGAAGTCAAGCAACTCAAGCGGAGTCGGATACCGATCGTCAAGGTTCATTGGGAGTCTAAGCGTGGACCCGAATTCACTTGGGAACGCGAGGACCAAATGAAGGCAAAATATCCGCATCTCTTCGCTTCAACTTCAACTACTTCGGTTTGAGCAAATTTCGGGACAAAATTCCTTTAAGGAGGGGAGACTGTGACATCTGCCCCGGACCCAAACCCGAATGACCCGGCTCGAGCCCGAAGTTCTATCCTAAATGTATCCGTACTCTTTTATTTATAAATGTAACGTTTCGATAGTAAATTATTTAAATAAATATGTTGTGCAATGTATCCGACCAAATTATTTTCTACCACGTCACCATCAAACTAAACGTATATCATCATCGCTTAATTAATCGTTCCGTCTCAACCCGGTTAAATTAGTTGGTTGATATAATTTATAACTAACTTTGGGTCAATATTGTAAATTCTTAAAACTTGTTTTAGAAGTTTTAGACAAAAATGAAACCAAACCAAGTGCAGGGGCTATTTGTGTAAAATTCGTTTTAAACCCAGCCTTCCCCCCCCCCCCCCCGTGTTTCCGGCAGCAACAGATTCCGGCCAGATTGGCCGGAAAAACTCCATCTCCGGCGAGGCCTCAAAAACTTGTTTTTTTTTCACATTACAACAAACCAAACATATACAAATCATCTTGGCATTATTCTAAGTAAGTTTCGAACACTTAATCGACTTCTAAACAAATATATGTTGATCAATTTATCAATTCAAAATCGCTTCAAAAACCCATTTCATCAAATCGACCCTTAACGTATCAAATTTATGGTTCCATTCAATTCCATACGTCCTCTCGGTGTCTTACATTCATTATCAACTGTTAATTGAAACAAATCGATCCGAATTATCCAATCAATAGCCATTTTCGGTTCATACTCAACTCTAAGTCTAACGACAACAATCCATTAACTAAAACGCAATTCAACTTACCTGCACCTTCCTCCTTACTCGTTTTCACTTTCTGCAACTTCAATTTCTAGTATCAATCATCAATAATCTGTAAGTGATTCCGTTTCAATCCGAGTTTGTTCTTCAACAGTTAGCCATCAAATCTTTGATCTAATTTGAAATTGTTATAGGGGTTTTGTTCATCTAACCTCGTGGAAGGAATCTGGAAATTGAATTGGATTATAACAGCTCCTAGTTATCATTTGATCATCAAGCAGTTGTGTTCTTGTTCTTCGTCTTCATCATTCCAAATCGATCGAAACCAAGTAAGTATAATACATTGAAATGATCGTTGTAATGTGTAGATTAAAAGCCCTATGGTCTTCTGGATTCAATCATCAGATTAAGAACGAATTGGTTGATTTTCAAATCTAGGGTTTATATGGAAATGGGTATACTTGTGTAGTAAAGATTAAAACTATTTCCGTCTGTTTAAGAGACAAAAAGCGCATCTGGTTCAGTGGTGAGGCCGCTGTCCTTGACGCGTTAGGTCGTGGGTTCGAGTCCCACTGTGACCACTTTTATTTAATTTTCACCTTTTTAACCCCCTTACTTCTAAGTTATACATATATACTTCTCAAAATGGTGTACAAATATTATATCAATTATAAAAACAAGAAATTGATTATTTTAAAAATATATATGAAAACACGATTATATCTCGTACCTAAATTCCCAAATTATACTTTGAAACCCTAATTTTAAATTGATACTTTAAAACCCTAAATTCCCAAATTATATTTTGAAACCCTAATTTTCAATTTATAATTTAAAACCCTAAAACCCCAAATCCAAAACCCTAGAATTTCTAAGTTCTTGATTCTAGTTACTATATTATTTGTCTCGTTTCTAAATTAGGATTCCCGGTTAATTAGGTGATTCTAATATCTGGGCGATCCTCGATTCTATTTAGTTACTTTCTTGCGTTTGCTATTATCTATATTGGTCAGGTGAGTAAACTCACTCCCCTTTTTCCATTTTACTATTTTGGGGCTGAAATATGTCTTTTACTATATTGCGTTTTCTTTTCGTTTTCTAAAAGAGATCATACAAATATGTTAATCTGGTTCGCGGCTTGATGCAATCTTATGTGTTAGTTAAAAGTAGTTTTATTGCTTTGTAATCCCACCGGTACAATGTTAGCGCTAATGGTTGACAAACCCACCTGCTTGTACAACATCGATAGGTGATTTAAACCCGGCCTTTCTAATTCCATGTTTACTATGTCGAGATGCTATGTTGCTATACTATGTTGCTATGCTATGATGCTATACTATGCCATGTCCCTAAATTGCTAAATGATGACTTATATATCGAGACGGTAAACGACGGTTATTAAAAGTTATCATTATTTATTACATGAGTGGTTCTCATGACAAATGGCTAAATGAGATACTATGGTTTCTATTGTGGTTGGTGTGCTATTCTATTCTAGGGGTCCTGGTAGGGTGATATTACGAAATTACTATACATGTGGGATTGCGCAGCATATCTTGTTGATCTCGGATTTCAATACTATTACTATTCAATTTGGGTTTTACTCACTAGCTTGTGTAGCTAACTTTATTTTTCGCGTATTTCAGGTGACGCGTGATTTTGGCTTGTTTCTTTGCTATTCAAGACATAGGGACTTGGACCTAGAAATAATACTAATCATGACTATTTCATTTACTGTTATTTGGATTGTGTTTTGCATTTAAGACTTATGATTCCCCAACTTATGATAATAATTATTAGACTTTAATAAAAGCAACACCATGTGCTTTGTTTACTATGGATATCCAATTCTATGACAGCCCGGTGTTTTCCGCCACCGGGCGGGGTGTCACAGTAATCAATGCACATCCGCATGCTACCGTCTTTCTTTTTAACAAACAGAATCGGTGCTCCCCAAGGTGAAACACTTGGGCGAATAAAGCCTTTATCTAAGAGATCCTATAGTTGAGACATCAATTCCTTCATCTCATTTGGTGCTAGTCGATATGGTGATTTAGCCATAGGGTTAGTTCCGGGAACTAGATCAATCTTGAATTCAACTTGCCTTTCCGGTGGAACACCAGGTAATTCATCAGGGAAGACGTCGGGGAATTCATTAACTACAGGGCTTGATTGAGTTCCAACTTTTTCGTCTCTTTATCCATTACATAGGCTAAAAATGCATGATAACCGCGTTTTAAATACTTCTTAGCCTTTGCCATCGTACAAATGATAATGTCGTTCTTCCTTTCTCCATAAACACAAATTTGTTTTCTAGTGGGTGACATAAATTGAACTATCTTCTGATTACACAATATCGACGCGTGATGAATGGACAACCAATCCATCCCAATGACGACGTCGAATTCCCGTAACGTTATAGGAATTAAGTCGATAGGATAATCTTCTTCTTGAATAATTATTTTACAATTTTGACATACTTCGGATACGAAGAAACTCTTATCACTAGCAATCTCAACTTCTATGGCATTTACTCATTTACTTCTAACAAAGGATTTATGGCAAGCAAAATCTAGCGACACGAAAGATCTACTTGCTCCAGAATCAAACAAAACGTATGCAGGGAGGGAATTTACTAGAAAGGTACCTGCGACGACATCAGGTACGATCTTTGCTTCTTCTGCAGTAATTTAAAAAGCCCTGCCTCGTGGCTTTAGAACTTCCAGCTTCTTCACTTTCTCTGTTGTTCTGGATCCTTCAGTATTTTTGCCATCCCTTGCTGTCAGCTCAGGACAATCATTCTTCATGTGACCCAGCTTATAAAAACTGTAGCATAGGTTCACACGAGTAGTGCACTATGGTGCCGTATGTCCATATTTTCCACACTTGTAACAAATTGGGTTCTTGTAACGACATTCCCCAAAATGTCTGTTTCCACAAAAACGGCAACTACCAGGTTCATTCTTTAAACCTGGTCCTTTTGCATAAATAAAAGTTTTTGCTTTCTTTGCAGGTGTTGTAGGAGTTACAACCTCTGCTTTTCGCTTCCCATCTCTTTCGACTTGTCTTTTTAACTCCATCTCTCGCTCCCGAGCCCAATTAAGGAGTTCCTCAAGGCTTCCACATTTTGAAGGAGAAATAAATTCTCTAATTTCTGTCTTGAGTATTAGATGGAAACGAGTCATCCACATCTCTTCCGTAGTAAAAAGAGAAGGACAAAACTTTGCTTTATCATAAAATATTCCAAATATTTCGTCCACCGTTTCACTGCCTTGCCGCATATGGAGGAGTTCCTCAGTAATACGATCAACTGCAACGTGAGGACTGAAATGTTTCAGAAATATCGGTTTAAAATCTTCCCACAACATATTCCTTACTTGTTCTCTCCCTTTCTCCTTTTTAACCATGTCCCACCAATCTTTAGCTCTTGCATAAAGTTGGTTTGTTGCGAACATCACTTCATCAGATGTATCGCAATGTAAAGAATCAAAAATAGTCTCCATGGCTGTTATCCACCTTTGGCTTTTCAGAGGATCTATTTCCCCGTTAAACTGTAATGGTTTGCAAGCCATGAAGTCTGTATACGTACATCGACGTGTTCCAACATCAACTTTTGGTGTTTCCTGCATAATCTCCAGAGGTTTTTCTACTAATTGTTCATTCTTTTTCAGTTTCTCTTCTAAGATAATCCCTATAGAACTTTGCATTTCAGCAAGTAGATATGGGATATTGGCTTCAAATGCCTTTCCAACTTCAACGGCTATTTGCCTACGGATTTCTTCCGGTACAGGCTTTGCATCACTATCATGACCAGGTGAAGTCACCGATCTTTCATAACCAGTATTATTATGACTTTCTTCATTTACTGTATTCTCTCCTCTTTCCGCCATGTCTCTTTACTGAGATAAATAATTTTATTTATTACTTCTTATTTTCATTAATCGTTTTCATATGTCTAAAGTACTATTCTAAGGCCTTTACACATCTTATCATATTGTTAATCATAACAATTTATATAAGACCATCAAGTACCATATATGCATTCAAGATGTACTAGATACATACATACATCAATTTATGCATATTTACTCCTCTCACTTACTCTTTGTTGTTTTCGATACCATGCAATCATTGAGACTTCATAATGGAATAATATATTATTTTCATTATAATTTCTCAACTATCATATTGTGGCCAAAACATACAAATTTCAGTTTTCACATATTTTCAGATATGTTTTCCATTTCTGCACAGATACAAATCCTCTTTTGAGCTTCCTGGACGGCTTCTGGACTGAACCCTCTCAATTATTTATCAGTAGCACTTAATGGTTCGAGTTTAAGTGTTCATTCTAACAACTAAACACTTATATAGTTATTTCAAAAATATATTGTTTTTTTTATTTTTTTTATACTCACAAAAATATATTGTCAGAGTAGGTCCCAGTTTACATCCAAAACTTGCCACTCGAGGTGACTTGTCATTTCATTATATAGTTATTTCAACAAAAACTAAATCGTTTTACAACAACTTTATTTTATAAAATATTAAACACTAGAGTAGGGTTCTTTGTCAGTCCAGCCACGTCCATAAAGCTTCAACCAGTTATAGATGCTTTTCCTGAAAACATTTAAAAATATTTTTATTAGCTTTCGCTAAGTAAGTACACTCTTTTTATTTCAAAACATATTTTCTTTTGTTTGGGATCAACACCCAAAATCATTTTATTTAATCCCTATTACTCCATGGAATTCACACAGATTTCCTTATGGATTTAATAAAAATCCTTAGGGATTATTAACTCCACTTTTTATATTTAATCCTCATTACTCCATAGGAATTCACACAGATTTTATTATGGGTTCTTTCGACCCTTTGAGGATTATTAACTCCATAATTTATTTTAATCCTCATTTCTCCATTGGAATTCACACAGATTTCCTATGGGTTTAACCCTTGAGGATTATTAACTCCAATTCTTTTATTATTTTATATGGGATGTATAATACCCAAACCCCCTTGGGATTTATCTTTATATCCCAATTTAAAAATCATGCATAATAACAACATATAACATGTTTCATCTACACAAAATAATACAGTTTCATAATAAATACTAAATAGCACATATAACATGCTAATAATTATTCAAAATGATTTAATTACAAGTTAGTGTACTTACGATCACACTTTTATAATCAATAACCACGTATAACATATAAAACAATTTACTTAAATACGGTTCAGTGTACTTACGATCACACTTTTATAATCAATAACCACGTATAACATATAAAATAATTTACTTAAATACGGTTCAGTATACTTACCTAATAGAGTAATAGTTATTGTCAAGATAAAACACCGCACGCTACTATGAAACTTGAAACCGTCTTTCAAAAACCGATATCATACTTTTTAGTTCATTATAAGCATCCGTGTATATATATATATATTGCATACAACCGTCTTTAAAATTTTGATAAGATTGAATATTATAATAATATTTAATTAAAAATAGTAATTTACAAAAACCGATATCATCTATAAGCTTCATGAACATTCTTTTTATTTTATATACATGCATGCCATCATACCCAATTTAAAGTTTACCGTATGCAACTATATATATAATAACATTTTAATGTATACACTTTATTTTAATAACAACTTAATCCTTAGTTTATGATTTAACATATTAAATCCCTAACTAAACTTTTGTTTTGTTATTGGTTATTATTGTATCATCTAAAAATTATTACTCGTTTAGACCTTATATTATAACTTGTTACGTACTCAATTATGAATATTCAAAATATACGTTTCATATATTTTATTAAATAAATAAAAAAACAAGATGTTACAAGGGCATATATGATAATGTATAGAAATTAGTCGAGTTAAATTAGATGATGATAAAAACAAGATCACATGTAAGTATATATGGCGAATTATGTGTGTAGGTAATTATAGATGATGTATGCATGCTAGTGTTATTCGACTAATAGTTAAGGTTGTATAGAGTGGGTAGATGTATGCCTGAAAATAATTGTACACATTTGTTAACTTGAAGTTTGGTGAATATATGTGATTACATGTATGTATATATATATATATATATATTGTATCTATAAACACATGTACGTAGCTAATAACTAGAGATAATTATTAAGCAGGTCGTAGGCGCGATCTAGGTTCTCTTGTTGCATTAGTGCTGATTAATTGATGTGCGCTTCAAAGGTGAGTTCTTTGCCCGCTTTTAAATCTTTTTCGGGAGAAAACATACAAATGTTTTTAATGCGCCTTCGGGCAACTATTTTACACCGCCTTCAGGCTGACTGCATTTTTATGCCTTCGAGCAAAACTTTATGCCTTCGGGCGGGGCCAACTAAGGCTGCATTTTATACCTTCGGGTAGGGCCTACGGGTAGGTTTCGGTAAAAGTATAAATGCCTACGGGCAGGTTTGGTAAAAGTATAAATGCCTACGGGCAGAATTTTATTAGGGCTTATAGTGCTTTACACGAATTGGAACCACATTCAAGTCCTTATAAAAGTTCGAGGTTGATTAATATATGATAGCGGGGAAATTTGAGTAGTACTACCGGGTTGCGACGGCACCCCTCCCTTGACTGGGCGTCATGTGGTGCAAATTGTCCTTAATGGTTATGGGTCATCCTGGTTAGATGGCGACAAGGCAAAAGTAACGTTTAGCTTTCATCTCGACGTGTTGACAAGCAATAAGCATTCGGTCTTGCAAACCGCCTAATAAAATAGATTTTGTTTATTTGTGTTATAAACGGTATCTTTATTTATATACAAATCTCATTGAACTCACCAACATTATGTGTTGACCGTTTTAGTATGTTTTCTCAGGTAGCTAAGGAGTTGAGCACGTAGGACATGCATGCATTGGGTCGTCTTTTGGATTATTTTAAAAGTTAACTTTAATATCTACTTTATTTTGTTAATTTGTTTATTGTTTTGTGCCCGGGATTTTGCGCACCGGGTTTATTTATGCTTCCGCTAAAGTTGGTTTTAACATTTAAACTCTGAACCTTTGGTTATTTACAAAGTTAAATATTTTTATAAACGTTGAGTCAAAGTTCGTGTAACTAATGGCTTGAGATCCTGGTATGTCACATGCCTAACGGATACCCCGTTTGTGAAAAATTGAGGGTGTGACAATTTAAACGCATACATCCATATTCATGCTACACATTGAAACAAGTTACACACCTACAATATCATCGTTGTTGCTCGAATACATACATATATATATATATATATATATATATATATATATATATATATATATATATATATATATATATATATATATATATATAGTTTACCTTATTCGACCACATTTTGTTTATTCACTCATCATACCGACATGCATGTATACTCACATTTAAAGCAACTCAATAACACTATATACTCCTAATATATCGCATTTTCACACACCGCGTCATACATATCCATACATCACATAACACATACATCACATTTACGTGAATTTTGCTACTGCTTATGTCTATTAGTGTATACATTCTTACATATATCCTTTAAAATGCCAATAAACATTTTGCACATATAAAGATCTACCTATAACCATTTTGCACATCATCCTCATACATCCTAGTATGTATATATATGTATACCCACAAAGTCGCACTTATATATATATGTATTTACCTATTCCTCTTCTTGTTTCATACATACACACATGTTATATATATACACATACATATAACATCATACTCAGATCATAAAATATTTGAATTTATCCGTGTGCATCAGTCCACATACTGACATACGACATCATACCAATATATCTGCTCACACATACAATACACACGCTATATATAACAGACTATACATACACGTTTTTGCACATACACAACGCATACATACGTACACTGCTCACATACATATAACGCATTTATACACAGTCGACCAACATTTTCACATACTCGGCTGCTGTTTCATTGTTGCACACACCTTCATATGACCGATTAGATCTACCTACATATTCACAAACACGCATAGATCGAACCGATATCAATCGTATCCCGAAACGAAACCGAAATCCGAAACTCGAGCGAATAACGAAACCGTACTCATAACTAACGCAAGCCAAAAAGATGAACGAAACGACACGTACCAGAGGATTAGAAGTTGCGGGTTACCGATGGTGACCACCGTGATCGGAATCTGCAGGTTGGCTGGTTCGTTTCCTCTCTGACAGCAGTTCAATGTTTCTGTTTCATCGTTGCCGGCAAAGAAGGGAGCTGAGAGGAAAGGTGGGTGACGGCGAACCAGGTGCAACGATGATTATTGATCGATGGGGTGGAAACAGCCGATTAGGGTTTTTTTGTAGGTTTGTCGATGAAGACGACTGTAGTGGGCGGGTGGGAACTTTTAAATATTCATAATTATAATTCGCTCCCTATAGATATTTAACTTATTTATTTTGTTCTTGACTTTATGAATCTAACCTTTGTTAATTAAGAATTTGGCCAAAGTTTATATAGTTAAACTAACGAGAGCACATCGTAAATGAAATTAAGAGAGATTTGCTAAAAATTAACAAGATCGGGTTAACGACGTTAACCTGGATTTGCAGGGTGTCACAAATGAGGTAAAGAAAGAAGTAAAAGTTGGCGTGACGAAGACGGAAACAGAAATTAATGAGATGGTGAATATTGGTAAATATCCGACTTTGAAAGAGATGGTACAAACAGGGAAAAACCGGAAAGATTTTGGAGGTTTTAGCGGTGCTGGTGGGAGCGGAACTGGTAAAGAGACAGAAGTTACTGATGACTTCCGTCTCGATATTGATACTGATCTGGGCGGTGAGGAGGTGTGTGACACCCGACAAATTCAGGTTAACTTCGTTAGTTAAACTCTATTAATCACGTTAACGCAATTATACTTTTCATTTAATGTGATGAATTAAATGTGCAAACTGTTATATACATATTCACACGAAACGACCACACGAGTTAATACCCGGGCGTTGGTGATCTTAAATGAATACGAATACAATAATAATACATTTTAACTGTTATGTGTGTTTAATTGTTGAACTTTCGTGTAACCGCGTATTTTACCGGTTTTAATCAATTACGAGTCTCGGTAAAATTCTATGAGACAAAATTTATGTTTGATGAAGTTTGTCATTGTGTTTGCAAACCGAAACAAAAACGTGGTCCATGGATCATCCATGTGACCCATGGATGGCCCAAGGCCCATTATTTTAACCTAAACTAATTAATTAACAAAACTTAACAAAACCTAAACCTAATTCAACAAAGAAAAATCGTTTTTTTTTTGGCCTTCTTGCCCTCCTAACAGCCGTCACCTTTCCGGCCATATTCCGGCCAGCTCCGACGTCGTCACGAGGCCTATTATATATCAAAATCTTCGTCTCGACGAGACGGTTCCGATGATAGTAAATACGTCTTCTAACTCGTAGCGATGAAAAAGTTATGGCCAGTTTAATGATTCGGCTGCTTTGTTCGTCAAGTGATGATGTTCGGTTGTGTTGGATCTTAGGTGGTGTTTTTGGTTGTTGATTGAAGTTACAAACACATAACAAGTAAGTTTTGTTCCTAACAATTACATATACATGTTCGAAATTTAGTAGATTAAAACCCTAGTTCATCCAAAATGGTCAATTGGTGATTGTGTTGTGGAATTGGGATAGTAGTTATGTGTTATTTGATATTTGGATGGTTAGATGATGAAATAGATAAAAAAATATGTTTATGGAATTAGGGTTTGGTAGAAAGGTAGGGAGACTTGATGTTAAATGCATGATTCGTATGAAATGGAATTGAATTTGTATTTAGATAATGATTCGGATGAATATTGGTTGCGTGATTATGAAATTGTATGATTGTTATGCTAGATTACTAAAAATAGTAACTTTTGTATTCGTGATTATGTGAGATTTCATGTTATGGATGTCTCGTGATTGCTATGGACTTACTAGCATGTTTAGAAGATGTGTTAGACGAATTTTGGTTACTAGAACGTGTGAATTCGACTTGGCTTGGGACATTTGCTAAATGTAGAAACTTTTTGACATGAAAATTGACTAGGAAGCATGTTTAGTAATTTTGAATGTATATACATGAGTTGGACTTGCATATAAATGATGTAGTCATGTGGTGCCTAGTAAACGTGCCTTGGTCATGAAAGGACATTGGTAGGTGCTAGTTGGCTAGTAGAACGATTGCTTGAAATTGTTTTTTTGAAGTCTAAGTGGTGTGTGCTACTAACTAGGATGCCATGATGAAAGTTGCTATTTTACTAATTGCACAAAGCATGTAAATACTATATTGTGCCTAGAAATGACCATGCTTGCAAATTGGTTGTATATTAAGGACTACAAAGTAATGGTAAGTATTGATAACTTGTATAACGTGCTATGGTGTTTGTATAATAGTTGACATGCTTAGGATGTTGAATTATGCACGCATGCTTTAAAGGTTCGACTTTCCTATAATGGAAACTTTTGTGAAATTGAAACTTCTATTTGTTGAATACGTGAAGTGTGATGTGATATGCGAATATGAGTTAGTCAAATACACCAAATGTAACGTGTTTACACTTAACAAATCACCAACGGGTCGTGGGTCAACTCGGGTCAACTGAAAGTCAAACTTGGACCTAAAAGTCAAACTTGGACCTAAAAGTCAAACTTGGACCAAAAGTCAACTGAAAGTCAAACTTGGTCAAACTTGGACAAAAAGTCAAACGTGGTCAAAATGTGAAACTAAACCACACTCGCATAAACTGTTGACCATTTGGATGCATAGGGTACTATGACCCTACATGAACGCACATTAATCGACCTATTGTTATTTAGGTTGCCGTGTTATATACTGTGTGTGCTGTTAACTATTGTTGCTGTGCTACTTAAGGTGAGTTCACTGAACCGCACTTTTACTGTTATACCCTTTCATGGGTTGAACTCGGACTTTTACTATGATACTCTTTCATGGGTTGAACTCGGACTTTTACTATGATACCCTTTCATGGGCTGAACTCGGACGAATACTTTTACGGATTTACAAATTCTGTATGTCGCATGTCTGGATTAGAGCAACTTTTATTTTGTTCATGAAAGTCCTCATGGATACCTAGTTGACCGTTAGTATTTGTGAAATAGCGGGGAAATTTTGAGTAGTACTACTGGGTTTGACAAACCCCACCCGGGCTAGTCGCGCTAGCACGACAGAAGGACCTGTCGAACGGGTGTTGAATGACCTAACATACTTACAGTGCATCCTGCTGGGATGTACGAACAGGCAAACTGCACTTAATGTGTACATACGTCAGCTTCGGTCAGATACATTACGCCTCTAAGGACATGTGCTGTAGATTAGCTACCTACAATGACATACTTAATTTATATTTCTGCTTGCAACTGAACTTACTTGATTTTATACTTACTATGTGAACTCACCAACCGTCGTGTTGACACTTGTTAGACTTTCACTTTTACAGGTCACTGAGGTACCACGCACTTAGGACATGGCATGGAGTCACGGCTTTTCATTTAAACATTTTCATGCATTACAACCCATGTTTTGAGTTTAATGTCTATTTCAACTTTGTATCTTGTATTGGACGCGTGTACTGCGCATTAGTTTCCAATTTAATATTTTGGCATTACATTTCGTTTACGCTTCCGCAAACTTTTAAATGTTAACTCTGTAATAAATTTTCTCATTTAATGAGACACGTATGTTTTAAATTCATATAGTGTCGTTTGGTGTAACTAATGACTGAGATCCTGGTTTGTCACACATTTAACGGTAAAACTCCGTTAGTGGATTTTGGGGGTGTGACAGATTGGTATCAGAGCCATTGGTTATAGCGAACTAGGTTTGCATTGCATTCTAGACTATAACTGTACACTGCATTAGTTGCACGTATGTGAATTTATTTGTGACCCATATACATGTTATTTGCACATACACACGCCTACACTAGCATTATATGAAGTGACCAGTTGTATTATGTGACACTTTTGGGCAAATTTTTTTTTAGTAACTTGCTCTGCTAGTGAAGCTTGAACTAGGTGTGTATCTGCTAGTTTTTGATTTGTTCACTGAAGTATGCATGAGAAATATTTGACAATGACCTTGTTCAAAAGTATCCCGCTTTTTAGGCCAAAATTTTTTTTAGGGGCCTTAGTTGGGAAATGTTTACATTTCATTATAACTTGAACTTACAAGATTATGGCAACAAACTGGTTTCGTATGAAACCTAAACAATTCGGTTTTGAATTACCTACCTCATTATGGCAACCAACCGGCAGTGATCGATGCCTAAGGTACAGAGGTACATGAACAACAGTAATGGATTTTTATCCAGAAACTCATTCATACTGAGGTCTTGAATTGTTGGTTATGCAACCTACTATGTGCTACTACATGTCACTTATTAGGACGCATTCGTATGCTATAACATGTCCCTTGATACGAGACATACTGATAGTTGTAACATGTCACCTATTGCGTGATCCACAACGTGCTATCTACTTGATTTGATAATACTACTGCTTATACACATCGTACACTCAGATTGTGCCTGGACTAGTAGACTTACACTTAGTATGAATTTACACCATACCTGATACATGCGACCCATTGATACATCACACTGATAGTCTGTTAGTGTCTTATACATCTAGTATAGTTGTTTCCTACTTATAAGTCTATCATACACTCATACACCTTCAATACTTGATATGGGATAGCAAAACCACATGGATGAATGTCAATCAAAGAACATAACTAAACGTAAGATTGATTTACCCGTGGGGGACAAACTAGGGTGATTGTGTAAGGTGAATTGACGATTACGGGTGCGCAACGTAATGGTGAATTTACAGGTACATGATGATCCTGGCAAAGTCTGCCATGTGGGTGATACCCAAAAATAAACACAAAAGTGAAGAACCAATCAATACAAATTCATCTGAAACAAACATCTATCTCTAGATAACGCACCGATGTCAAGTCTATGCTTGACTTAACCCATAAAATCCATATATGGATGGTATACAATTACACTACAACGTTTGATGGCATATGATAAGTTTATTTTTAAACTACATACATTTCACCTTATAAACCTAAATTAAAGATAATTAAAATCTTGCCTTGATAACACATAAGTGAGAACAAAGATCTATGTTGACAAACCTAATAATGTCTAACTACTACTATATTTCACCCCTAATGATGATGATTCATTCTGCATATAAACAATCTGAATCCTCCAGTTAAAACATTTACCTTACTTAAATCACAAAATTATAAATTCCAGTCTGTGGACTATAACCTTTTAGCACAGCAGTAATATCTTAACATCATTGTTTCTGCGAAGGATTGTTAAACAAACTCTATAATTTTTAGGACTCCATGGAGAGTCTTATAAAGCTAACAACCTATTCGAAAATAACCTCCTGTTGATATGACGAACCAACTGCGTAATATTTTCCATTCAAAATCACTTCTTGTGAAGTAAATCTGTATTACTTAAACCTTCATGTGAATACCACGTAACGTACTAGACTCATCCTAGCAGTACTTCACCTAATCGTAACATTTCTTTTTCTCAATTATTCAAGATAAACAAAATTTAAGTTATTTCTGATAATAAGTTACCTAGAAATAATTCCGACTCATGACGTTCCAATTGTTAACGATGCAGTGGCGAACCACACGTGTAGTATGCATACATTTCGACCTAGTTGGATGACTTGCCTTGGTCCATGACTCTTGTAAACGTTAACTAATACACTCAATCTGCATCTCTATTATTGTAAAACACGTATTGGATTTAATTTATTTTTTATTATTATTATTATTTTCCTCTTTAAAGAACCTATATTTAATTCAAAAAACCTTATCTACATTCTGTACATCTTGATATATATTCAAACCACTTCACCTACTTGGTAGAGCAGAATCCAAGTTAAGCATTCTTAAAGTCTCAAGTTTGTGATTATTCACATTTGAACCACATAAAATTCTAATGCATAACCGAAATTACTATATATATATTATAATGTTTCCAATTCACTTAAAGTATATTTCTTTTCCTCAACTCCTTTGAGTGACTTAGTAAAGTAGACAAGAATGTTAGTAGGTGATAGGTACGCCTTCAAGGTGCTGGTGGCGTGGTGGGTTAGCTGCGGTACACCCTATACATAAACACTAAAAGTACGTTGGAAGTGGGACTTGAAAACAAACCAATAATTAACCTGGGAAATTCAAACAAATCATTCTCATACCTCATAAAAACACATAATTTCTAATAATGCTATTCAATCTATCGTTCATAGGGTAACCTGCTATGTACTCAGATAGTTATAACTTTCATACAAAACTTATTCACAAAAATAACAAAAACCGAATGTTTCGTAACCGACACACGTAAATAAAATTACGATTTCGAATATATTCCATGACTCTAAGAATTCTGGTGATGATTACCACCATCAACAATAAACCAACACTACCAGTTGATGTTCTGAGGGAGATTTACTCATTACGGTCCAGGGCAACCGCTTTCTAATTTGTTTCATTCCCGGTACACCTTTGTAATTGCCAAGAAACATAATATTGATACTCTGATTATCCTTTGGCACTTGGGCGCCTGACGTTCCTTCATAGAAGCTCTATTATCCAGCAATTTCCATATTAAACTTAATTAGCTTCCTTAATAAAAAGTGTTTAGCCGCCATGTAAGAAACTTTAACCTAGCTATTTTAACTTGTGAAGGTCCTAGTAGAGGAAACCATATAAGATATGATGATACTGAAGCCACCCGACACATGTAATAATATAACATGAGATCCTTTCTAGTCCGTTAATGAACTTGGAACCCCTAGACTCTAAATCGGACTGTTATACCTCATCGTCTTCTATATCCTCAAATGGTGAATCTAAACACTACCGTACGATGAATCCCGTTATAAAAATCACAGCTAGAGTATTACTATTTAATATTGGAACCCTCACCTAGTAGGTTAGGGAGCTAAAACCACAAATAATGAACTGGACTAAAACTATATCTCCATAAAGAATACCCGAAAAGTGAATCAAATCTTCACCTAATGTCGACTTACGAATCCCATGGAACCTGCCTCTAGGGGAAAACGGTTTGTTAATCGTATACTCCATCACACCCTTGTAAACATTACCCTGGAGTTCAATTAAAATATGTGCCCATAAGAACACTTGTTTTAGGCTAATATTGTAGGAATTAAAATCTAAAGATACAACGGACATCACGTAACAACAAGAGCTTGATAATACAGTAACGCAGCCATAAAACTATCTAGGTTGAAACACTAAACAACAAATTAAGAACTTGGTAATGAGATGACCAGCACGAAACTGTGATCATACGCAGGAAGTGGAACGAAATATTGAGGTATTGTAATTGTAACAACATAAGAAACAAATGTATGGCGAAGTTTAAGATAACATTCTTGAAAACCTTTCCAGTGAGAAAATGATTGGCGTATCATATGCCCCCCGGGCACACTTCTAACTGTAACACTCAGATTACATCGAAGAGAAAATCGATTGCAGTCCAAAGGATTAGGAACACCTCATGTAACATAGACACTTCCATTTTTATACTACATCAATAAGCGAACATTAATAACATTCTACCCTACATCCTTCAACCACTTTTTCTATCGACCACAATGAATCATGAATACTTATTAAGTTCCTTGATCATTCTTGCTTAACTCGCGTACGTCCGAACATATCGATGGAATCAAAATTCATTCCTCCTCTATTTTTAGAGGGTCCATGACATCCTTGAGGCCGCGCCTTGACAACGTTTCTTTAATAAAGTCAAGTACCTATAACATGGTGTAACTTGTACACAAGTGTCCTATTCTAATAATCTATACCAATAAATGAACCCTTCTGTTAGTACTCGGTCCTCGGGTAGCTAATAACAACGTGGAACGCATTAACATAAATCCCCGAAATATACAGTATAGAAATCGCAATTTGTAAATCCCATTCAAAAAAAAAAAATTCTGGAATTCCATCAAAATCATAATACACATTAGACCATTTCAAACCCTAGGGTATTGGCCTTCTAGGTCATTGACTGGGTCAGTTTTAAAAGATAAACATGGTACATAATGTTTCTGATGTCTTCAACCTATACATTATTTGAATGGAACACTTGTCGTCTCAATCGATGAACAATAACATTTCACAGAAAATCAGTTGAAATATTAGTCAAAGAATTCAGAACACTCAAACACTGTAAGATCACTATAGTCGAAGTTGGCTAGAACTTAGAAGCATCTTTAATTATTTCAAATGACAACATCAAATACTAATACTATTGGTTAAATTTTCGGGACGAAAATTCTTTCAACAAGGGGATGATGTAACACCCGAGAATTTCATATTAACCCCGTTAACAAAATCTCGTTACTTCTATTAATGAAATTATACTCCATCTTTAATGAGTTGAGTTAAACGTGCTACATATTGTACATATTACACAAACAGTTACATGTAACGACAACCCAAGGAATTACCAGATCACATGAGTTTATACACGGATGTTGGCGGGTTACTAAAATAATAATTCCGAACAACTAAATAAATATAAATTTAGTGAACTTATATGTTATGTGACTGAAAGGTTTTTGGGAACATTGTGTGACAACTCGAAACCTATTTTAACGACCGTATCCAATTTTCGGGACGAAAATTCCTTCAACAAGGGGATGATGTGACACCCGACAAATTCAGGTTAACTTCGTTAGTTAAACTCTATTAATCACGTTAACGCAATTATACTTTTCATTTAATGTGATGAATTAAATGTGCAAACTGTTATATACATATTCACACGAAACGACCACACGAGTTAATACCCGGGCGTTGGTGATCTTAAATGAATACGAATACAATAATAATACATTTTAACTGTTATGTGTGTTTAATTGTTGAACTTTCGTGTAACCGCGTATTTTACCGGTTTTAATCAATTACGAGTCTCGGTAAAATTCTATGAGACAAAATTTATGTTTGATGAAGTTTGTCATTGTGTTTGCAAACCGAAACAAAAACGTGGTCCATGGATCATCCATGTGACCCATGGATGGCCCAAGGCCCATTATTTTAACCTAAACTAATTAATTAACAAAACTTAACAAAACCTAAACCTAATTCAACAAAGAAAAATCGTTTTTTTTTTGGCCTTCTTGCCCTCCTAACAGCCGTCACCTTTCCGGCCATATTCCGGCCAGCTCCGACGTCGTCACGAGGCCTATTATATATCAAAATCTTCGTCTCGACGAGACGGTTCCGATGATAGTAAATACGTCTTCTAACTCGTAGCGATGAAAAAGTTATGGCCAGTTTAATGATTCGGCTGCTTTGTTCGTCAAGTGATGATGTTCGGTTGTGTTGGATCTTAGGTGGTGTTTTTGGTTGTTGATTGAAGTTACAAACACATAACAAGTAAGTTTTGTTCCTAACAATTACATATACATGTTCGAAATTTAGTAGATTAAAACCCTAGTTCATCCAAAATGGTCAATTGGTGATTGTGTTGTGGAATTGGGATAGTAGTTATGTGTTATTTGATATTTGGATGGTTAGATGATGAAATAGATAAAAAAATATGTTTATGGAATTAGGGTTTGGTAGAAAGGTAGGGAGACTTGATGTTAAATGCATGATTCGTATGAAATGGAATTGAATTTGTATTTAGATAATGATTCGGATGAATATTGGTTGCGTGATTATGAAATTGTATGATTGTTATGCTAGATTACTAAAAATAGTAACTTTTGTATTCGTGATTATGTGAGATTTCATGTTATGGATGTCTCGTGATTGCTATGGACTTACTAGCATGTTTAGAAGATGTGTTAGACGAATTTTGGTTACTAGAACGTGTGAATTCGACTTGGCTTGGGACATTTGCTAAATGTAGAAACTTTTTGACATGAAAATTGACTAGGAAGCATGTTTAGTAATTTTGAATGTATATACATGAGTTGGACTTGCATATAAATGATGTAGTCATGTGGTGCCTAGTAAACGTGCCTTGGTCATGAAAGGACATTGGTAGGTGCTAGTTGGCTAGTAGAACGATTGCTTGAAATTGTTTTTTTGAAGTCTAAGTGGTGTGTGCTACTAACTAGGATGCCATGATGAAAGTTGCTATTTTACTAATTGCACAAAGCATGTAAATACTATATTGTGCCTAGAAATGACCATGCTTGCAAATTGGTTGTATATTAAGGACTACAAAGTAATGGTAAGTATTGATAACTTGTATAACGTGCTATGGTGTTTGTATAATAGTTGACATGCTTAGGATGTTGAATTATGCACGCATGCTTTAAAGGTTCGACTTTCCTATAATGGAAACTTTTGTGAAATTGAAACTTCTATTTGTTGAATACGTGAAGTGTGATGTGATATGCGAATATGAGTTAGTCAAATACACCAAATGTAACGTGTTTACACTTAACAAATCACCAACGGGTCGTGGGTCAACTCGGGTCAACTGAAAGTCAAACTTGGACCTAAAAGTCAAACTTGGACCTAAAAGTCAAACTTGGACCAAAAGTCAACTGAAAGTCAAACTTGGTCAAACTTGGACAAAAAGTCAAACGTGGTCAAAATGTGAAACTAAACCACACTCGCATAAACTGTTGACCATTTGGATGCATAGGGTACTATGACCCTACATGAACGCACATTAATCGACCTATTGTTATTTAGGTTGCCGTGTTATATACTGTGTGTGCTGTTAACTATTGTTGCTGTGCTACTTAAGGTGAGTTCACTGAACCGCACTTTTACTGTTATACCCTTTCATGGGTTGAACTCGGACTTTTACTATGATACTCTTTCATGGGTTGAACTCGGACTTTTACTATGATACCCTTTCATGGGCTGAACTCGGACGAATACTTTTACGGATTTACAAATTCTGTATGTCGCATGTCTGGATTAGAGCAACTTTTATTTTGTTCATGAAAGTCCTCATGGATACCTAGTTGACCGTTAGTATTTGTGAAATAGCGGGGAAATTTTGAGTAGTACTACTGGGTTTGACAAACCCCACCCGGGCTAGTCGCGCTAGCACGACAGAAGGACCTGTCGAACGGGTGTTGAATGACCTAACATACTTACAGTGCATCCTGCTGGGATGTACGAACAGGCAAACTGCACTTAATGTGTACATACGTCAGCTTCGGTCAGATACATTACGCCTCTAAGGACATGTGCTGTAGATTAGCTACCTACAATGACATACTTAATTTATATTTCTGCTTGCAACTGAACTTACTTGATTTTATACTTACTATGTGAACTCACCAACCGTCGTGTTGACACTTGTTAGACTTTCACTTTTACAGGTCACTGAGGTACCACGCACTTAGGACATGGCATGGAGTCACGGCTTTTCATTTAAACATTTTCATGCATTACAACCCATGTTTTGAGTTTAATGTCTATTTCAACTTTGTATCTTGTATTGGACGCGTGTACTGCGCATTAGTTTCCAATTTAATATTTTGGCATTACATTTCGTTTACGCTTCCGCAAACTTTTAAATGTTAACTCTGTAATAAATTTTCTCATTTAATGAGACACGTATGTTTTAAATTCATATAGTGTCGTTTGGTGTAACTAATGACTGAGATCCTGGTTTGTCACACATTTAACGGTAAAACTCCGTTAGTGGATTTTGGGGGTGTGACAAGGTGGTTGCTGATAAGGAGAAGGGAGCTTAAATGAAATTGATTGACGAAGAGGTTGAAGATGAACAATTGGTGGATTACGATTCGGAGCCTGAATTCTATGAAGTTGATGAGAAGGAGATGGATATGTTGCTCAGAAAAGTGGTGTCGAGGGTGACGTGTTTGAGCTTGATAAATCTGATTGGTTCAGGAAGGTAGAGGAACCAGAAACCGTCACGCCTCTGTTCCAGAACTTAGATGCTCAGACCTCTAAAGATACAGATAACAAGATCTTTAGTTGGAAATAAAGTCTAGAGCTGCAGAAGTTTATGATAAAGAGGAGAGGGGCGGGATCAGCTATGTTAGTAACCGCAAACACTTCAAAACATTCCCTAAATGGGACTTGAGGCGTTTGGCGGTACTCCCACTGATTAACGCAGATCAGAATGATCGTGTGAAATTACTAGAGGAGGAGATACAGGCAGGCTTGAAAGATAATTTTGTGAGCTTTGGCTACAATAAACTGGAGCATAAAATCAACAAATTTTCACATAAAACCACAACATTTTACCTATGAAAAAATAAAAAAATTTCACATAAAACCACAACATTTACATATATAATCACACCAAAACCAACCTTTCATAAAAAAATCCAGTTTTGAAAAAATCAAAAAATTTCATATAAAACCACAACATATACCTATATAATCACACCAAAAACAAATTTGATCAAAAAATCAACTTACGAAAACTTCAAAAATCTTCATATAAAACCACAACATTTACCTATCTAATCAAACCAAAAAGAAATTTGATCAAAAGATCAACTTCTAAAAAAATCAAAAATTTTCACATAAACCACAACATTATCTATATAAACACACCAAAAACATATTTGACCAAAAAATTAACTTTTGAAAAAATCAAAAATTTTCACATAAACCAAAACATTTACCTATATTTAATCACACCAAACAAAACTTTCATTAAAAATCCACTTTTGAAAAAATCAAAAAATTTCACACAAAAACACAACATTTAAATATATAATCACACCAAAAACAAATTTGATCAAACAATCAACTTTCGAAAACATCAAAAAAAAATTGTATAAAACCACAACATTTACCTATATAATTGTACCAAAAACAAATTCGATCAAAAAATCAACTTTTGAAAAAATCAAAAACTTTCACATAAAACCACAACATTTACCTATATAAGCACAATAAAAAAAATTTAATAAAAAAATCAACTTTCAAAAAATCAACTAATTTTCTCATAAACCACAGTATTTTACCTAGATTTAATCACATAAAACAAAACTTTCATCAAAGAACCCACTTTTGAAAAAAATAAAATTTTCACATAAACCAAAGTAATTACCTATATAATCAAGCCAAAAACAAATTTGATCAAAACATCATCTTTTGAAAAAAAAATCACATAAACCACAACATTTAAGTATATTTAATCACACCAAACAAAACTTTCATTAAAATCCACTTTTGAAAAAATCAAAACATTTCACATAAACCACAACATTTACCTATATAATCACACAATAAACAAATTTGATCAAAAAATCAACTTTCGAAAACATAAAAATTTTTCAAATAAAACCACAACATTTACCTATATAATCACACCAAAAACAAATTTTATCAAAAAATCAACTTTTGAAAAAATCAAAAATTTTCACGTAAACCACAACTTTTACCTATATAATCACACCAAAAACAAATTTGATCAAAAAATCAACTTTCCAAAAATCAATAAATTTTCACATAAAACCACAACATTTTACAGATATTTAATCACACCAAACTAAACTTTGATCAAAAAATCCACTTTTGAAAATATAAAAAATTTTCACATAAAACCAAAACATTTACTTATATAATCACACCAAAAACAAATTTGATCAAAACAACAACTTTTGAAAAAATCAAAAGATTTAACATAAAATTAAAACATTTACCTATATAATCACACCAAAAACAAATTTGATCAAAAAATCAACTTTCAAAAAATCAACAAATTTTTTCATAAAACCACAACATTTACCTATATTTAATCACATCGAACCAAACTTTCATCAAAAAATTAACTTATGAAAAAATAAAAAATTTTCACATAAAACCACAACATTTACATATATAATCACACCAAAACCAACCTTTCATAAAAAAAGCCACTTTTGAAAAAATCAAAAATTTTCATATAAAACCACAACATATACCTATATAATCACACCAAAAACAAATTTGATCAAAAAATCAACTTACGAAAACTTCAAAAATCTTCATATAAAACCACAACATTTACCTATCTAATCACACCAAATACAAATTTGATCAAAAGATCAACTTCGGAAAAAATCAAAAATTTTCACATAAACCATAACATTTACCTATATAATCACACCAAAAACAAATTTGACTAAAAAATCTACTTTTGAAAAAATCAAAAATTTTCACATAAACGAAAACTTTTACCAATATTTATTCACACCAAACCAAACTTACATTAAAAATCCACTCTTAAAAAATCAAAAAATTTCACATAAAACCACAACATTTACATATATAATCACACCAAAAACAAATTTGATCAAAAAATCAACTTTCCAATAATCAACAAATATTCACATAAAACCACAACATTTTACCTATATTTAATCACACCAAACTAAACTTTCATCAAAAAATCCACTTTTGAAAATATAAAAAATTTTCACATAAAACCAAAACATTTACTTATATAATCACACCAAAAAAAATTTGATCAAAACAACAACTTTTGAAAAAATCAAAAGATTTAACATAAAATTAAAACATTTACCTATATAATCACACCAAAAACAAATTTGATCAAAAAATCAACTTTAAAAAAATCAACAAATTTTTTCATAAAACCACAACATTTACCTATATTTAATCACATCGAACCAAACTTTTATCAAAAAATTAACTTATGAAAAAATAAAAAAATTTCACATAATACCACAACATTTACTAATATAATCACACCAAAACCAACCTTTCATAAAAAAAAATCCACTTTTGAAAAAATCAAAAATTTTCATATAAAACCACAACATATACCTATATAATCACACCAAAAACAAATTTGATCAAAAAATCAACTTACGAAAACTTCAAAAATTTTCATATAAAACCACAACATTTACCTATCTAATCACACCAAATACAAATTTGATCAAAAGATCAACTTCTGAAAAAATAAAAAATTTTCACATAAACCATAACATTTACCTATATAATCACACCAAAAACAAATTTGACTAAAAAATCTACTTTTGAAAAAATCAAAAATTTTCACATAAACGAAAACTTTTACCAATATTTATTCACACCAAACCAAACTTTCATTAAAAATCCACTCTTAAAAAATCAAAAAATTTCACATAAAACCACAACATTTACATATATAATCACACCAAAAACAAATTTGATCAAAAAATCAACTTTCCAATAATCAACAAATTTTCACATAAAACCACAACATTTTACCTATATTTAATCACACCAAACTAAACTTTCATCAAAAAATCCACTTTTGAAAATATAAAAAATTTTCACATAAAACCAAAACATTTACTTATATAATCACACCAACAACAAATTTGATCAAAACAACAACTTTTGAAAAAATCAAAAGATTTAACATAAAATTAAAACATTTACCTATATAATCACACCAAAAACAAATTTGATCAAAAAATCAACTTTCAAAAAATCAACAAATTTTTTCATAAAACCACAACATTTACCTATATTTAATCACATCGAACCAAACTTTCATCAAAAAATTAACTTATGAAAAAATAAAAAAATTTCACATAATACCACAATATTTACATATATAATCACACCAAAACCAACCTTTCATAAAAAAATCCACTTTTGAAAAAATCAAAAATATTCATATAAAACCACAACATATACCTATATAATCACACCAAAAACAAATTTGATCAAAAAATCAACTTACGAAAACTTCAAAAATTTTCATATAAAACCACAACATTTACCTATCTAATCACACCAAATACAAATTTGATCAAAAGATCAACTTCTGAAAAAATCAAAAATTTTCACATAAATCACAACATTTACCTATATAATCACGCCAAAAAAAATTTGACTAAAAAATCTACTTTCGAAAAAATCAAAAATTTTCACATAAACGAAAATATTTACCTATATTTATTCACACCAAACCAAACTTTCATTAAAAATCCACTCTTAAAAAATCAAAAAATTTCACATAAAACCACAACATTTGTATATATAATCACACCAAAAACAAATTTGATCAAACAATCAACTTTCGAAAACATCAAAAAAAATTTATATAAAACCACAACATTTACCTATATAACTATACCAAAAACAAATTTGTTAGGGCTCGTTCCATGTTTAAGATTTACCTTGTTCTTATATTGTACTATTTTGTACAGTTTAGGGTTAATTTTGTATTTTCTCTTAGTAGTGATGTATAAAGCTTGTTGCTACTGTGTGTTTGAGAGAGAGTCTAAATCACTAATACACTAAGGATAGAGAAACTGTGTGTGTGATTGTATTGCAACTATTTGCTTTGATCATCAATACAAGAGAATTATTTAGTAATGGATTGAATTGTTGTTTTCGTACTTAGATCATTCTGATTTATGGCAGTATCGATCCAATTGAACCTATCAATTGGTATTAGAGCTGTTGGTACTGTGTTTTTCGCTATTCATCAAGCAAAAACACATCAATACTGCTCAAATCATGATCTGAATGATCTGTTTTTGTTTTTAGATCTAATTCATCATCGTAATCATTTCTAATTCACAACAATTGTGCAGATTCCATCAGATTTCATCAGATATGAGGAATTAAGAAGAAAAGTGAAGTTTACTGTTCGACCAATTTTGCTCAAAATTCATAGAAAATTGATCATGTTTTGGATTATTGATATTGAGGATTGATAATTGGTATAAATAACTGCTTGTGTGTGATTTTTGAACGATTTGGGGAAGTTTTGTTAAAATTCAGTAAAATTTGTTTGAAGATGTTGATGAACATGATGAACAGGATGAAGATGTACTAGACGGGTGATTAATTTTTACTTAGACAAATTTTTGGACTTATTTTTTGAACAAATTAGGTTCCTGTGTAGACGTGTGAGGTAATTTTGTCTAGACGGGTGAAGAATTTTTAAGTAAAATCTGTGTACTGTTGTGCCGGGTGAACAACTGTACAGCCGGGTGAAAAATATTTTACCTGTGTTGTAACTATTCAGCCGGGTGATCAACTTTCTACAGCCGGGTTATCTTCTTAGTGTTAAGCCGGGCCATCATTTTTCTGCCGTGTCAAGTTCTATCCGGGTGAAAATTTTGACAAATGTTCAGCCAGATAATCACTATTCAGCCGTGTCAAGATTTGCCGTGTCAAGTCATCACTGTTCAGCCGTGTGTCATTCATCAAGCCGTGTGACTATTCAGCCGGGTGACGTTGTTCAGCCGCATGAACTTTTTTATTGTTCAGACGTGTGACTTCATACCTGTACTGTTCAGCTGGGTGAAGAAGAAAAATTACTGTTCAGCCGGGTGTAGAAGAAAAATCACTGTTCACCCGTGTGAAGTTGTCACTGTTCAGCCGCGTGACTTATTTCAGTTGTTTCAAACTTTATTTTCTTATTTCATTACAGTTTGGTCACATACTCACATCAACTCTTATTTCTTTACTTAAAAAATAGTTTTTATTTTAGAATTTTAATTGTTTGTTTATTTTCAAACATCAACAAAAACACAAATATATTTTCTTTTAAATTTAAAATGGCACCTATTGATGATTCTGATAATCGTGTACCAAGGTTGGTTAACCGTGCAGATTTCAAGAACTGGACAATCAGATTGAAACACCATCTATGTTCTATTGATAATGATTTGTGGAAGTTTATTGATGAAGGTCCTCATATTCCTACCCAGACTGCTCCTGACAGTGCAAGCACTTAGACAACAGATTCAACTGAACCGTATCCTGAAGATAATCTATAAGGGGAAGACTTAAGAAAGGTCAAGAATGACAATAAGGCTTATTCCTTAATGTGTAAAGGGCTACCACTTCAAGTGTTGTCAAGACTGGATGCTTATCAAACTGGCTACACATTATTCAAAGCATTGAAATCAATTTATGAAGGAGGAGAACAGTTAAGAAGTCACAAGAAGCAGAAATTGAAAAGACAACTAGAACTGTTTGAGCATATTTCTGGAGAATCTGTACACCAGATGATGAATAGATTTGTGCATCTAACAACTGAGATGACAAATGTTGGTGTCAAGACAGATCTTCAAGACTTGAATGATACATTATTGTGTGCTCTTCCATCATCATGGAAACAAACAGTGACTTTGTTGAAGCATACAGAAAAGTTTCCAATGGACTTAGATCTTCTTATAGCAAAGATTGAAGAAGTTGAAATTGATGAAAGTTCAAGAAATACTTATAGATCAAGTTCTCATGCTCAGTACAAATTTGTGGTGAATCCTTCAAATACAGTTGAAAATTCTTTTCTTACTCAAGATGTTATTAAATCTGATGATGAGGGTGATTTGTTTGTTGGTGCTAGCTTTTACACTGCTTCGTCGTATCAATCAAGCTCACCAATTTACTCTCAACCTCAATCTCCACCAAGAGTTCAAGTTCAACCAATGAAATCTCAAGCAGAAAGTCAAAGTTCAAGTTCAACAGTTCAAGCAAAAGTAAAAGATGTCATGAACATCTTGTTACAAGATGATCAGACTAAGAATCCTTTCACTGCATTCATGGCAAGCTTTCAGGCTTATCTGGAAAGTCATTTGACTCAATTAGATGTTGTTCTTCAAGACCTATTTAACATGGATCCTGATGACGTTGAAGAGATGGAATTAAATTGGCAAATGGTTATGGTTGCATACCGAACTCAGAAACATGCGTATGTTAACCGTAGTTTCAAGCCAAATGCAAACAACACCGTTGGTTTTGACAAGTCAAAGGCTAGATGTTTCAATTGCAATTGCTATGGTCATTTTTCGAGGGAATGTAAAGCTCCTAAGAATCAGAATTATAATGGTCAAGCGAGTTCAAGTGGACAGAATCTGCATCAAGGTCAAAGTCAGAATTCACAACAGTCTTCAAGCTAGCAGAACAGAAATCAACGATTCATTCCGAAACCATATCAAAGTCTTCCAATGCCAGAACTGAAAGATGAAGGTAAAAAGCCTGAAGATCAGAACAAAGCGCTAGTGGTTAGTGTCAAAGATGGATATGACTAGAGTGCTTATGCGGAACAGTTTACAGCTGATCTTACTTCAAGTTTGGCACTTGTTTGTGAAATTGAGGAAGAAGACTGGTCTGAAGAAGGGGATTGTTGATAGGTTCAATGGGATCGATACTGCTCGAAATCAGAATGATCAAAGTACAAACACAACAATTCAATCAGCAACACAATCCATTACTTAATAATTCTCTTGTATTGATGATCAAAGCAATAGTTGCAGTACACTGGTGCAGGAGAATACAATCACATACACAATTCTCTGTCTAATGTGTAAGATGTGATCTAGACACTCTCTCTAACATTCACTAGCAACATGCTTTATGCATCACAACTTTAGGGAAAATACAAAATTAAACCTACACTATACAAACTTGTCTAATCTAAGAACAAAGTAAATCTTCTAATAGGAACGAGCCCTAACAGTACTCCCCCATCGATTTAACTTTGGTCTTCAAAAACAAAAATCTTCAGCTTTCAACTCTTTCGCTTTAAGCTTCAATCTCTCTTAAATCTTGATTTTTCATTCAAAAATCTTCAAGTTCATCTTTGACCTTCAGCAACGGTTTTCCAGTATGTTCTTCTTGTTCTTTGATAGCTTCTTCAATGCATAATTTGAACTTTTCAGCAATCAAAGCTTGTCTTGGTTTAGATTCATTGGTAAGAATGTCACACGCCGCCATTTGTTTCAAAGTTTCCGAAGTGATACCTGCAAAATCGATGTTAGCATAAAATTTGTACGTCCTTTTCTTTCCTTTGGCCCGTACTTCAAAGGTACCCTTGGACGTAACCCTCATGAATTCAATCTCTGGTATGTAGATCTTCACAAGGTCAGCATTGAGTAATGCTTTCCTTAATCGGATCTTTTCGGTGGCAGCTCCGATAACCTCAACCATGATTTCAAATAGCCTTCTATCAGCTTCAGCAATTGGATCCTTCATCTTTTCCATCTTGTGAGTTCGAAGATGATCAATATAAGATGGATGCAGTAGTTTGAGCTCAAACGTACTGAACAAGGTAATCATGTCTTGATCCCAGTCATCTAAATTTCGATCTAGCTTTAGCTCATACGTCTCTTCATGATAGAAAAATTTCAGAATAGGCTTCGTCTTCTGCGAACGATCGAATACCTTCAATCCAGGATTAGCAACTTTGTCAAAGTATTCGTCTGAGAATTCATCTAAGTACATATCTTGAAGGATCAACTTTTTCTGCTTCTTCTTGCTTTTCAAATACGATGTGTCTTCTTGCTGCCCACGAAACTCCAGAAACTTTGGCATGCGACTAATTCCAGTATCCAATAACATCGCACATTTATCACCACGTTCAGCTCGTGTATGATTTATCAATCTCAACTTGTGCAATTCTTTCAAGTCTTGAACCGGCATCTTGAAAATACTTGAATAATTGTGATAAACATCACATAGTCCATTCACTCTTTTAATAAAAAAATGCATCAAAGACCTCATCATACTTCCATGCAATGATTTTCACATCCTTGGACTTTTCTGATACGATCATTGAGTCTAATAAGTCAGCAACGGATTGACCTTTACTCAGCAGTGATCTTACGATATCACCTGTTGTGGCAGATTTGTGCCATGACTCGCGTACATCCATAGGAATGTGATATGATTTTATTTCACTTGGAAACATATCAATCAATTCTTTCCTCTTTTTATGAGCATCTTCGGGCAAAGCCATCAACGAAATCTCTTTTGGTTCAAGTACTTTGAACCGTTTGGTTAGTTCAAAGTATTGTGGATTATTATAATCCAAAAAGAGCATACGGTTATGCATCTTTTCTGACTTTTGAAAGCTCACCATAATTTTTTTCAACGATTCCTTCTTCAATCTCTTCAGCGTTTTATATGGATAGTTCCTTGACTGTAACCACTGACGCATAGCTGTTGAAGTCATCTCTTCAGGATTTTGATGATATAATTCTTCCGGAGGAAGATCATCAATGTTTAAGCTTTCTTGTAAAGGTGTCCACTCACCTGGTTCAACTACAAACTCTTTCACATCACCTTCAACACTATCTTGAGCATTTACACATTTTTCATATTCCTCGTCTATTTGACTAACAGTAAATCCATTCAAATAAACAGGATTATACTTCATCCTTTCCAGGTAAGAAAACCGAGCATCAAGATCAATAGGAATATCTTCGCATACGTTTTCTTCGGTTTCAAAACCAGATGTGTCAGCTTCTTCACTTACATTCAGCACTTCAGTTGCTTGTACAGTATCAGCTTGAAACGGCTCAACCTGAACTGCTTCCTCGGTTCTAGCCTTCTTCATAGACACATCTTCAACGATCTCAACAACTTCATTGAGTTTACGTTTTTGATAGTCACTATGTATAGGTTGGACTCACCGGCTTGTCGGTGTTACTTTTGTTTGTATTTGTATGACTTGTATTCGTAATTGTTCTAGCGAACCTACGGGCGAATCTATAGATTCGCCCGCAGTTCATGTTGTCTTTTGTATTAAGGTGTCGACTGGGCGAACCTATGTGCCCAGCGAACCTGTGTTGGTTCGCTAGATAGATTCGCTAGAGCGAATCTATCAGCGAACCTAACACTGCTATATATTGTAACCTTATCTTCTCATGAATACAACTTTTGCACATCTTTTACCAAACCTATTATTCACTGATTGTGTTGTGTAATCGTTCTATCTGAGGTGCTAGGAGCATATTCTACTTATCTTTGTAGCTTATATACCTCATTTGTGTGTGTAATCTTGTTATTGGGTTGTTTGGATATTATACACTTTGTTCTTCAAGCCTTGGATATTTTTGTGTTAAACAAGTCAACATAGCACTGAAATAACGATCATTATGGACCAACAATATGGTATCAGAGCCTTAGTGCTCTTGATTGTTTGATTCTAGTGATTTTTGTGTTGATTTTGGAGTTTTTGGGTCGAAACACTATTTGATTCTGTTCTAAGCTTGTTTTAGTGTTTTGGAGTTGTATTTTGCTCAAGTATTGTGTTATTTGGTCATAGGAAGCTTTTAAAACAAACGTGTATGCAAATGGTCAAGTTTTGAAGGTGTTCGGGTTGTTTTCGTACTGTTACAGGCTGGTTTGTTATCCAGCGAAACTATCTGTTCTTCCAGCGAATCTAAGTGTTCTTCCAGCGAATCTATTTCAAATTCTTGGACTGTTGGTTTGTGTCTGGGCTAGCGAATCTGACATATCATCGAACAAAAGTTCACTTGTTTGGCTGACTGTGCAAGCGAAACTGCTGCCAAAATCAGGCCAGCGAATCTGTGCTTGCTTGTCAGCGAAACTGTTTGCTCGTCTAGCGAATCTGATCCCAGCGAATCTGCCAGCAAATCTGCTGTGTTCTTTGAGCGAATCTAGCCAGCGAATCTACCTGTCTTCAGCGAATCTATAATCTGTTCAAAGTTATGACTTCATCAACACTGAATATGAATGATCTGGATAGCGTTCAACCTAACAGGCCACCGAGGCTTGTTAGTGGTGAAAACTTTGAAGATTGGAAAAGATATTTGAAAGCATTTTTCTACTACACGGACTACAACCAATGGGAATCTATAGTTAATGGTCCGCACGTGCCAACAACAGTTGAAGGAACCGTCACCTCAGTAAACACAGATTCAAGTACTTTTACCGAAACAGATATCAAGTTACTTGACCGTGACAAGAAGGCACTAGGGGCATTGATACTCTGCTTGCATCAGGACATCTTCAACAGGTTTGCTGAACACACAACTGCAAAGAGCTTGTATGATGCATTGTGTGAGTTTTATGATGGCAATGAGGATCTGAAACTGGATAGAAAAGCACAAGCTGAAAAAGAATTCAACTCTTTCGTGGGGTACTCACAAGAAAACTTGACTGATATTACAAATCGATTTCTATCTGTGTCAAGTAATCTGAAGAAGTACGATGACAAGCTAGGCAATCATGAACAAGTTGCAAAACTGTTAGATTCTCTTCCTCCTCAATGGAGTCTTCAAATCAAGCTGTTGAAACAAGAAAGAAACTTTCCTGACTACAAACTGATGGACGTTATCAACAAGCTGAAGTCTTTCGACCTTGATGTGAAGAGAAGAGAATATAATCAGTCAATGATGGTTCCAAACATTCCCTCTCAAAATGCTACACTCATCTCATCCGCTGCAAACTCATATATATACAGTGCTGCATCTAGAGGATCATCAAGTCATGTGTCTACTAAATCTGGTGGTGCACCTTCAAATGTTGGATCAAGCTCAAATGGTGGTGCACCTGTCACCACTCAGATTCCATCTGACACCATGGCTTTATTTGGAATGTTTGTGCACAGTTATGAAGCCCTTGTTGCAGGTGAGTTAAAAGGGAAGGGTATGACTGTAGAAGATATGTATCAGGTGGATCCTGATGATCTGGAAGAGACAGACATCCAATGGCAGATGGCTATGCTCACTCTTCGTGCCAGACGATTCATGGAAAGAACCGGTAGAAGAAACTTTGGAAATCAGGGACAGAATGGTAAGCTGGGGTATGACAAGGGAAAGTTACGATGCTATAACTGCAAACAATTGGGCCACTTCAAAAGGGAATGCCCATTGCCAATTGTTACTGAGCCAGTTAACTCTGCAAATCCAAGATCTGCTCCAAATCAAGAAAGGGTTGAGGAAGCAAAGTCAAAGAATGAAACTGCACTGCTCACCAACTTCGATTGGAGTGCAGAAATTGAAGAAACCAAGGAGGAGATTAACCATGCCCTTGTTGCTGAGATTGCTGAGTTTGATGACAACGATATAAATCTCTTTGATCCGTTCAAAGAATTTTATGGAAAGGATGAGGAAGAGAAAGTGGAAAATGTTGATAAAGTTCAATCAGATGTTATTGCTCAAGGGCATCTGAATCATTCAGGGTTGGTTTGTGAAGCTGCTGTTAATGAAGTGAAGCATGAGGAGGAGTCAAAGCTTAGCATGGAAGAAATGATTGAGAAGGCAAGGCTAGATGCAGTTGATGAATTCAAAAGAAGCACTCCCTACTGCCAATGTGATCGTGCTCTGGCTGCCGAAAAATTGGTAATTGGTCTTCCTTACAATGTTATTGAAGATATGTGTTCATCTGCTTGCAAAATTCGTTTAATTGGCATATACAAAGTTAATAAATTGTTAATGTCAAACGAAAACGAATTAAAAAGAACCATCAAAGAGCTTAAATTAAGTGAATCAAAATATTTTATTAAGTTAAGAGAAGCTTTAAAGGAAAATGAACACTTAAAAAGAACTCTTTTAGAAAAGAACTGTGAAATTAACTACTTGACTGAGCAAGTTACACTTGCTGAATTTGAAGCAAGAAAACTCAAAAACAAATTGCAGCAGTGGACTATATCTGGTATGAAAAGGGATGAACTGTGCAAGAAACAAAGGGGGGCCAGAGTTAAGACGGGTTTGGGTCTTAGTAACAATGAAACATATGCATATCCTCCACCGAGTACTTTCTGTTACTCTCCTACACCTATTCCTCATCCCTCAAATGAGTTAATTCAAGAGATTATACAGAATGATACTGACAGTTCCATTGCAGGTTTAAGTGAAGTAAATCTTAAGGAAGTTAGAGAGGATTACGCATATGGTGGAAGTGTGGGGCTCGGTTGTTCTGGCAGTAGTGATTGCAGTAGTTCTGATTCCAAGAAGTCTTTTGAAGACATTAGTTTAATTAATTCTGTTTGTAGTAATGTGTCATGTTCAGACAATTCCATGTTTAATAGTAATCTAGGGTGCTCTACTTCAAACCCTAATGTGTCGAATGATGATTTGATTGAAAATGTGTGTGTGAATGACAAAGACAAACTTTCAGGTCATGTCTCTGAAAGTCAAACCAAAACAAATTGTTTTCAAAAGTTCTTCACTCATCAAATTCCATCTTTCACACCAGTGAGAATTTCAAAACCAAAAGACAAGGAATCAACTTTTTCATACATTCTTAAACCTAAACCTGAATCTGATAAAGTTAAAGTCACAACTGTTAAGTCAAAAGAACTCTATGACTCTTACAGTGACTGCAACTCTCAACTGTCTGAATGTGATGAGGAAATTGAAATGGATAAAATTCCTGTTAACAGAGTTTGCAAAACTGGTTTGAAGTCTCATTGTTTTAAATGTGGAATTACTGGTCATACTGTCAAGCAATGCCCTAAGTTAATCCAAAATAGCTCAAAGCAAAAATCTTTCGGAAAAAAATTAAACACATTTGTAAATAATTTCTTTTGCAATTCTTCATCTGCTGCACCACCCAAGTACACAAAGGCTTGGGTGCCTATTTCAAAGGTCTAACTTTTCATTTTTTTTAATAAATGTCAGGAACATTCAAATGCCGTTGTAAATAGTCATTGGCATATTGACAGCGGATGTTCCAGACATATGACAGGGTTGAAGGACCTCCTGACTAACTATAGGATCATAAATGGCGGTTATGTTGCTTTTGCGGGAGACAAGAAAGGCGGCAAGATGATTGGTCAAGGAGAAGTCTCAAATGGCTCACTTACTTTGGAAGACGTCAACTACGTTCCTGAACTGGCATTCAACCTTCTCAGTGTATCACAAATCTGTGATAAGAATATTCCAGTGATGTTTCTTCCAAATGAATGCTTATTCTTGAAGCCAGAGTTTACTATTCCTGAAGATATGGTGATCATGCGAGCTCCGAGACGGAATGATACCTATATGCTGAATATGGGATCACAGGAATCAAATTCCACCGTGACCTGTCTCCTGTCTAAAGCTTCATCTTTTGAATCATTTCTGTGGCATAAATGTTTAGGGCACATTAATTTTAAAATTCTGAATAAATTGGTTAAGAACAATTTGGTTAGGGGTTTACCACTCAAAGACTTTTCAGTGGTTGAGAAATGTATGGCTTGTGCTAAAGGAAAACAGCACAAAAAGCCACATAAACTTAAAATTACAAATTCCATCTCAGAACCCCTCGAATTGTTACATACTGATTTATTTGGTCCAATAAGTGTCAAATCTATTGCTAAAAAGTCTTATTGCTTGGTTGTCACAGATGATTACTCTAGGTACACCTGGGTGAGATTCATGGCAAACAAGAGTGAGACTGCTGAAGAGTTGATGAAGCTAATACCTCTAATCGAGGTTCTTGGAAAGAAGAAGGTTCAAGCCATCAGAAGCGATAACGGAACTGAATTCAGAAACCACATCTTCAACTCCTTCTGTGAACAACGGGGTATTCTCAGACAGTTCAGCGCCGCCCGAACACCACAACAAAATGGTGTTGCTGAAAGGAAGAATCGAACCCTTGTGGAGGCCGCTAGGACTATGCTGATTGAGTCAAAGCTTCCAATTATTTTCTGGGCTGAGGCAGTTAATTGTGCAGCTTATGTTCTTAACAGGGTACTGATTGTCAAGGAAAAGATGAAGACTTCATACCAACTGTTTCAAGGGATTAAGCCGCTGATTGATTTTCTACGCCCCTTTGGATGTTCTTGCACTCTTTTGAATACTCAAGATCAGAAGACGAAGTTTGGGGCTGTCTCTGATGAATGCTTCTTTGTGGGATACTCTAACACACAAAAGGCGTATCGCGTTTACAACAAGCGAACGCGGATTGTGCAAGAGTCCTACTATGTTGATTGGCAAGAGTCAAACACTACCAGTATTGGTAGCGAACCGACATGGTTTTATGATTCCACCACCATTTTCAAATCATTTAATCTTCCTGACTCTGACGATGATGATATCATTCCACACACATCAGTTTCTATTTTCAATCATCCATCTACACCATCACAACCACAACCTTCAACATCAGCCACACAACTACCTCCCACTCCATTTGACATTCCATCACCTCCACCACCTCAAACTGTTCAAACTTCTCCATCAGATATTCCATCCACATCTACTACCTTTCAATCCCCTGCCACTAATACAATTCCTACACCCCCACAACCATCTAATCAACCACCCTCAACCGAACCAAATCATTTACTCCTCAACACTGACTTCAAAACCTTGAAAAACCATCCTCACGATTATATCATTGGATCTATTACTGATGGTGTGCGAACTCGGAGTCAGAGTGGTTTGATTAATGAATGTCTTTATGCTGCCTTTCTGTCTCAAGTTGTTCCAAAGAATTATAAACAAGCACTTGAAGATCCAAGTTGGGTGGATGCCATGCAAATGGAGCTGCAGCAATTTAGGAAGCTTAAAGTTTGGGAATTGGTTGATCTTCCTCCTAATAAGTGTCCAATCGGCACAAAATGGGTTTTCCAAAACAAGCCAGATGATCGTGGTGTTGTAATCAGAAACAAGGCGAGACTGGTTGTTCAAGGATTTGCTCAAGAGGAGGGAATTGATTACACCGAAGTTTTTGCTCCAGTCGCTCGCCTGGAAGTCATCAGAATCTTTCTTGCTCATGCCGCGAACAAAAACTTTAAGGTTTATTAGATGGATGTGAAATGTGCATTTCTATATGGAGATATCGATGAGGAGATCTATGTCTGTCAACCACCAGGTTTCGAGGATCCCGATTTCCCGTCAAAGGTTTACAAGCTTGATAAATCCTTGTATGGGTTGCATCAAGCTCCACGGATCTGGTATGAAACTCTGACACAGTATCTTCTCAGCAAAGGTTTCTCTCGTGGGACTATAGATATGACACTGTTCAAGAAGGAGGTGAATGGCGAGCTGCTGATCGTTCAAGTGTATGTTGATGATATCATTTTTGGTTCGACTAATGAAGGGTTGTGTAGAGAATTTGAGAAGGTGATGATGGATCGTTTTGAGATGACCATAATGGGGGAGATGTGTTTCTTCTTGGGGCTACAAGTGGAACAAAAGCCTGATGGAATTCTGATCCACCAAGAGAAATATATCAAAGAAATCCTCACGAAGTTTGGCATGGATGATTCTTCTCCTGAATTGATTCCTTTTACAGCTCAAACATGCCTTACTTCCGATGATAATGGGAATCCTGTGGATGCTCATCGGTACCGCTCGATGATCGGATCTCTCATGTATCTGACTGCAAGCCGACCAGACATCACATTTGCCGTGTGTTACTGTGCTCGTTTCCAAGCCAATCCAAAAGAATCACATGAAAAAGCTGTTAAACGAATTTTCCGTTACCTTAAGGGTTCCTCTCGTTTGGGACTTTGGTACCCAAAAGGTGGGAACTTTGATTTACATGCCTTTTCTGATAGTGATCATGCTGGTTGCAGGATTAACAGAAAATCAGTCACTGGCGGATGTCAATATCTTGGAGAATGTCTTGTTTCCTGGCAAAGCAAGAAGCAAACAACCGTCTCTCTGTCCACAGGAGAAGCAGAATACATTGCTGCTTCAAGTTGCTGTTGCCAAGTGCTGTGGATTCAACATCAGATGATGGATTATGGCATCAACTTTCTTCATACACCACTCTTTTGTGATAATGAAGCTGCTGTTGGAATTGCCAAGAATCCTATTCATCACACTCGCACCAAGCACATTGAAACAAGAATTCATGCAATTAGGGATGCACAGGAAAAGGGGTTTATTGATATTATTCCTATCGAAACTCGAAAGCAAAAAGCTGATATTTTCACAAAAACTTTTGACAAACCACGTTTTTATGAACTGATCTCCATGCTAGGACTTATATCTTTTTGAAAACCTTTTTCTGTGATAATCCATTTGTAAATATGTAAATGATCTTTTCTTCTTCTTCTTTGGAAAATCCGTGGGTCACTCGCTTCATCGCTCCGTTACTTTATTTTATCTTTATTTTCTTTTATCTCTTTCTATCTTTCTTTTATTCTGTATATATATATATTAAGAAAATCTGAAAAACAAAAATTTCTTATTAGATAGCTATAATATAGAAATTTTGGGGGAGATATAAAAGATTAACTATTTATAGTTTTTCAAATTTTGCTATTTCAGGATCTCCATTTTGATTGATGTTGAAGAGTTGTTGAAGGAGGTCAGAAGCATTGCGTTTGGGATATGTCAGATAGGCTCAGCCCGAAAACGAAGTAAACAGTGATTGTGCAGCCAAACATAATGCTCAAGATCTCGACAACAAGGATTATCTCCTTGACATGATTGGATTGCACAAAGATAATGGTTCTGTCAAAAATGGGTTGAGAGCGTCAAATCTTTGTCTTGATTTCCCTAAACATCCCAAATCACCCTCGCCCTATCCCCGAATCGAGTTTCTAGTATGCAAAACAAATAAAATAAAAAGCTGCTAGTGATGCTCTTCGGAAAAGCCTCTGAGTGAGTTACTCGTTAACTCCTCAGAACGTTTTGAGTCAAGTGCTTAACTCCTCTGCTATACGGAAGTATTGACCTGGAGTTGGTGGATCTTCTCTGCTATACGGAAGTATTGACCTGAAGATTCACCGAGCATGCTCAAATGATTATCTCCTCTGTTATACGTCAGTATAGACCTGGAGCTCTAGACTATTTGAGTTTCCCAAATAATAAGTCGCATTGTGTTCAAAAGAATCAATTGCTGACAAGCTCCACTCACAAAGAAAAGATGCAGAAATTGCACAAGTGTCAAAAGAAGCTAATGCATCGGTCAACATTCAAAAGTTGATCAATGAAATTCAAGCAAAGTCAATCGTATTGCTCAGATATACCCTGATGACAGAACTTGTTCTTTTTACCTAGATGTCTGTGGGGACCGAGTTGTCTGAGCTTCTTCAATCAAACCATAAACATGATAAAAGAAGCTGCTGATCTCTTGTTGAAAGGACTAAGGCATGGGTTTAAATGGACAAACATATCTGCACTCCCGCCAATCGATGATTCTCCGGATTCTGCTCAAAACATCATGAAAAATATATATCCTTACTAGCGTTTAAAACCTTTTTTTTTGTTATTCTATTTTATTTTATTTTATTTTTTATTATTTTATTTTATTTTATTTTATTTTATCTTTAACTTCTAGGATAATATGTTTATATGTTTATTTTTGGAGCGATGAAATCGTGGGACGGTTTCGTGGTTTTACAAAGTTTTCTAAAAATTAAGACAATCCAAAAATATTTTTAATTTGTGTGCGAGCGAACCTGCCAGCGAACCTACAGGTTCGCCAAAATCTCAGGTTCGCCCGCAACCCCTTTTTGCGCCGCGCCGAAAGCAGTCTTGTCTTTTGGTCTTCCGGCGAATCTAAAGTTCGCTGGACTGTCTGCCAGCGAACCTATGTTTGTATATATATACAGTGACAGCGAAATATCTCACATATTCGCTGTCAACTGTACTGTAGCACGCATTTTCAAAACTCACCACCAACGTTCGATTCTCACTATTTCACGGCTTTTTCACACATTAAACATCATTTTAGTGTCTGGTATGTGATCGATTTCATCTTAATCTCTATTTTAAACTCTTAATCGCACTCTAAACCTGTTCAATCTGTTAAATCTGTGATTGTGCGTAAATCAAAGACTGTTTTGGTGTGTTTTGTTTTGCCTCCACTTCATAATAGCCTCGTTTAATGGTTATGTTACTTGTCGGTTGCTTTGAATGGTTGATAATGATGGACTGTATGTGATTTTGGCCGTTTTTCAAAAACTAGGGTTTCCAGCGAACCTATGTGTTCGTCTGGCGAATCTGAACGAAAGTTCAAAACTTCGAGCGAACCTATGTCGTTATGCTGCCCGCGCAACAACATAGATTTGCCCGACGGTTTCTAGCGAACCTATACATTCGCTCGACCAAGATGACTGATTTTTCATGTCAGCGAATCTATAGGTTCTGGTGCCAAAATCTCAGGTTCGCTCTTTCAGCGAACCTAATTTCCAGCGAATCTATTAACTTTTTTTTAAATCTTCGTTTCTGATCAATCTCCGTTTATTTTTCAGGCACAATGTCGACTTTATTCTTTGAAAGAAAGCACAACATGTGTGCTTTACTCGACGAGAATCATGAAAAGGCCAGCAGCTATAGAGATTCTATCAAATGGCTGAAGTCGTCTCATATACATTACGCCATTTCTCACTCTCCAACCATATACGAGCTGCACGTTAGGGATTTCTGGCGAACTGCGGTGATGAATGTGTCTACACAGCCATCTCGTATATGTGCCAAGGTTAGCGGTTTCGACCTGGAGTTTACTGAGGCTGATCTGGCCAGGATTCTGAAACTTGAGGATGATGTCGGGGAAGAGGTTAGTATGACAGCTGAGGAAGTTTATGGGGCTTTTAGGACTGCTGGGTATGAGGGTCCAATGCCCGGCGAGAAGAAAATGGAATTTGTGAAGTCCTATTTGATCCAGGAGTGGAGGTACATCGCTCACGTGTTTATTATGTGCCTGGATCATAGGAAAGGGGGTACGGACGGGATGAACTTAGACTGGGCGCGCGCTATGATGCTGTTTTGCCGGGGGCAAAAAGCCAATCTCGCGAAGCTGATCTTCAACTATCTTCTTGAGAACATCCATGCCACCAAAGGGGCGAAGTGGTTGATGTACCCCAGATTCATTCAGATGATTCTGAATGACAAACTGCCAAATCTGCCGGTGGTGGGTGCAGAACTAAAAATCTGGGAAATGCATTCAAGAATCTTCAAGGACTGTAAAGCGGTGCGATCGGATTGTGTGGGAAGGACTGCATATCTGTGGGAGAACATGTACACTGCAGAAAGATGGGTATATATACAGAGGTCGATGGAGACGGAGAGGAAACGGGGTGGCGAGAATATTGAGGTAGTTGAGAAGAAAATAAAGAAGAGAAAGGCGACGCAAAGGAGAAAGATTATTCGTTCGAGCGAGAGGTGGATGAAATTCAGGCAGAGATAGATGCTGGTAGGGAACAGAGAACGAAGAGAAAGTCTGATCCTCAAACTGAAACATCAAAGAAGGCGAGGCACGATATCGGGGGTAAATCTGCTGAGTCTGGTAATGAATTGAAGGGTCAGATTGAGAGTTTGAGGACAGAATTGGTTGAGTTGAAGGGGAAATATGATCAGTTGGAGACACAGGATGCTGAGAAGTCAACTGTTATATACGAGATGGGTCGAATGATGAAGGACCAGCAGTGTCTGATTGTGAGGATCTTCAAGGAGTTAAACAGTCTGAAGGAAAATGTAGGGACTGAACCCGCAATGACTGAAGCAGAACTGAACTCCTTAACGGATATTGCAAAGTATCCGTTAATGGATGTTGATTTTGGAGACAAAGGTAAAGGAAAAGCTGCCGAGGAGACATTCGATTAAGAGATGGGTATTGATCTAGATGCTTTTGAAGGAGATGAAGTGGTCGGTGGATCTGGTATGGATTACACTCTGATTGATGAACCGGAGATTGATATCAATGCTGATAGTGAGGAGGATCTAGAGGATGAGCCGGAAACGTATAAGGTAGAAGAAAAGGGGGTCAGCTATCAGTTTGAGCATGCAGAGTTAGACAAGTCAGAGTGGTTTAGGAAGGAAGTAGAAGCTGTCCCTGAGGTGCCGATATTTCAACACATGGATGAACCCAACACCAAACAACTGGATAGGCAGGTTATAGCATGGAAATATAACAGTATGGTGGATGCTTATATGGTTAAACGAAGGGGTGGGGACATCTGTTACATCAAGAATAGAAAGCACTTCGCCACTTTACCTCGGTGGGATTTGCGTAGACTGGCCGAACTTCCGTTATTGGGAAAGGAAGATAGTGGCAGGGCTTGTGCATTCGAAGCTACAATCCAGGAGGCTGCAAAGACTGACTTTGTTGATTTTGGATACCAAAAACCGAGGAGGATGAGACAGAAACGGGATAGGCATTGGGTTTCGTGGAAAGGTAAAGTAGTTCTGAAGATCGAAGCGCCAAAAATCATGACAAGGGTCAGGGTCCCGGACACACAGCCACCCAGATTACAGGATTTGCACAAATGGTTCTACGACAATGGTACGGGTGAGGCTGTTATCAGATTACAAGGAGAAGATCGTCCTGAAATCAGACTATTTGACCCAATGGAGATCTTTTCCTTCTGTGATGAGGATCTGAAAGTGTTGTGCGAGAACAGAATAAAGCACGGGGCTGGAGATGACACTGCTACTGAAGCGAACCTGTTTGTGAAGGTCGCAAACAAAGCCCGGGGGATTCGTGCTGAACTAAAGGCAGTGAATGAGAGATTGAGGAGGTCGGATGATCAGCGTATGGACATGGACGACCTATCTAGACAGCTGGATCAATCAATTGAGCAAAGGTTTGAGAAACCGGTGCAGGTTATAGACTTGGAGGTTATTGGCGAGGAGCATACTGTAGAGACTCAGGCGGAAACTACTGTTCAACATATGCCTGATGCTGAGGTCGCAGATGCAGAGTTTGTGGATTCTATGCTAGTGTTCAGTGAAGATGAGGCCGGATCTGAAGACATTACAAACCCAATGGCCGGAATTAAAGGAAGGGCAGGAGCGTTTATCGAACATCTTTGAAGCCATTAAGACGGAGCTAAATTAGAAGACTTCCCCAGGTGAGGTCCAACCTAGGGGGAGTATTGATAGTCACTATGTATAGGTTGGACTCACCGGCTTGTCGGTGTTACTTTTGTTTGTATTTGTATGACTTGTATTCGTAATTGTTCTAGCGAACCTACGGGCGAATCTATAGATTCGCCCGCAGTTCATGTTGTCTTTTGTATTAAGGTGTCGACTGGGCGAACCTATGTGCCCAGCGAACCTGTGTTGGTTCGCTAGATAGATTCGCTAGAGCGAATCTATCAGCGAACCTAACACTGCTATATATTGTAACCTTATCTTCTCATGAATACAACTTTTGCACATCTTTTACCAAACCTATTATTCACTGATTGTGTTGTGTAATCGTTCTATCTGAGGTGCTAGGAGCATATTCTACTTATCTTTGTAGCTTATATACCTCATTTGTGTGTGTAATCTTGTTATTGGGTTGTTTGGATATTATACACTTTGTTCTTCAAGCCTTGGATATTTTTGTGTTAAACAAGTCAACATAGCACTGAAATAACGATCATTATGGACCAACAGTTTTCCCTCCGCTTTGTCATAAGGCACAACAGCAGTAGCATCATCAGGAATAGGGACTGATTCAACAATCGGTTCTGTCACAGTTTTAGATCGTCGTGATCTGGTGTAATAAACTGTAACGTCCCTAGGAGTTTCAGATACTCCAACTTTTTCATCAGCAATAAACTCTTTATCAGACTCAGATTTTTTAATTTCTTCCTCTTTCAACCAATTTTCCAAGACCTCTTTTTCAGCTCGTAAAGTGTTACATTCAGCTTGTAACTCTTCATAATCTGCCTTGAGTTTTTCGTACTCTTCATCCAATTCTTTAAATACTTGAGTGTTTTTCTGATGAGTAATCCAAAAATCAGCAAGTCTCTTCTTCTTTCTTTCATTTGAAGCCTTAAGCTGAGCTTTCTCATCCAACAATTTGGCTATCATCCTCTTTAAATGAAAGATTTCACCTTCTTCTTCATTTAAATCCACATCTACATCAACCTTAGGTGAAGACACCTTTGATTTTTCAGCATGTTCAGTTGCAGGAATAGATGATGTGGCTATATCAACAGGATCCGGAATAATCTCAACAGCTTCAGTTTCATCAAATGTCTGTGCCACAGTCTCTACTTCAGCAACCGCTTCTTGTGCAATCTGAAGCACATTAATCGGTTCATGCTCTTCAGACACAATAACATCCTCTATAGTAATCAGTTCCACTTCAGGAACATCTATCTCTATCTCTTCTTCTTCTACTTGATCAGAAATTGTATCATCTTCAATGTTCTCAACAACATTATCATCATCATTGTTGTCATCCTCCTGATCATCATCATTCTCAGAAACTTCTTCTTCTTCTGTTTCAGAGCTACTAACCTCTTCACTTTCATATTCATTCACATCACTTTCACTTGATTCAGACTTGAGTGCATCAGGTAAATCATCTATAAGATCTTCTGGATTCACAACTTCACCTTGAGAAATATGATGATATATCCCTCCAGTATCTTCTTCATTGTTTGCTATATCTCGCATATAAGCAAACATTTGCACTTCGGCAACATTTCCAATGCTCATCTTTCGATAAGATAAGGCATTCATGTCTTCAGTCATTAGCAAGTCACTATTCACACCCTCTTCACGAATAACCGGATGTGCAATGTTGATCAAAAGTTGTAGAAATCTTGGATACATCAAGAATTTAAATCTTTTCCCTTTCACCAAATTGAAAATGAATCCCTTCATAATCCATCTAGACATGTTAAAAGGTCTGTTCATAGCTATTGCAACAATTGGGGATACAATATCTGATGGAAAATTATCAAATCCAGCACTTCTTCTTGACATACATTGCTTTCCCAATCTGGCTCTCACAAACTGCTGTTTAGGAAATACAGGAGGATGTCCCATATTTTATAAAACATGCCTGGCATTCAGCAGTTGTGTATTCATCAAGAGCACCAACTTCTTCTTCATCTATCCCTAGTGCAGTCTTGATGGACTCTTCAGACACAGTTATCTGTAACTGTCTAGTAATATTACCTCTCACAACCGATATACCAGCCTCATTTGTGATAACCTCTACTGTTCTCCAAAAACTCTTAATCAATCTAGCATATACAATGGGTTTGGCACACATTGCATATACATACTTAGTCCTTCTCAGAAATCTGATCATGTCTTTATACCCTTCTGCTTCAAGTATTGAATAATCCAATACAGCCACAAGATTATGCTTAGGCTCAAACTTTAGATCATTCATCCGGCTATATAGAAACTTCATTCTACTATCACCCGGCTGCATAGTGTCAAACATTTCATTACCCGGCTGCATAGTGACATAGAAATTTTGATAGGTTCAATTGGATCAATATCGCTCACAAGATCAGAATGATTCGCACACAAACACAGTTCAATCAGCAACACAATTCATTACTAAATAATTCTCTTTGTATTGATGATCAAAGCAAATATTGTAGTACAAAATGCAGGAGAATGTAATCACACACACTTAGTTCTCTCTAACGTGAATATGTGATATGGACTCTCTCACTAACATTCTCTTACTACATGCTTTATGCAACAATACATTAGGGAAAATAACAAAATTAACCCTAAACTATACAAAATGTATAAAACAAAGTACAAAGTAAATCTTAAACTGGAAATAGCCCTAACAGTACTCCCCCTAAGATTTATCTTTGGACTTCAAAAATCTTCAAAACAGTTTTCATCTTCAGCTTTTTCAACAACTCTTTTCCTTTGTATTCTTCTTGTTCTTTTAATGCTTCCTCGATGCATGACCTGAACTTTTCAGCGATCTTTGCTTGTCTTGGCTTTGACTCGTTTGTAAGGATGGCACAGTCATTCATGCATCTCAGAGAATCAAGAGTCAAACCTGCAAAATCAATATTAGCATAAAATTCATATGGCAATTCTCGCCCTTTGACTTGCACTTCTAGTGTACCCTTCGCAGTCACACGCATAAACTCTATATCCGGAATATCAACCATCACAAGCTTAGCATTGAGTAATGCCTTCCTTAGACGAATATTCTCTGACGCAGCTGCAATCACCTCAATCATCACCATAAACAAATTTCGATCCGCTTCAGCAATTTTATCTTTGCACTTCTCCATTCTGTAAGTTCGCAAATGATCGATGTAGGAGGGATGTAACAATTTCAGCTCAAACGTACTGAATAATGTAATCATATCCTTATCCCAGTCATCCAAATTCCGTATCAATTTCAGCTCAAAAGTTTCATGATTGTAGAAAAACATCAGAATTGGCTTTGTCGCTTGTGTACCATCGATCACTTTCAATCCTGGATCAGTCACTTTATCAAAGTATTCATCAGAAAACTCTTCTAAATACATGTCACGCAACACCAACTTCTTTTGTTTCCTCTTTTTCTTTGATTGAACATAAGCACTATCTTCTTGTTCTCCTCTAAACTCCAAATGTTTTGGTAAACGGCTTATCCTAGCATCTAACAGCATCGCACACTTATCACCACGCTCAGCATGCGTGTGATTAATCAAAATAGTAGAGTAATAATGGTAAACATCGCATAAACCATTAATTCTCTTTATCAAAAATGCATCGAATACTTCGTCATATTTCCATGCAATGATTTTCACCTTCTTGGACTTTTCCGGTACGATCATAGAATCAAGCAGTTCAGCAACGGACTGTCCTTTGCTCAGCAGTGACCTCACAACATCACCTGCTGTGGCAGATTTATGCCATGATTCTCGTACGTCCATAGGAATATTGTATGACTTAGCTTCACTTGGAAACATATCAATCAACTCTTTCCTCTTTTTGTGCGCATCTTCTGGTAAAGCCATCACCGGTATCTCCTTGGGTCCGAGTACTTTATATCTCTTTGTCAGCTCATAATATTGTGGGTTGTTGTAATCCAGATAAAACATACGATTGTACATTTTCTCCGTCTTCATGAAACTTTCCACAATCTTCTTTAGTGATTCATGCTTCAGTCTTTTCAGCGTTTTGTATGGATAATGTCTCGAACTTAACCATTCACACATGTTTCTCGATGACATTTTTTCTGGATCTTGATGATAAAGCTCTGTTGGAGGTAAATCATCAATATTCAGACTTTCTTGGAGTGGTGTCCTTTCACCCATCTCCACAACAAATTCCTTCTCATCGGCCGTTGCCTTCTCTTGAGCAGTCAAACATTTCTCATACTCTTCATTGATTTGACTCACTGTCAGCCCATTCAGATATACTGGATTATACTTCATTCTTTCAAGATAAGCAAAACGTTCAGGTAAATCAGCTGGTATCTCATGATCAGGATTAGGTTCAGGCTCTACTTCAGGTTCAGACTCTGTGAAATCTATATCATCCAGATCATCAAGTGCCTCAATCATTGGTGCAGTTTCAGTTTGAACCGGCTCAAACTGAAATGCTTCTTCAGTCACAGTTTCTGGCGCATTCTTAGCCACATCAACTACTTCAGGCACTTCAGTTACCACTAAAGATTCAGATTGAATCGGCTCAATCTGAACTGTTTTATCAGTTTCAGCTTCTTTCACAGTTTCATCCACCTTCACCATTTCAGCCAACTCAGTTTCAGTTACAGATTCAGATTGAATCGGCTCAATCTGAACTGTTTCTTCCATCCTTGCCTTTTTAGTACAACCTTCATCACCAGTAATCTCAGGCACAACATCTAACTTCCTTTTTCCCTCAGCTTTGTCAGGATTGACAGAATCAGCAGCTTCATCGGGAATAGTAATTGGTGACTCAATCCTTATGCCCAAATTCTTCGTACCACGTGCTCTAGTATAATAAACTTTGACTTCTTGAGAAGGCTCAGCAACTTCCATTACATCATCAGAAAATTCTTTATCCGAAGTTGAACTAGACTTCTTTGGCTTGGCTTCTTCCAACCATTTTTCTAACATCTCCTTCTCATAATTAAGAGTATTGCATTCCGCATATAACTCTTTATAATCCTCTTTCAACTTTTCATGATCATCCTTCAATTTCTCATGATCAGCATCCAGTTTCTTGAAAGTTTTCAGATTCTGTTCATGAATAGCCCAAAACTCCTCCAATCTCTTTTTCTTCCTCTCATTGGAAGCTTTCAATAACTCATTTGCTTCCAATAACTGGGCTACCATTTTTTCTAACTCAGCAATTTTTTCTTTATCTTCATTCACATCTGAACCAACTTTTGGTGAAGACTCCAAAGGTTGTTCGATTTGCATGGTTGCTGGAGATGATGTGGTGGGGATATCAACTGAAACAGACATAGTAACGCCAGCATCAGTATCATCAACTACCTGTGCAGTAGTCTCTACTTCGGCCATTACTTCCTGTGCAATCTGAACAATGCCCACAATCTGTTCAGGCACATCTACTCATTCTAACACACTTGGCTCCTCAGTCAACATAGGCTCAATTACAGTTTTAGATCTTCGATATCTAGTATATTGAACTGTAATATCCCTAGGAGCTTCAACAACAACTTCTTCTGCAACATCAACAGCCTCAACAGGTTCTTCAATCACCAGTGGTTCTGTCTCAAACATCTGCCTCCTCAGAAACTGATTCAGCATCACCATCATTTCCATCATTCTCACTATCATCACTATCATCTTCTTCTTCTTCTTCGTTCTCATTTCCATCACTTTCTTCAACTTCTGGATGACGAGCAGCATACTCATCATCATCCAATAAGTTATCAGGCACCTCATCAACTAGGTCCTGTGGATTCACAATCTCTCCATGAGATATGTGATGATACACAACTTCTAATTCCTCAACATTGTTGGCTATATCTCTCATACAGTCAAACAATTCGACACTTTGTACATTTCCTATACTCATCTTCCTGTATGATAAGTCATTCATGTCCTCAGTATATAAAATCCCTCCGGCAAAACCTTCTTCTCTGATGATTGGATAAGCAATGTTAATCATCAGTTGCAAGAATCTCGGATACATGAGAAACTTGAATCTTTTGCCCTTAACTAAGTTGAACACAAATCCCTTCATTATCCATTTCGACATATTGAACGGCTTGTTCTCAGCAATAGCTACAATTCGGGATGCAATGTCAGAAGGAAAATTGTCAAAACCAGCACTCCTTCTGGACATGCACTGCTGAATCACATAACAGAGCAGTTTCCATTTCTTCCCTAATCTAGCTCTGACAAACTGTGACTTTGGAAATACGGGAGGATGACCCATATTCACAAAACACGCCTGACACTCAGCAGTAGTCAGTTCATCATTTGCTCCTATCTCATCATCATCAATCCTCAATGCTGTTCTGATAGACTCTTCAGAAACAGTCAACTCTAAATCTCTTGTAATATTCCCCTCTAACCACAGAAACTCCATCTTCACCAGTTACAACCTCAGCCGTCCTCCAAAAAACTCTTGATCAGTCTTGCATATATGACAGGCTTTGCACACATATCATAAACATACTTTGTTCTCTTGATAAATCTCATCATATCTCTATACCCCTCAGTTTCAGGTATAGATTCATCCAAACAAGCAACTAAGTTGTGCTTTGGCTCAAACTTCAAATTCTCCATCTGTTTAAGACAAAAACAAAAACAAGACATATGAGTTAGATTCATCATAAATTTCAAATTTACATAAGTGTTTGAACAAAATGTTATAATGTAAAACAATTACATAATCATTTTAACACCTAAGTTGATCTAACAATCTGATTTTCATCATTTGTTTAACAAAAACCTTTGTGAATCAATGATCATACAATACATTACACTTAACAGTTTACACACTTAAGAACATGAATCTGAAATTTGTATGATGAAGTTGTTTAACATGTTTTAGTTCAGTTTCAACAATGATTTGTCACTTTTTAACACACATTTTATCATTTTGAAGTTAACACTTAAGAACATTCAACAGATCATTAATGGCGGTTTTGACAGTTATGAACATTTTTGGTTGATTCTGTTGATTTTAAGGAATTTTGATGCAAATTAATGATTGATTGTTGATAATCGACAGTTTTTACACTTAAAACAACATTCGATTTCAGTTTTAACACACAAAATCAAAGTGTCGATTCAGTGATCAAAGTACTGTTCATCATCATTTTTCGTTTTAACGAGCGATTTGCAGGTTCATCAAGTTCGAATCACTTAAAATGTAACTTATTCAATCGATCAGACTTGTTACAGAACAAACGATTGAATATGATAATCAACGATTTATGTGCAGGGGATTTGCTTGAAAGTGTGAGTGAAAAATGATAAGTGTTTGTGAAGAGGCGGGTTTTTATATGATTGAAAAGTTAGGTCAAACATATGGGACGGGTCAACAATTTGGGATGGGTAAGCATAAAAGCCCAATAAGCCTTGACGGGTCATGCACTGTTGAGCCGCGTCAAACACTGTTGGGACGGGTCATGTACTTTGGGACGGGTCACAACATGGACGGGTCAACATAAAACACTTGGACGGGTCAATCACTGTAGAGACGGGTAAGTCACTATTGAGACGGGTAAGACACTGTAGAGACGGGTAAAGGTTAGGAACAACTACACCTGTTTTGATTTTACTCATCACCCGGCTACATAGTAGTGTTCTTCATCACCCGGCTTGCATAATGACTTATTGTTCATTACCCGGCTACATAGTGATTTACTTTATCACCCGGCTTGCTTTCCTTCATCGCCCGGCAGCACAATGATCTTCTTCATCACCCTGCTTGCTTTGCCCGGCAACATAGTTGTTATACTTTCACCCGGCTACACAATGTTCATCACTTACACGGCAAGATAAGAAACTTCTTTCTTTTACCCGGCTGTACAGTGTCAACACTTCATTACCCGGCTGTATAGTAACACAACTTGTCACCCGGCAGATATCAATGACTTCTTCACCCGGCTGTATAATGACTTGTTCATTACCCGACAGCACAGTAGCCATAATATCTTTGCCCGGCTTCACTTCTTTTCACACAATCACCCGGCTCATATCAGACACAACAACTTTACCCGGCTGAATAGTGTCTTCATTACCCGGCTGAATAGTGTCTTCATTACCCGGCTAAACAATTGTTTCTGATATCTTTGCCCGGCTGCAACACTTTGAGCAATTTTTCTCAATTTTCTCGTCTGTTGACTTTTCAACTGCATTTATTGCACCTGCAAACATTCTCGACATATTAATTAGACAAGACATCCTTATTAGGGTTTGTCACATTAATAATCAACATTTTAGGGCAACAAATTTAATTCAAATAAATTCCCTTTTTCTTTTTCTTTAATTTTCTCACAAAAATGTTTTTGCACAACCAAAATTTCTATATCCCGAAGCAATTTCTGAAAAACACATTACAAGACCTTGGGTTTGTTTTTAACACATCTAATACTTTTGCTTTTCATACCACATAATCTTGTTCATTCAAAACACACTTATTCAAAATATTTTTGGATTTTTGTAAATATTTTTCTTCTTCACTTATTCTCCCCCTAAACTTGAAATTTCTTGAAAATTTTTAAGTTTAAACAGGATGTCGATGTGTCAATAAAGATTCCAAATGCCTGCACACACAAAGCACACACATTAAAATAAAGACATATGCAATGCAATGAATCAATATATCAAAGTGAGATCATACCACACATTATCTGAACATGTTTTGCAAGTTTTGAATAGACATTTGACTTATGTTTGATTGAGTGATGATATGAAAACATACCAATTAGCTCGAGTTGACACACTTACTTTTTCAGTATCATGATGAGATTAAGGTTCGATTAAAATGACTTATGTGACCCACATGTATACATATGTCAACATATTTCCTTATCAACTACTACCTGAATGCATATTGCACAATAACCTGGTCACTTACAATCATAAACAGTGTGGAATCTGGGTTCTATTCGGATTTGGTCCACTTTGAGACTTCTTTTGATTCCATTTTGGAATTTTAATTTCCTATCGTTCCCCTTGGGAATCTTCTGAATTCCTTTTTGGAATTTTTGTTTGGTGATGGTCCACATTTGGGACTCTTTTTGTTCCAACTTTGGGAATCTTTTGCTGCACCTTGAAGCTCAAAAGAGACTTCGTGTGAGACTTCAGGTCTGTGGATACCACAACAAAGAAGCTCACGATGCGGTTCATCACACTGAATAGACTGCATCGTTACCCGATCATGGACAACTATCATCACAAGCAATGCATCAAAAGATATATATCTAGACATGTATAGCAAAGGAACTTAACACAAAGATCATTGAATTTAGATTTGTCAACAATGAACTTACTTTTTCAGTCTAATTGCCTGAGCTGTCTCGCACATCAATTAACATTCATCAGTCTTTATTTAAAAATGATGTAACAAATAATGTCCAGTGTAACTATCATTTCTCACTTTTTGCAATATAGATTCTTATGACATGATATTTTTGTATCTTTTTGCTTTTATATTTTTGTATTTGCTTTTCTTTTTCATGCACACACACAATGCAAAACAATAAAATAAAAGACAAAGGAATCAATACATGACATCGACTTATTCTATTTTTGACTTTTATATTTTCTGATTTTTGTAGATTTTTTCAAAAATTAGAATTAATCATGGTTGATTAACCCTATGGATTGAGTTAAGAATTCAAACCGCCCTGACAAAAAAGATTTTGTGAAAAGATCTTCCAGTTGTTTGTCGGTATGAACTTTAATCAAAATTATTAAATCTTTTTCAGAGTTGTCTCTGAGAAAGTGATATCGAATTTCGATATGCTTTGTTTTTGAGTGTTGAACAGGATTAGCAGTAATGAACATAGCAGCAGTATTGTCTATGTAAATAGGAGTTTTGAGAAAGTTAAACCTGTTAGGGCTATTTTCTGTTAAGATTTACTTTGTACTTTGTTTTATACATTTTGTATAGTTTAGGGTTAATTTTGTTATTTTCCCTAATGTATTGTTGCATAAAGCATGTAGTAAGAGAATGTTAGTGATAGAGTCTAGATCACATATTCACGTTAGAGAGAGAACTAAGTGTGTGTGATTACATTCTCCTGCATTTGGTACTACAATATTTGCTTTGATCATCAATACAAAGAGAATTATTTAGTAATGAATTGTGTTGCTGATTGAACTGTGTTTGTGTGCGAATCATTCTGATCTTGTGAGCGATATCGATCCAATTGAACAGTATGAACAGGTTGAAGATTAACTAGCCGGGTAACAATTTGGACTTAGACAATTTCCTTTGGACTTAGATTTGTGAACAAAATTAGGTCCTGTGCAGCTGTGTAAAGGAGTTTTGTGCTAGACGGGTGAAGAATTGCAAGTAAAATTCTGTGTACTGTTGTGCCGGGTGATATACTGTTTAGCCGTGTGAAGAACTGTTCAGTCGGGTAAAGTACTGTTCAGCCGGGTGATCAACATAACAGCCGGATCAACTTGTTACTATTTAGCCGGGTGATTAACACTTTCAAGCCGTGTCAAGGTCTGACGGGTGAAGTGCAGCCGGGTGAATATTTTCTTCTTGACGGGTCAGGTTGTTTGCCGTGTCAAGTTATTTCTGTTAGCCGTGTAACTGTTCAGCCGGGTAACTGTTCAGCCGGGTAACTGTTCTGCCGGGTGAAGATTTCAAGTTTGAAAACTTACAACTGTTGAGCCGTGTGACTGTTTAGACGGGTGAAGAAGAATTTTTCACTGTTCAGCCGTGTGACTCATTTTTAGTTGTTTCAAACCTTGTTATCTTATCTTCTCATTATTTACTTGTCTTTATTTTAGCATTTTAACTATTTCTTTTCAAAAATCAACAAAAACCAAAAACATTTTCTTTAAAATCTGTTAAAATGGCACCTAATGATGATTCTGATAACCGTGTTCCTAGACTTGTTAACCGTGCAGATTTCAAGAATTGGACGATCAGATTAAAGCATCATCTTTGCTCAATTGACAATGATCTTTGGAAATCAATTGATAAGGGTCCTCATATACCTACACAAACTGCTCCTGATAGTGCAAGTACCTACACCAAAGACTCTATTGAACCTTATCCAGAAGATAATTTATCAGCTGAAGATTTAAGGAAAGTGAAGAATGATAGCAAAGCCTATTCTTTGATGTGTAAAGGACTGCCACTACAAGATTTTGTCAAGGTTGGATACTTATCAGACGGGTTATACATTGTGAAAAGCCTTGAAGTCAATCTGTGAAGGAGGTGAACAACTCAGGAGTCTCAAGAAACAAAAGCTGAAGAGACAATTGGAGTTATTTGAACACATTGCTGGAGAATCTGTGCACCAGATGATGAATAGGTTTGTTCATCTAACTACTGAAATGACGAATGTGGGTGCAAAGACAGATCTTCAAGATTTGAATGACAGATTGTTATGTGCTCTTCCATCATCATGGAAACAGACTGTGACGTTACTGAAACATACTGAGAAGTTTCCGATGGATTTGGATACTGCTAAAAAATAAACCTATTGCAACCTTTTTATAACTTTTTTGCAACCTTTTTTACAAAACAGTTTCATTAGAAGAAGTTGCATTAGATCTAATGCAACTTTTTTGTTGCCTATTGCAACTCTTTTTTAAAGATTTGCAATTAAAAAAAGGTTGCATTTGAAAAAAAGTTGCATTATGTAAAAAAACAGTTGCATTATGTAATAAAAAAGTTGCAATAGATCTAATGCAACTTCACCTAATGAAACCTTTTTTTACCAAAAAAAGTTGCAATAGCCTTATTTTCTTGTAGTATATCTGCTTATTGCAAAGATAGAGGAAGTTGAGATTGATGAAAGCTCGAGAAATACTGATAGAACTGGTTCACATGCTCAGTACAAGTACATTGTGAATCCTACTAACTCAGTGGAGAATGCATTTCTTGCACAAGATGCAACTAAGTTTGAAGATGAGGGTGATTTATTTGTTGGTGCAAGTTTTTATATTGATTCGTCATACATTCCAAATTCACCAACTTATTCTCAACCTCAATCTCCACCAAGAGCTCAAGTTCAAAGTCAGAATCTGAAGATTCAAGCAGAAAGTTCAAGTTCAAATGTTCAAGGAAAAGTAAAAGATGTGATGAACATCTTGTTACAAGATGACGAGACAAAGACTGCTTTTACTGCTTTCATGGCAAGCTTTCAAGCTTATCAAGGAAGTCATTTGTCTCAGATGGATGTTGTACTTCAAGATCTTTTTGAAATGGATCCTGATGACGTTGAGGAAATGGACCTGAATTGGCAAATGGTAATGGTTGCATATAGGACGCAGAAACATGCATATGTTAACCGAAGCATCAAGCCACATGCAAACAAGACAGTTGGTTTTGACAAATCGAAGGCCAGATGTTTCAACTGTAACTGCTATGGTCATTTTTCAAGGGAATGCAAAGCTCCTAAGAATCAGAATTACAATGATCAAGCGAGTTCAAGTGGAGATAATCAAGGTCAAGGTCAAAGCTCGCAACAGTCTTCAAGCTATCAACAGAGGAATCAACGCTTCATGCAGAAACCATATCAAAGTCTTCCCATGCCAAAACTGGAAGATGAAGGCAAGAAGCCAGAAGATCAGACTAAAGCACTGGTGGTCAGTGTAAAGGATGGATATGACTGGAGCGCTTATGCAGAACAGTTTACATCTGATCTCACTTCAAGTTTGGCATTAGTTTGTGAATTCGAGGAAGATTGGTCTGAAGAAGGGGATATTAAAGTATCGGATGCTGTGAGTGAAGATTCTGAAGAATATGACTGGAGTGCAAAGTCAGATCCTGTTGAAGAATCTGAATCAGAAATTGCGCTGATGGCTACATCCAGTGAGTCTTCATCATCCACCGAACAACCAAAGGTTAGTACTGATTTACCCCTTAACTATGTTCCTTTGCCTATTGATGTTAAAGAAAGGTTATGTTCTGAACAATGCATTCAACAAGTAGAACATTATCAAACTCATTCTTTTAAAATTGGTGATAAATTAAGCAAACATGAAAAAATTCATGAACAACTTAAAATTGATCACAAAATTTCTGATGGGAAGATATTGTCACTTAAAGAATCATCGAACAAAACCTTAAAGGATTTGGAACTGGTAACAAAACAACTTGAAGAAATGACAAAGAACTTTGAACAAGAAAAAGTTGCTCATGATGTCACACAAGTTGAATTAACAAAGGTGAAAAGTTGTAAAAACATGGTTAAACAACTTATAAGTGAAAGAGGTAACAAAAATAAAACAGGGTTGGGTTTCACTCATGAACCAATGCCTAAATCAATCACACAAACTTTACCTGAAAACTTCAATGAATTTGATCATTCACCTGAAAATGAACGAAAATTCAAAGAAATTCAAAGAAGTAAATCCGAATCCGAAGGATCTGAAGTGTTGATTGAAGGTTTGAAAGAAGAAGATGGTGTGACGACTGAAGCTAATGATGAAGCTAGCAACAAATCAGAGCCTGTTCTGATTCAACTTGTTGATTATCCTGAACTGAACCCCAAGCAGGAAGAAAAAGTGAAGGATGAAGGTGAATTTTCAGGATACAATGATACTGAATATATCAGGTGGAAGAATGAACAGAAGGCGCAAGTTGCTGATCAGCGGATCAAGAAGCAAGAAGTGAAAAAGTCTGAGGTTTCGAATGCAAAAATGCAGAAATTAAAATCGAAAGTCAATCAATCTGAACCGAAACAGTCAAAAGGTAAAAGTGTCATAAAATCGAATGACAACACCAAAGCTCAAACTGTTAAAACCGAAAATGTTAAACCTGTCAAGAAGAAAGTGACAAAAGGTAAAACAATTAAGTTTGTGTCTGCAGGAACTTTTGATTTGAACGGATCTTATGGTAAACCAATCAATTCTTCAATCAAATCTAACTCTGGTCTGAAAACAGGTTCAGGTCCTAAGTCTTCCGCTGTCAATGATAAAAGAATTGAATCAAAGAAGGTAACCAAACAAGACAGTTTAAATTCGAACAAAGTTCCCAAGCAAGCAAAATCACAATCAAAATCTCCACAAAAGAATCAAGTTAATCTAAAACCGACCAAAACTGATAATGAATCACGAGTGGGTTCAACATCAAAAGTTAACAATCGGCTCTTTAGGATTAGCAAGAAACATTGTGAAAGTTGTGATCGTTATAATCATGTTACTACTGAATGTTACTTTAACAGGTACTGCAGTTACTGTGACAAAAGAAATCATTCTTCAGAAGAATGTTTTTATAACAAATTTTGTGATATTTGTGAAAGGAGAAACCATGACACAAAGGATTGTTTCTTTCGAAAAACCTCAACAAGAGAAATGACTCCATTTCCAAATTTTCAAAGAAATCAATCATTTAGTTTTCAAAATGAAAGTCATTCTCCTGTTTTGAGAAATTTCAATTGAAACAATTCTGGTATAAATAACTTTGCATCAAGAAATGTGCAGGTTAACAGTTTTAAACCAAGAGCTTTGATGGTAAGAAATCAGAAATTTGAAAATAACCTTGATCCTAAGTTAGAGGAAATGTTCATTGCTTTGAGAAGGAAGCAATCAAATCACGCCATTGGGCGAAACAGTTTTCAACCAAATCTCTCGAATGAAACAAATTTTCAAAATCTTCATTATCAACAAGTTACTGTTACAGATAGATTCGGAAAACCAAAGACCATGTGGGCCTGGGTTGACCAAACTAACTAAGTGATTTTTGAAATGCAGGTGCGCCCTCGATGACCTATCAACTCATGGTTTGTTGATAGTGGGTGTAGCCGGCATATGACAGGTAGCCGGCATATGACAGGCAACCATGCCTTGCTTCAAGATTTCAAGTTAAAGAATGGTACACATGTTGCATTTGGAGGAGATGCTGGTGGTAAAAAACTGGAGAAGGAACTGTGTCAAATGGGGTCATTAGCTTTGATAAAGTCAACTACTGTGCACAGTTGAACTTTAATTTGCTAAGTGTATCTCAAATTTGTGGCAAGTCTTATTCAACTTTATTTGATGATTCTTTCTGTTATATACTCAAACCAGGTTTCAAGATTGACAATGAATGGGTGGTGGTTAAAGCTCCAAGAGATCGTGATGTATACAAGCTTGATATGTCGCAGATTGATGCTGAAACCGAAACTACTTGTCTCATTGCTCATGCATCAAATGATGAGAGTCAGCTTTGGCATAGACGGCTGGGCCATTCAAACTTCAGAAACATGAACCGACTGGTTACTGGAAATCATGCTGTGGGAATACCATCGAAGAAGTTCTCTACAACTAATCTCTGTCCAGCATGTTTGAAAGGAAAACAGCACAGAATGTCTTTTAAGTCCAAGCAAGAAAACTCCATTTCAAAACCCTTACAGATGCTACATATGGATCTTTTCGGACCAACAAATGTTCAAAGCATCGGAAAGAAGTCTTACTGTTTTGTCATCATTGACGATTTCACTAGATTTTCTTGGGTTTATTTTTTGCATATTAAATCTGAAATTGCTGAGTTGCTAAAAGAATTTATTATCAAAGTTGAAAATCAATTGGAGTGTAAAGTAAAAATCTTAAGAAGTGATAATGGAACAGAGTTTAAGAACGGTAATGTTGATTTGTTTTGTGCAGAAAAAGGGATTGCTAGACAATTTAGTGCTCCAAGAACGCCTCAACAAAACGGGGTTGCGGAACGGAAAAATCGGACACTGATTGAAGTAGCAAGATCCATGCTCGCAGATGCCAAAATCCCTATCACTTTCTGGGACGAAGCTATTGCTACTGCGTGTTTTGTACAAAACAGGACATTATTGGTTCAGGATAAACAGAAAACATCTTATGAGTTGTTATTTGGAAGAAAACCAAATATTTCTTACTTGAAAGCATTTGGTTGTCCTGTATCGATTCTAAATTTAAGTGATCATCTCGGGAAATTTGAGTCAAAATCTGACGATGGATTTTTCCTTGGTTATTCGTCTGTTTCTAAAGCTTATCGAGTTTTTAATAGCAAAACAAATACTGTTATTGAAACTAATAACGTAATGTTTTTAGAAAATTCGTTTCCATTAGTGGCTCATGGTCCCGAATGGTTGTTTGATTTAGTGACGAGTAAAGAAAAACGAGTAAAGAATCAGGCGACTTGGGATGTTTTAGTGACGATTCTGATAATGACGATGATAGCAATCTCTACTCTAAGTATCCATTTATGTCATTTCATAATCCTGATCATGTCAAATCTAGTCAAACTCCGGGTCCTTCTGGTTCTCAAGAAGATCAAGAATCAAACATTCTTGGTGATGATGTTAATCCGCAAAATTCTCCTAATGATGGTGGATTTGTTCAGAATCAACCATCATCAGATCCGAATGTTGAAGTTGTTCCAGAGTCGTTTGACTACTTCATCAATTCACCGGATCAAGTTCCTAATTTCACTCCGCATACTTCTACCATTCTACAAGATCTACCGAATCTGAATCAGTCTAATCTGGAGACGCAAGTTCAAGGTGACGTTATACCAACTCATCGAGTTCATAGGAATCATCCTGTCTCTAAGATTATTGGGCCTTTGAATCAGCGAACTATGAGAAGTCAGACTGAACATGCAAACGTTTGTCTTTATTCATGTTTTCTTTCTCAAGTGGTGCCAAAGAACATTTCAGAGGCGTTGCAAGATAATAGTTGGATTGAAGCCATGCAAGAGGAGTTACTTCAATTTCGCAAACAAGAGGTTTGGAAATTAGTGGACTTACCTGAAGGAGAAAATGCGATTGGTACAAGATGGTTGTACAAGAACAAGCCAGATGAACGTGGTATTGTTGTGAGAAACAAAGCCAGACTTATTGCACAAGGTTGCACTCAAGAAGAAGGTATTGATTATGAAGAAGTGTTTGCTCCGGTCGCTCGACTTGAAGCTATTCGCGTTTTTCTAGCTTATGCCTCTTTCATGAAGTTTAAGGTGTTTCAAATGGACGTTAAAGGCGCTTTTCTGTATGGACCAATTACCGATGATGTATATGTCAGACAACCTCCTGGTTTTGAAGATCCTGATTATCCACATCGTGTATACAAATTGAGCAAAGCTTTATATGGTCTACATCAAGCTCCAAGAATCTGGTACGAGACGTTATCTAAACATCTGCTGGAACATGGATTTACAAGTGGTCAGATTGATCCAACTTTATTTATGAAGCGGGAGAATGAAGATCTTTTTTGTGTTCAAGTGTATGTAGATGATATAATCTCTGGATCAACCAGTGCGTCCATGTGCAAAGAGTTTGAAGAAATCATGAAGTCAAGATTTCAGATGAGTTCGATGGGGGAGATTAATTTCTTTCTCGGATTGCAAGTAAAACAGTCAGCAGACGGAATTTTTATCAACCAATCAAAGTTTGTTGAGAAGTTGCTGAAAAAGTTCAAGATGCAAGATTGTCAGACTATTCGAACGCCATCTGATGTGAATTGTAAGATACAACCGGATCCGAAAGGCAAATCCGTTGATCAAACACTATACAGATCAATGATTGGTTCACTGATGTATCTTACTGCATCAAGGCGAGACATCATGTATGCTGTATGTGTGTGCGCAAGATATCAGTCTGATCCAAAAGAGTCGCATCTGATTGCTGTTAAACGTATTTTCAGATACCTTAAAGGGAAACCGAATCTCGGGTTATGGTATCCTTATGAAGGCAATTTTGAATTATATAGTTATTCTGACAGTGATTTTGGTAGGTGTGCTCTTGACAGGAAATCGACTACGGGTTGATGTCAATTTCTGGGTCCTAGACTTGTTTCTTGGCAATGCAAAAAGCAGACCAACGTTTCTGTATCCACAGCTGAAGCAGAGTATATCGCTGCATCTGCAGGATGTTCTCAAGTTTTGTGGCTACAAAACCAATTGCTTGACTACGGGTTTAACTTTCTCAAAACTCCTATTTACATAGACAATACTGCTAATCCTGTTCAACACTCAAAAACCAAGCATATCGAAATTCGATATCACTTTCTCAGAGACAACTCTGAAAAAGGTTTAATAATTTTGATTAAGGTTCATACAGACAAACAACTGGCAGATCTTTTCACAAAATCTTTTTTGTCAGGGCGGTTTGAATTCTTAGTTCAATCCATAGGGTTAATCAACCATGATTAATTCTAATTTTTGAAAAATCTACAAAAATCAGAAAATATAAAAGTCAAAAATAGAATAAGTCGATGTCATGTATTGATTCCTTTGTCTTTTATTTTATTGTTTTGCATTGTGTGTGTGCATGAAAAAAAAACAAATACAAAAATATAAAAGCAAAAGATACAAAAATATCATGTCATAAGAATCTATATTGCAAAAAGTGAGAAATGATAGTTACACTAGACATTATTTGTTACATCATTTTTAAATAAAGACTGATGAATGTTAATTGATGTGCGAGACAGCTCAGGCAATTAGACTGAAAATGTAAGTTCATTGTTGACAAATCTAAATTCAATGATCTTTGTGTTAAGTTCCTTTGCTATACATGTCTAGATATATATCTTTTGATGCATTGATTGTGATGATAGTTGTCCATAATCGGGTAACGATGCAGTCTATTCAGTGTGATGAACCGCATCGTGAGCTTCTTTGTTGTGGTATCCACAGACCTGAAGTCTCACACGAAGTCTCTTTTGAGCTTCAAGGTGCAGCAAAAGATTCCAAAAGTTGGAACAAAAAGAGTCCTAAATGAGGACCATCACCAAACAAAAATTCCAAAAAGGAATTCAGAAGATTCCCAAGGGGAACGATAGGAAATTAAAATTCCAAAATGGAATCAAAAGAAGTCCCAAAGTGGACCAAATCCGAATAGAACCCAGATTCCACACTGTTTATGATTGTAAGTGAGCAGGTTCTTGTGCAATATGCATTCAGGTAGTAGTTGATAAGGAAATATGTTGACATATGTATACATGTGGGTGACATAAGACATTTTAATCGAACCTTAATCTCATCATGATACTGAAAAAGTAAGTGTGTCAACTCGAGCTAATTGGTATGTTTTCATATCATCACTCAATCAAACATAAGTCAAATGTCTATTCAAAACTTGCAAAACATGTTCAGATAATGTGTGGTATGATCTCATTGTGATATATTGATTCATTGCATTGCATATGTCTTTATTTAATGTGTGTGCTTTGTGTGTGCAGGCATTTGGAATCTTTATTGTCACATCGACATCCTTGTTAAACTTAAAAATTTCAAGAAATTTCAAGTTTAGGGGAGAATAAGTGAAGAAGAAAAAATATTTACAAAAATCCAAAAAAATATATTTTGAATAAGTGTGTGTTGAATGAACAAGATTATGTGGTATGAAAAGCAAAAGTATTGGATGTGTTAAAAACAAACTCAAGGTCTTGTAATGTGTTTTTCAGAAATTGCTTCGGGATATAGAAATTTTGGTTGTGCAAAAACAATTTTGTGAGAAAATTAAAGAAAAAGAAAAAGGGAATTTATTTGAATTAAATTTGTTGCCCTAAAATGTTGTTGATTATTAATGTGACAAACCCTAATAAGGATGTCTTGTCTAATTAATATGTCTAGAATGTTTGCAGGTGCAATAAATGCAGTTGAAAAGTCAACAGACGAGAAAATTGAGAAAAATTGCTCAAAGTGTTGCAGCCGGGCAAAGATATCAGAAACAACTGTTTCGCCGGGTAATAAAGACACTATTTAGCCGGGTAAAGTTGTTGTGTCTGATATGAGCCGGGTGATTGTGTGAAAAGAAGTGAAGCCGGGCAAAGATATTATGGCTACTGTGCTGCCGGGTAATGAACAAGTCATTATACAGCCGGGTGAAGAAGTCATTGATATCTGCCGGGTGACAAGTTGTGTTACTATACAGCCGGGTAATGAAGTGTTGACACTGTACAGCCGGGTAAAAGAAAGAAGTTTCTTATCTTGCCGTGTAAGTGTTGAACATTGTGTAGCCGGGTGAAAGTATAACAACTGTGTTGCCGGGTGATGAAGGAAAGCAAGCAGGGTGATGAAGAAGATCACTGTGTTGCCGGGCGATGAAGGAAAGCAAGCCGGGTGATAAAGTAGATCACTATGTAGCCGGGTAATGAACAATAAGTCACTATGCAAGCCGGGTGATGAAGAAGACTACTATGTAGCCGGGTGATGAGTAAAATCAAAACAGGTGTAGTTGTTCCTAACCTTTACCCGTCTCTACAGTGTCTTACCCGTCTCAACAGTGACTTACCCGTCTCTACAGTGATTGACCCGTCCAAGTATTTTATGTTGACCCGTCCTCGTTGTGACCCGTCCCAAAGTACATGACCCGTCCCAACAGTGTTTGACGCGGCTCAACAGTGCATGACCCGTCAAGGCTTATTGGGCTTTTATGCTTACCCGTCCCAAATTGTTGACCGGTCACATATGTTTGACCTAACTTTTCAATCATATAAAAACCCGCCTCTTCACAAACACTTATCATTTTTCACTCACACTTTCAAACAAATCCCCTGCACATAAATCGTTGATTATCATATTCAATCGTTTGTTCTGTAACAAGTCTGATCGATTGAATAAGGTATATTTTAAGTGATTCGAACCTGATAAACCTGCAAATCGATTGCTAAAACGAAAAATGATGATGAACAGTACTTTGATCACTGAATCGACACTTTGTTTTTGTGTGTTAAAACTGAAATCGAGTGTTGTTTTAAGTGTAAAAACTGTCGATTATCAACAATCAATCATTAATTTGCATCAAAATTCCTTAAAATCAACAGAATCAACCAAAATTGTTCATAACTGTCAAAACCGCGATTGATGACCTGTTGAATGTTCTTAAGTGTTAACTTCAAAATGATAAAATGTGTGTTAAAAAGTGACAAATCATTGTTGAAACTGAACTAAAACATGTTAAACAACTTCATTATACAAATTTCAGATTCATGTTCTTAAGTGTGTAAACTGTTTAAGTGTGAAATGTTGTATGGTCATTAAAATCCAAAGTTGTTTTGATCAAAATGATGAAAATCAGATTGTTAGATCAATTTAGGAGTTAAAATGATTATGTGAATGTTTTACTTTTATAACTTTTTGTTCAAACACTTATGTAAATTTGAAATTTATTAATGAAGAATCTAACACATTTGTCTTGTTTTTGTTTTTAACAGATGGAGAATTTGAAGTTTGAGCCTAAGCACAATCTAGTTGCTTGTTTGGATGAGTCTATTCCAGAGACTGAAGGGTATAGAGATATGATGAGATTTATCAAGAGAACCAAGTATGTCTATGCTATGTGTGCGAAGCCTGTCATATATGCAAGACTGATCAAAAGTTTTTGGAGAACAGCTGAGGTTGTGACTGTTGAGGCTGGAGTGACTGTTGTTAGAGGGAATATCACCAGAGATTTAGTATTGACTGTGTCTGAAGAAGCTATCAGAACAACATTGAGAATTGATGATGATGAGATAAGAGCACATGATGAGCTGACAGTTGCTGAATGTCAAGCGTGTTTTGTGAATATGGGTCATCCTCCCGTATTTCCAAAGTCACAATTTGTTAGAGCTCGGTTGGGAAAGAAGTGGAAGTTATTGTGCTATGTAATACAATAATGCATGTCAAGAAGGAGTGCTGGTTTTGACAATTTTCCTTCTGACATTGCATCCCCCATTGTTGCTATTGTAGAGAACAAACCATTCAATATGTCAAAGTGGATTATGAATGGATTTGTGTTCAACTTAGTAAAGGGCAAAAGATTCAAGTTTCTCATGTACCCGAGATTCTTGCAACTGATGATTAACATTTGATAGGTTCAATTGGATCGTGAATATCGCTCAATGATCAGAATAACATCAACACAAACACAGTTTAATCATTAACACAATTCATACTAATAATTCTCTTTGTATATTGATGATCAAAGCAGTATTGTGATACAAGGTGTAGGAGAAAATAAATCACACACACAAGTTCTCTCTCTTACGTGAAATTGTGATCTAGCCTGCCTCCTCACACTCTCTCACTACATGCTTTAAAGCAAACAAATACAAGTTTAAGGAATATAACAAAATAGACCCTAAACTATATACAAACATATAAACAAAATACAAAGTAAATCTTAACAAGGAAATAGCCCTAACAGTACTCCCCCTAAGATTTATCTTTAAATCTTCAGCAAAATTTTTTTTTTTTTTTTCTTCTTTTTTCAGCATCAATCTCTTTCTACCAATCTTCCGGTTCATCTTTGACATTCAGCAGCTCTTTTCCTTTGTACTCTTCTTGTTCCTTCAGAGCTTCTTCGATACAGGACTTGAACTTTTCAGCAATTTTGGCTTGTCTCGGCTTAGACTCATTTGTCAGAACTGGGCAGGCATTCATGCGTCTAAGTGAATCCAGATTTAAACCTGCAAAGTCAATATTAGCATAAAATTCAAATGGCATCTCCTGTCCTTTGACTTGCACCTCCAAAGTACCCTTCCTACTAATCCTCATATATTCTATCTCTGGTATATCAACCCTCACGAGATTAGAATTGAGCAATGCTTTTCTCACACGAATCTTCTCTGAAGCAGCAGCAATCACTTCTATCATCACCACGAACAACTTTCTATCAGCTTCAGCAAGTTTATCTTTACATTTTTCCATCTTGTAACTTCGCAAAAACTCGATATATGACGGATGCAGCAGTTTCAACTCAAAGGTACTAAACAGAGTAATCATGTCTTTGTCCCAATCTTCCAAATTTCTAACCAGCTTTAACTCAAATGTTTCTTGATTGTAAAACACTCTAAGTATTGGCTTCGTCATTTGACTTCCATCAATCACTTTCAGTCCAGGATCTGTCACCTTGTCAAAGAATTCATCCGAAAATTCCTCTAAATACATATCTTCAGTAACAACAAGTCTCTTTTTCTTCCTTTCTTTCTTCGCTTGCACATATGCTGTATCTTCTTGTTGGCCTCTAAAATCAAGATACTTCGGTGGTCTGGCTATTCCGGCATCAAGCAGCATTACACATTTATCACCACGCTCAGCATGCATGTGATTTATCAACCTAAGTTTGTGCAGCTCCTTCAAATCCTGAACTTCCAACTTAAAAATGCTCGAGAAGTAATGGCATACGTCACATAAACCATTCACTCTCTTAATCCTGAAAGCATCAAAAACTTCATCGTATTTCCATGCTATGATCTTCACTTTCTTGTTCTTCTCTGGCACAATCATCGAGTCAAGCAACTCAGCAATAGACTGACCTTTACTCAACAGTGACCTAACCACGTCACCTGTTGTAGCTGACTTATGCCATGATTCCCGAACATCCATTGGTATGTTGTATGATTTAACTTCACTTGGAAACATATCCATTAATTCATGTCGTTTCTTGTGAGCATTTTCAGGTAGAGCCATCACCGGAATCTCCTTCGGTCCAAGAACTTTGAATCTCTTTGTCAGCTCGAAATACTGAGGATTGTTGTAGTCCAAGTAAAACATACGATTGTACATTTTTTCGGTCTTCATAAAGCTAACAACAATTTTCCTCAAAGACTCAGATTTCAACCTCTTCAAAGTCTTATATGGATAATTTCTCGAACTCAGCCAACTACGCATATCTGAAGCTGACATTTCTTCTGGATTTTGGTGATACAGTTCAGTCGGAGGCAATTCTTCTATATTTAGACTTTCTTGCATTGGTGTCCATTCTCCCATCTCAATAACAAACTCTTTCTTATCAGCATCAGCTTTGTCTTGAGCAATCATGCATTTCTCATACTCTTCATTTATTTGGCTCACCGTCAATCCATTCAGAAAAACTGCATTGTACTTCATCTTTTCAAGATAAGCAAATCTTTGGTCTAAATCATCAGGAATCTATTCAACAACATTAGTTTGTGGCCCAGCTTCATCTTCAGATTCAGTGAAGTCTATATCGTCCAAATCATCCAAAGCTTCAATCATAGGTGCATTATCAGTTTGAATCGGCTCAAACTGACTTGCAACTTCAGCTACAGTTCCAGGCATATCAACAGCTTCAGATTGAATTGGCTCAACCTGAACTGTTTCTTCAGAACCAACTTCTTTCTCACTATCTGTGGCTGCAAATACTTCAGTTTCAGCTACAGATTCAGATTGAATCGGCTCAATCTGAACTGATTTAGCAATTTCAGCTTCAGTCACATTCTCATCAGTTTTCTCAGTCTCAACTACAGCTACAGATTGAATCGGCTCAATCTGCACTGTCTCATCTATCTTTGCCTTTTCAGAACTGTTTTCATCTCCAAAAATCTCAGGTATAGCATATATCTTCCTTTTTCCCTCAGCTTTGTCCATATTGACATTTTCAGCAACAGCTTCATCGGGAATGATGATTGGTGATTCCACTCTTATGCCAACATTCGTAGTACCTCTTGCTCTGGTCAGATAAACTTTTGGAACCTGATTTGCTTCAGTCGTTTCAACCACTTCATCTGAAAAATCTTTATCAGATGATGAGCCAGATTTCTTTGGTTGAGCTTCTTCCAGCCATTTCTCCATCATTTCCTTTTCTGCATCTAGTGTATTACATTCAGCTTTCAGCTCAGTATGATCAAACTTCAGAGTTTCATGTTCCTCCTTCAAACTTTCATACTTATCTTTCAACTTGTCATGTTCAATCTTCAGTTTAAGATGATCTGCATCCAACTCTTTGAAGGTTTTCAGGTTCTGATTATGAATATTCCAAAACTCTTCAAATCTTTTCTTTTTCCGTTCATTTGAAGCTTTCAACAAGTCATTTGCTTCTATCAGCTTTGCCACCATATCCTCTAACTCAACTATTCTTTTCTCATTCTCTGTTTGATCAACACTTGGCACAAAATTTGGTGAAGACTCCAAACCTTGTCCAATGTTTTCAGCAATTTGGGATGATGAGGTGGGTAAATCAACAAGTGTAGGATCAGTAACGCCAGCATCAGCTTCCTCAACTATCTGTGCAACAGTTTCAGCTTCGGCCATTACCTCCTGAGCAATCTGAAGTACATCTATCTCTTCAGGCTCTACAATCACAGGCTCTTTAACTGGTTTCGACCTCTTTCTTCTAACATACTGAATAGAGATATCCTTTGAAATTTCAGCAACTTCTTCTTCTTCAACAGAAGCAACCTCAACAGGTTCTTCTATTACCATAGGTTCAATAACTTCAACATTCTCTACATCCAAAGCCATTGGTTCGGTCATTTCAACAATCTCTGCCTCCTCTGAATCAGATTCAGATTCAGCATCTTCACCACCATCATCATTACCATCATCACTATCACTATTACCATCATCATCTTCATCAAGCTCTCTATCAACAATATCCACAGGATTCACAATCTCTCCATTTGAAATATGATGATACACAACTTCAACATCCTCTTCATTGTTGGCTATATCTCTCATATAGTCAAACAACTCCACATTAGGCACATTTCCGATACTCATCTTCCTGTAAGATAGATCGTTCATGTCCTCAGTGTATAAAATACCTCCAGCATAACCTTCGGATCTGATGATAGGGTAGGCAATGTTGATCATCAGTTGTAAGAATCTCGGGTACATGAGAAACTTAAACCTCTTGTCTTTAACCAAGTTAAACACAAAGCCATTCATGATCCATCTCGACATATTAAATGGCTTATTCTCTGCTATGGCAACAATCGGTGATGCAATGTCTGATGGGAAATTATCAAAGCCTGCACTCCTCCTGGACATGCACTGTTGCACAACATAGCATAACAGCTTATACTTCTTTCCCAATTTTGCCCTATAAAACTGTGATTTTGGAAATATAGGTGGGTGACCCATATTAACAAAACATGATTTGCACTCGTCCATTGTCAACTCATCATTCATCCCCACTTCATCTTCATCTATTCTCAGGGCATTTCTGATAGCTTCTTCAGAAACTGTCAGTACCATATCTCTAGTTATGTTGCCTCGAACAACAGTAACACCATTCTCTTCTCTAATGACCTCTGCTGTCCTCCAAAAACTTTTAATCAACCTTGCATATATGACCGGTTTGGCACACATAGCATACACATATTTGGTCCTTTTGATAAACTTGATCATATCTCTGTAACCTTCTGTTTCAGGGATAGATTCATCTAGAACTGCCACCAAATTGTGTTTAGGCTCAAACTTGAGATTCTCCATCTGTTAAAACACAAACAAGCACAAAACAAGACAAATGTGTTAGATTCTTTATTAAAACATATCAAAATTTTCATAAGTAATTGAATAAAAGTTAGAAAGCAAAACATTCACATAATCATTTTAAATTCTAAATTGTTCTAATAACCTGATTTTCATCATTTTTATCAAACAACTTTGAATCTTAAAGATTATACATCATGTTTCAATTTTAACAGTTAATCACTTAAGACATAATTTTGACATTTTTATGATGAAATTGTTTATCATGTTTTGGTTCAGTTTTAACAAGTATTGATCACTTTTAAACAGATGTTTCATCATTTTGATGATTATTTTTTAAGGGTTTCAAAGTTCATCAATGGCGATTTTAACAGTTGTCACAATTTTAATTGATTCAGTTGATTTTAAGGTGTTTTGGTGCAAATGAGTGATTGATTGTTGATGATCGACAGATTTTAACCGTAAAACAACATTCGATTTTGGTTTTAACACACAAAATCAAAGTGTCGATTCAATGTTCAAAACACTGTTCATCATCGTTTTTCTTTTAAACGGTTGATTTACAGTTCTATCAAGTTCAAAAATACTTAATCACTACCTTATCCAATCGATCGATCTTGTTATAGAGCAAAAACGATTGAATATGATAACAGACGATTTAAGTACAGAGTGTTTGCTTGAAAGTGAATGTGTGAAATGATAAGTGTTTGTGAAGAGGCGGGTTTTTGTATCGTCAAAAATTTAGGTCAAACTTGTGGTGCCGGGTCAACAAAAGAGACGGGTAAACATAAAAAGGCCCAATAAGCTTTTGACGGGTCAAGTACTGTAGTGACGGGTCATGTACTGTAGTGACGGGTCAAGTACATAAGACAAGTCACAAACATGTGAAAAACACTTGACGGGTCAAGCACTGTAGAGACGGGTAAGTCACTGTAGTGACGGGTAAAGGTTAGGAACAACTACACCTGATGGGTTTTATCAATCACCCGGCAGAATAGTAGTCTTCAAACATCACCCGGCAACCTTTCTTCATTACCCGGCAACACAGTTGCTTTCCTTCTTCATCCGGCTTACTTTCTTCATCACACGGCAACACAGTTGTATCACCCGGCATGTCTTTTTCTTCTTCACACAGCAACATAGTGACTCATTTACACGGCAAGATAAAAGACTTTTACCCGGCTGTATAGTGAACACTTGTCACCCGGCTTGATATCTATGACCTTCACCCGGCTGTATTTGACATGATCTTTGCCCGGCTGTACAGTGGTCACAATATCTTCACCTTTTTCTCAATCACCCGGCTTGTATCACACACAACATTACCCGGCTGAACAGTTCTTTATCCGGCAGAATAGTTGCATCTGATATCTTTGCCCGGCTACAACCCTTGAACGATTTTCTTTACTTTTTCTCGTCTGTTGACTTTTTCAACAGCATTTATTGCACCTGCAAACATTCTCGACACATTAATTAGACAAGCTATCCTTAAAAAAAAATTGTCACATTAATTATCAACAACATTTCTAGGGCAACAAATTTAACACAAATTAAATTCATTTTTCTTTTTCTTTTTCAAAAATGTTTTTGCACAACCAATTTTTCTATATCCCGAAGCAATTTCTTAAAAACAATTCACAAGACCTTGGGTTTGTTTTTCACACATCCAATACTTTTGCTTTTCATACCACATAATCTTGTTCATTCAAAACACACTTATTCACAATATTTTTGGATTTTTTGTAATATTTTTCTTCTTCCATTTATTCTCCCCCTAAACTTGAAATTTCTAGAAATTTTTAAGTTTAACAAGGATGTCGATGTATCAATAATGATTCCAAATGCCTGCACACACAAAGCACACACATTAAAATAAAGACATATGCAATGCAATGATTCAAAATATCGCAGTGAGATCATACCACACATTATCTGAACATGTTTTGCAAGTTTTGAATAGACATTTGACTTATGCTTGATTGAGTGATGATATGAAAACATATCAATTAGCTCGAGTTGACACACTTACTTTTTCAGTATCATGATGATATTTAAGGTTCGATTGAAATGACTTATGTGACCCACATGTATACATATGTCAACATATTTCCTTATCAAGCACTACCTGAATGCATATTGTACAAAACCTGGTCACTTACAGTCATACACAGTGTGGAATCTGGGTTCTATTCGGATTTGGTCCACTTTGGGACTTCTTTTTAATTCCATCTTTGGGAATTTTTCTTTCCTATTGTTCCCCTTGGGAATCTTCTGAATTCCTTTTTGGAATTTTTGTTTGGAGTTGGTCCACATTTGGGACTCTTTTTGTTCCATTTTGGAATCTTTTGCTGCATCTTGAAGCTCAAAAGAGACTTCGTGTGAGACTTCAGGTCTGTGGGTACCACAACAAAGAAGCTCACGATGCGGTTCATCACACTGAATAGACTACATCGTTACCCGATCATGCACAACTATCATCACAAGCAATGTATCAAGAGATATATATCTAGACATGTATAACAATGGAACTTAACACAAAGATCATTAAGTTTATGTTTGTCAACAATCAACTTACTTTTTCAATCTAATTGCCTGAGCTGTCTAGCACATCAATTAACATTCATCAGTCTTTATTAAAAATGATGTAACAAATAATGTCTAGTGTAACTATCATCTCTCACTTTTTGCAATATAGATTATTATGACATGATATTTTCTTTTCTTTTTGCTTTTATATTTTGTTTTTGCTTTTCTATTTTCTTTTTCATGCACACACACAATGCAAAACATAAAATAAAAGACAACGGAATCAATATATGACATCAACTTATTATATTTTTGGCTTTTATAATTTTCTGATTTTTGTTTTGTTTTTGAAAAATAGAATCAATCATGATTGATTAATCCTATGGATTGAATTAAGAATTCAAACCGGCCTGACAAAAAGGATTTTGTAAAAAGATCTGCCAGTTGTTTGTCGGTATGAACCTTAATCAAAATTATTAAACCCTTTTCAGAGTTGTCTCTTAAAAAGTGATATCGAATTTCGATATGTTTGGTTTTTGAGTGTTGAACAGGATTAGCAGTAATAAACATAGCAGCAGTATTGTCTATGTAAATAGGTGTTTTTAGAAAGTTAAACCCGTAGTCAAGCAACTGATTTTGTAACCATAAAACCTGAGAACATCCTGCAGATGCAGCGATATACTCTGCTTCAGCTGTGGATACAGAAACATTGGTCTGCTTCTTGCATTGCCAAGAGACAAGCCTAGGACCCAGAAATTGACAGCCACCAGTAGTCGATTTCCTGTCAAGAGCACAACCACCAAAATCACTGTCAGAATAGCTATATAATTCAAAATTTCCTTCGTAAGGATACCATAACCCAAGATTTGGTTTCCCTTTAAGATATCTGAATATACGCTTCACAGCAACAAGATGCGACTCTTTCGGATCAGACTGATATCTGGCGCATACACAAACAGCGTACATGATGTCTTGTCTTGATGCAGTAAGATACATCAGAGAACCGATCATTGATCTGTATAGTGTTTGATCAATTGCTTTGCCCTTTGGATCCGGTTGAGTCTTGCAATTCACATCAGATGGAGTTCGAATTGTTTGACAATCTTGCATCTTGAACTTCTTCAACAATTTCTCAACAAATTTTGATTGATTGATGAAAATTCCGTCAGCTGATTGTTTCACTTGTAATCCAAGAAAGAAGTTAATCTCTCCCATAGAACTCATCTGGAATCTAGACTTCATGATTTCTTCAAATTCTTTGCACATTGACGCACTGGTTGATCCGAAGATAATATCGTCCACATATACTTGAACGCACAACAAATCATCATTCTCCCTCTTCATAAACAAAGTTGGATCAATCTGACCTCTTGTAAATCCATGTTCTAGTAAATGCTTCGATAATGTCTCATACCAGATTCTTGGAGCTTGGTGTAGACCATATAGAGCTTTACTCAACTTGTATACACGATGAGGATAGTCAGGATCTTCAAAACCCGGAGGTTGTCTGACATATACGTCATCTGTAATTGGTCCATACAAGAAAGCACCTTTAACGTCCATTTGGAATACTTTAAACTTCATGAAGGAAGCATATGCAAGAAAAACGCGTATGGCTTCAAGTCTTGCGACCGGAGCGAACACCTCTTCATAATCAATGCCTTCTTCCTGAGTGTATCCCTGTGCAATGAGTCTCGCTTTGTTTCTCACAACAATGCCACGTTCGTCTGGCTGGTTTTTGTACAACCATCTTGTACCTATTGCATTCTCTCCTTCAGGTAAATCCACTAACTTCCAAACTTCCTGTTTGCGAAACTGAAGTAGTTCCTCTTGCATAGCTTCAATCCAACTGTTATCTTTCAACGCCTCTGAAATGTTCTTTGGCACCACTTGAGATAGAAAACACGAATAAAGACAGACATTTGCTTGCTCAGTCTGACTTCTTGTAGTTCTCTGATTCAACGGCCCAATAATCTGAGAGACAGGATGTTTCTTGTGAATTCGATGAATTGATATGTCACCTCCTTGCACTTGACTCTCCAGATTAGAAGTATTCAGATTTGGTAGATCTTGTAAAATGGACGAAGTATGTGGAGTGAAGTTAGGGACTTGATCCGGTGAATTAATGAAGTAATCAAATGATTCTGGAATAACTTCAGCATTCGGATCTGATGATGGTTGATTCTGAACAGATTCACCATCATTAGGAGAAACTTGCGGATTCACATCTTCTTCAAGATTGTTCGATTCTTGATCTTCATGAGAACCAGAAGGACCCGGATCTTGACTGGATTTGACATGATCAGGATTGTGAAAGGACATGAATGGATATTCTGAGTTGAGATTTCCATCCTCGTCATTATCAGAATCGTCACTAAAGCATCCCAAGTCACCTGATTCTTTGTTTGTTTTTCCTGAAAAATCAAATAAGTTAGAATTGAAAGATTTTGATAACGAATCTAAATCAAATAACCATTCGGGACCATGAGCCACTAATGGAAACGAATTTTCTAAAAACTTGACGTTAATAGTTTCAATAACAGTATTTGTTTTGCTATTAAAAACCCGATAAGCTTTAGAAACAGACGAATAGCCTAGGAAAAATCCATCGTCAGATTTTGACTCAAACTTCCCGAGATGATTATTCAAATTTAAAATCGATACCGGACAACCAAATGCTTTCAAGTAAGAAATATTTGGTTTTCTTCCAAATAACAACTCATAAGAAGTTTTCTGTTTATCTTGAACCAATAATGTTCTATTTTGTACAAAACACGCAGTAGCAATAGCTTCGTCCCAAAAAGTGATAGGGATTTTGGCATCTGCGAGCATGGATCTTGCTGCTTCAATCAGTGTCCGGTTTTTCCGTTCCGCAACCCCGTTTTGTTGAGGTGTTCTTGGCGCACTAAATTGTCTAGCAATCCCCTTTTCTGCACAAAATAAATCAACATTAGCATTCTTAAATTCAGTTCCATTATCACTTCTTAAAACTTTAACTTTGCATTCCAATTGATTTTCAACTTTGATGATAAATTCTTTTAATAATTCAGCTGTTTCAGATTTAGCATGCAAAAAATAAACCCAAGAAAATCTAGTGAAATCGTCAATAAAGACAAAACAGTAAGACTTCTTTCCGATGCTTTGCACATTTGTTGGTCCGAAAAGATCCATATGTAGCATCTGCAAGGGTTTTGAAATGGAGTTTTCTAGCTTGGACTTAAAAGACATCCTATGCTGTTTTCCCTTCAAACATGCTGGACAGAGATCAGTTGTGGAGAATTTCTTCGATGGGATTCCCACAGCGTGATTTCCAGTTACCAAACGGTTCATGTTTCTGAAATTTGAATGGCCCAGCCGTCTATGCCAAAGCTGACTCTCATCATTTGAAGCATGTGCAATGAGACAGGTTGTTTCGGTTTCAGCATCAATCTGCGACATATCCAATTTGTATACATCACGAACTCTTGGAGCTTTAACCACTACCCACTCATTGTCAATCTTGAAACCTGGTTTAAGAATATAACAGAAAGAATCATCAAAAAGAGTTGAATAAGATTTATCACAGATTTGAGATACACTTAGTAAGTTAAAGTTCAACTGTGCACAGTAGTTGACTTTATCAAAACTAATGACCCCATTCGAAACAGTTCCTTCTCCTGTGATTTTACCACCAGCATCACCTCCAAATGCCACGTGTGTACCATTTTTCAGCTTGAAATCCTGAAGCAAGGCATGGTTGCCTGTCATATGCCGGCTACACCCACTATCAACGAACCATGAGTTGATAGGTCTTCTTGGGCGTACCTGCATTTCAACAATCACTTAGTTAGTTTGGTCAACCCAGGCCCACACGGTCTTGGGTTTTCCGAATCTATCTACAATAGTAACTTGTTGATATTGAACATTTTGAAAATTTGTTTCATTTAAGAGATTTTGATGCTGATAACTATTGTTTCGCCCATTGGCGTTCATTGATTGCTTTCTCCTCAAAGCACTAAACCTTTCCTCTAGCTTAGGATCAAGGTTATTTTCAAACTTTTGATTTCTTACCATTAAAGCTCTTGGTTTAAAACTGTTAACCTGCACATTTCTTGAAAAGTTAGAAACAGAATTGTTTCGATTAAAATTTCTCAAAACCGGAGAATGACTTTGACTCATATTTTGAAAACCAAATGAATGATTTCTTTGAAAATTTGAAAACGGAGTCATTTCTCTTGTTGAGTTTGATCGAAAGAAACAATCCTTTGTGTCATGATTTCTTCTTTCACAAATATCACAAAATTTGTTATAAAAACATTCTTCTGAAGAATGATTTCTTTTGTCACAGAAACTGCAGTACCTGTTAAAGAAACATTCAGCAGTTGTATGGTTATAACGATCACATATCTCACAGTGTCTCTTGCTAATCCTAAAGAGCCGATTGTTAACTTTTGATGTTGAACTCATTCGAGATTCATTATCAGTTTTGTTCGGTTTTAGATTAACTTGATTCTTTTGTGGAGACATTGTTTGTGATTTTGATTGCACGGGACTTTGGTTCGATTTTAAACTGTTCTGTTTGGTTACCTTTTTGGATTCAATTCTCTTATCATTGACAGCGGAAGACTTAGGACCTGAACCTGTTTTCAGACCAGAGTTAGATTCGATTTGAGCATTGATTTGGTTACCATAAGAACCGTTCATGTCGAAAGTACCTGCAGACACAAATTTGATTGTCTTACCTTTTGACACTTTCTTGACAGGTTTAACTTTGTCAGTTTTAACACTTTGAACTTTGGTGTTTTCATTTGATTTTAAGACACTTCACTTCTTGCTTCTTGATCAACTGATCAGCAACTTGCGTCTTTTGTTCTTTCTTCCACCTGATGTATTCAGGATCATTGTATCCTGAAAATTCACCTTCTTCCTTCACCGTTGTTTCTGGTTTCGGATTCAGTTCCGGATACTCAACAAGTTGAATCAGAACAGGCTCTGATTTGTTGCTAGCTTCATCGTCAGCTTCAGTTGTCACACCATCTTCTTCTTTCAAACTTTCCATCAAAACTTCAGAACCTTCAGATTCGGATTTGCTTCTTTGAATTTCTTTGAATTTACGTTCATTTTCAGGTGAATGATCAAATTCATTAAAGTTTTCCGGTAAGGTTTGAGTGATTGAATTTGGCATTGGTTCATGAGTAAAACCCAACCCGGTTTTGGTTTTGTTACCTCTTTCAATTACGAGTTGTTTCACCATGGTTTTACAGATTTTAACCTTTGTTAATTCAACTTGAGTGACTGCATGTGTAACCTTTTCTTGTTCAAAGTTCTTTGTCATTTCTTCAAGTTGTTTGGTAACAAGTTCCAATTCTTTTAAAGTTTTGTTCCATGATTCAGTTAGTGACAAAATCTTCTCATCAGAAATTTTGTGATCAATTTTAAGTTGTTCATGAATCTTTTCATGTTTGCTTAATTTGTCACCGATTTTAAATGAATGAGTTCGATGATGTTCTACTTGTTGAATGCACTGTTCAGAACACAACCTTTCTTTCACATCAGCAGGTAATGGAACATAGTTAGGGGGTAAGTCATTACTAACCTTTGGTTGTTCAGTAGAAGATGAAGATTCATTTGCAGTAGCCATCAGCGCAACTTCAGATTCAGTTTCTTCAGTAGGATCAGACTTTGCACTCCAGTCATAATCTTCAGAATCTTCACTGACATCTTCAATCGCTTTTCCATCCCCTTCTTCAGACCAGTCTTCTTCAATTTCACATACCAGTGCCAGACTTGATGTAAGATCAGATGTAAATTGTTCTGCATACGCACTCCAATCATAACCATCTTTTACGCTGACCACCAGTGCCTTTGTTTGGTCTTCTGGTTTCTTTCCTTCATCCTTCAGTTCCGGCATGGGAAGACTTTGGTATGGTTTCTGAAAGAAACGTTGATTTCTGCTTTGGTAGCTTGAAGACTGTTGTGAGCTTTGACCTTGACCTTGATTACTTGAACTAGCTTGGTCATTGAAATTTTGATTCTTGGGAGCTTTGCATTCTCTTGAGAAATGACCATACTGGTTACAGTTAAAACATCTGGCCTTTGATTTGTCAAATCCAACTGTCTTGTTTGCATGAGGCTTATAACTTCGGTTAACATATGCATGCTTCTGCGTCCTATATGCAACCATGACCATTTGCCAATTAAGATCCATTTCCTCAACGTCAACTGGATCCATCTCAAATAAGTCTTGAAGGACCACGTCCATTTGACTTAAATGACTTCCTTGGTATGCTTGAAAACTTGCCATAAACGCTGTAAAAGCAGTTTTGGTCTCGTCATCTTGCAACAGAATATTCATAACGTCTTTCACCTTGGCTTGAACATTTGAACTTTGATTTTCTACTTGATTCTTCAGATTCTGATTTTGAACTTGAGCTCTTGGTGGAGATTGAGGTTGAGAATAAGTTGGTGAATTTGGAAAGTATGCTGAATCAGTATAGAAACTTGCACCAACAAATAAGTCACCATCTTCTTCAAACTTCATTGCATCTTGTGCAAGAAAAGCATTCTCCACAGTATTGGCAGGATTTACCACATACATATACTGAGTTTGTGAGCTTGATCTATCAGTATTTCTTGATCCTTCATCAATCTCAACTTCTTCAATCTTCCCAATAAGCAGATCTAATTCCATTGGAAATTTTTCAGTATGTTTCAACAAAGTAACAGTCTGCTTCCATGATGATGGTAAAGCACATAACAAACGATCATTCAAGTCTTGAAGTTCAGTCTTCACTCCGAGGTTTGACATCTCAGTAGTTAAGTGAACAAACCTGTTCATCATCTGGTGCACTGTTTCTCCATTAATATGCTCGAACAACTCCAATTGCCTTTTCAACTTAGATTTCTTCAAACTTCTCAATTGTTCTCCTCCTTCACATATCGACTTTAATGCCTTGAAGCATGTATAACCAGTCTGATATGCATCCAATCTAGACAGGACTTGGAGTGGCAACCCCTTGCACATTAAAGAATAGGCCTTGCTATCATTCTTTACCTTCCTTAGATCTTCTGCTGACAAATTATCCTCTGGATAAGGTGTAGTAGAATCTTTAGTATAGGTACTTGCACTATCTGGCGCTGTCTGAGTTGGAATGTGAGGACCCTTTTCAATGGACTTCCATAAGTCATTGTCAATAGAACACAAGTGATGTCTCAACCTGATGGTCCAGTTCTTGAAATCTGCACGATTCAAAAGTCTAGGAACACGGTTATCAGAATCATCATTAGGAGCCATTTTAACAAATTTTAAAGAAAATATTTTTGGTTTTTGTTAATTTTTTTTGAAAATAAATGATTAAAATACTAAAATTAAGACAAGTAATTAAAGACAAGATAAGAAACAAGTATTAAAAACAACTAAAGTGAGTCACACGGCAAAACAGTGAAAATCCTTCTTCAACCGGCTAAACAGTGTCTTTGTTCTTCACCCGGCAGGAAAAAGTCTTTACACGGCCAAACAGTTACCCGGCTCAATAGTTGTAATAGTTTTGTTCTTCACCCGGATGAACAGTTACCCGGCAATAAAAATAAACTTTGACACGGCAATAATCTTTGACCCGGCAGAATCTTGACACGGCAAAAGGTTTGCCCGGCTGAACAGTACTCGATCACACGACAGTTGTTAATCACCCGGCTGCACAGTTGATGATTACCCGGCTGAAATCTCTTAATCACCCGGCGTAACAGTGTATCACCCGGCACAACAGTTGTTGATCCGGCTGAACAGTAACACTTTTTCACGTCAAATTCTTTACCCGTCTAGCACAAATTCCCTTACACGGCTGCACAGGACCTAATTTGTTCTTCAATCTAAGTCCAAGGAAATTGTCTAAGTCAAATTAATCACCCGGCAAGTTAATCTTCAACCAAGTTCTTACTGTTCATCATCTTCTTCATGAGAATTTTCTGGGTTTTGTCTAAAACTTGTCCAATTTGTCAAAAATTCACACACAAGCTGTGAAACACTCCGATTAACAATCCCTTGTATCAATCAATCTGAAACATGTCCAATTTTTGATGAATTTATGAAAAATTCGATCGAACAGTAGTTTCTTAATTTCTCAGATCTGATGATGATCTGATGAAATCTGCACAATCGTTGTGTATTGAAGTGATTATGATGATGAATCACAACTAAAAACACGAACAATTCATTCAGATCATTGTATTTGAGCAATTTTGATGTGTTTTGCTTAAGAACAACGAAGAACACAGTACCAACAGCTCTGATACCAATTGATAGGTTCAATTGGATCGTGAATATCGCTCAATGATCAGAATAACATCAACACAAACACAGTTTAATCATTAACACAATTCATACTAATAATTCTCTTTGTATATTGATGATCAAAGCAGTATTGTGATACAAGGTGCAGGAGAAAATAAATCACACACACAAGTTCTCTCTCTTACGTGAAATTGTGATCTAGCCTGCCTCCTCACACTCTCTCACTACATGCTTTAAAGCAAACAAATACAAGTTTAAGGAATATAACAAAATAGACCCTAAACTATATACAAACATATAAACAAAATACAAAGTAAATCTTAACAAGGAAATAGCCCTAACAACATTGCTCATCCAATCATCAGAGAAGAAGGTTTTGCCGGAGGGATATTATATACTGAGGATATGAATGACTTATCATACAGGAAGATGAGTATAGGGAATGTACAAAGTGTCGAATTGTTTGACTATATGAGAGATATAGCCAACAATGTTGAGGATTTAGAAGTTGTGTATCATCACATATCTCATGGAAAGATTGTGAATCCACAGGACCTTGTTGATGAGGTGCCTGATAACTTATTAGATGAAGATGAGTATGCTGCTCGTCATCCAGAAGTTGAAGAAAGTGATGGAAATGAGGACGAAGAAGAAGAAGAGGATGATAGTGGTGATACTGGGAATGATGGAAATGATGGTGATGCTGAATCAGTTTCTGAGGAGGCAGAGGTTTTTGAGACAGAACCACTAGTGATTGAAGAACCTGTTGAGGCTGTTGATGTTGAAGAAGATGTTGTTGTTGAAGCTCCTAGGGATATTACAGTTCAATATACTAGATCTCGAAGATCTAAAACTGTAATTGAGCCTATGTTGACTGAGGAGCCAAGTGTATTAGAATGTGTAGATGTTCCTGAACAGATGGTGGACATTGTTCAGATTGCACAGGAAGTAATGGCCGAAGTAGAGACTACTGCACAGGTAGTTGATGATACTGATGATGGCGTTACTATGTCTGTTTCAGTTGATATCCCCACCACATCATCTCCAGCAGTTATGCAAATCGAACAACCTTTGGGGTCTTCACCAAAAGTTGTTTCAGGTGTGAATGAAGATAAGGAGAAAATTGCTGAGTTAGAAAAGATGGTAGCCAAGTTATTGGAAGCTAATGAATTGTTGAAAGCTTCCAATGAGAGGAAGAAAAAGAGATTGGAAGATTTTTGGGCTATTCATGAACAGAATCTGAAAACATTCAAGAAACTCGATGATGATCATGTGAAATTGAAGGATGATCATGAAAAGTTGAAGGAGGATTATAAAGAGTTATATGCGGAATGCAATACTCTTAATGCTGAGAAGGAGATGCTAGAAAAATGGTTGGAAGATGCCAAGCCAAAGAAGTCTAGTTCCATTTCGGATAAAGATTTTTCTGATGAAGTAATGGAAGTTGCTGGACCTTCACCAGATGCTAAAGTTTATTATACTCGAGCTCGTGGAACAAAGAATGTAGGTGAAAGGATTGATATTTCAACTCCAATTCCCGATGAAGCTGTTGATTCTGTCAATCCTGACAAAGCTGAGGGAAAAAGGAAGTTAGATGTTGTGCCTGAGATTACTGGTGAAGAAAGTTGTACTAAAAAGGCTAGAATGGAAGAAACAGTTCAGATTGAGCCGATTCAATTTGAATCTGTAACTGAAACTAAGGTGGCTAAAATGGCGAAGGTGGATGAAACTGTGAAAGAAGCTGAAATTGATAAAACAGTTCAGATTGAGCCGATTGAAGTGCCTGAAGTGGTTGAAGTGGTTGAGAATGCACCAGAAACTGTGACTGAAGAAGCATTTCAGTTTGAGCCGGTTCAAACTGAAACTGCACCAATGATTGAGGCACTTGATGATCTGGATGATATAGATTTCACAGAGTCTGAACCTGAGGTTGAGCCTGAACCTAATCCTGATCATGAGATACCAGCTGATTTGCCTGAACGTTTTGCTTATCTTGAAAGAATGAAGTATCATCCAATATATCTGAATGGGCTGACAGTGAGTCAAATAAATGAAGAATATGAGAAGTGCTTAATTGCTCAAGAAAAGGCAACTGCTGATGAAAAAGAGTTTGTTGTGGAGATGGGTGAATGGACACCACTCCAAGAAAGTCTTAATATTGATGATTTACCTCCAACAGAGCTTTATCATCAAGATCCAAAAGAAATGTCATCGAGAAACATGCGTGAATGGTTAAGTTCGAGACATTATCCATACAAAACTCTGAAAAGACTGAAGCATGAATCACTGAAGAAGATTGTGGAAAGTTTCATGAAGACGGAGAAAATGTACAATCGTATGTTTTATCTGGATTACAACAACCCACAATATTATGAGCTGACAAAGAGATACAAAGTACTCGGACCCAAGGAGATACCGGTGATGGCTTTACCAGAGGATGCGCACAAAAAGAGAAAAGAGTTGATCGATATGTTTCCAAGTGAAGTCAAGTCAAACAATATTCCTATGGACGTACGAGAATCATGGCATAAATCTGCCACAGCAGGAGATGTGGTTAGATCTCTGCTGAGCAAAGGACAGTCCGTTGCTGAACTGCTTGATTCTATGATCGTACCGGAAAAGTCCAAGAAGGTGAAAATCATTGCATGGAAATATGACGATGTTTTTGATGCTTTTTTGATCAAAAGAGTTAATGGTTTATGCGATGTTTACCATTATTACTCTAGTATTTTCAAGCTAGAAGTGCAAGATTTGAAGGAGTTGCACAAGCTTAGATTGATCAATTACACGCATGCTGAGCGTGGTGACAAATGTGCGATGCTACTTGATGCTGGGATAAGTCTTTACCGAAATATTTGGAGTTTAGAGGACAACAAGAGGACAGTGCATATGTTCAATCGAAGAAAAAGAGGAAATCAAAGAAGTTGGTGGTGCGTGACATGTATTTAGAAGAGTTTTCTGATGAATACTTTGATAAAGTGACTGATCCAGGATTGAAAGTGATCGATGGTACACAAGCGACACAGCCAATTCTGAAGTTTTTCTACAATCAGGAAACTTTTGAGCTGAAATTGGTACGAAATTTGGATGACTGGGATAAGGATATGATTACATTATTCAGTACGTTTGAGCTGAAATTGTTACATCCCTCCTACATCGATCATTTGCGAACTTACAGAATGGAGAAGTGCAAAGATAAAATTGCTGAAGCGGATCGAAATTTGTTTATGGTGATGATTGAGGTGATTGCAGCTGCGTCAGAGAAAATTCGTCTAAGGAAGGCATTACTCAATGCTTACCTTGTGAAGGTGGATATTCCGGAGATAGAGTTTATGCGTGTGACTGCGAAGGGTACACTAGAAGTGCAAGTCAAAGGGCGAGAATTGCCATATTATTTTTATGCTAATATTGATTTTGCAGGTTTGACCCTTGATTCTCTGAGACGTATGAATGCCTGTGACATCCTTACAAACGAGTCAAAGCCAAGACAAGCAAAGATCGCGGAAAAGTTCAAGTCATGCATCGAGGAAGCATTAAAAGAACAAGAAGAATACAAAGGAAAAGAGTTGCTGAATGTTAAAGAAGAATCTGAAGATTGGTGAGAGATTGGAGCTGAAAAAGATGAAGATGAAAACTGTTTTTGAAGATTTTTGAAGTCCAAAGATAAATCTTAGGGGGAGTACTGTTAGGGCTATTTTCTGTTAAGATTTACTTTGTACTTTGTTTTATACATTTTGTATAGTTTAGGGTTAATTTTGTTATTTTCCCTAATGTATTGTTGCATAAAGCATGTAGTAAGAGAATGTTAGTGATAGAGTCTAGATCACATATTCACGTTAGAGAGAGAACTAAGTGTGTGTGATTACATTCTCCTGCATTTGGTACTACAATATTTGCTTTGATCATCAATACAAAGAGAATTATTTAGTAATGAATTGTGTTGCTGATTGAACTGTGTTTATGTGCGAATCATTCTGATCTTGTGAGCAATATCGATCCAATTGAACCTATCAAAACCCGTAGTCAAGCAATTGGTTTTGTAGCCACAAAACTTGAGAACATCCTGCAGATGCAGCGATATACTCTGCTTCAGCTGTGGATACAGAAACGTTGGTCTGCTTTTTGTATTGCCAAGAAACAAGTCTAGGACCCAGAAATTGACATCCACCCGTAGTCGATTTCCTGTCAAGAGCACACCCACCAAAATCACTGTCAGAATAACTATATAATTAAAAATTGCCTTCATAAGGATACCATAACCCGAGATTCGGTTTCCCTTTAAGGTATCTGAAATTACGTTTAACAGCAATCAGATGCGACTCTTTTGGATCAGACTGATATCGTGCGCACACACATACAGCATACATGATGTTTGGCCTTGATGCTGTAAGATACATCAGTGAACCAATCATTGATCTGTACAGTGTTTGATCAACAGATTTGCCTTTCGGATCCGGCTGAATCTTGCAATTCACATCAGATGGCGTTCGAATAGTCTGACAATCTTGCATCTTGAACTTTTTCAGCAACTTCTCAACAAACTTTGATTGGTTGATAAAAATTCCGTCTGCTGACTGTTTTACTTGCAATCCGAGAAAGAAATTAATCTCCCCCATCGAACTCATCTGAAATCTTGACTTCATGATTTCTTCAAACTCTTTGCACATGGACGCACTGGTTGATCCAAAGAAGATATCATCTACATACACTTGAACACATAAAAGATCTTCATTCTCCCGCTTCATAAATAAAGTTGGATCAATCTGACCTCTTGTAAATCCATGTTCCAGCAGATGTTTAGATAACGTCTCGTACCAGATTCTTGCTCAATTTGTATACGCGATGTGGATAATCAGGATCTTCAAAACCAGGAGGTTGTCTGACATATACATCATCAGTAATTGGTCCATACAGAAAAGCGCCTTTGACGTCCATTTGAAACACTTTAAACTTCATGAAAGAGGCATACGCTAGAAAAACGCGAATAGCTTCAAGTCGAGCGACCGGAGCAAACACTTCTTCATAATCAATACCTTCTTCCTGAGTGTAACCTTGTGCAATAAGTCTGGCTTTGTTTCTCACAACAATACCACGTTCATCTGGCTTGTTCTTGTACAACCATCTTGTACCAATCGCATTTTCTCCTTCAGGTAAGTCCACTAATTTCCAAACTTCTTGTTTGCGAAATTGAAGTAACTCCTCTTGCATGGCTTCAATCCAACTATTATCTTGCAACGCTTCTAAAATGTTCTTTGGTACCACTTGAGAAAGAAAACATGAATAAAGACAAACGTTTGCATGTTCAGTCTGACTTCTCATAGTTCGCTGATTCAAAGGCCCAATAATCTGAGAGACAGGATGATTCCTATGAACTCGATGAGTTGGTATAACGTCACCTTGAACTTGCGTCTCCAGATTAGACTGATTCAGATTCGGTAGATCTTGTAGAATGGTAGAAGTATGCGGAGTGAAATTAGGAACCTGATCCGGTGAATTGATGAAGTAGTCAAACGACTCTGGAACAACTTCAACATTCGGGTCTGATAATGGTTGATTCTGAACAGATCCACCATCATTAGGAGAATTTTGCGGATTAACATCATCACCAAGAATGTTTGATTCTTGATCTTCTTGAGAACCAGAAGGACCCGGAGTTTGACTAGATTTGACATGATCAGGATTATGAAATGACATGAATGGATACTCAGAGTTGAGATTGCTATCATCGTCATTATCAGAATCGTCACTAAAACATCCCAAGTCGCCTGATTCTTTACTCGTTTTTCCTGAAAATCAAACAAGTTAGAATTGAAAGATTTTGATAACGAATCTAAATCAAACAACCATTCGGGACCATGAGCCACTAATGGAAACGAATTTTCTAAAAACTTGACGTTAATAGTTTCAATAACAGTATTTGTTTTGCTATTAAAAACCCGATAAGCTTTAGAAACAGACGAATAACCAAGGAAAAATCCATCCTCAGATTTTGACTCAAATTTCCCGAGATGATCACTCAAATTTAGAATCGATACAGGACAACCAAATGCTTTCAAGTAAGAAATATTTGGTTTTCTTCCAAATAACAACTCATAAGATGTTTTCTGTTTATCTTGAACCAATAATGTCCTGTTTTGTACAAAACACGCAGTAGCAATAGCTTCGTCCCAGAAAGTGATAGGGATTTTGGCATCTGCGAGCATGGATCTTGCTGCTTCAATCAGTGTCCGATTTTTCCGTTCCGCAACCCCGTTTTGTTGAGGCGTTCTTGGAGCACTAAATTGTCTAGCAATTCCTTTTTCTGCACAAAACAAATCAACATTAGAGTTCTTAAACTCTGTTCCATTATCACTTCTTAAGATTTTTACTTTACACTCCAATTGATTTTCAACTTTGATAATAAAGTCTTTTAGCAACTCAGCAGTTTCAGATTTAACATGCAAAAAATAAACCCAAGAAAATCGTCAATGATGACAAAACAATAAGACTTCTTTCCGATGCTTTGGACATTTGTTGGTCCGAAAAGATCCATATGTAGCATCTGTAAGGGTTTTGAAATGGAGTTTTCTTGCTTGGACTTAAAAGACATTCTGTGCTGTTTTCCTTTCAAACACGCTGGACAGAGATCAGTTGTAGAGAACTTCTTCGATGGTATTCCCACAACATGATTTCCAGTAACCAGTCGGTTCATCTTTCTGAAGTTTGAATGGCCCAGCCGTCTATGCCAAAGTTGACTCTCATCATTTGATGCATGAGCAATGAGACAAGTAGTTTCAGTTTCAGCATCAATCTGCGACATATCAAGCTTGTATACATCATGATCTCTTGGAGCTTTAACCACCACTCATTCATTGTCAATCTTGAAACCGGGTTTGAGTATATAACAGAAAGAATCATCAAATAAAGTTGAATAAGATTTGTCACAAATTGGAGATACACTTAGCAAATTAAAGTTCAACTGTGCACAGTAGTTTACTTTATCAAAACTAATGACCCCATTTGACACAGTTCCTTCTCCAGTTATTTTACCACCAGCATCTCCTCCAAATGCAACATGTGTACCATTCTTTAGCTTGAAATCTTGAAGCAAGGCATGGTTGCCTGTCATATGCCGGCTACACCCACTATCAACAAACCAAGAGTTAATAGGTCTTCTAGGGCGCACCTGCATTTCAACAATTACTTAGTTAGTTTGGTCAACCCAGGCCCACATGGTCTTGGGTTTTCCGAATCTATCTGTAACAGTAACTTGTTGATAATGAAGATTTTGAAAATTTGTTTCATTTGAGAGATTTGGTTGAAAACTGTTTCGCCCAATGGCGTGATTTGATTGCTTCCTTCTCAAAGCAATGAACCTTTCCTCTAACTTAGGATCAAGGTTATTTTCAAATTTCTGATTTCTTACCATCAAAGCTCTTGGTTTAAAACTGTTAACCTGCACATTTCTTGATGCAAAGTTATTTATACCAGAATTGTTTCGATTGAAATTTCTCAAAACAGGAGAATGATTTTGATTAACATTTTGAAAACGAAATGATTGATTTCTTTGAAAATTTGGAAACGGAGTCATTTCTCTTGTTGAGGTTTTTCGAAAGAAACAATCCTTTGTGTCATGGTTTCTCCTTTCACAAATATCACAAAATTTCTTATAAAAACATTCTTCTGAAGAATGATTTCTTTTGTCACAGTAACTGCAGTACCTGTTAAAGAAACATTCAGCAGTAACATGATTATAACGATCACAAATTTCACAATGTTTCTTGCTAATCCTAAAGAGCCGATTGTTAACTTTTGATGTTGAACCCACTCGTGATTCATTATCTGTTTTGGTCGGTTTTAGATTAACTTGATTCTTTTGTGGAGATTTTGATTGTGATTTTGCTTGCTTGGGAACTTGGTTCGATTTTAAACTATCTTGTTTGGTTACCTTCTTTGATTCAATTCTTTTATCATTGACAGCGGAAGACTTAGGACCTGAACCTGTTTTCAGACCAGAGTTAGATTTGATTGAAGAATTGATTGGTTTACAATAAGATCCGTTCAAATCAAAAGTTCCTGCAGACACAAACTTAATTGTTTTACCTTTTGTCACTTTCTTCTTGACAGGTTTAACATTTTCAGTTTTAACAGTTTGAGCTTTGGTGTTGTCATTCGATTTTATGACACTTTTACCTTTCGACTGTTTCGTTTCAGATTGATTGACTTTCGATTTTAATTTCTGCATTTTTGCATTCGAAACTTCAGTCTTTTTCACCTCTTGCTTCTTGATCAGTTGATCAGCAACTTGCGCCTTCTGTTCATTCTTCCACCTGATGTATTCAGGATCATTGTATCCTGAAAATTCACCTTCATCCTTCACTTTTTCTTCCTGCTTGGGATTCAGTTCAGGATAATCAACAAGTTGAATCAGAACAGGCTCTGATTTGTTGCTAGCTTCATCATCAGCTTCAGTCGTCACACCTTCTTCTTCTTTCAAACTTTCAATCAACACTTTAGATCATTCGGATTCGGATTTACTTCTTTGAATTTCTTTGAATTTTCGTTCATTTTCAGGTGAATGATCAAATTCATTGAAGTTTTCAGGTAAAGTTTGTGTGATTGATTCAGGCATTGGTTCATGAGTAAAACCCAACCCTTGTTTGTTTTTGTTACCTCTTTCACTTATAAGTTGTTTAACCATGTTTTTACAACTTTTCACCTTTGTTAATTCCACTTGCGTGACAGCATGAGCAACTTTTTCTTGTTCAAAGTTCTTTCTCATTTCTTCAAGTCGTTTTGTTGCTAGTTCCAAATCCTTTAAGGTTTTGTTCCATGATTCTTTAAGTGACAATATCTTCTCATCAGAAATTTTGTGATCAATTTTAAGTTGTTCATGAATTTTCTCATGTTTGCTTAATTTATCACAAATTTTAAAAGAATGAGTTCGATAATGTTCTACTTGTTGAATGCATTGTTCAGAACATAACCTTTCTTTAACATCAATAGGCAAAGGAACATAGTTAGGGGGTAAATCAGTACTAACCTTTGGTTGTTCGGTGGATGATGAAGACTCACTGGATGTAGCCATCAGCGCAATTTCTGATTCAGATTCTTCAACAGGATCTGACTTTGAACTCCAGTCATATTCTTCAGAATCTTCACTCACAGCATCCGACACTTTAACATCCCCTTCTTCAGACCAATCTTCCTCGATTTCACAAACTAATGCCAAACTTGAAGTGAGATCAGATGTAAATTGTTCTGCATAAGCGCTCCAGTCATATCCATCCTTTACACTGACCACCAGTGCTTTTGTCTGATCTTCTGGCTTCTTTCCTTCATCTTCCAGTTTTGGCATGGGAAGACTTTGATATGGTTTCTGCATGAAGCGTTGATTTATGTTCTGATAGCTTGAAGACTGTTGCGAGCTTTGACCTTGACCTTGATTCTGTCCACTTGTACTCGCTTGATCATTGTAATTCTAATTCTTAGGAGCTTTGCATTCCCTTGAAAAATGACCATAGCAGTTACAGTTGAAACATCTGGCCTTCGATTTGTCAAAACCAACTGTCTTATTTGCATGTGGCTTGAAGCTTCGGTTAACATATGCATGTTTCTGCGTCCTATATGCAACCATTACCATTTGCCAATTCAGATCCATTTCCTCAATGTCATCAGGATCCATTTCAAAAAGATCTTGAAGTACAACATCCATCTGAGACAAATGACTTCCTTGATAAGCTTGAAAGCTTGCCATGAAAGCAGTAAAAGTAGTCTTTGTCTCGTCATCTTGTAACAAGATGTTCATCACATCTTTTACTTTTGCTTGAACATTCGTACTTGAACTTTCTGCTTGATTCTTCAGATTCTAACTTTGAACTTGAGCTCTTGGTGGAGATTGACGTTGAGAATAAGTTGGTGAATTTGGAATGTATGACGAATCAGTATAAGAACTTGCACCAACAAATAAATCACCCTCATCTTCAAACTTAGTTGCATCTTGTGCAAGAAATGCATTCTCCACTGAATTAGCAGGATTCACAATGTACTTGTACTGAGCATGTGAACCAGTTCTATCAGTATTTCTCGAGCTTTCATCAATCTCAACTTCCTCTATCTTTGCAATAAGCAGATCCAAATCCATCGGAAACTTCTCAGTATGTTTCAGTAATGTCACAGTCTGTTTCCATGATGACGGAAGAGCACATAACAATCTGTCATTCAAATCTTGAAGATCTGTCTTTGCACCCACATTCGTCATTTCAGTAGTTAGATGAACAAACCTATTCATCATCTGGTGCACAGATTCTCCAGCAATGTGTTCAAATAACTCCAATTGTCTCTTCAGCTTTTGTTTCTTGAGACTCCTGAGTTGTTCACCTCCTTCACATATTGACTTCAAGGCTTTGAACAATGTATAACCCGTCTGATAAGTATCCAACCTTGACAAAACTTGTAGTGGCAGTCCTTTACACATCAAAGAATAGGCTTTGCTATCATTCTTCACTTTCCTTAAATCTTCAGCTGATAAATTATCTTCTGGATAAGGTTCAGTAGAGTCTTTGGTGTAGGTACTTGCACTATCAGGAGCAGTTTGTGTAGGTATGTCAGGACCCTTATCAATTGATTTCCAAAGATCATTGTCAATTGCGCAAAGATGATGCTTTAATCTGATTGTCCAATTCTTGAAATCTGCACGGTTAACAAGTCTAGGAACACGGTTATCAGAATCATCATTAGGTGCCATTTTAACAGATTTTAAAGAAAATATTTTTGGTTTTTGTTGATTTTTGAAAAGAAATAGTTAAAATGCTAAAATAAAGACAAGTAAATAATGAGAAGATAAGATAACAAGGTTTGAAACAACTAAAAATGAGTCACACGGCTGAACAGTGAAAAATTCTTCTTCACCCGGCTGAACAGTGTATTTTGATCTTCACCCGGCAGAGAAAAGTCTTCACCCGTCTAAACAGTTGACCCGGCTTGATAGTTGAAAACTTTGTAATCTTCACCCGGCAGAACAGTTACCCGGCTGAACAGTTACACGGCTAACAGAAATAACTTGACACGGCAAACAACCTGACCCGGCAAGAAAATATTCACCCGGCTGCACTTCACCCGTCAGACCTTGACACGGCTTGAAAGTGTTAATCACCCGGATAAATAGTAACAAGTTGATTCGGCTGTTATGTTGATCACCCGGCTGAACAGTACTTTACACGTCTGAACAGTTCTTCACACGGCTAAACAGTATGTCACCCGGCACAACAGCACAGAATTTTACTTGCAATTCTTCACCCGTCTAGCACAAAAACCTTTACACGGCTGCACAGGACCTAATTTGTTCACAAATCTAAGTCCAAAGGAATTTGTCTAAGTCCAAATTGTTACCCGGCTAGTTAATCTTCAACCTGTTCATACTGTTCATCATCTTTATCATGAGAAATTTTCTGGGTTTATCAAAAACTTGTCCAATTCCTTCAAAATTCACACACAATCAGTGAAATGGTCCGATTATCAATCCCTAATCTCAATCAATCCAAAACATGATCAAATTTTGATGAATTAAGCAAAATTTCGATCGAACAGTAAATTTTCTCTTCTTCTTAATTCCTTAGATCTGATGATAATCTGATGGAATTTGCACAATTAATGTGAATTAGAAGTGATTGCGATGATAAATCACAACTAAAAACAGCAACAATTCATTCAGATCATGATTTTTGAGCAATATTGTAGTGTTTTGCTTGATGAATAGCGAAGAACACAATACCAACAGCTCTGATACCAATTGATAGGTTCAATTGGATCGATATCGCTCACAAGATCAGAATGATTCGCACACAAACACAGTTCAATCAGCAACATAATTCATTACTAAATAATTCTCTTTGTATTGATGATCAAAGCAAATATTGTAGTACAAAATGCAGGAGAATGTAATCACACACACTTAGTTCTCTCTCTAACGTGAATATGTGATCTAGACTCTCTCACTAACATTCTCTTACTACATGCTTTATGCAACAATACATTAGGGAAAATAACAAAATTAACCCTAAACTATACAAAATGTATAAAACAAAGTACAAAGTAAATCTTAAACTGGAAATAGCCCTAACAAATTTTGTCACCCGGCTCGACACTCTCATCATTCCATCACCCGGCTATACAGTGATACATGATATCATCACCCGGCTAAGCAGTGAATGATGTTTTTCACCCGGCTACAACACATACGATTTTCTTCACTTTTTCTTTGTCTGTTGACTTTTCAATGGCATTTCCCGACAAATTAATTAGACACATAACCCTTATTAGATTTTGTGTTAAATAATTAATCAATCATGATTTAGAGCAACAAATTTACACATTAAATTCATCAAACACTATTTCTTTTTCAATTTTCATTAATTTTTCCTCAAAATGCAAACATTTTTGCATTACTAATATTTCTATATCCCGAAGCTTTTTTCTTTAATAAAAAACAAAATCACAAGACATTAGGTTTCTTTTTAACACTGCCAATACATTTGCTTTCACTGGCCACTTGATCCATACATTCAACACACTTATTTCAAATATTTTTGACTTTTTGAAAATATTTTTCTTCTTCAATTATTCTCCCTCTAAACTTGAAATTTCTTGAAATTTTAAAGTTTACAAAGGATGTCGATGTGTCAATAAAGAATCCATAAGCATGCACACACAAAGCACACACATTAAAGTAAATTCATATGCAATGCAATGAATCAATATATCGCAGTGAGATCATACCACACATCATCTGAACATGTTTTGCAAGTTTTGAATAGACATTTGACTTATGTTCGATTGAGTGATGATATGAAAACATACCAATTAGCTCGAATTGACACACTTACTTTTTCAGTATCATGATGAGATTAAGGTTCGATTAAAATGACTTATGCGACCCACATGTATACATATGTCAACATATTTCCTTATCAATAACAACTTGAATGTATGTTGCACAAAAACCTAGTCACTTACAATCAGAAACAGTGTGGAAATTGGGTTCTATTTGGATTTGGTCCACTTTGGGACTTCTTTTAAATTCTTTTTTTTGGAATTTTTCTTTTTGCCTATCGTTCCCCTTGCGAATCTTCTGAATTCCTTTTTGGAATTTTCTTTGGTGACGGTCCACATTTGGGACTCTTTTTGTTCCAACTTTGGGAATCTTTTGCTGCACCTTGAAGCTCAAAAGAGACTTCGTGTGAGACTTCAGGTTTGTGGATACCACAACAAAGAAGCTCACGATGCGGTTCATCACACTGAATAGATTACATCGTTACCCGATTATGTTCAAATATCTTCACAAACAGAGCATCAAAAGATATATATTTAGACATGTATAACAAAGGAACTTAACACAAAGATCATTTGTGACACCCGACAATTTTGCGTTACCGCCGTTAACTTAACATAACCAAATTTCGTCAGTCTCTATCAACTCGGAATCATCTTACGTACATTACGCAAAATAAAGATGTATTAATTTAAATAGTTAACTAAATAAGTAATTATTAGAAAAAGGATAAGTTGAGGAATTATCAAATCACGACGAGTAACAATTAACCGGTAGTAATTCGTGGAATTCGTAGTTCACGTGTCTCAGAAATGCTACTGAAAAATAAACAAAATGATTTTGTAAATTATAGACAGTAATAGTACGAGATTCGAAATGTAGTTAAAGTTAATTTTACCATCTTTGGAAACAATTTAATCTAAACCCAAACTCAAAGGACCAAGTGATAAAAATATATTTATATATATCTTCACCAACGCACACTCGTCAGCCTATTCATCACAAACCCTAGGCGCCGCTCATTAACTTCCGGCAACCACAACCACTCGCCGTCATTTCGCCACTACGTCACCACATCGTGTTATTATCGGACGGATACCACACAATCACCGAGTCGATAACTATTCCATCACAGCTACTCAAAGTCACCAAACACCATCGCTGCCATCACACGGACACCAACGGCGAAACACTCCCACACCTTTCGTAATTGTTTGGTATGTATTTATCAACTCGCCTCGTGTTTCGATTTGTTACGATACGGTTTCGGTTTCGTTACGGGTATGGTTTGGGTTAGAACTGATTCGATGTATGCTAATACAGATGCATAGAGGTGTGTATATAAGTGTGTTCTGTAGAATCAAGTATATAAGCATACATGTACGTACAGTTGTAGAAGTTTAACAATGTTTAAATATATTAATTTGCATCTATGCTATATACATGAACATATATCTATATATAGTTGTGTGTGTCTGGGACAATACAATACATATGTATGATTGAATGCAATTATGTGCATGCGAACTATGTAAGATGAATTAAATATATAAAATTTGGGATGTATATATTGTGTATGGTGTGTTTGTGAATGATTGTGAAACACATTAGTTAGGGGTGTGTGCATGTGTGGTGTATATAGTTTGGGTATAAATAAAGTGTAATACAAAAAGTATATATATTTATGGTGAAGAGTTACGTATGTATGCATGCAATATGATAGATATATACATACATAAGTGTGATGTATGAGTTGTGCGTAAAAATTGAATACAAAAGTTTATAAAACAAATCAAAAGTATAATATTATTTCTAGTAAAGTTTGAGTACAATGATTTTATACGGTGAACATAATATTAAGCTAATACATTAACCTTAGTAATATTGGTCTCGTGTCAAAAGTAAAGATTATTTCAAATGAGTCAAACTATAAAACTAGTGGGTATATGAATTCTTCGAATTTTATAATATAATTATATGGATTTTGGTACGAAACTGAACCGGGAACATGAAACCGAACATAAATTGTATTAGAGTAATTTGTATCTAATTGGTAGAACTTAAACAGGTCAGTAGATTTTGGAAATCTTGTTTTTGCTACTTATTTGTAGCTGTGAAAACCTAAGGTGAGTTTCACGGCCCCTTTTACTTTACTTTTATTTACTCTTTTTGGGGGAGATAACATGTTGTAAATTACTTCTTTTGCATTCTTGCTTCTTAGTATGATCACATGCGTACCTAGTGTCAGTACTTTTGCCTTACGTTTGGACCGTTAATTATATTGCAAAGCGAGGAAATTTTGAGTAGTACTACTAGTTTGACAAACCCCATCCAAGCTGGTCGCGCCAGCACGACTGGAGGTCGAACGGGTGTTTAATTGTCCTATCATTTACCGTGCCTGGGAGGCATTGGCTTGAGGCATTCATTTCTTTACATTACTGTCAGCTTCGGTCGTAAACACTTTCGTACACTAGTGTAGCATGCATAGTAGTCTAGCTAACTACTTGATATACTAAGGAAATTACTAAATTTCTTTTTGAACTTATTTTCTAGTTTCATAAACCTGTGAACTCACCAACTTTATGTTGACACATTTTAGCATTTTATCTCAGGTTGTCAAGATAACACTCACGGATAGGACATTTATTCATGGGTCACACTGATTTGAGAAATCAACATTATTTATTATATTTGCATTTGTAAACTCAAATATTATAATCACTTTTATCAAAATGATTCTAACTTACTATTTACGCTTCCGCATTTAATGTAAAACTTTTATTTTAAGTTTTATTACTTAATACAATATGCTACTTTTCAAAATCATATACGTCGTTTGGTGTAACTAATGATCAGATCCTGGTGTAACTAATACAATATGCTACTTAATACACTCCTAACGGTAAAACTCCGCTAGTGGAATTTGGGGGTGTGACATCATTAAGCTTAGATTTGTCAACAATGAACTTACTTTTTCAGTCTAATTGTCTGAGCTGTCTCGCACATGAATTAACACTTATCAGTATTTATTAAAAAGAATGTAACAGATAATGTCTAGTGTAACTATCATTTCTCACTTTTTGCAATGTAGATTCTTATGACATGATTTTTCTTTTCTTTTTGCTTTTTCTTTCTTTTTATATGTTTTTTTTCATGCACACTCACAATGCAGAAAAAAATAAAAAGACATAGGAATCAATACTTGACATCGACGTATTATTTTTTGGAGATTAAATTTTCTGATTTTGTATTTTGATTTTCATAAAAAGAATTAATCATGATTGATTAACCCTATGGATTGAATTAAGATTTCAAACCGTCCTGACAAGAAAGGTTTTGTGAAAAGATCTGCCAGTTGTTTGTCGGTATGAACTTTAATCAAAATTATTAAACCTTTTTCAGAGTTGTCTCTGAGAATGTGATATCGAATTTCGATATGTTTTGATTTTTGAGTGTTGAACAGGATTAGCAGTAATGAACGTAGCAGCAGTATTGTCTATGTAAATAAGAGTTTTGAGAAAGTTAAATCCATTGTCAAGTAATTGGTTTTGTAACCACAAAACTTGAGAACATCCTGCAGATGCAGCGATTTACTCTGCTTCAGCTGTGGATACCGAAACATTGGTATGCTTTTTGCATTGCCATGAAACAAGTCGAGGACCTAGAAACTGACATCCACCCGTGGTCGATTTCCTGTCAAGAGCACACCCACCAAAGTCACTATCAGAATAACTATATAATTCAAACTTCCCTTCATAAGGATACCATAACCCGAGATTCGGTTTCCCTTTAAGGTATCGGAAAATACGTTTGACAGCAACCAGGTGCGACTCTTTAGGATCGGACTGATATTTGGCACACACACGTACAACATACATGATGTCTGGTCTTGATGCAGTAAGATACATCAGTGAACCAATCATTGATCTGTAAAGTGTTTGATCAACGGATTTGCCTTTTGGATCAGGCTGGATTTTGCTGTTCACATCAGATGGAGTTCGAATATTCTGACAATCCTGCATCTTGAACTTTTTCAGCAACTTTTCAACAAACTTTGATTGGTTGAGAAAAATTTCTTCTGCGGACTGTTTTACTTGCAATCCGAGAAAGAAATTAATCTCTCCCATAGAACTCATCTAAAATTTGGATTTCATAATCTCCTCAAACTCTTTGCACATGGATGGACTTGTTGATCCAAAGATGATAACATCAACGTATACTTGAACACACAGAAGATCATCATTTTCCAAGGTGACCTACTGAAAAACCTACTTGTTGATCCAAAGATGAAAAACCTACTGAAAAACCTTCATGAATAAAGTAGGATCAATCTGACCTACTGAAAAACCATGTTCCAGCAAATGTTTAGATAACGTCTCGTACCAAATCCTTGGGGCTTGATGTAGACCATATAACGCTTTGCTTAATTTGTATACACGATGTGGATACTCAGGATCCTCAAAACCTGGAGGTTGTCTGACGTACACATCATCGGTAATTGGTCCATACAAAAATGCACCTTTAACATCCATTTGAAACACTTTGAACTTCATGAAAGAGGCATAAGCTAGAAAAACACGAATAGCTTCAAGTCGAGCGACCGGAGCAAACACTTCTTCATAGTCGATACCATCTTCTTGAGTGTAACCTTGTGCAATAAGTCTAGCTTTATTTCTGACCACAATGCCACGTTCATCTGGCTTGTTCTTGTACAACCATCTTGTACCAATCGCATTTTCTTCTTCAGGTAAGTCCACTAATTTCCAAACTTCTTGTATTCTGAACTGAAGTAACTCCTCTTGCATGGCTTCAATCCAACTGTTATCTTGTAACGCTTCTGAAATGTTTTTCGGTACTGTCACACCCCAAAAATCCACCAACGGAGTTTTACCGTTAAGTGTGTGACAAACCAGGATCTCAGTCATTAGTTACACCAAACGACACTATATGAATTTAAAATATACGTGTCTCATTAAATGAGAAAATTTAATACAGAGTTAACGTTTAAAAGTTTGCGGAAGCGTAATCGAAATGTAATGTCAAAATATTAAATGAGACTAAATGCACAAACACGCGCCCAACATAAGAAACATAGTTTAAGTATTTGTTAAAACCAAACATAGTTTTTTTAAATGCAAGAAAGTGTCTAAATGCAAAGTTGTGACTCCATGCCATGTCCTAAGTGCGTTGAACCTCAATGACCTGTTAAAGTGAATGGCTAAAAAGGGTCAACACGACGGTTGGTGAGTTCACATAGTAAGTAGGAAATCAAGTAGTTCAGTTGCAAGCAGAAATATAAATTAAGTATGTCATTGTAGGTAGCTAGTCTACATCACATGTCCTTAGAGGCGTATGTATCTGACCGAAGCTGACGTATGTACACATTAAGTCATTTTGCTCGTTCGTACATCCCAGCAGGATGCACTGTAAGTATGTTAGGTCATTCAACACCCGTTCGACAGGTCCTTCTGTCGTGCTAGCGCGACTAGCCCGGGTGGGGTTTGTCAAACCCAGTAGTACTACTCAAAATTTCCCCGCTATTTCACAAATACTGACGGTCAACTAGGTATTCATGGGGTCTTTCATGAACAAAATAAAAGTTGCTCTATCCAGACATGCAACATACAAAATTATTAAATCCGTAAAAGTAATCGTCCGTGTTCAGCCCATAAAGGGGTAGAATAGTAAAAGTGTGGTTTAGTGAACTCACCTTAGGTTGCGCAGCAAATCAGTTTCTAAAAGCACACAGTAATACAGTAACCTAAATAACAGTAGGTCTATTAATGTGTGTTCATGTAGGGTCATAGTACCCTATACATCCAAATGGTCATACAGTTTGTGCGAGTTTAGAATAGTTTGACTCTTTAACCAAGTTTGAGTTTTTGTCTAAGTTTGACCAAGTTTGACTTTTTGTCGACCCGAGTTGACCCACGACCCGTTGGTGATTTATTAAGTGTAAGTATGTTTCATTTGAAGTATTTGATCATATTACATTCATATATCACACCACATGTCACATATTCAACAAGTTGAGTTTCTACTTCCGTAAAAGTTTCCAATATAACGCATACTAGCATGCGTGGTCATTTCTAGGCACAATATATTGTTCACATGTTTTGTTTCAACTAGCATAGTGACACTTTCATCATGGCATCCTAGTTACTAGCACACGCCATTTAGACTTCAAACAAAACAATTTCAAGCAACCGGTCTACTAATCAACTAGTACCTACGAATGTCATTTCTTGATCACCACATGTTTACCAACCACCACATGCCTACAAGCATTCATATGCAAACTCAATCATATTTGTACGTCCAAAATCACTAAACATGCATTCTAGTAAATTTCTATGACAAAAAGTTTCTACATTTAGCAAGTTTTTCAACCCAAGTCGGATTCGTACGTTCAAATACCCAAAATTCGTCTAATACATTATAATAACGTGCTAGTGATCTAAAAACCATTCTTAGGCATCAACAACAAGCAATTTCATACAAGTTCATGAGAAAAAGTTACTATTTTAAGTAATATGGTAAAATGATCATACAATTTCAAAACCAATTAGTCAATCTTCATCCAATTCATCATCTAAACACACAATCAATCGTATTTCATCAAAATCAAGCATGCAACATCAAGTTTCTATGACTTCCTAACAAACCCTAATTTCATAACCACAATTTGTGTACCCATTTCATCATCTAATCATCAAAACAACAATTAACATATAACCAATAACCCATTTCCACAACACAATCATCAATTGGCCATTTTGGATGAACTAGGGTTTTAATCTACCAATTTCGTAAGATATATAGTGATTTTTACGATTAAAAATTACTTGTATTGTGTTTACAACTCCAATCAGCAAGCAACAACACCACCAAAGATCCAACACAACCGAACATCATCACTGAACGAACCAAGCAGCCAAACTCTTCAACTGGCCATAACTTTTTCATCGCTACAAGTTAGGAGACGTATTTACTATCATTGGAACCGTCTCGTCGATACGAAGATTTTGATATATAATAGGCCTCGTGACAACGTCGGAGCTGGCCGGAATCTGGCCGGAAAGGGTGACGGCTGAAAGGAGAGATTTTTAGGGTTGGGTTTTAATTTTTGTTAAATGATTAAGTTAGGTTTAGGTTAAGTTGGGCCTTGGGCCATCCATGGATAACATGGATGATCAATGGGCTACGGTTTGTAAACACAATGAAGACGTACTTTTCCCGTCTCCTAAATTTTACTGAATTTCATAAAAGGTTAAAACCAGTCAAATACGTAAATACTCGAAAGTTCAACAATTAAGCACACATGTTACTTAGGATATATATATATATATATATTTATTGTATTTGTATCAATTAAATTCACCAACGCCCGGGTATTAACTTGTGTGATCGTTTCGTGTGTACGTTTGTGTAACAGTTTGTACATTTAATTCACCAAATTAAATGAAAAGTATAATTGTGTTAACGTGATTAACATAGTTTGACTAACGAGGTTAACCTGAATTTGTCGGGTGTCACATCATCCCCTTGTTGAAGGAAATTTCGTCCCGAAAATTGGATACGGTCGTTAAAATAGGTTTCGAGTTGTCACATCATGTTCCCGAAAACATTTCAGTCACATAACATATAAATTCACTAAATTTATATTTATTTAGTTGTCCGAAATTATTATTTCATTAATGGAAATAACCGGATTTAGTTAACAGAGTTAATCTGAAATTCTTGGATGTCACAGGTATCACTTGAGAAAGAAAACATGAATAAAGACAAACGTTTGCATGCTCAGTCTGACTTCTCATGGTTCTCTGATTCAAAGGACCTATAATCTGAGAGATAGGATGATTCCTATGAACTCGGTGAGTTGGAATTGCATCACCTTGTACTTGAGTCTCCAGATTAGACTGATTCAGATTCGGTAGATCTTGTAAAATTGTAGAAGTATGCGGAGTGAAATTAGGAACTTGTTCTGGTGAATTGATGAAGTAGTCAAATGTTTCTGGAACAACTTCAACATTCGGATCTGATGATGGTTGATTTTGAACAGATCCACCATCATTAGGAGAATTTTTTTGATTGACATTATCTTCAATGTTGTTTGATTCCTGATCTTCTTGAGAATCAGATGGACCCGGAGCTTGGTTTGATACCACATTATCAGGATTGTGAAATGACATGAACGGATACTTAGAATTGATATCATTGTTATCGTCATTGTCAGAATCATCACTGAAACATCCTAAGTCTCCTGATTCCTTCTTTGTTTTTCCTGAAAAATCAAATAAGTTAGAATTGAAAGATTTTGATAACGAATCTAAATCAAATAACCATTCGGGACCATGAGCCACTAACGGAAATGAGTTTGCTAAAAACTTTACGTTAATAGTTTCAATAACAACATTCGTTTTGCTATTAAAAACCCGATAAGCTTTTGAAACCGATGAGTATCCTAGAAAGAATCCATCGTCAGCTTTTGACTCAAATTTACCGAGCTGATCACTTAAATTTAGAATCGACACAGGACAACCAAATGCTTTCAAGTATGAAATATTCGGTTTTCTTCCAAACAATAACTCATAAGATGTTTTATGTTTATCATGAACCAATAATGTCCTGTTTTGTACAAAGTAAACAGTAGCAATAGCTTCGTCCCAGAATGTGATAGGGATTTTGGCATTTGCAAGCATGGATCTTGCTGCTTCAATTAGCGTCCGATTTTTCCGTTCTGCAACTCCGTTCTGTTGTGGAGTTCTTGGAGCACTGAGTTGACGCGCAATTCCTTTTTCTGCACAAAAAGAATCGACAATTGAATTTTTAAACTCGGTTCCATTGTCACTTCTCAAGATTTTCACTTTACAATCTAACTGATTTTCAACTTTGATAATGAATTCTTTTAACAACTCAGCAATTTCAGATTTAACATGCAAAAAATAAACCCAAGAAAATCTAGTAAAATCATCAATGATGACAAAACAATAAGACTTATTTCCGATGCTTTGAACATTTGTTGGTCCGAAAAGATCCATATGTAGCATCTGTAAGGGCTTTGAAATGGAGTTTTCTTGCTTGGACTTAAAAGACATTCGATGTTGTTTTCCTTTCAAACATGCTGGACAGAGATCAGTTGTTGAGAATTTCTTTAACGGTATTCCCACAACATGATTTCCAGTCACCAGTCTATTCATATTCCTGAAATTTGAATGGCCCAACCGTCTATGCCATAGCTGACTCTCATCATTCGATGCATGAGCAATGAGACATGTAGTTTCGGTTTCAGCATCAATCTGAGACATATCAAGCTTGTATACATCACGATCTCTTGGAGCTTTAACCACCACCCATTCATTGTCAATCTTAAAACCTGGCTTAAGTAAATAACAAAAAGAATCATCAAATAAAGTTGAATATGATTTGTCACAAATTTGAGATACACTTAGCAAATTAAAGTTCAACTGTGCACAGTAGTTGACTTTATCAAAGCTAATAATCACATTTGACACAGTTCCTTCTCCAGTGATTTTTCCACCAGCATCTCCTCCAAATGCAACATGTGTACCATTCTTTAGCTTAAAATCTTGAAGCAAGGCATGGTTGCCTGTCATATGCCGGCTACACCCACTATCAACAAACCATGAGTTGATAGGTCTTCGAGGGCGTACCTGCATTTCAACATTTACTTAGTTAGTTTGGTCAACCCAGGCCCACATGGTCTTGGGTTTTTCGAATCTATCTGTAACAATAACTTGTTGATAATGTAAATTTTGAAAATTTGGTTCATTCGAGAGATTTCGTTGAAAACTGTTTCTACCACTGGCTTGATTTGTTTGCTTTCTTCTTAAATCTGAAAACCTTTCCTCTAACTTAGGATCAAGGTTATTTTCAAATCTTTGATTTCTCACCATTAATGCTCTTGGCGTAAAACTGTTAACCTGCTGATTTCTTGATGACATTTCCTTAAAACCAGAATTGATTCTTTTGAAAGGTCTCAAATCAGGAGAATGACTTTGGTTAAATTTTTTAAAATCAAAAGATTGATTTCTTTGAAAATTCAGAAAAGAAGTCATTTCTCTTGATGAGGTTTTCCGAAAGAAACAATCTGCAGTGTCATGATTTCTCCTTTCACATATCTCACAAAACTTGTTATAAAAACATTCCTCTGAAGAATGATTTCTTTTGTCACAGTAATCGCAGTACATGTTAAAGAATCACTCAGCAGTAACATGATTATAATGATCACAAATCTCACAATGCTTCTTGTTAATCTTAAAGAGCCGATTGTTAACTTTAGATGTGGAACCAACATGTGATTCATTAGAAAACTTGTTCGGTTTTAAGTTAACTTGATTCTTTTGTGGAGATTTTGGTTGTGACTTTGATTGCTTGTTATCAAGTTTTGATTGTTTGGGAACTTGGTTCGATTTTGAAACATCTTGCTTAGTTACCTTCTTTGATTCAAATCTTTTATCATTGACAGCGGAAGTCTTAGGACCTGAACCTGATTTCAGACCAGAGTTAGATTTGATCTTAGAATTAATTTGGTTACCATGAGATGAGTTCATATCAAACGTTCCGGCAGACACAAACTTGATTGGTTTGATTTTAGACACTTTCTTTGGCACAGGTTTTTCAGTTTCAGTTTTAACAATTTGAGCTTTGGTGTTGTCGTTTGATATAACGACACTTTTACCTTTTGACTGTTTTGTTTCAGATTGATTATTTGACAATTTCGATTTCTGCATATTTGCTTTTGAAACTTCAGTCTTCTTCACTGTTTCCTTTTTTTATCAGCTGATCAGCAACATGAGCTTTCTGCTCCTTTTTCCACTTGATGTATTCTGGATCGTTGTACCCGAAAATTCTGCTTCATCCTTCACCATTTTTTCTGGTTTAGGATTGAGTTTCGGATATTCAACAAGTTGCACCAAAATAGGATCAGATTTGTTGCTTGCTTCGTCATCAGCTTCAACAGTCACACTGTCATCTTCTTTCAAGCTTTCGAGTAAAACTTCAGACCCTTCGGATTCAGATTTGCTTCTTTGAATTTCTTTGAATCTTTGTTCATTTTCAGGTGAATGATCAAATTAATTAAAGTTTTCTGGTAAAGTATTAGTGATTGAATTAGGCATTGGCTCATGTGTGAAACCCAATCCTATTCTGCTTTCTTTTCTATCACTTATCAACTTTGCTAGAATTGCTTTAAAACTTTTCATTTTTGTCAATTCGACCTTAGTTGCTGCATGAGCAATTTTTTCTGATTCAAAGTTTTTGGTCAGTTCTCCCAATTGTTTATTTGACAATTCTAGTTCCTTCAAGGTTTTGTTCCATGATTCTTTAAGTGACAAAATCTTCTCATTAGCAATTTTGTGATCAATTTTAAGTTGTTCATGAACTTGTTCATGTTTGCTTAATTCATCACCAATTTTAAATGAATGAGTTCGATAATGTTCCACTTGTTTAATGCATTGGTCAGAACACAACCTACCTTTCACATCATCAGGTAAAGGAACATAGTTAGGGGGTAATTCGATACTAACCTTTGGCTATTCAGCAGATGAGAAAGACTCTTCAGATGTAGCCATAAGAGCAATCTCTGATTCAGATTCTTCAGTTGGATCTGACTTTGCACTCCAATCATACTCTTCTGAATCTTCACTGACATCATTAACCACTTGACAATCCCCTTCTTTAGACCAGTCTTCTTCTTCAATTTCACAAACCAGTGCCAAACTAGAAGTAAGATCAGCTGTAAACTGTTCCGCATAAGCACTCCAATCATATCCATCTTCACACTAACCACAAGTGCTTTGGTCTGATCTTCAGGTTTTTTGCCTTCATCTTTCAGTTCTGGCATGGGAAGACTTTGATATGACTTTTGAAAGAAATGTTGATTCCTGTTTTGATAGCTTGAAGACTGTTGTGAGTTCTGACTTTGACCTTGATTCTGTCCACTGGAACCAGCTTGATCATGATAATTCTGATTCTTAGGAGCTTTGCGTTCCCTTGAAAAATGACCATAGCAGTTACAATTGAAACATCTGGCCTTTGACTTGTCAAAACCAACGGTCTTGTTTGCATTTGGTTTGTAACTTCGGTTCACATATGCATGTTTCTGAGATCGATATGCGACCGTTACCATTTGCCAATTTAAGTCCATCTCTTCAACGTCTTCAGGATCCATTTCAAATAAGTCTTGAAGAACAACATCCAATTGAGTCAAGTGACTTCCCCGATAAGCTTGGAAGCTTGCCATAAATGCAGTAAACGCATTCTTAGTCTCATCATCTTGTAACAAGATATTCATAACATCTTTTACTTTAGCTTGAACGGTGGAACTTGAACTTTGATTTTCTGCTTGAGATTTCATTGGTTGAACTTGAACTCTTGGTGGAGATTGCGGTTGAGAGTAAATTGGTGAGCTTGGTTGATAAGATGAATCAATGTAAAAGCTATCACCAACAAACAAATCACCCTCATCATCAGTTTTAACAGCATCTTGAGCTAGAAAAGCATTCTCAACTATATTAGAAGGATTCACCACAAACTTATACTAAGCATGTGAACCTGATCTGTCAGAGTTTCTTGAACTTTCATCAATTTCCACTTCTTCAATCTTAGCAATAAGAAGATCTAAGTCCATTGGAAACTTTTATGTATGCTTCAGTAGAGTAACTGTTTGTTTCCATGAAGATGGAAGAGCACACAATAATCTATCATTCAGATCTTGAAGATCTGTGTTTGCACCACCATTTGTCATCTCAGTTGTTAGATGCACAAATCTGTTCATCATCTGGTGTACAGATTCTCCAGCAATATGTTCAAACAATTCTAATTGTCTCTTCAGTTTTTGCTTCTTGAGACTTCTCATTTGTTCTCGTCCTTCACAAATTGATTTTAATGCTTTGAACAATGTGTAGCCAGTTTGATAAGTATCCAATCTTGACAACACTTGAAGTGGCAGCCCTTTGCACATCAAAGAATAAGCCTTACTATCATTCTTGACCTTTCGTAAGTCTTCTCCTTGTAGATTATCTTCAGGATAAGGTTTAGTTGAATCTTTGGTGTAAATGCTTGCACTGTCAGGAGCAGTCTGAGTAGGAATGTGAGGACCTTTATCAATCAACTTCCACAAATCATTGTCAATAGAGCATAGATGATGTTTCAATCTGATTGTCCAGTTCTTGAAATCTGCACGATTAACCAATCTAGGAACACGATTATCAGAATCATCAATAGGTGCCATTTTAAGATTTTTAAAGAAAATATTTTTTTTGTGTTTTTGTTGATTTTTGAAAAGAAACAGTTAAAATTTGAAAAAATAAATGCAACTAAATTAATAACAAAGTTAGATAATAAAGTTTGAAACAACTAAAACAAGTCATGCGGCTGAACAGTGAACTTTTGTTCTTCACCCGGCTAAACAGTGAAATTTGTTCTACACCCGACTGAACAGTAGATTTTGTTCTTCACCCGACTGAACAGTTAAATTTCTCTTTAGCCAGTTGAATAATCACACGTCTTGATGACAATCACACGGCTGAACAGATATAACTTCACATGGTAGAACTTGACACGGCTAAAGAAATCAATCACCCGGCTAAACAGTTATCAATCTTTCACAAGTCTACACTTGACACGGCTAAAAGAGATAATGACCCGGCTGAACAGTAACAAGTTGATCCGGCTGTAAAGTTGATCACCCGGCAGAACTGTTGCTTCACCCGGCTGAAAACTTCTTCACCCGGCTAAATAGTAACTTCACCCGGCACAACAGTACACAACTTTTACTTGCAAAATCTTCACCCGTCTAGACAAATTTCCTTTACACGGCTGCACAGGACCTAATTGTTCACCAAACTAAGTCCACAAATTTGTCTTAGTCAAATTTTATCACCCGGCTAGTTCATCTTCAACCAGTTCATTATGTTCATCAACATCTTCATACAAATTTTAAAGAAGAATTTTAACAAAACTTGTCCAATTTGTCCAAAAATCACACGCAAGCAGTGTTTGATACCGATTATCAATCTCCTATATCAATCATCCAAAACATGATCAATTTTTGATGATTTTGAGCAAAAATTTGATCGAACAGTAACTTTCAATTTCTTCTTAATTCCTCAGATCTAATGATAATCTGATGGAATATGCACAATTGTTGTGAATTAGAAATGATTCCGATGATGAATCAGATCCAAAAACAGCAACATATCATTCAGATCATGATTTGAGCAATATTGATGTGTTTTTGCTTAATGAATAGCGAAGAACACACACACAGTACCAACAGCTCTGATACCAATTGATAGGTTCAATTGGATCGATACTGCTCGAAATCAGAATGATCAAAGTACAAACACAACAATTCAATCAGCAACACAATCCATTACTAAATAATTCTCTTGTATTGATGATCAAAGCAATAGTTGCAGTACAATGGTGCAGGAGAATACAATCACACACATAGTTCTCTCTCTAACCTGTAAATAGTGATCTAGACTCTCTCTCTGACATTCACTAGCAACATGCTTTATGCATCACAACTTTAGGGAAAATACAAAATTAACCCTACACTATACAAACTTGTCTAATCTAAGAACAAAGTAAATCTTCTAATAGGAATGAGCCCTAACAATTGTCAAGTGGTTAATGATGTCAGTGAAGATTCAGAAGAGTATGATTGGAGTGTATAGTCAGATCCAACTGAAGAATCTGAATCAGAGATTGCTCTTATGGCTACATCAGAAGAGTCTTTCTCATCTGCTGATTCAAATCAACCAAAGGTTAGTATCTATTTACCCCCTAACTATGTTCCTTTACCTGATGATGTGAAAGGCATGTTATGTTTTGAACAATGCACTAAACAAGGGGAACATTATCGAACTCATTTATTTAAAATTGGTGACAAACTAAGAAAACATGAAAAGGTTCATGAACAACTTAAAAATGATCACAAAATTGTTAATGAGAAGATATTGTCACTTAAAGAATCATGGAACAAAACCTTGAAAGAACTGAAACTTTCAAATAAACAGTTGGAAGAAATGACCAAGAACCTTGAACTAGAAAAGATTGCTCATGCAGCAACTCAGGTTGAATTGACAAAAATGAAAAGCTCAAAAGCTATTTTGGCAAAGTTGATATGTGATAGAAAAGATAACTGAACAGGATTGGGTTTCACACATGAACCAATGCCTAAATCAATCACTAACACTTTACCAGAAAACTTTAATGAATTTGATCATTCACCTGAAAATGAACAAAGATTCAAAGAAATTCAAAGAAGTAAATCTGATTCCGAAGAATATGAAGTGTTGATTGAAAGATTGAAAGAAGATGAAAGTGTGTCTTTTGAAGCTGATGACGAGGCCAGTGACAAATCTGATTCTATTCTGGTGCAAGTTGTTGAATATCCGGAACTGAATCCAAAACCAGCAGAAACGGTGAAGGATGAATTCTCAGGTTACAATGATCTAGAATACATCAAGTGGAAAAACGGTGTTGCTGATTAGTTGGTCCAAAAAGAAACAGTGAAGAAGAATGATGTTTCGAAAGCTAAGGTGCAGAAACCGAAAATGTTAAACAGTCAATCTTAAATGAAACAGTCAAAAGGTAAAAAGGTCATAGCATCAAATGACAATACCAAAGCTCAAGTTGTCAAAGCTGAAACTGTAAAACCTATGACAAAGAAAGTGTCAAAAATCAAACCAATCAAGTTTGTGTCAGCTGGAACTTTTGATATGAATTCATCTCATGGTAGCCAAATAAATTCTAAGATCAAATCCAATTCTGGTCTGAAATCAGGTTCAGGTCCTAAGTCTTCCACTGTTAATGATAAACGATTTGAATCCAAAAAGGTAACTAAGCAAGATGTATCAAAATCAAATCATGTTCCCAAACTAAACACACAATCTGATAACAAGAAATCAAAGTCACAACCACAAACTCCACAAAAGAACCAAGTTAACTTTAAAACAAACAAGTTTGGTAATGAATCACATGTTGGTTCAAAATCAAAAGTTAACAGTCGGCTCTTTAAGATCAGTAAGAAACATTGTGAGATATATGATCGTTATAACCATGCTACTTCTGAGTTGTTCTTTAACAAGTACTGCGATGACTGTGATAAAAGAAATCACTCTTTGGAAGAATGTTTTTATAACAAGTTTTGTGAGATTTGTGAAAGGAGAAATCATGACATTGCAGATTGTTTCTTTCGGAAAAACTCATCAAGAGAAATGACTCGTTTTCCAAATTTTTTAATAAATCAATCTGTTGGTTTTTCAAAACTAATCAAAGTCATGCTCTTGATTCGAAATCTTTAAAAAGAATCAATTCTGGTTTTGATGAGTCAAGAAACTTTCAGGTTAACAGATTTACACTAAGAGCTTTGATGGTTCGAAATCAAAGAAATGAAAACAACCGTGATCCTAAGTTAGAGGACAGGTTTTCAGCTTTAAGAAGAAAGCAAATAAACCAAGCCAGTGACAGAAACAGTTTTCAACCAAATCTCTCAAATGAATCAAATTTTAATAACTTACGTTATCAACAAGTTACTGTTACAGATAGATTCGGAAACGCAGGTTCGCCCTCGAAGACCTATCAACTCGTGGTTTCTTGATAGTGGGTACAACTGGCATATGACAGGAAATCATGCCTTGCTTCAGGATTTTAAGCAAAAGAATGGTACACATGTTGAATTTGGAGGAGATGCTGGTGGAAAAATCACTGGTGAAGGAACTGTGTCAAATGGGATTATTAGCTTTGATAAAGTCAACTACTGTGCTCAGTTGAACTTTAATTTGCTAAGTGTATCTCAAATTTGTAACATATGATATTCAACATTATTTGATGATTCTTTTTGTTACATACTCAAACCAGGTTTTAAGATTGACAATGAGTGGGTTGTTGTTAAAGCTCCAAGAGATCAAGACGTGTACAAACTTGATATGTCTCAGATTGATGCTGAAACCAAAACCACATGTCTCATTGCGCATGCATCAAATGATGAGAGTCAGCTATGGCATAGACGACTGGGCCATTCAAATTTTAGAAAGGTGACTGGAAATCATGATGTGGGAATACCTTCAAAGAAATTCTCAACAACTGATCTCTGTCAAGCTTGTTTGAAAAAAACAGCACCGAATGTCTTTTAAGTCCAAGCTAGAAAACTCCATTTCAAAGCCCTTACAGATGGTACATATGGATCTTTTCGGACCAACAAATGTTCAAAGCATCGGAAAGAAATCTTATTGTTTAGTCATCATCGATGATTTTACTAGATTTTCTTGGGTTTATTTCTTGCATGTTAAATCTGAAACTGCTGAGTTGTTAAAAGAATTCATTATCAAAGTTGAAAATTAGTTAGAATCTAAAGTAAAAATCTTGAGAAGTGATAATGGAACCGAGTTTAAATATAATAATGTGGACTCGTTTTATGCAGAAAAAGAAATTGCGCGTCAATTTAGTGCTCCAAGAACTCCTCAACAGAATGGAGTCGCAGAACGGAAAAATCAGACACTAATCAAAGCAGCAAGATCCATGCTCGCAGATGCCAAAATCCCTATCACATTCTGGGATGAAGCTATTGCTACTACCTACTTTGTACAAAACGGGACTTTATTGGTTCAGGATAAACATAAAACGTCTTATGAGTTATTGTTTGGAAGGAAACTGAATATTTCATACTTGAAAGCGTTTGGTTGTCCTGTGTCGATTTTAAATTTAAGTGATCATCTCGGTAAATTTGAGTCAAAATCTGACGATGGTTTCTTCTTAGGATACTCATCCGTTTCAAAAGCTTATCGAGTTTTTAACAGCAAAAACATGTTGTTATTGAAACTATCAACGTTAAGTTTTAGAAAATTCTTTTCCGTCAGTGGGTCATGGTCCCGAATGGTTATTTGATTTAGATTCGCTATCCAAATCCTTCAACTCTAACTTATTTGATTTTTCAGGAAAATCGAAGAAGGAATCAGGAGACTTAGGATGTTTCAGTGATGATTCCGACAATGACGACGATAATGATCTCAATTCTGAGTATCCTTTCATGTCATTTCACAATCCTAACAATGTATCTTCAAATCAAGATCCGGGTCCATCACGTTCTCAAGAAGATCAGGAATCAAACAATCTTGAAGATGTTGTGAATCAGCAAAATTCTCCTAATAATGATGGATCTGTTCATACTAAACCATCATCAGATCCGAATGTTGAATTTGTTCCAGAAACATTTGATTATTTCATCAATTCACCAAAACAAGTTCCTAATTTCACTCCGCATTCTTCTACAATCTTACAAGATCTTCCAAATCCGAATCAGTGCAATCTGGAGACACAAATACAAGGTGAAGAAATCCCAACTCACCGTGTTCATAGGAATCATCCTATCTCTCAGATTATAGGTCCGCTGAATCAAAGAACTATGAGAAGTCAGACGGAACATGCAAACGTTTGTCTGTATTCATGTTTTTTTTCTCAAGTGATACCGAAGAACATTTCAGAGGCGTTGCAAGATAACAGTTGAATTGAAGCCATGCAAGAGGAGTTACTTTAGTTCAGAAAATAAGAAGTTTGGAAACTAGTGGACTTACCTAAAGGAGAAAATGCTATTGGTACAAGATGGATGTACAAAAAAAAGCCAGATGAACGTGGAATTGTGGTCAGAAATAAAGCCAGGCTAATTGCACAAGGTTACACTCAAGAAGAAGGTATTGACTACGAAGAAGTGTTTGCTCCGGTCGCTCGACTTGAAGCTATTCAGGTTTTTCTAGCATATGCCTCATTCATGAAGTTCAAAGTGTTTCAAATGGATGTTAAAGGTGTTGGGTTTTAACAAGATTAACAAAGTTCATATAAACCTATTTATAGGAAAACGTAGCGGATTATTAGTTTAAAATCTTGTTAATATGTTGATTATTAAACCCGTTTAACAAGCAAAACCCAAAGCCCGGATCCATATACGAAATACATATTATTAAGCACAACCATAGGATGTTAGAACACAACCTTTCAAGTTGCTGGAAATAGGAAGAAGATAATGATGTTGAAAGACAAGTCTTCAAGGAAGAAGACTCTCAAGCTTGTATACCCACAAGCCACCAACAAAAACACCCTTGAATATTGCTAGGATTTTGAACTTGAAAAAAGCTTCCTCTAGCTCCCTTTTGCTCAAAAAAATCAGCCAAGAAAAGCTAGCATCAATGCACTTGTAATATGCTCTTATTTATTTGGAAAGAGAGAGAGAATGAGTGCAACTATTGCACCACCTTTTGAGCCAATGAGAGGGGATGCATGTAATGGAAACATGTGCACCATTTATGACAATATTATTATTTCCTATACATATTTTTTTATAATGTATAATAATAATAGAACACAATGTATGTATCATGCACCATTACATTAGCCTTTATATTGTTATTTAACCAATTTAAATAATATTATAAAGCATCTTCTTTCAAAATATAAATTATCCATATAATTTATTTATTAGCTTAAGTGCAAATATTTAGAAACCCGATTTCTAAATAATTCAAGTGATAATATTTATTTGTTAGATCATATCTCAAATAAATATCGTAGGTGTTTGTCTAGCTTGTTATTGGGTATGACCCGACTTGGATCATAATGTACTAGCCACATTAATTTAGTATGTGTCTTGGGCAGACCGAGTCCAACAATCTCCCACTTGCACAAGGTACATAGAAAATTGATGCAAGCAGCAAATACCGCCTAACAACGGTTTGCTACCCCTAATACGTATGACTAAGTGCCATTCAATAACATCATCTCCTTCAAGTCCCTTGCTTGAAATGATTTAGATGAATTAATCATATATCCTTTTGTCATAGATGTCATGTCAAATCCAGAGACATAGAGCGATCATTCTCTGTTGATTTAGGTGACCTTTATCTCATAAATATGGCACATGCAAATGATTTAGGTGAATTAATCATATATCCTTTTGTCCTACTTACACACACGTGTGAATTTGCACATACAAATGGTTAGGTGACCTTTATCTCATAAATATGGTAAACCCACCTCAAACTCACAAGTTCCTCCAATGTGGTTAGGTGACCTTTATCCCACATCAAGTTCCCAAATGATTCGAGTGTTGTATTAAAGGATGGTGTTAGACTTGTTTTTCAAAAGGGATTTATGTTTTCAAAATTCTAGTTTGGAAAACGATTTTCATACCTTGCATTTGCATGCATTCAAATGCATGGTACTTTGTTTGAAAACTTATTTTCAAAGTTCCTTTAATAACCCATTTTATTATGAAATCATTAACCTTTGGTAAAACCCATTTTATTACCTAATGATTTCTAAGGAACTTATTTTATGCAAGTAGTAGATTTCTAGTTGTTAACTATCCAATTCCACAATGAGATAAGATAAACATAAATCAACCACACATGCATAATAAAACTACCACAAGTTCATAACCATAGCCAATGGAGTTGGCAACACTTGTTGACCGAAACAAGTGTGCCAAAAGGTCTATTGTAATGGACAAACATGACACAAGGCATTGTGATGGTGTGCTCCCACTTGATCTCGCATCCTAATGCTTCAAGTGTCCATTTTGTGTTGTCATCCTTTTGCTTTATTTGGGCTTTCTTTTGGGCTCCAACTTCAGCTCCTAGCTTCCTTGGGCCTCCAAGTTTGAGATTTGGTTATTGGGCTTAAATCCAATCTTCAGTTATGAGGCCCATTTAGGCCTAAAATGGCCCAAACCAAAAACCAAAGTTTTGTCCAACTTCTTTTACAAAATATATCGTAATACATTTTTTAGTAAAAGAAATACAACTAATCTACTTATTATTACAAACCAGTATGAAATACTAAAAGATTATATACCCAAATAAATAAATATTACAACCCAATTGAATAAATAAACAATATCTCAACACAAACACACATCCAAGCACAAGGTCAAGGCTAGGTTATGAACATCCATATACACATCTAAATATGCAAATATTTCAAGTCCAAAAATGGTTCCCCTTTATCAACCCTAAAGTTTTCGGCCAAGGTTAAACAAACCGAAAACTTTGGGTTTTTGTCCAAACAAAATAAGCAACCAACCAAATGATTTAGTTTTCAAAGATTACCACATGCATGTAAAGTGTAATCTTGAAAAACCAAGGGGTAACCAACACCCTTAAAACTTTCGGCCATATGGTGAACCACACCATAAAACCCAAAAATTTTGGACCTATTGAAGCATGTATTCGTATAAGCGGCTCTGATACCATTGTTGGGTTTTAACAAGATTAACAAAGTTCATATAAACCTATTTATAGGAAAACGCAGCGGATTATTAGTTTAAAATCTTGTTAATATGTTGATTATTAAACCCGTTTAACAAGCAAAACCCAAAGCCCGGATCCATATACGAAATACATACTATTAAACACAACCATAGGATGTTTAGAACACAACCTTTCAAGTTGCTGGAAATATGAAGAAGATGATGATGTTGAAAGACAAGTCTTCAAGGAAGAACACTCTCAAGCTTGTATACCCACAAGCCACAAAAACACCCTTGAATATTTCTAGGATTTTGAACTTGAAAAAAACTTCATCTAGCTCCCTTTTGCTCGAAAAAATCAGCCAAGAAAAGCTAGCATCAATGCACTTGTAATATGCTCTTGTTTATTGGGAAAGAGAGAGAGAGAAGGAGTGCAACTATTGCACCACCTTTTGAGCCAATGAGAAGGGATGCATATAATGGAAACATGTGCACCATTTATGACAATATTATTATTTCTTATACATATTTTTTTATTATGTATAATAATAATAGAACACAATGTAAGTATTATGCACCATTATATTAGCCTTTATATTGTTATTTAACAAATTTAAATAATATTATAAAGCATCTTCTTTCAAAATATAAATTATCCATATAATTTATTTATTAGCATAAGTGCAAATATTTAGAAACCTGAATACTTCAAGTGATAATATTTATTTGTTAGATCATATCTCAAATAAATATCGTAGGTGTTTGTCTAGCTTGTTATTGGGTACTAGCCACATTAATTTAGTATTTGACTTGGATCATAACGTACTAGCCACATTAATTTAGTATGTGTCTTGGGCAGACCGAGTCCAACAAAAGGTGCATTTTTGTATGGACCAATTACCGATGATGTGTACGTCAGGCAATCTCCGGGTTTCGAAGACCCTGAGTATCCTCATCGTGTATACAAATTGTGCAAAGCGTTATATGGTCTACATCAAGCTCCAAGGATTTGGAACGAGACGTTATCTAAACATTTGCTGGAACATGGTTTTTCAAGAGTTCAGATTGATCCTACTTTATTCATGAAAAGGGATAATGAAGATCTTTTACGTGTTCAAGTGTATGTTGAAGATATCATCTTTGGATCAACAAGTTCATCCATGTGCAAAGAGTTCGAGGAAATTATGAAGTCCAGATTTCAGATGAGTTTTATGGGGGAGATTAATTTCTTTCTCGGATTGCGTGTAAAACAGTCAGTAGACGGAATCTTTATCAACCAATCAAAGTTTGTTGAAAAGTTGCTGAAGAAGTTCAAGATGCAAGATTTTCAGACTATTAGAACTCCATCTGATGTTAACTGCAAAATCCAACCTGATCCAAAAGGCAAATCTGTTGATCAAACACTTTACAGATCAATGATCGGCTCGTTGATGTATCTCATTGCATCAAGACCAGACATCATGTATGTTGTATGTGTGTGCGCAAGATATCAGTCTGATCCTAAAGAGTCGCACCTGATTGCTGTCAAACGTGTACTCAGATACCTTAAAGGGAAACCTAATCTCGGGTTATGGTATCCTTATGAAGGAAATTTTGAATTATATAGTTATTCTTATAGTGACTTTGGTGGTTGTGCTCTTGACAGGAAATCGACCACAGGTGGATGTCAGTTTCTTGGTCCTCGCCTAGTCTTATGGCAATGCAAAAAGCTGACCAATGTTTCTGTATCCACTGCTGAAGCAGAATACATCGCTGCATCTGCAGAATGTTCTCAACTTGTGGTTACAAAATCAATTGCTTGACTACGGGTTTAACTTTCTCAAAACTCCCATTTACATAGACAATATTACTGTTATGTTCATTACTGCTAATCCTGTTCAAAACTCAAAAACAAAACATATCGAAATTCGATATCTCTTTCTCAGAGATAACTCTGAAAAAGGTTTAATAATTTTGATTAAAGTTCATACCGACAAACAACTGGTAGATCTTTTCACAAAACCATTTTTGTCAGGACGGTTTGAATTCTTAATTCAATTCATAAGGTTAATCAACCATGATTAATTCTATTTTTATGAAAATCAAAATATAAAATCAGAAAATATAAAATCCAAAAATATAATAAGTCAATGTCAATTATTGATTCCAATGTCTTTTTATTCTTGCATTGTGTGTGTGCATGAAAAAGAAAAAGAAAAACAAAAAGAAAGAAAAATCGTGTCATAAGAATCTAAATTGCAAAATGTGAGAAATGATAGATACACTAGACATTATCTGTTACATCATTTTTAATAATAAAGACTGATAAATGTTAATTGATGTGTGAGACAACTCAGACAATTAGACTGAAAAAGTAAGTTCATTGTTGACAAATCTAAACTTAATGATCTTTGTGTTAAGTTCCATTATTATACATGTCTAAATATATATCTTTTGATGAACTTTTTGTGATGTTATTTGAACATAATCGGGTAACGATCCAATCTATTCAGTGTGATGAACCGCATCGTGAGCTTCTTTGTTGTGGTACCCACAACCCTGAAGTCTCACACGAAGTCTCTTTCGAGCTTCAAGGTGCAACAAAAGATTCCCAAAGATGGAACAAAAAGATTCCCAAATGTGGACCATCACCAATCAAATTCCAAAATGGAATTCCGAAGATTCCCAAAGGTAACAATAGGAAATATAAAATTCCAAAAAGGAAATCAAAAGAAGTCTCAAAGTGGACCAAATTCAATTAGAACCCAAATTCCACATTGTTTATGTTTGTAAGTGACCAGGTTTTTGTGCAACATGCATTCAGGTTGTTGTTGATGAGGAAATATGTTGACATATGTATACATGTGGGTCACATAAGTCATTTTAATCGAACCTTAATCTCATCATGATACTGAAAAAGTAAGTGTGTCAATTCGAGCTAATTGGCATGTTTTCATATCATCACTCAATCAAACATAAGTCAAATGTCTATTCAAAACATGCAAAACATGTTCAGATGATGTATGGTATGATGTCACTGCGATATATTGATTCATTGCATTGCATATGTATTTATTTTAATGTTGTTAGGGCTATTTCCTAGTTAAGATTTACTTTGTATTTGTTTATATGTTTGTGTATAGTTTAGGGTTTATTTTGTATATTCCTTAAACTTGTAATTGTTGCTTTAAAGCATGTAGTGAGAGAGTGTGAGGAGGGAGGCTAGATCACTATTACATGTTAGAGAGAGAGTTAACTATGTGTGATTTATTTCTCCTGCACTTGTACTACAAATTTGCTTTGATCATCAATATACCAAGAGAATTATTAGTATGAACTGTGTTTGTGATTGAAATGTTTGTTTGTGCAAGTTATTCTGATCATTGTGAGTAATATTAACGATCCAATTGAACCTATCAATTGGTATCAGAGCAGTTGGTATTGTGTTCTTCGCTATTCATCAAGCAAAACACATCAATATTGCTCAAAAAATCATGATCTCAATGAATTGTTGCTGTTTTTAGTTGTGATTTATCATCGCAATCACTCCTAATTCACAACGATTGTGCAAATTCCATCAGATTATCATCAGATCTGAGGAATTAAGAAGAAAGAAAAATTTACTGTTCGATCGAATTTTGCTCAAATTTGATCATGTTTTGGATTGATTGATATTAGGGATTGATAATCGGACCATTTCACAGCTTGTGTGTGAATTTTGAACGAATTAGACAAGTTTTTGACAAAACCCAGAAAATTCTCATGGAGAAGATGATGAACAGTATGAACTTGGTTGAAGATTAACTTGCCGGGTGATTAAATTAGACTTAGACAATTTCCTTTGGACTTAGATTGAAGAACAATTAGGTCCTGTGCAGCCGTGTAAAGGATTTTGTGCTAGACGGGTAAAGAATTTGACGAGGAAAAGTGGTACTGTTCAGCCGGATCAACAACTGTTGTGCCGGGTAATACACTGTTACGCCGGGTGATTAAGAAATTCCAGCCGGGTGATCAAGACTGTGTAGCCGGGTAAACAACCTTGCCGTGTGATCGACAACTGTTCAGCCGGGTAAAGCCTTTTGCCGTGTCAAGATTCAAGCCGGGTCAAGTTATTGCCGTGTGAAGTTATTTCTTCTTGCCGGGTAACTGTTCAGCCGGGTCAAGAACAAAAGTTTTACAACTGTTGAGCCGTGTAACTGTTTAGCCGTGTAAAGACTTTTTCTCTGCCGGGTGAAGAACAAAGCTACTGTTTAGCCGGGTGAAGAAGGATTTTCACTATTCAGCCGTGTGACTCATTTTTAGTTGTTTTAATCTTTGTTTTTCTTATCTTGTCATTAATTACTTGTCTTTATTTTAATAGTTTAACTATTTCTTTTCAAAATTAACAAAAACCAAAAATATTTTCTTTAAAAATTGTTAAAAATGGCTCCTACTGATGATTCTGATAACCGTGTTCCTAGACTTGTCAATCGTGCAGATTTCAAGAATTGGACAATCAGACTGAGACATCATTTGTGTTCTATTGACAATGATTTATGGAAGTCCATTGAAAAAGGTCCTCATATTCCAACTCAGACTGCTCCAGACAGTGCAAGTACCTACACCAAAGATTCTACTTGTTAGGGTTATTTCCATGTTAAGATTTACTTTGTATTTTGTTTATTGTTTATATGTTTGTAAATAGTTTAGGGTCTATTTTGTTATATTCCTTAAACTTGTTATTGGTTGATATAGGCATGTAGTGTGTGTGTGTGAGGAGAGAGGCTAGATCACTTTTACACTGTTAGAGAGAGAATTAACTGTGTGTGATTTTGTTTCTCCTGCACTTGTACTACGAATTGCTTTGATCATCAATATACAAGAGAATTTATGAGTATGAACTGTGTCTGTGATTGAATCGTTTGTTTGTGCAAGTTATTCTGATCATTTGAGTGATATTATCGATCCAATTGAACCTATCAATTGGTATCAGAGCTTTCGGTATTGTGTTCTTCGCTGTTCTTAAGCAAAACACATCAATATTGCTCAAATATCATGATCTGAAGGATTTGATCGTGTTTTCAGTTGTGATTTATCATCGTAATCACTCCTATACACATCGATTGTGCAGATTCTATCAGATCATCATCAGATCTGAAGAATTAAGAAGAAAAGAAAAGTTACTGTTCGATCAAATTTTTGCTCAATTTCATCAGATTTGATCATGTTTTGGATTGATTGATAAAAAGGGATTGTTAATCGGACTATTTCACAGCTTGTGTGTGAATTTTGGACAATTTGGACAAGTTTTAGACAAAACCCAGAAAATTCTCATGGAGAAAATGATGAACAGTATGATGTTGGTTGAAGATTAACTTGCCGGGTGAATATTTTTGACTTAGACAATTTCCTTGGACTTAGATTTGAGAAGAAATTAGGTCCTGTATTGCCGTGTAAGGGAATTTGTTCTAGACGGGTGAAGAATTTGACTTGAAAAAGTGTTACTGTTCAGTCGGGTGATACACTGTTGTGCCGGGTAAAACACTGTTACGCCGTGTGAAGAACAAAAGTCAGACGGGTAAGCATCAACTGTGTTGCCGGGTAAACAACTCTGCCGTGTGAACGAGTACTGTTCAGCCGGGGAAGCCTTTTATCGTGTCAAGATTCTGCCGGGTCAAAGACTTATTGCCGTGTGAAGTTTTTCTTGCTGCCGGGTAACTGTTCATCCGGGTGAAGAACAAAAGTATTTTCAACTGTTGAGCCGTCTAACTGTTCAGCCGTGTAAAGACTTTTTCCTGCCGGGTGAAGAACAAAAACACTGTTTAGCCGGGTGAAGAAGGATTTTCACTGTTTTGCCGTGTGACTCATATTAGTTGTTTTTAATACTTGTTTCTTATCTTGTCTTTAAATGCTTGTCTTTATTTTTAGAATTTTAATCATTTCTTTTCAAAATTAACAAAAAACCAAAAATATTTTCTTTAAAAATTGTTAAAAATGGCTCCTAATGATGATTCTGATAACCGTGTTCCTAGACTTTTGAATCGTGCAGATTTCAAGAACTGGACCATCAGGTTGAGACATCACTTGTGTTCAATTGACAACGACTTATGGAAATCCATTGAGAAGGGTCCTCATATTCCAACTCAGACTGCTCCAGACAGTGCTAGTACCTACACAAAAGACTCTACTGAACCTTATCCAGAAGATAATTTGTCAGCAGAAGATCTGAGAAAAGTAAAGAATGATAGCAAGGCTTATTCTTTAATGTGCAAGGGACTGCCACTTCAAGTTTTGTCTAGATTGGATGGATATCAGACTGGTTATACATGTTTCAAGGCATTGAAGTCGATATGTGAAGGAGGAGAACAATTGAGAAGCTTGAAGAAGTCGAAACTGAAAAGACAATTGGAGTTGTTTGAACACATTAATGGAGAGACAGTACACCAGATGATGAACAGGTTTGTTCACTTAACTACTGAGATGACAAATCTCGGAGTGAAGACTGAACTTCAAGATTTGAATGATCGATTATTAATTGCCTTACCATCATCATGGAAACAAACTGTTACCTTGTTGAAACATACTGAGAAATTTCCAATGGAACTTGATTTGCTTATTGGAAAAATTGAAGAAGTTGAGATTGATGAAGGATCCAGAAATACCGATAGATCAAGCTCACAAACTCAGTATAAGTATGTGGTAAATCCTGCCAATACTGTGGATAACGCTTTTCTTGCACAAGATGTAACAAAGTTTGAAGATGAGGGTGACTTATTTGTTGGTGCAAGTTTCTTTACTGACTCAGCATATTTTCCAAATTCACCAACTTATTCTCAACCTCAATCTCCACCAAGAGCGCAAGTTCAAAGTCAATCAGAAAATCAGAGTTCAAATGTTCAAGCCAAGGTGAAAGACGTTATGAATATTCTGTTGCAAGACGACGAGACTAAAACTGCCTTTACTGCTTTTATGGCAAGTTTTCAAGCGTACCAAGGAAGTCATTTAAGTCAAATGGACGTGGTCCTTCAAGACTTATTTGAAATGGATCCAGTTGATGTTGAAGAAATGGATCTTAACTGGCAAATGGTTATGGTTGCGTATCGAACTCAAAAGCATGCATACGTTAATCGAAGTTACAAACCTCATGCTAACAAGACAGTTGGATTTGACAAATCAAAGGCCAGATGTTTTAATTGTAACCAGTATGGTCATTTTTCAAGAGAATGTAAAGCTCCAAAGAATTTCAATGATCAAGCTAGTTCAAGTAATCAAGGTCAAGGTCAAAGTTCTCAACAGTCTACGAGTTATCAAGGCAGAAATCAGCGTTTCTTTCAGAAACCGTACCAAAGTCTTCCTATGCCTGAGTTGAAGGATAATGAAAAGAAGCCAGAAGACCAGACTAAAGCGTTAGTTGTAAGTGTACAAGACGGATACGACTGGAGTGCTTATGCAGAACAGTTTACATCTGATCTTACCTCAAATCTGGCACTGGTTTGTGAAATTGAAGAAGACTGGTCAGAAGAAGGGGATGGTAAAATGGTTGATGATAGTGAAGATTCTGAAGAGTATGACTGGAGCGCAAAAGCAGATCCTACTGAAGAGACTGAAACCGAAGTTGCCTTAATGGCAACATCTAATGAGTCTTCATCTTCCACTGAGCAACCAAAGGTTAATCCTGAACTCCCTCCTAACTATGTTCCATTGCCTTTAGATGTGAAAGAAAGGTTATGTTCTGAACAATGCATTCAACAAGTAGAACATTATCGAACTCATTCATTTAAAATAGGTGACAAATTAAGCAAACATGAAAAGATTCATGAACAACTTAAAATTGATCACAAAATTTCTGATGAGAAGATTTTGTCACTAACTGAATCATGGAACAAAACTTTGAAAGAATTGGAACTTGTTACCAAACAACTTGAAGAAATGACAAAGAACTTTGAACAAGAAAAAGTTGAACATGCTGTCACACAAGTTGAATTAAAGAAAGTTAAAAGTTGTAAAACAATGGTTGAACAACTCATCAATGAAAGAGGTAACAAAAATAAAACCGGGTTGGGTTTTACTCATGAACCGATGCCAAATTCAATCACTCAAACCTTACCGGAAAACTTTAATGAATTTGATCATTCACCTGAAAATGAACGTAAATTCAAAGAAATTCAAAGAAGTAAATCCGAGTCCGAAGGATCTGAGGTGTTGATTGAAAGCTTGAAAGAAGAAGATGGAATGACAACTGAAGCAGATGATGAAGCAAGCAACGAATCTGACAACAAACTGGAGCCTGTTCTTATTCAACTGATTGAATATCCACAGCTTAACCCAGAACCAGAATCGGTGAACAAAGAAGGTGAGTTTTCAGGATTCAATGATCCTGAGTATATCAAGTGGAAGAAAGAACAAAAGGCGCAAGTTGCTGCTCAGTTAATCAAGACGCCAGAAGTAAAGAAAGCCGAAGTTTCAACTGCAAAGAAGCAGAAATCGAAAACAATGAACAATCAATCTGAAACGAAACAGTCAAAAGGCAAAAGTGTCTTAAAATCAAATGATAACACCAAAGTTCAAAGTGTTAAAACTGACAAAGCTCAAAACGTAAAATCTGTCAAGAAAGTGTCAAAAGGTAAGACAATCAAGTTTGTGTCTGCAGGTACTTTCGACATGAACGGTTCTTATGGTAACCAAATCAATGCTCAAATCAAATCTAACTCTGGTCTGAAAACAGGTTCAGGTCCTAAGTCTTCCGCTGTCAATGATAAGAGAATTGAAAACAAAAAGGTAACCAAACAGAACAGTTTAAAATCGAACCAAAGTCCCATGCAATCAAAATCGCAAATCAAGACTCCACAAAAGATCGTTAATCTAAAACCGAATAACCAAGATAATGAATCACGTTTTGGTTCAGCATCAAAAGTTAACAATCGGCTCTTTAGGATTAGCAAGAAACATTGTGAAATTTGTAATAGGTATAATCATGCAACTGCTGAATGTTTCTTTAACAGGTACTGCAGTTTCTGTGACAAAAGAAACCATTCTTCAGAAGAATGTTACTATAACAAATTTTGTGATATTTGTGAGAGAAGAAACCATGACACAAAGGATTGTTTCTTTCGATCAAACTCAACTAGAGAAATGACTCCGTTTTCAAACTTTAATAGAAATCATTCATTTGGTTTTCAAAAAATGAGTCAAAGTCATTCTCCGGTTTTGAGAAATTTCAATCGAAACAATTCTGTTTCTAACTTATCAAGAAGTGTGCAGGTTAACAATTTTAAGCCGAGAGCTTTGTTGGTAAGAAACCAAAATTTCGAAAACAACCTTGATCCTCAGTTGGAGGAAAGGTTCAGGGCTTTAAGAAGAAAGCAGTCAATGAACGCCAATGGGCGAAACAACAGTTATCAGCATCAAAATCTCATGAATGAAACAAATTTTCAAAATATTCAATACAAACAAGTTACAATTGCAGATAAATTCGGAAAACCCAAGACCGTGTGGGCCTGGGTTGACCAAACTAACTGAAAATGTTTGAATTGCAGGTACGCCCAAGAAAGACCTATCAACTCGTGGTTCGTTGATAGTGGGTGTAGCCGGCACATGACAGGCAACCATGCCTTGCTTCAGGATTTCAAGCAAAAGAATGGTACTCACGTAGCTTTTGGAGGTGATGCGGGTGGTAAAATCACAGGAGAAGGAACTGTTTCGAATGGGATTATTAGTTTTGATAAAGTCAACTACTGTGCACAGTTGAACTTTAACTTACTTAGTGTATCTCAAATCTGTGATAAATCTTATTCAACTCTTTTTGATGATTCTTTCTGTTATATTCTGAAACCAGGTTTCAAGATTGACAATGAGTGGGTAGTGGTTAAAGCGCCTAGAGATCGTGATGTATACAAATTGGATATGTCGCAGATTGATGCTGAAACCGAAACAACCTGTCTCATTGCCCATGCTTCAAATGATGAGAGTCAGCTTTGGCATAGACGGCTGGGACATTCCAAGTTCAGAAACATGAACCGTTTGGTAACTGGATATCACGCTGTGGGAATCCCATCGAAGAAATTCTCCACAACTGATCTTTGTCCAGCGTGTTTGAAGGGAAAACAACATCGGATGTCTTTTAAGTCCAAGCTCGAAAACTCCATTTCAAAACCCTTGCAGATGCTACATATGGATCTTTTTGGACCGACCAACGTTCAAAGCATCGGGAGAAAATCATATTGTTTAGTTATCATAGATGACTTTACTAGATTTTCGTGGGTTTATTTTCTGCATGCAAAATCTGAAACAGCTGAATTATTAAAAGAATTTATCATTAAAGTTGAAAATCAATTGGAATGCAAAGTTAAAGTGTTAAGAAGTGATAATGGAACGGAATTTAAGAATGCTAATGTTGATTTATTTTGTGCAGAAAAGGGGATTGCTCGACAATTTAGTGCGCCTAGAACGCCTCAACAGAATGGGGTTGCGGAACGGAAAAACCGGACACTAATTGAAGCAGCAAGATCCATGCTCGCAGATGCCAAAATCCCGATCACGTTTTGGGACGAAGCTATTGCTACTGCGTGTTTTGTACAAAATAGAACATTATTAGTGCAAGATAAAAAGAAAACTTCTTATGAGTTGTTGTTTGGAAGGAAACCAAATATTTCTTACTTGAAAGCATTTGGTTGTCCGGTTTCGATTTTAAATTTGAATGATCATCTCGGGAAGTTTGAGTCAAAATCTGACGATGGATTTTTCCTAGGTTATTCGTCTGTTTCTAAAGCTTATCGGGTTTTTAATAGCAAAACAAATACTGTTATTGAAACTATCAACGTCAAGTTTCTAGAAAATTCGTTTCCTTTAGTGGCTCATGGTCCCGAATGGTTATTTGATTTAGATTCATTATCGAAATCCTTCAATTCTAACTTATTTGATTTTTCAGGAAACGCAAGGAAGGAATCAGGTGACTTAGGATGCTTTAGTGACGATTCTGATAATGACGAAGATGGAAATCTCAACTCTGAATATCCATTTATGTCTTTTCACAATCCTGATCATGTCAAATCCAGTCAAGCTCCGGGTCCTTCTGGTTCCCATGAAGATCAAGATTCGAACAATCATGAAGAAGATGTGATTTCTCCTAATGATGGTGGATCTGTTCAGAATCAACCATCATCAGATCCGAATGCTGAAGTTATTCCAGAATCTTTTGATTACTTCATCAATTCACCGGATCAACTCCCGAATTTCACACCGCATACTTCTTCCATACTACAAGATCTACCAAATCTGAATACTTCTAATCTAGAGACTCAAGTGCAAGGAGGTGATATTCCTGTTCATCGAATTCATAAGAAACATCCTGTCTCTCAGATTATCGGGCCGTTGAATCAGAGAACTACAAGAAGTCAGACAGAGCAAGCAAATGTTTGTCTTTACTCGTGTTTTCTATCTCAAGTGGTGCCAAAGAATATTTCAGAGGCGCTGAAAGATAACAGTTGGATTGAGGCCATGCAGGAGGAATTACTTCAGTTCCGCAAACAGGAAGTTTGGAAACTTGTGGACTTACCTGAAGGAGAGAACGCAATTGGTACAAGATGGTTGTACAAAAACAAGCCAGACGAACGTGGCATCGTGGTTAGAAACAAAGCAAGACTGATTGCACAGGGATACACTCAGGAAGAAAGCATTGATTACGAAGAGGTGTTTGCTCCGGTCGCAAGACTTGAAGCCATACGCGTTTTTCTTGCATATGCTTCCTTCATGAAGTTTAAAGTATTCCAAATGGACGTTAAAGGTGCTTTCTTGTATGGACCAATTACAGATGACGTATATGTCAGACAACCTCCGGGTTTCGAAGATCCTGACTATCCTCATCGTGTATACAAGTTGAGTAAAGCTCTATACGGTCTACACCAAGCTCCTAGAATCTGGTATGAGACATTATCCAAGCATTTACTAGAACATGGATTCACAAGAGGACAGATTGATCCAACTTTGTTTATGAAGAGGGAGAATGACGACTTATTGTGTGTTCAAGTTTATGTGGACGATATTATTTTCGGTTCAACCAGTGCGTCAATGTGCAAAGAATTTGAAGAAATCATGAAGTCTAGATTCCAGATGAGTTCTATGGGGGAGATTAACTTCTTTCTTGGATTACAAGTGAAACAGTCTGCTGACGGAATTTTCATCAATCAATCAAAATTCGTTAAGAAGTTGTTGAAGAAATTCAAGATGCAAGATTGTCAAACAATTCGAACTCCATCTGATGTGAACTGCAAGATTCAACCGGATCCAAAGGGCAAAGCAGTTGATCAAACACTATACAGATCAATGATCGGTTCTCTGATGTATCTTACTGCATCAAGACCAGACATCATGTACGCTGTGTGTGTATGCGCCAGATACCAGTCAGATCCGAAAGAGTCGCATCTTGTTGCTGTGAAGCGTATATTCAGATATCTCAAAGGGAAACCAAATCTTGGGTTATGGTATCCTTATGAAGGAAATTTTGAACTATATAGCTATTCTGACAGTGATTTTGGTGGTTGTGCTCTTGACAGGAAATCGACAACTGGTGGCTGTCAATTTTTGGGTCCAAGGCTTGTCTCTTGGCAATGCAAGAAGCAGACCAATGTTTCTGTATCCACAGCTGAAGCAGAGTATATCGCTGCATCTGCAGGATGTTCTCAGGTTTTATGGTTACAAAATCAGTTGCTGGACTACGGGTTTAACTTTTTGAAAACTCCTATTTACATAGACAATACTGCTGCTATGTTTATAACTGCTAATCCTGTTCAACATTCTAAAACCAAACACATCGAAATTAGATATCATTTTTTAAGAGACAACTCTGAAAAGGGTTTAATAATTTTGATTAAGGTTCATACCGACAAACAACTGGCAGATCTTTTCACAAAATCTTTTTTGTCAGGCCGGTTTGAATTCTTAATTCAATCCATAGGATTAATCAATCATGATTGATTCTATTTTTCAAAAACAAAACAAAAATCAGAAAAATATAAAAGCCAAAAATATAATAAGTTGATGTTATAGTTTGATTCCTTTGTCTTTTATTTTATGTTTTGCATTGTGTGTGCTTGCGTGAAAAAGAAAATAGAAAAGCAAAAACAAAATATAAAAGCAAAAAGAAAAGAAAATATCATGTCATAAGAATCTATATTGCAAAAAGTGAGAAATGATAGTTACACTAGACATTATTTGTTACATCATTTTTAAATAAAGACTGATGAATGTTAGTTGATGTGCTAGACAGCTCAGACAATTAGACTGAAAAAGTAAGTTGATTGTTGACAAACATAAACTTAATGATCTTTGTGTTAAGTTCCATTGTTATACATGTCTAGATATATATCTTTTGATACATTATTTGTGATGATAGTTGTGCATGATCGGGTAACGATGTAGTTTTCTCAGTGTGATGAACCGCATCGTGAGCTTCTTTGTTGTGGTATCCACAGACCTGAAGTCTCACACGAAGTCTCTTTTGAGCTTCAAGATGCAGCAAAAGATTCCAAAATGGAACAAAAAGAGTCCCAAATGTGGACCAACACCATACAACAATTCCAAAATGGAATTCAGAAGATTCCCAAGGGGAACAATAGGAAAGAAAAATTCCCAAAGATGGAATTAAAAAGAAGTCCCAAAGTGGACCAAATCCGAATAGAACCCAGATTCCACACTGTGTATGACTGTAAGTGACCAGGTTTTGTGCAATATGCATTCAGGTAGTGATTGATAAGGAAATATGTTGACATATGTATACATGTGGGTCACATAAGTCATTCTAATCGAACCTTAAATATCATCATGATACTGAAAAAGTAAGTGTGTCAACTCGAGCTAATTGATATGTTTTCATATCATCACTCAATCAAGCATAAGTCAAATGTCTATTCAAAACTTGCAAAACATGTTCAGATAATGTGTGGTATGATCTCACTGCGATATTTTGATTCATTGCATTGCATATGTCTTTAATTTAATGTGTGTGCTTTGTGTGTGCAGGCATATGGAATCATTATTGATATATCAACATCCTTGATAAACTTAAAAATTTCAAGAAATTTCAAGTTTAGGGGGAGAATAAGATTGAAGAACAATATCTACAAAAATCCAAAAATATTGTTTTGAATAAGTGTGTTTATGAATGAACAAGATTATGTGGGTATGAAAAGCAAGAGTATTGGATGTGTTAAAAACAAACCCAAGGTCTTGTAATTTGTTTTTAAGAAATTGCTTCGGGATATAGAAAAATTGGTTGTGCAAAAACATTTTGAAAAAGAAAAAGAAAAATGAATTAATTGGAATTAAATTTGTTGCAATGTTTAATATTGTTTGATAATTAATATGACAAACATTCTTTTTAAGGATATCTTGTCTAATTAATATGTCGGAGAATGTTTGCAGGTGCAATAAATGACGTTGAAAAAGTCAACAGACGAGAAAAATGAAGAAAATTGAACAAGTGTTATAGCCGGACAAAAGATATCAAATGCAACTATGCTGCCGGGTAAAGAACTGTTCTGCCGGGTAAGGTTGTAAGTCTGATACATGCCGGGTGATTGAGGAAAAGGTGAAGATATTGTGACCACTGTACAGCCGGGCAATGATCATGTCAAATACAGCCGGGTGAAGGTCATAAATATCTTGCCGGGTGACAAGTGTTTACTATACAGCCGGGTAAAAGAGAAATCTTCTTGCCGTGTAAAGATATGACAATATGTTGCCGGGTAATGAAGAAGATTGCCGTGTGAAGAAAGTTTCCTTGTGAAGAAGGTTGCCGTGTAAAGAAGAAAGCAAGCTGGATGATGAAGGAAAGCAACTGTGTTGCCGGGTGATGTTGAAGATAACTATTCTGCCGGGTGATGAATAAAACCCCAGGTGTAGTTGTTCCTAACCTTTACCCGTCACTACAGTGACTTACCCGTCCCTACAGTGCTTGACCCGTCAAGTGTTTTTCATATGTTTGCGACTTGTCTGATGTACTTGACCCGTCAATACCGTACATGACCCGTCCATACAGTACTTGACCCGGCAAGGCTTATTGGGCCTTTTTAAGCTTGCCCGTCAGTTTGTTGACCCGGCACTTAAAGTTTGACCTAAAATTTTTGACGATACAAAACACCGCCTCTTCACAAACACTTATCATTTCACACATTCACTTTCACACAAATCCTCTGAACGAAAAATCGCCGTGTTATCATATTCAATCGTTTGCTCTGTAACAAGGTTAATCGATTGAATAAGGTAGTGATTAAGTGTTTTTGACCTTAATAGACCTGCAAATCAACTGTTTAAACGAAAAACGATGATGAACAGTGTTTGGACAATGAATCGACATTTTGATTTTGGTTGTTAAAACTTAAATCGAATGTTGTTTTAGGGTTAAAATCTGTCGATCATCAACATTCAATCACTCATTTGCACTAAAACACCTTAAAATCAACTGAATCAAGTAAATTGGACATAACAGTTAAAATCGCCATTGATGACCTTTGAATGTTCTTAAATGTTTCACTTCAAAATGATGGAATGTGTGTTAAACATAACAAATGCATGATAAAAATGAACTAAAACATGTTAAACAACTTCATCATACAAATGTCAAAATTTTGCCTAAGTGATAAACAGTTAAAAATTGAAACATGATGTATAATCTTTAAAATTCAAAGTTGTTTGATTGAAATGATGAAAATCAGATTATTAGAACAACTTAGGATTTAAAATGATTATGTGAATGTTTTGTTTTTCTAACTTTTATTTTAACACTTATGAAAATTTTGATATGTTTTAATGAAGATTCTAACACATTTGTCTTGTTTTGTGTTTGTGTGTGTTTTTAACAGATGGAGAATCTCAAGTTTGAACCTAAACATAATCTAGTGGCATGTTTAGATGAATCACTTCCTGAAACAGAGGGTTATAGGGATATGATTAAGTTCATTAAGAGGACTAAATATGTATATGCTATATGTGCCAAACCGGTCATATATGCTAGATTGATCAAAAGTTTTTGGAGGACAGCAGAGGTGATTAGAGGAGATAATGGTGTTACTGTTGTTAGGGGCAACATAACCAGAGATTGGGTACTTACAGTTTCAGAAGATGCTATTAGGCAGGCCCTAAGGATTGATGAGGATGAGGTTGGTATGTTGGATGAACTGACAATGGAGGAATGTAAATCTGGATTTGTTAATATGGGACATCCACCTATATTTCCAAAGTCTTAGTTTTACAGGGCTAAGTTGGGAAGGAAGTACAAGTTGCTGTGTTATGTAGTGCAACAATGCATGTCCAGGAGGAGTGCAGGGTTTGATAACTTTCCTTCAGACATAGCATCACCAATTGTGGCAATAGCAGAGAACAAGCCATTCAACATGTCGAGGTGGATTATGAATGGTTTTGTGTTCAACTTGGTGAAAGGTAAAAGGTTTAAGTTCCTCATGTACCCGAGGTTCTTACAGCTGATGATAAACATTGCTTATCCTATCATCAGATCTGAGGGTCATGCTGGAGGCATTTTGTATACTGAGGACATGAACGATCTTTCTTATCGAAAGATGAGTATCGGGAATGTGCCTGATATTGAATTGTTTGACTATATGAGAGATATAGTCAACAATGAAGAAGATGTAGAAGGTGTATACTATCATATATCTCATGGTGAGATTGTTGATCCAATGGACCTTGTGGATGAGGTGCCAGATAATTTGTTAGATGATGACGAGTACTTTGCTCGTCATCCAGAAGATGAAGAAGATGATGGAAATGGTGATAGTGATGATGTGATGATGATAGCAGTGATAGTGATGGTAATGATGGTGGTGATGATGCTGAATCTGAATCTAATTCAGAGGAGGCTGAACCAATGGAGACTGAGATAGAAAATATTGAAGTTATTGAGCCTATGGTGATAGAAGAACCTGTTGAGGTTGCTTCTGTGGTTGAAGAAGTAGTGGATGATGTTCCAAAGGAGGTGTCTGTTAAGTATGTTCGAAGAAAAAGGTCGAAACCAGTGATTATTGAGCATGAAGTTATTGATGTTCTTCAGATTGCTCAGGAGGTAGTGGCCGAGGTTGAAACTGTGGCACATACAGTTGAGGATGCTGATGCTGGCGCTACTGATCCTATTATTGATGATTTACCCACCAATTCACCACAAATTGCTGAAAATATTGAACAAGGTTTGGAGTCTTCACCAAACGTTGTGTCAAAGATTGATGATGAAAAAGAGAAACGAATTGCAGAGTTAGAGGATATGGTGGCAAAATTGATTGAAGCGAATGATTTGATGAAAGCTTCAAATGAACGAAAAAGGAAGAGATTGGATGAGTACTGGGATATACATAATCAGAATGTGAAAATTTTCAAGAAGTTGGATGAAGATCATGTTAAACTTGTTGATGAACATGTGATGTTGAAAGGAGATTATGAAAAACTTAAAGATGAGCATGAAAATCTGAAATTTGATTACAAAGAATTACTAGCTGAGTGTAATACTTTGAATGCAGAAAAGGAAATGTTGGAAAAAGAGTTGGAAGATATGAAACCGAAGAAGGGTGGCTCATCTTCAGACAAAGACTTTTCTGATGGAATAATTGAAGTGACTGAATCAAATGTGCCAAAAATTTATTTGACTAGGGCTCGAGGAACTTCAAATGTTGGTATTTTGGTAGAATCACCAATTATCATTCCCGATGAAGCTACTGCTGAAACTGTCAATATGGACAAAGCTGAGGGAAAGAGGAAGATAGATGCAATACCGGAAATTTTTGGTGATGAAAGAAGCTCGAAAAAGGCTAAGATTGATGAACCAGTGCAGATTGAGCCGATTCAATCTGTAGCTGTGATTGAGACCGAGAAAGTGACTGAAGCTGAGAATGTTAAATCAGGTCAGATTGAGCCGATTCAATCTGATTCTGTTGCTGAAACCGAGGTATTTGCTGTAACTGATAGTGAGAAGGAGGTTGGCTCTGAGGAAACAGTTCAGGTTGAGCCGATTCAACCTGAAGTTGGTGAAGTTGAAAGTGCGCCTAAAACTGTTACTGAAGTTGCTAGTCAGTCTGAGCCGGTTCAAGCTGATGATGCACCTATGATAGAAGCATTGGATGATTTAGATGACATAGATTGGACTGAGTCTGAAAATGAAGCAGAGCCAGAACCAGTACAGAATACTGTTGAAGAGTTACCAGATGATTTGGATCAGAGGTTTGCGTATCTTGAGAGAATGAAGTACAACTCTGTGTTTTTGAATGGATTGACGGTGACTCAGATTAATGAAGAATACGAGAAATGCATGATTCATCAAGACAAAGCTGAAGCAGATAAGAAGGAGTTTGTTACTGAGATGGGCGAATGGACTCCAATGCAGGAAAGTTTGAATATAGAAGATCTGCCACCGACTGAGCTTTACCATCAAAATCCAGATGAAATGTCTACTTCTGATATGCGGAGTTGGTTAAGTTCGAGAAACTATCCGTACAAGACTTTGCAGAGGTTGAAGTCTGAGTCTTTGAGAAAGATTGTAGTCAGCTTTATGAAAACGGAGAAAATGTACAACAGGATGTTTTACTTGGACTATAACAATCCTCAGTACTTTGAGCTGACAAAGAGATTCAAAGTGCTTGGTCCAAAAGAGATTCCAGTAATGGCGCTTCCTGAAAATGCTCATAAGAAAAGACACGAACTGATGGACATGTTTCCAAGCGAAGCTAAATCCTACAACATACCAATGGAGGTGCGTGAGTCTTGGCATAAGTCAGCAACATCAGGTGACGTAGTGAGGTCACTGCTAAGCAAAGGACAGTCGATTGCTGAGTTGCTTGACTCAATGATTGTGCCAGAGAAAAATAAGAAGGTGAAGATAATAGCTTGGAAATATGATGAAGTTTTTGATGCGTTTATGATAAAGAGAGTAAATGGTTTGTGTGACGTTTATCATTACTACTCAAGCATCTTTAAACTGGAAGTTCAGGATTTAAAGGAGCTGCACAAACTGAAGTTAATTAATCACACGCATGCTGAGCGTGGTGATAAATGCGTGATACTTCTTGATGCTGGAATGAGTAGAACAGCAAAGTTTCTGGACTTTAGAGGTCAACAGGAAGATACCGCATATGTGCAAGCTAAGAAACAAAGAAAGAAGAAGCGATTGGTGGTAACTGAAGATATGTACTTGGAAGAGTTCTCGGATGAGTATTTTGACAAGATTACAGATCCTGGATTGAAGGTGATTGATGGAAGTCAGACAACGAAGCCAATACTCAGAGTATTCTACAATCAGGAAACGTTTGAACTAAAGCTTGTTCGGAACTTGGAGGATTGGGATAAGGATATGATCACACTTTTCAGTACCTTTGAGTTGAAACTGCTGCATCCTTCTTATATTGAATTTTTGCGAAGTTGCAAGATTGAGAAATGCAAAGACAAACTTGCTGAAGCTGATAGAAAGCTATTCACTGTGATGATAGAAGTGATTGCTGCTGCTTCGGAGAAGATTCGTGTGAGAAAGGCTTTACTAAATTCTAATCTCGTGATGGTTGATATACCAGAGATAGAATATATGCGGATCAGTAGGAAGGGTACTTTGGAGGTGAAAGTTCAAGGCCAAGAGTTGCCGTTTGAGTTTTATGCTAATATCGATTTTGCAGGTTTAAATCTGGATTCGCTTAGACGCATGAATGCTTTACCAATTCTGACAAATGAATCCAAGCCTCGACAAGCTAAGATCGCTGAAAAGTTCAAGTCCTGCATTGAAGAAGCCTTGAAGGAAAAAGAAGAGTATAAAGGTCGTGAGTTGCTGAACGTGAAAGAAGAACCAGAAGAATGGTAGAAAAAGATTGAAGATTGATGCTGATAAAAGAAGAAAAAGATTAAAGCTTTTGAAGATCCAAAGATAAATCTTAGGGGGAGTACTGTTAGGGTTATTTCCATGTTAAGATTTACTTTGTATTTTGTTTATTGTTTATATGTTTGTAAATAGTTTAGGGTCTATTTTGTTATATTCCTTAAACTTGTTATTGGTTGATATAGGCATGTAGTGTGTGTGTGTGAGGAGAGAGGCTAGATCACTTTTACACTGTTAGAGAGAGAATTAACTGTGTGTGATTTTGTTTCTCCTGCACTTGTACTACGAATTGCTTTGATCATCAATATACAAGAGAATTTATGAGTATGAACTGTGTCTGTGATTGAATCGTTTGTTTGTGCAAGTTATTCTGATCATTTGAGTGATATTATCGATCCAATTGAACCTATCACTACTGAACCATATCCAGAGGATAATTTGTCAGCAGAAGATTTGAGGAAAGTGAAGAATGATAGCAAGGCTTATTCTTTAATGTGCAAGGGATTGCCACTTCAAGTTTTGTCGAGATTGGATGCATATCAGACTGGTTATACATGTTTCAAGGCATTAAAGTCGATATGTGAAGGAGGAGAACAATTGAGAAGTCTGAAGAAATCAAAGTTGAAAAGGCAATTGGAGTTGTTTGAGCATATTAATGGAGAAACAGTACACCAGATGATGAACAGGTTTGTTCACTTAACTATTGAGATGTCAAACCTCGGAGTTAAGACTGAACTTCAAGACTTGAATGATCGATTGTTATGTGCTTTACCATCATCATGGAAGCAAACTGTTACTCTTTTGAAGCATACTGAGAAATTTCCAATGGATTTAGATCTGCTTATTGGAAAGATTGAAGAAGTTGAGATTGACGAAGGATCGAGAAATACTGATAGATCAAGCTCACAAACTCAATACAAGTATGTGGTGAATCCTGCCAATACTGTAGAGAATGCCTTTCTTGCACAAGATGCAATGAAGTTTGAAGATGAGGGTGATTTATTTGTTGGTGCAAGTTTCTATACTGATTCAGCATACTTTCCAAATTCACCAACTTATTCTCAACCTCAATCTCCACCAAGAGCTCAAGTTCAAAGTCAGAATCTAAAGAATCAGTCAGAAAGTCAAAGTTCGAATGTTCAAGCAAAGGTAAAAGATGTGATGAACATCTTATTACAAGATGACGAAACAAAAACTGCCTTCACAGCTTTTATGGCAAGTTTCCAGGCATATCAAGGAAGTCACTTAAGTCAAATGGACGTGGTCCTTCAAGATTTATTTGAGATGGATCCTGTAGACGTTGAGGAGATGGATTTAAACTGGCAAATGGTAATGGTTGCATATAGAACACAAAAGCATGCATATGTTAACCGAAGCTACAAGCCACATGCAAACAAGACGGTTGGTTTTGACAAATCAAAGGCCAGATGCTTTAATTGTAACCAGTATGGTCATTTTTCAAGGGAATGCAAAGCTCCTAAGAATTTCAACGACCAAGCAAGTTCAAGCATTCAAGGTCAAGGTCAAAGCTCACAACAGTCTTCGAGCTACCAAAGCAGAAATCAACGTTTCTTTCATAAACCATACCAAAGTCTTCCCATGCCGGAACTGAAGGATGAAGGAAAGAAACCAGAAGATCAAACTAAGGCACTGGTGGTCAGTGTAAAAGACGGATATGATTGGAGCGCTTATGCAGAACAATTTACTTCTGATCTTACGTCAAGTTTGGCGCTGGTATGTGAAATCGAAGAAGACTGGTCTGAAGAAGGGGATGGAAAAATGATTGAGGATGTTACTGAAGATTCTAAGGAATATGACTGGAGTGCAAAGTCTGATCCTACTGAAGAATCTGAATCTGAAATTGCGCTGATGGCTACTGCCAGTGAGTCTTCATCTTCTACTGAACAACCAAAGGTTAGTAATGACTTACCCCCTAACTATGTTCCTTTGCCTATTGATGTAAAAGAAAGGTTATGTTCAGAACAATGCATTCAACAGGTAGAACATTATCGAACTCATTCATTTAAAATTGGTGATAAATTAAGCAAACATGAGAAAATTCATGAACAACTTAAAATTGATCACAAAATTTCTGATGAGAAGATTTTGTCACTTAAAGAATCATGGAACAAAACCTTAAAAGAACTGGAACTGGTAACAAAACAACTTGAAGAAATGACAAAGAACTTTGAACAAGAAAAAGTTGCTCATGCAGTCACGCAAGTTGAACTAACAAAGGTTAAAAGTTGTAAAACAATGGTAAAACAACTTGTCAGTGAAAGAGGTAACAAAACCAAAACCGGGTTGGGTTTTACTCATGAGCCAATGCCAAATTCAATCACATAAACCTTACCGGAAAACTTTAATGAATTTGATCATTCACCTGAAAATGAACGAAAATTCAAAGAAATTCAAAGAAGTAAATCCGAGTCTGAAGGTTCTGAAGTGTTGATGGAAAGTTTGAAAGAAGAAGATGGTGTGACAACTGAAGCTGACGATGAAGCAAGCAACGAATCTGATAACAAATTAGAGCCTGTTCTAATTCAACTTGTTGAGTATCCGGAACTGAATCCGAAGTCAGAGACAGTGAAGGAAGAAGGTGAATTTTCAGGATATAATGATCCTGACTACATCAAATGGAAGAAAGAACAAAAGGCGCAAGTTGCTGATCAGTTGATCAAGAAGCAAGAAGTGAAGAAGGCTGAAGTTTCAACTGCAAAGAAGCAGAAATCGAAAGTAATGACCAATCAATCTGAAACAAAAGAATCGAAAGGTAAAAGTGTCATAAAATCGAATGACAACACCAAAGCTCAAAGTGTTAAATCTGAAAATGTTAAACCTGTCAAGAAGAAAGTGACAAAAGGTAAAACAATCAAGTTTGTGTCTGCAGGAACGTTTGATTTAAATGGATCTTATGGTAAACCAATCAATTCTCCAATCAAATCTAACTCTGGTCTGAAAACAGGTTCAGGTCCTAAGTCTTCCGCTGTCAATGAAAAGAGAATTGAATCTAAAAAGGTAACCAAACAGAACAGTTTAAAATCGAACCAAAGTCCCATGCAATCAAAAACACAAACAAAGTCTCCACAGAAAAGCGTTAATCTAAAACCGAACAACCATGATAATGAATCACGATTTGGTTCAACATCAAGAGTTAACAATCGGCTCTTTAGGATTAGCAAGAAACATTGTGAAATTTGTGATAGATATAATCATGCAACTGCTGAATGTTTCTTTAACAGGTACTGCAGTTTCTGTAACAAAAGAAACCATTCTTAAGAAGAATGTTTTTATAACAAATTTTGCGAAATTTGTGAGAGGAGAAACCATGACACAAAGGATTGTTTCTGATAGGTTCAATTGGATCGTTAATATCGCTCACAATGATCAGAATCACACGCACAAACAAACAGTTCAATCACAAACACAATCCATACTAATAATTCTCTGTATATTGATGATCAAAGCAATTCGTAGTACAAGGTGCAGGAGAAACAAAATCACACACAGTTAATTCTCTCTCTAACAGTGTAAAAGTGATCTAGCCTCTCTCCTCACACACACACACTACATGCTTATATCAACCAATTACAAGTTTAAGGAATATAACAAAATAGACCCTAAACTATTTACAAACATATAAACAATAAACAAAATACAAAGTAAATCTTAACAAGGAAATAACCCTAACAGTACTCCCCCTAAGATTTATCTTTGGATCTTCAGCAAAATCTTCAATCTTTTTCTTCTTCTTTGATCAGCATCAATCTTTTTCTACCATTCTTCTGGTTCATCTTTGACGTTCAGCAACTCTCGTCCTTTATACTCTTCTTGTTCCTTCAAAGCTTCTTCAATACAAGATTTGAACTTTTCAGCGATCTTAGCTTGTCGAGGCTTTGATTCATTCGTCAGAATTGGTAAAGCATTCATACGTCTGAGCGAATCCAGATTCAAACCTGCAAAGTCAATATTAGCGTAAAACTCAAATGGCATCTCCTGGCCTTTGACCTTCACCTCCAAGGTTCCTTTCCTCGATATCCTCATGTACTCTATCTCTGGTAAATCAACCCTCACGAGATTAGAGTTTAACAATGCTTTCCTCACCCGAATCTTTTCAGTAGCCGCTGCTATCACTTCAATCATCACTACAAACAACTTCCTATCAGCTTCAGCAAGCGCATCCTTACACTTTTCCATTCCGTAGCTTCTCAAAAAGTCTATATAGGATGGATGTAACAGCTTCAACTCAAAAGTACTAAAAAGAGTAATCATATCCTTGTCCCAATCCTCCAAATTCCGAACAAGCTTCAGTTCAAAAGTTTCTTGATTATAGAACACTCTGAGTATTGGCTTCGTCATTTGTGAACCATCTATCACCTTCAATCCAGGATTTGTCACCTTGTCAAAATATTCGTCCGAAAATTCCTCAAGGTACATATCCTCAGTCACAACCAATTTCTTTTTCTTTCTTTCTTTCTTAGCTTGCACATACGCAGAGTCTTCTTGTTGACCTCTAAAATCCAGAAACTTTGGTGATCTACCAATCCCGGCATCAAGAAGCATTACACACTTATCACCACGCTCAGCACGCGTGTGATTTATCAATCTTAATTTGTGTAACTCCTTTAAATCCTGAACTTCCAGTTTAAAGATGCTCGAATAGTAATGATATACGTCACAAAGACCATTTACTCTCTTTATCATAAATGCATCAAATACTTCGTCATATTTCCATGCAATGATTTTTACTTTCTTGTTCTTCTCAGGCACAATCATAGAGTCAAGTAACTCAGCAATTGACTGTCCTTTGCTCATCAGCGACCTAACCACATCACCTGGTGTTGCTGATTTATGCCAAGTTTCACGCACATCCATCGGTATGTTGTACGATTTAACCTCGCTTGGAAACATATCCATCAGTTCGTGCCTCTTTTTGTGAGCATTTTCAGGCAGCGCCATCACCGGAATCTCTTTTGGACCAAGCACTTTGAATCTCTTTGTCAGTTCAAAATACTGAGGATTGTTATAGTCCAAGTAAAACATCCTGTTGTACATTTTCTCCGTTTTCATAAAGCTGACTACAATCTTCCTCAAAGACTCAGACTTCAGCCTCTGCAAAGTCTTGTACGGATAGTTTCTCGAACTTAACCAACTCCGCATATCAGAAGTAGTCATTTCATCTGGATTTTGGTGATAAAGCTCAGTCGGAGGTAAGTCTTCGATGTTCAAGCTCTCTTGCATCGGAGTCCATTCACCCATCTCTATCACAAACTCTTTCTGATCAGCTTCGGCTTTATCTTGAGCAATCATGCACTTCTCATACTCTTCATTTATCTGACTCACTGTCAAACCATTTAAAAAACACAGAGTTGTACTTCATTATCTCAAGGTATGCAAACCTTTGATCCAAATCATCTGGTAACTCTTCAACAACATTCTGTACTGGCTCAGCTTCACCTTCAGACTCAGTCCAATCTATGTCATCTAGATCATCTAATGCTTCAATCATAGGTGCATCGTCAGTTTGAACCGGCTCAAACTGACTAGCAACTTCAGCTTCTGTTTCAGGCACATCAACAACTTCAGATTGAATCGGCTCAATCTGAACTGTGTCTTCAGAACCAGCTTCTTTCTCACTCTCTGTGGCCTCAAAAACTTCAGTCTCAGCTACAGAACCAGATTGAATCGGCTCAATCTGTCCTGATTTAGCAATCTCAGCTTCAGTCACCTTCTCAGTCTCAATCACAGCTACAGATTGAATCGGCTCAATCTGCACTGTTTCATCTATTTTAGCCTTTTTCGCACTTCCTTCATCACCAAATATCTCCGGTATTGCATCTATCTTCCTCTTTCCCTCAGCTTTGTCCATATTGACAGTGTCAGCAACAGCTTCATCGGGAATGATGATTGGTGATTCTAACAAAATACCAACATTCGATGTACCTCTAGCTCTAGTCAGATAAACCTTTGGCACATGCGATTCAGTCACTTCTATTACTTCATCAGAAAAATCTTTGTCTGATGATGAGCCAGCCTTCTTCGGTTTCATTTCCTCCAATTCTTTTTCTAACATTTCTTTTTCTGCATTCAAAGTATTACACTCAGCTTTCAGATCAGTATAATCATATTTCAGATTTTCATGCTCATCCTTCAGTTTTTCATAATCTCCTTTCAACTTCAAATGTTCATCAACAAGTTTAACATGATCTTCATCCAACTTCTTGAAAGTTTTCAGATTCTGATTATGAATGTCCCAATATTCATCAAACCTTTTCTTTTTCCGTTCATTTGAAGCTTTCAACAAGTCATTTGCTTCAATCAGTTTGGCCACCATTTCTTCTAACTCAGCTATTCTTTTCTCCTTCTCATTTTGATCAACACTTGGCACAACATCTGGTGAAGACTCCAAATTTTGTCCAATGTTTTCAACAATTTGTGGTGATGTGGTGGGTAAATCAGCAGTAATAGGATCAGTAGCGCCAGCATCAGCATCCTCAACTATCTGTGCCATAGTTTCAGCTTCGGCCACTACCTCTTGTGCAATTTGAAGTACGTCTATCTCTTCAGGCTCAATAATCACTGTCTCTTTAACTGGTTTTGACTTCTTTCTTCTGACATACTTAACATTAACCTCCTTTGGAACATCATCCACTACTTCTTCAACCAAAGAAGCAACCTCAACAGGTTCTTCTATCTCAATAGGCTCACTAACCTCAACATTCTCTATATTCTCTGTCTCAGTCTCCATTGGTTCACCCTCCTCTGAATTAGATTCAGATTCAGCATCATCACCACCATCATCATGATCATAAACACCATCATCTTCTTCATCTTCTGGATGACGAGCGAAGTACTCGTCATCATCCAACAGATTGTCTGGCACCTCATCCACTAGGTCCATAGGATCAACAATCTCTCCATGAGATATGTGATAATACACTCCTTCCACATCTTCTTCATTGTTGACTATATCTCTCATATAGTCAAACAATTCAACATCAGGCACATTCCCGATACTCATCTTTCGGTAAGATAGATCGTTCATGTCCTCTGTATATAAAATACCTCCAGAATATCCTTCACTTCTGATGACAGGATATGCAACATTGATCATCAGTTGTAAGAACCTCGGGTACATGAGGAACTTAAACCTTTTGCCCTTGACCAAGTTGAATACAAACCCATTCATTATCCATCTCGAAAAGTTGAATGGTTTGTTCTCTGCTATAGCTACAATTGGTGAAGCAATATCTAATGGAAAGTTGTCAAACCCTGCACTCCTCCTGGACATGCATTGCTGTACAACATAACATAGCAGCTTATATTTTCTTCCCAACTTTGCCCTGTAAAACTGTGACTTTGGAAACACAGGTGGATGTCCCATATTCACAAAACAAGCTTTACATTCCTCCATGGTCAACTCATCCAACATACCAACCTCATCCTCATCAATCCTTAGGGCATGTCTAATAGCATCTTCTGAAACTGTCAACACCCAATCTCTAGTAATATGCCCTCTGACCACAGCAACACCATTCTCATCTCTCACAACCTCAGCTGTCCTCCAGAAACTCTTGATCAACCTTGCATATATGACCGGCTTGGCACATATAGCATAAACATATTTAGTCCTCTTGATGAACTTGATCATATCCCTATAACCTTCTGTTTCAGGAAGTGATTCATCTAAACATGCCACTAGATTATGTTTAGGTTCAAACTTGAGATTCTCCATCTGTTAAAAACACAAACAAACACAAAACAAGACAAATGTGTTAGATTCTTCATTAAAACATATCAAAATTTTCTTAAGTGTTAGAATAAAAGTTAGAAAGCAAAACATTCACATAATCATTTTAAGTCCTAAATTGTTCTAATAACCTGATTTTCATCATTTTAATCAAACAATTTTGAATTTTAAAGATTATACTTCATGTTTCAATTTTAACTGTTAATCACTTAGGCAAACTTTTGACATTTGTATGATGAAGTTGTTTAACATGTTTTAGTTCATTTTTATCATGCATTTGTTATGTTTAACACACATTTCATCATTTTGAAGTGAAACATTTAAGAACTTTCAAAGGTCATCAATGGCGATTTTAACTGTTATGCCCAATTTACTTGATTCAGTTGATTTTAAGGTGTTTTGGTGCAAATGAGTGATTGAATGTTGATGATCGACAGATTTTAACCCTAAAACAACATTCGATTTAGGTTTTAACACACAAAAACGAAGTGTCGATTCAATGTCCAAAACACTGTTCATCATCGTTTTTCTGTTTAACAGTTGATTTGCAGGTCTATTTAGGTCAAAAACACTTAATCACTACCTTATTCAATCGATTAACCTTGTTACAGAGCAAACGATTGAATATGATAACTCGGCGATTTTACGTTCAGAGGATTTGTGTGAAAGTGAGTGTGTGAAATGATAAGTGTTTGTGAAGAGGCGGTATTTTGTATCGTCAAGAATTTAGGTCAAAATTTTAAGTGCCGGGTCAACAAAAGGACGGGCAAGCTTAAAAAGCCCAATAAGCCTTGCCGGGTCAAGTACTGTAGTGACGGGTCATGTACTGTAGTGACGGGTCATTTACTGTAGTGACGGGTCAAGTACATACAACAAGTCACAAACATGTGAAAAACACTTGACGGGTCAAGCACTGTAGAGACGGGTAAGTCACTGTAGTGACGGGTAAAGGTTAGGAACAACTACACCTGATGGGTTTTATTCATCACCCGGCAGAATAGTTTTCAAACATCACCCGGCAACTTTTCTTCATCACCCGGCAACACAGTTGCTTTCCTTCATCCGGCTTGCTTTCTTCTTTACACGACAACCTTCTTCACAAGGCAACTTTCTTTTACACAGTGTCATACCTTTACACGGCAAAAAGATTTCTCTTTTACCCGGCTGTATAGTAAACACTTGTCACCCGACAAGATATTTATGACCTTCACCCGGCGGTATTTGACATGATCATTGCCCGGCTGTACAGTGGTCACAATATCTTCACCTTTTCCTCAATCACCCGGCAAGTATCAGACTTACAACATTACCCGGCTAAACAGTTCTTTACCCGGCAGAATAGTTACATCTGATATCTTTGCCCGGCAATAACACTTGTGATTTTTCTTCAATTCTCTCGTCTGTTGACTTTTTCAACGGCATTTATTGCACCTGCAAACATTCTCCGACATATTAATTAGACAAGATATTCTTAAAAAGAATGTTTGTCATATTAATTATCAAACAACATTAAACATTGCAACAATTTTGATTTCCAATTAAATTCATTTTTTTTTTCTTTTTCAAAAATGTTTTTGCACAACCAATTTTTCTATATCCCGAAGCAATTTCTTAAAAACAAATTACAAGACCTTGGGTTTGTTTTTAACACATCCAATACCTTTGCTTTTCATGCCACATAATCTTGTTCATTCAAAACACACTTATTCAAAACAAAATATTTTTGGATTTTTGATATTTTTCTTCAAATTTATTCTCCCCCTAAACTTTGAAATTTCTTGAAATTTTTAAGTTTACCAAATGCCTGCACACACAAAGCACACACATTAAAATAAAGACATATGCAATGCAATGAATCATAATATCGCAGTGAGATCATACCACACATTATCTGAACATGTTTTGCAAGTTTTGAATAGACATTTGACTTATGCTTGATTGAGTGATGATATGAAAACATACCAATTAGCTCGAGTTGACACACTTACTTTTTCAGTATCATGATGATATTTAAGGTTCGATTAGGATGACTTATGTGATCCACACGTATACATATGTCAACATATTTCCTTATCAATCACTACCTGAATGCATATTGCACAAAACCTGGTCGCTTACAGTCATACACAGTGTGGAATCTGGGTTCTATTCGGATTTGGTCCACTTTGGGACTTCTTTTTAATTCCATCTTTGGGAATTTTTCTTTCCTATTGTTCCCCTTGGGAATCTTCTGAATTCCATTTTGGAATTTTTGTTTGGTGTTGGTCCACATTTGGGACTCTTTTTGTTCCATTTTTGGAATCTTTTGCTGCATCTTGAAGCTCAAAAGAGACTTCGTGTGAGACTTCAGGTCTGTGGGTACCACAACAAAGAAGCTCACGATGCGGTTCATCACACTGAGAAGACTACATCGTTACCGGATCATGCACAACTATCATCACAAGCAATGTATCAAAAGATATATATCTAGACATGTATAACAATGGAACTTAACACAAAGATCATTAAGTTTATGTTTGTCAACAATCAACTTACTTTTTCAGTCTAATTGTCTGAGCTGTCTAGCACATCAATTAACATTCATCAGTCTTTATTTAAAAATTGATGTAACAAATAAGGTCTAGTGTAACTATCATTTCTCACTTTGTGCAATATAGATTCTTATGACATGATATTTTCTTTTCTTTTTGCTTTTATATTTTGTTTTTGCTTTTCTATTTTCTTTTTCACGCAAGCACACACAATGCAAAACATAAAGTAAAAGACAAAGGAATCAAAATATAACATCAACTTATTATATTTTTGGCTTTTATATTTTTCTGATTTTTTTGTTTTGTTTTTGAAAAATAGAATCAATCATGATTGATTAATCCTATGGATTGAATTAAGAATTCAAAACGGCCTGACAAAAAAGATTTTGTGAAAAGATCTGCCAGTTGTTTGTCGGTATGAACCTTAATCAAAATTATTAAACCCTTTTCAGAGTTGTCTCTTAAAAAATGATATCTAATTTCGATGTGTTTGGTTTTAGAATGTTGAACAGGATTAGCAGTTATGAACATAGCAGCAGTATTGTCTATGTAAATAGGAGTTTTTAGAAAGTTAAACCCGTAGTCCAGCAACTGATTTTGTAACCATAAAACCTGAGAACATCCTGCAGATGCAGCGATATACTCTGCTTCAGCTGTGGATACAGAAACATTGGTCTGCTTCTTGCATTGCCAAGAGACAAGCCTCGGTCCCAAAAATTGACAGCCACCAGTTGTCGATTTCCTGTCAAGAGCACAACCACCAAAATCACTGTCAGAATAGCTATATAATTCAAAATTTCCTTCGTAAGGATACCATAACCCAAGATTTGGTTTCCCTTTGAGATATCTGAATATACGCTTCACAGCAACAAGATGCGACTCTTTCGGATCTGACTGGTATCTGGCGCATACACACACAGCGTACATGATGTCTGGTCTTGATGCAGTAAGATACATCAGAGAACCGATCATTGATCTGTATAGTGTTTGATCAACTGCTTTGCCCTTTGGATCCGGTTGAATTTTGCAATTAACATCAGATGGAGTTCGAATTGTTTGACAATCTTGCATCTTGAATTTCTTCAACAACTTCTCAACAAATTTTGATTGATTGATGAAAATTCCGTCAGCAGACTGTTTCACTTGTAATCCAAGAAAGAAATTAATCTCCCCCATTGAACTCATCTGGAATCTAGACTTCATGATTTCTTCAAATTCTTTGCACATTGACGCACTGGTTGATCCAAAGATAATATCGTCCACATAAACTTGAACACACAATAAGTCGTCATTCTCCCTCTTCATAAACAAAGTTGGATCAATCTGTCCTCTTGTGAATCCATGTTCTAGTAAATGCTTGGATAATGTCTCATACCAGATTCTTGGAGCTTGGTGTAGACCGTATAGAGCTTTACTCAACTTGTATACACGATGAGGATAGTCAGGATCTTCGAAACCCGGAGGTTGTCTGACATATACGTCATCTGTAATTGGTCCATACAAGAAAGCACCTTTAACGTCCATTTGGAATACTTTAAACTTCATGAAAGAAGCATATGCAAGAAAAACACGTATGGCTTCAAGTCTTGCGACCGGAGCAAACACCTCTTCATAATCAATGCCTTCTTCCTGAGTGTATCCCTGTGCAATCAGTCTTGCTTTGTTTCTCACCACAATGCCACGTTCGTCTGGCTTGTTTTTGTACAACCATCTTGTACCAATTGCGTTCTCTCCTTCAGGTAAGTCCACAAGTTTCCAAACTTCCTGTTTGCGAAACTGAAGTAATTCCTCCTGCATGGCCTCAATCCAACTGTTATCTTTCAGCGCCTCTGAAATGTTCTTTGGCACCACTTGAGATAGAAAACACGAATAAAGACAAACATTCGCTTGCTCTGTCTGACTTCTTGTAGTTCTCTGATTCAATGGCCCAATAATCTGAGAGACAGGATGTTTCTTGTGAATTCGATGAATTGGTATGTCACCTCCTTGCACTTGACTCTCCAGATTAGAAGTATTCAGATTTGGTAGATCTTGTAGTATGGACGAAGTATGCGGTGTGAAATTCGGGACTTGATCCGGTGAATTGATGAAGTAATCAAAAGATTCTGGAATAACTTCAGCATTCGGATCTGATGATGGTTGATTCTGAACAGATCCACCATCATTAGGAGAAATCACATCTTCTTCATGATTGTTCGAATCTTGATCTTCATTAGAACCAGAAGGACCCGGAGCTTGACTGGATTTGACATGATCAGGATTGTGAAAAGACATAAATGGATATTCAGAGTTGAGATTTCCATCTTCGTCATTATCAGAATCGTCACTAAAGCATCCTAAGTCGCCTGATTCCTTCCTTGTGTTTCCTGAAAAATCAAATAAGTTAGAATTGAAGGATTTCGATAATGAATCTAAATCAAATAACCATTCGGGACCATGAGCCACTAAAGGAAACGAATTTTCTAAAAACATGACGTTGATAGTTTCAATAACAGTATTTGTTTTGCTATTAAAAACCCGATAAGCTTTAGAAACAGACGAATAACCTAGGAAAAATCCATCGTCAGATTTTGACTCAAACTTCCCGAGATGATCATTCAAATTTAAAATCGATACCGGACAACCAAATGCTTTCAAGTAAGAAATATTTGGTTTCCTTCCAAACAACAACTCATAAGAAGTTTTCTTTTTATCTTGCACTAATAATGTTATATTTTGTACAAAACACGCAGTAGCAATAGCTTCGTCCCAAAAAGTGATCGGGATTTTGGCATCTGCGAGCATGGATCTTGCTGCTTCAATTAGTGTCCGGTTTTTCCGTTCCGCAACCCCATTCTGTTGAGGTGTTCTTGGCGCACTAAATTGTCTAGCAATTCCCTTTTCTGCACAAAATAAATCAACATTAGCATTCTTAAATTCCGTTCCATTATCACTTCTTAACACTTTAACTTTGCATTCCAATTGATTTTCAACTTTAATGATAAATTCTTTTAATAATTCAGCTGTTTCAGATTTTGCATGCAAAAAATAAACCCACGAAAATCTAGTAAAGTCATCTATGATAACCAAACAGTATGATTTTCTCCCGATGCTTTGAACGTTGGTCGGTCCAAAAAGATCCATATGTAGCATCTGCAAGGGTTTTGAAATGGAGTTTTCGAGCTTGGACTTAAAATACATCCGATGCTGTTTTCCCTTCAAACATGCTGGACAGAGATCAGTTGTGGAGAATTTCTTCGATGGGATTCCCACAGCGTGATTTCCAGTTACCAAACGGTTCATGTTTCTGAAGTTGGAATGTCCCAGCCGTCTATGCCAAAGCTGACTCTCATCATTTGAAGCATGGGCAATGAGACAGGTTGTTTCGGTTTCGGCATCAATCTGCGACATATCCAATTTGTATACATCACGATCTCTAGGCGCTTTAACCACTACCCACTCATTGTCAATCTTGAAACCTGGTTTAAGAATATAACAGAAAGAATCATCAAAAAGAGTTGAGTAAGATTTATCACAAATTTGCGAGACACTTAGTAAGTTAAAGTTCAACTGTGCACAGTAGTTGACTTTATCAAAACTAATAATCCCATTCGAAACAGTTCCTTCTCCTGTGATTTTACCACCCGCATCACCTCCAAAAGCTACATGAGTGCCATTCTTTTGCTTGAAATCCTGAAGCAAGGCATGGTTGCCTGTCATGTGCCGGCTACACCCACTATCAACGAACCATGAGTTGATAGGTCTTCTTGGGCGTACCTGCAATTCAAACATTTTCAGTTAGTTTGGTCAACCCAGGCCCACACGGTCTTGGGTTTTCCGAATTTATCTGCAATTGTAACTTGTTTATATTGAATATTTTGAAAATTTGTTTCATTCATGAGATTTTGATGCTGATAACTGTTGTTTCGCCCATTGACGTTCATTGACTGCTTTCTTCTTAAAGCCCTGAACCTTTCCTCCAACTGAGGATCAAGGTTGTTTTCAAAATTTTGGTTTCTTACCAACAAGGCTCTTGGCTTAAAATTGTTAACCTGCACACTTCTTGACAAGTTAGAAACAGAATTGTTTCGATTGAAATTTCTCAAAACTGGAGAATGACTTTGACTCATATTTTGAAAACCAAATGAATGATCTCTATTAAAGTTTGAAAACGGAGTCATTTCTCTAGTTGAGTTTGATCGAAAGAAACAATCCTTTGTGTCATGGTTTCTTCTCTCACAAATATCACAAAATTTGTTATAGTAACATTCTTCTGAAGAATGGTTTCTTTTGTCACAGAAACTGCAGTACCTGTTAAAGAAACATTCAGCAGTTGCATGATTATACCTATTACAAATTTCACAATGTTTCTTGCTAATCCTAAAGAGCCGATTGTTAACTTTTGATGTTGAACCAAAACGTGATTCATTATCTTGGTTATTCGGTTTTAGATTAACGATCTTTTGTGGAGTCTTGGTTTGAGATTTTGATTGCATGGGACTTTGGTTCGATTTTAAACTGTTCTGTTTGGTTACCTTTTTGTTTTCAATTCTCTTATCATTGACAGCGGAAGACTTAGGACCTGAACCTGTTTTCAGACCAGAGTTAGATTTGATTTGAGCATTGATTTGGTTACCATAAGAACCGTTCATGTCGAAAGTACCTGCAGACACAAATTTGATTGTCTTACCTTTTGACACTTTCTTGACAGGTTTAACTTTGTTAGTTTTAACACTTTGAACTTTTGTGTTGTCATTCGATTTTATGACACTTTTACCTTTTGATTCTTTTGTTTCAGATTGATTTGTCATTGTTTTCGTTTTCTGCTTCTTTGCAGTTGAAACTTCATCCTTTTTCACAGTATTCTTCTTGAGCAACTGAGCAGCAACTTGCGCCTTTTGTTCTTTCTTCCACTTGATATACTCAGGATCATTGAATCCTGAAAACTCACCTTCTTCCTTCACAGATTCTGGTTCTGGGTTAAGCTTTGGATATTCAACAAGTTGAATAAGAACAGGCTCCAGTTTGTTATCAGATTTGTTGCTTGCTTCATCGTCAGCTTCAGTTGTCATTCCTTCTTCTTCTCTCAAACTTTCAATCAACACCTCAGATCCTTCGGACTCGGATTTACTTCTTTGAATTTCTTTGAATTTACGTTCATTTTCAGGTGAATGATCAAATTCATTAAAGTTTTCCGGTAAGGTTTGAGTGATTGAATTTGGCATCGGTTCATGAGTAAAACCCAACCCGGTTTTGTTTTTGTTACCTCTTTCATTAATAAGTTGTTCAACCATTGTTTTACAACTTTTAACTTTCTTTAATTCAACTTGTGTGACAGCATGTTCAACTTTTTCTTGTTCAAAGTTCTTTGTCATTTCTTCAAGTTGTTTGGTAACAAGTTCCAATTCTTTTAAAGTTTTGTTCCATGATTCAGTTAGTGACAAAATCTTCTCATCAGAAATTTTGTGATTTTAAGTTGTTCATGAATCTTTTCATGTTTGCTTAATTTGTCACCTATTTTAAATGAATGAGTTCGATAATGTTCTACTTGTTGAATGCACTGTTCAGAACACAACCTTTCTTTCACATCAGCAGGTAATGGAACATAGTTAGGAGGGAGTTCAGAATTAACCTTTGGTTGCTCAGTGGAAGATGAAGACTCATTGGATGTAGCCATTAACGCAACTTCGGTTTCAGTCTCTTCAGTAGGATCTGCTTTTGCGCTCCAGTCATACTCTTCAGAATCTTCACTATCATCAACCATTTTTCCATCCCCTTCTTCTGACCAGTCTTCTTCAATTTCACAAACCAGTGCCAGATTTGAGGTAAGATCAGATGTAAACTGTTCTGCATATGCACTCCAGTCGTATCCGTCTTGTACACTTACAACCAATGCTTTAGTCTGATCTTCTGGCTTCTTTTCATTATCCTTCAACTCAGGCATAGGAAGACTTTGGTACGGCTTTTGAAAGAAACGCTGATTTCTTTGCTGGTAACTTGAAGACTGTTGATAACTTTGACCTTGACCTTGATTGCTTGAACTAGCTTGGTCATTGAAATTCTTTGGAGCTTTACATTCTCTTGAAAAATGACCATACTGGTTACAGTTAAAACATCTGGCCTTTGATTTGTCAAATCCAACTGTCTTGTTAGCATGAGGTTTGTAACTTCGGTTAACATATGCATGCTTTTGAGTTCGATATGCAACCATAACCATTTGCCAATTAAGATCCATTTCTTCAACATCGACTAGATCCATTTCAAATAAGTCTTGAAGGACCACGTCCATTTGACTTAAATGACTTCCTTGGTACGCTTGAAAACTTGCCATAAAAGCAGTAAAGGCAGTTTTAGTTTCGTCATCTTGCAACAGAATATTCATAACGTCTTTCACCTTAGCTTGAACATTTGAACTCTGATTTTCTGATTGACTTTGAACTTGGGCTCTTGGTGGAGATTGAGGTTGAGAATAAGTTGGTGAATTTGGAAAGTATGCTGAATCAGTAAAGAAACTTGCACCAACAAATAAGTCACCCTCATCTTCAAACTTTGTTACATCTTGTGCAAGAAAAGCGTTATCCACAGTATTGGCAGGATTTACCACATACTTATACTGAGTTTGTGAGCTTGATCTATCAGTATTTCTTGATCCTTCATCAATCTCAACTTCTTCAATTTTTCCAATAAGCAAATCAAGTTCCATTGGAAATTTCTCAGTATGTTTCAACAAGGTAACAGTTTGTTTCCATGATGATGGTAAGGCACTCAACAATCGATCATTCAAGTCTTGAAGTTCAGTCTTCACTCCGAGATTTGTCGTCTCAGTAGTTAAGTGAACAAACCTGTTCATCATCTGGTGAACTGTCTCTCCATTAATGTGTTCAAACAACTCCAATTGTCTTTTCAGTTTCGACTTCTTCAAACTTCTCAATTGTTCTCCTCCTTCACATATCGACTTCAATGCCTTGAAACATGTATAACCAGTCTGATATGCATCCAATCTAGACAGAACTTGAAGTGGCAGTCCCTTGCACATTAAAGAATAAGCCTTGCTATCATTCTTTACTTTCCTCAGATCTTCTGCTGACAAATTATCTTCTGGATAAGGTTCAGTAGAGTCTTTTGTGTAGGTACTAGCACTGTCTGGAGCAGTCTGAGTTGGAATATGAGGACCCTTCTCAATGGATTTCCATAAGTCATTGTCAATTGAACACAAATGATGTCTCAACCTGATGGTCCAGTTCTTGAAATCTGCACGATTCAAAAGTCTAGGAACACGGTTATCAGAATCATCAGTAGGAGCCATTTTTAAAAAAAAATTTTAAGAAAATATTTTTAGTTTTTGTTAATTTTGAAAAGAAATGATTAAAATACTAAATTAAAGACAAGTAATTAAGGACAAGATAAGGAACAAGTATTAAAAACAACTAAAATGAGTCACACGGCAAAACAGTAAAAATCCTTCTTCACCCGGCTAAACAGTGTCTTTGTTCTTCACCCGGCAGGAAAAAGTCTTTACACGGCTGAACAGTTACCCGGCTCAACAGTTGTAATAATTTTGTTCTTCACCCGGATGAACAGTTACCCGGCAGCAAGAAAAACTTTGACACGGCAATAGATCTTGACCCGGCAGAATCTTGACACGATAAAAAGCTTCCCCGGCTGAACAGTACTCGATCACACGGCAAGGTTGTTTATCCGGCAACACAGTTGATGATTACCCGGCTGTATTTTGTTTATCACCCGGCGTAACAGTGTTTTACACGGCACAACAGTGTATCACCCGACTGAACAGTAACACTTTTTCAAGTCAAATTCTTCACCCGTCTAGAACAAATTCCCTTACACGGCAATACAGGACCTAATTTCTTCTCAAATCTAAGTCCAAGGAAATTGTCTAAGTCAAAAATAATCACCCGGCAAGTTAATCTTCAACCAACATCATACTGTTCATCATTTTCTCCATGAGAATTTCTGGGTTTTGTCTAAAACTTGTCCAAATTGTCCAAAATTCACACACAAGCTGTGAAATAGTCCGATTAACAATCCCTTTTATCAATCAATCCAAAACATGATCAAATCTGATGAAATTTAGCAAAAATTTGATCGAACAGTAACTTCTTCTATTCTTCTTAATTCTTCAGATCTGATGATGATCTGATAGAATCTGCACAATCGTTGTGTATAGGAGTGATTGCGATGATAAATCACAACTAAAAACAGCAACAATTCATTCAGATCATGATTTTTGAGCAATATTGATGTGTTTTGCTTAAGAACAGCGAAGAACACAATACCGAAAGCTCTGATACCAATTGATAGGTTCAATTGGATCGTTAATATCGCTCACAATGATCAGAATCACACGCACAAACAAACAGTTCAATCACAAACACAATCCATACTAATAATTCTCTGTATATTGATGATCAAAGCAATTCGTAGTACAAGGTGCAGGAGAAACAAAATCACACACAGTTAATTCTCTCTCTAACAGTGTAAAAGTGATCTAGCCTCTCTCCTCACACACACACACTACATGCTTATATCAACCAATTACAAGTTTAAGGAATATAACAAAATAGACCCTAAACTATTTACAAACATATAAACAATAAACAAAATACAAAGTAAATCTTAACAAGGAAATAACCCTAACAGTTTCTTTCAATCAAACTCAACAAGAGAAATGACTCCGTTTTCAAACTTTCAAAGAAGTCAATCATTTGGTTTTCAAAATATGAATCAAAGTCATTCTCCGGTTTTGAGAAATTTCAAAAGAAACAATTCTGTTTCTAACTTTTCATCAAGAAATGTGTAGGTTAACAGTTTTAAGCCAAGAGCTTTGATGGTTAGAAATCAAAAGTTTGAAAATAACCTTGATCCTAAGTTAGAGGAAAGGTTTATGGCTTTGAGAAGAAAGCAACCAATTCACGCCAATGGGCGAAACAACAGTTTTCAGCGTCAAAATCTCTTAAATGAAACAAATTTTCAAAATATTCAATATAAACAAGTTACTATTGCAGATAGATTCGGAAAACCCAAGACCGTGTGGGCCTGGGTTGACCAAACTAACTGAGTGATTGTTGAAATGCAGGTACGCCCAAGAAGACTTATCAACTCATGGTTCGTTGATAGTGGGTGTAGCCGGCATATGACAGGCAACCATGCCTTGCTTCAAGATTTCAAGCTGAAAAATGGTACACACGTGGCATTTGGAGGTGATGCTGGTGGTAAAATCACAGGAGAAGGAACTGTTTCAAATGGGGTCATTAGTTTTGATAAAGTCAACTACTGTGCACAGTTGAACTTTAATTTACTAAGTGTATCTCAAATCTGTGATAAAGCTTATTCAACTCTTTTTGATGATTCTTTCTGTTATATTCTTAAACCAGGTTTCAAGATTGACAATGAGTGGGTAGTGGTTAAAGCTCCAAGAGATCGTGATGTATACAAGTTGGATATGTCGCAGATTGATGCTGAAACCGAAACCACCTGTCTCATTGCTCATGCTTCAAATGATGAGAGTCAGCTTTGGCATAGACGGCTGGCCCATTCAAATTTCAGAAACATGAACCGTCTGGTTACCGTAAATCATGCTGTGGGAATACCGTCAAAGAAATTCTCCACAACTGATCTCTGTCCAGCGTGTTTGAAGGGAAAACAGCATAGGATGTCTTTTAAGTCCAAGCAAGAAAACTCCATTTCAAAACCTTTGCAGATGCTAAATATGGATCTTTTCGGACCAACAAATGTGCAAAGCATCGGAAAGAAGGCTTACTGTTTTGTCATTATTGACGATTTCACTAGATTTTCTTGGGTTTATTTTTTGAATGCTAAATCTGAAACAGCTGAATTATTAAAAGAATTTATCATCAAAGTTGAAAATCAATTGGAATGCAAAGTTAAAATTTTAAGAAGTGATAATGGAACTGAATTTAAAAACGCTAATGTTGATTTATTTTGTGCAGAAAAGGGGATTGCTAGACAATTTAGTGCTCCAAGAACACCTCAACAAAACGGGGTTGCGGAACGGAAAAACCGGACACTGATTGAAGCAGCAAGATCCATGCTCGCAGATGCCAAAATCCCTATCACCTTTTGGGACGAAGCTATTGCTACTGCGTGTTTTGTACAAAATAGAACATTATTGGTTCAAGATAAACAGAAAACTTCTTATGAGTTTTTATATGGAAGAAAACCAAATATTTCTTACTTGAAAGCATTTGGTTGTCTTGTATCGATTTTAAATTTGAGTGATCATCTCGGGAAGTTTGAGTCAAAATCGGACGATGGATTTTTCCTAGGTTATTCGTCTGTTTCTAAAGCTTATCGGGTTTTTAATAGCAAAACAAATATTGTTATTGAAACTATTAACGTCAAGTTTTTAGAAAATTCGTTTCCGTTAGTGGCTCACGGTCCCGAATGGTTATTTGATTTAGATTCGTTATCGAAATCTTTCAATTCTAACTTATTTGATTTTTCAGGAAAAACAAACAAAGAATCAGGCGACTTGGGATGCTTTAGTGACGATTCTGATAATGACGATGATGGAAATCTCAGTGCTGAATATCCATTCATGTCTTTTCACAATCCTGATCATGTCAAATCCAGTCAAGATCCGGGTCCTTCTGGTTCTCAAGAAGATCAAGAATCAAACAATCTTGAAGAAGATGTGAATCCGCAAGTTTCTCCTAATGATGGTGGATCTGTTCAGAATCAACCATCATCCGATCCGAATGCTGAAGTTATTCAAGAATCATTTGATTACTTCATCAATTCACCGGATCAAGTTCCTAATTTCACTCCACATACTTCGTCCATTCTACAAGATCTACCAAATCTGAATACTTCTAATCTGGAGAGTCAAGTGCAAGGAGGTGACATACCAATTCATCGAATTCACAAGAAACATCCTGTCTCTCAGATTATTGGGCCGTTGAATCAGAGAACTACAAGAAGTCAGACTGAGCAAGCAAATGTCTGTCTTTATTCGTGTTTTCTATCTCAAGTGGTGCCAAAGAACATTTCAGAGGCGTTGAAAGATAACAGTTGGATTGAAGCTATGCAAGAGGAACTACTTCAGTTTCGCAAACAGGAAGTATGGAAGTTAGTGGACTTACCTGAAGGAGAGAATGCGATAGGTACAAGATGGTTGTACAAAAACAAGCCAGACGAACGTGGCATTGTTGTGAGAAACAAAGCAAGACTCATTGCACAGGGATATACTCAGGAAGAAGGCATTGATTATGAAGAAGTGTTCGCTCCGGTCGCAAGACTTGAAGCCATACGCGTTTTTCTTGCATATGCTTCCTTCATGAAGTTTAAAGTATTCCAAATGGACGTCAAAGGTGCTTTCTTGTATGGACCAATTACAGATGATGTATATGTTCGACAACCTCCTGGGTTTGAAGATCCTGACTATCCTCATCGTGTATACAAGTTGAGCAAAGCTCTATATGGTCTACATCAAGCTCCAAGAATCTGGTACGAGACGTTATCCAAGCATTTACTAGAACATGGATTTACAAGAGGTCAGATTGATCCAACTTTGTTTATGAAGAGGGAGAATGATGATTTGTTGTGCATTCAAGTATATGTGGACGATATTATCTTCGGATCAACCAGTGCGTCAATGTGCAAAGAATTTGAAGAAATCACGAAGTCAAGATTCCAGATGAGTTCGATGGGGGAGATTAATTTCTTTCTTGGATTACAAGTGAAACAGTCTGCTGACGGAATTTTTATCAACCAATCAAAGTTCGTTGAGAAGTTGCTGAAAAAGTTCAAGATGCAAGATTGTCAGACAATTCGAACTCCATCTGATGTGAACTGCAAGATTCAACCGGATCCAAAGGGCAAAGCAGTTGATCAAACACTATACAGATCAATGATCGGTTCTCTGATGTATCTTACTGCATCAAGACCAGACATCATGTATGCTGTTTGTGTATGCGCCAGATATCAGTCTGATCCGAAAGAGTCGCATCTTGTTGCTGTGAAACGTATATTCAGATACCTTAAAGGGAAACCGAATCTTGGGTTATGGTATCCTTATGAAGGAAATTTTGAATTATATAGTTATTCTGACAGTGATTTTGGTGGTTGTGCTCTTGACAGGAAATCGACTACTGGTGGCTGTCAATTTCTGGGTCCTAGGCTTGTCTCTTGGCAATGCAAGAAGCAGACCAACGTTTATGTATCCACAGCTGAAGCAGAGTATATCGCTGCATCTGCAGGATGTTCTCAAGTTTTATGGCTACAAAATCAGTTGCTTGACTACGGGTTTAAATTTCTAAAAACACCTATTTACATAGACAATACTGCTGCTATGTTTATTACTGCTAATCCTGTTCAACACTCAAAAACCAAACATATCGAAATTCGATATCACTTTTTAAGAGACAACTCTGAAAAGGGTTTAATAATTTTGATTAAGGTTCATACCGACAAACAACTGGCAGATCTTTTCACAAAATCTTTTTTGTCAGGACGGTTTGAATTCTTAGTTCAATCCATAGGATTAATCAATCATGATTGATTCTATTTTTCGTAAAAACAAACAAAAATCAGAAAAAATCTAAAAGCCAAAAATATAATAAGTTGATGTTATATATTGATTCCTTTGTCTTTTATTTTATGTCTTGCATTGTGTGTGTGCATGAAAAAGAAATTAGAAAAGCAAAAACAAAATATAAAAGCAAAAAGAAAAGAAAATATCATGTCATAAGAATCTATATTACAAAAAGTGAGAAATGAAAGTTACACTAGACATTATTTGTTACATCATTTTTAAATAAAGACTGATGAATGTTAATTGATGTGCTAGACAGCTCAGGCAATTAGACTGAACAAGTAAGTTGATTGTTGACAAATATAAACTTCATGATCTTTGTGTTAAGTTCCATTGTTATATATGTCTAGATATATCTCTTTTGATGCATTGCTTGTGATGATAGTTGTGCATAATCGGGTAACGATGCAGTCTATTCAGTGTGATGAACCGCATCGTGAGCTTCTTTGTTGTGGTATCCACAGACCTGAAGTCTCACACGAAGTCTCTTTTGAGCTTCAAGGTGCAGCAAAAGATTCCAAAATGGAACAAAAAGAGTCCCAAATGTGGACCATTACCAAACAAAAATTCCAAAAAGGAATTCAGAAGATTCCCAAGGGGAACAATAAGAAAGAAAAATTCCCAAAGATGGAATTAAAAAGAAGTCCCAAAGTGGACCAAATCCGAATAGAACCCAGTTTCCACACTGTGTATGACTGTAAGTGACCATATTTTGTGCAATATGCATTCTGGTAGTGTTTGATAAGGAAATATGTTGACATATGTATACATGTGGGTCACATAAGTCATTCTAATCGAACTTTAAATATCATCATGATACTGAAAAAGTAAGTGTGTCAACTCGAGCTAATTGGTATGTTTTCATATCATCACTCAATCAAACATAAATCAAATGTCTATTCAAAACTTGCAAAACATGTTCAAGATAATGTGTGGTATGATCTCACTGCGATATTTTGATTCCTTGCATTGCATATGTCTTTAATTTAATGTGTGTGCTTTGTGTGTGCAGGCATATGGAATCTTTATTGACACATCGACATCCTTGTTAAACTTAAAAATTTCTAGAAATTTCAAGTTTAGGGGGAGAATAAATTGAAGAAGAAAAATATTTACAAAAATCCAAAAATATTTTGAATAAGTGTGTTTTGAACGAACAAGATTATGTGGTATGAAAAGCAAAAGTATTGGATGTGTTAAAAACAAACCCAAGGTCTTGTAATGTGTTTTTCAGAAATTGCTTCGGGATATAGAAATTTTGGTTGTGCAAAAATGAATTTAATTTGTGTTAAATTTGTTGCCCTAGAAATGTTGTTGATAATTAATATGACAAATTCTTTTAAAGATATCTTGTCTAATTAATGTGTCGAGAATGTTTGCAGGTGCAATAAATGCTGTTGAAAAAGTCAACAGACGAGGAAAATGAAGAAAATTCTCAAAGTGTTGTAGCCTGGCAAAGATATCAAAGACAACTATTCTGCCGGGTAATGAACACACTGTTCAGCCGGGTAAAGGTTGTGAGTTTGATAAGAAATTGAAGCCGGGTGAAGATAGTATGACCACTGTACAGCCAGGCAATGAACATGTCAAATACAGCCGGGTGAAGGTCATAGATATCTGCCGTGTGACAAGTGTTCACTATACAGCCGGGTAAAAGAGAAATCTTCTTGCCGTGTAAGAATATAACACTGTGTTGCCGGGTAATGAAGAAAGCATGCCGTGTGAAGAAGAAAAGCATGCCGGGTGAAATTGAAAGCAACTATGTTGCCGGGTGAAAATGAAAGTAACTATGTTGCCGGGTGATGAAGAAAGCAAGCCGGATGAAAGAAAAGCAACTGTGCTGCCGGGTGATGAAGAAAGGTTGCCGGGTGATGTTTTTGAAGACTACTATTCTGCCGGGTGATGAATAAAACCCATCAGGTGTAGTTGTTCCTAACCTTTACCCGTCACTACAGTGACTTACCCGTCTCTACAGTGGTTGACCCGTCAAGTGGCGTTACACTTGTTTGTGACCTGCTTCATATACTTGACCCGTCACAACAGTGTTTGACACAGATCAACAGTGCTTGACCCGGCAAGGCTTATTGGGCTTTTTAAGCTTGCCCGTCCCATTTTGTTGACCCGGCACCTCAAAGTTTGACCTAATTTTTGACGATATAAAAACCCGCCTCTTCACAAACACTTATCATTTTTCACTCACACATTCAAGCAAACACTCTGTACTTAAATCCTTTGATTATCATATTCAATCGTTTGTTCTATAACAAGTCTGATCGATTGAATAAGGTATTGATTATGTGTTTTGTTCTTGATAAATCTGCAAATCGACCGATAAAATGAAAAACGATGATGAACAGTGTTTTAGATCACTGAATCGACACTTTGATTGTGTGTGTTAAAACCAAAATCGAATGTTGTTTAAGTATAAAATTTGTCGATCATTAACAGTCAATCACTCATTTTGCACCAATACACCTTAAAAACAACTGAATCAAGCAAAATTGTCATAACTGTTAAAATCGCCATTGATGACCTGTTTGATATTCTTAAGTGTTAACTTCAAACTGATGAAATATGTGTTAAACATAAACAAATCATTGTTAAAACTAAGATTAACATGTTAAACAACTTCATCATACAAATGTCAAATTTATGCTTAAGTGTTAAACTGTTAAAATTGATAAATGTTGTATAATCATTAACATTCAAAGTTGTGTTGATCAAAATGATGAAAATCAGTTTGTTAAATCAATTTAGGGTTAAAATGATTATGTGAATGTTTTTCTTCTTAACTTTTGTTCAAACACTTATATAAATTTGATATGATTTTAATGAAGAATCTAACATATTTGTCTTGTTTTGTGTTTGTTTTGTTTTAACAGATGGAGAATCTCAAGTTTGAACCTAAGCACAACCTTGTGGCATGTCTAGATGAGTCTATTCCTGAAACTGATGGGTACAGAGACATGATGAGATTCATTAAGATGACCAAATATGTATATGCTATGTGTGCCAAACCGGTCATATATGCTAGATTGATAAAGAGCTTTTGGAGAACAGCAGAAGTAATCAGAGATGATAATGGTGTTACTGTTGTTAGAGGAAATATTTCTAGAGATATGGTGTTGACAGTGTCTGAAGAAGCAATCAGAACTGCCTTGAGAATAGATGATGATGAAGTTGGATCTCATGATGAATTGACCATGGCTGAGTGTCAATCGTGTTTTGTTAATATGGGTCATCCACCTATATTTCCAAAGTCACAGTTTTATAGAGCAAAGTTGGGGAAGAAGTTTAAGTTGTTATGCTATGTTGTCCAACAATGCATGTCCAGGAGGAGTGCAGGCTTTGACAATTTCCCATCAGATATAGCATCTCCGATTGTTGCTATAGCTGAAAACAAACCATTCAATATGTCAAGATGGATCATGAATGGATTTGTTTTTAATTTGGTAAAGGGCAAGAGGTTTAAGTTTCTCATGTACCCGAGATTCTTACAACTGATGATCAATGTTGCCTATCCAAGGATTAGAGAGGAAGGAGTGGTTGGTGGTATACTATATACTGAGGACATGAACGATTTATCTTACAGAAAGATGAGTATCGGGAATGTGCCTAATGTGGATCTATTTGCCTATATGAGAGATATAGCAAATAATGAAGAAGAAGTTGATGTAGTCTATCAGCACATTTCTCATGGTGAGATTGTGAATCCACAGGACCTTATTGATGAGGTGCCTGATAATCTACTTGATGATGATGAGTATGATGCTCGTCATGCAGGAGATGAAGAGGATGAACCTGATGATGATGATGATGATGATGATGATGATGATAGAGATGAAGAAGATAGTGATAGTGATGATGGTAATGATGGTGGTGATAATGCTGAATCTGATTCAGAGGAGGCAGAAATTATTGAGACAGCTGAACCTATGAACTTGGAGACAGAAAATGTAGAAGTGATTGAACCAATTGTGAATGAAGAACCTGTTGAGGTTGCTGATATTGAAGAAAGTGTTGTTGAAGTTCCTAAGGCTATTACTGTTCAGTATGTTAGATCACGAAGATCGAAACCAGTAATAGAGCCTGTGATTGTAGAGGAACCGAATGTGATAGAGCCTGAACTGATAGATGTAGTTCAGATAGCTCAGGAAGTAATGGCCGAAGCAGAGACTATTGCACAGATAGTTGAAGAAGCTGATGCTAGCGTTACTGATCCTATCCCTGCTGATATACCCACCACATCATCTCAAGTTGCAGAAAACATTGAACAAGTTTTGGAGTCTTCACCAAAAGTTGTATCAAATGTTGATGAAAATGAAAATGAGAAAAAGATTGCTGAGTTAGAGGAAATGGTGACAAAGTTGGTAGAGGCAAATGAACTGTTGAAAGCTTCGAATTAGAGGAAAAAGAAAAGGTTTGAAGAGTTTTCGGATATTCATAATCAAAACCTGAAAACTTTCAAAGAGTTGGATGCAGATCATCTTAAGTTGAAGATTGATCATGACAAGTTGAAGGATGAGTATGAAAAATTGAAGGAGGAACATGAGAATCTGAAATTCGATTATACGGAATTGAAGGCTGAATGCAATACGTTGGATGCAGAAAAAGAGATGTTGGAGAAATGGCTGGAAGAAACTCAACCGAAGAAATCTGGTTCAACATCTGACAAAGATTTTTCAGATGAAGTGGTTGAAATGAATGAAGCGACTCAAGTACCAAAAGTGTATCTGACTAGAGCACGAGGCACTACAAATGTTGGTATAAGGGTGGAATCTCCAATCATCATTCCCGATGAAGCTGTTGCTGAAACTGTCAATACTGACAAGGCTGAGGGAAAAAGAAAGTTAGATGCAGTTCCAGAAATTACAGGTGATGAAGGTAGTTCAAAAAAGGCACGAATTGAAGAAACAGTTCAGATTGAGCCGATTCAATCTGAATCTGTAGCTGAAACTGAAGTATTTGAGGTAACAGATAGTGAGAAGGAAGTTGGTTCTGAATGGATTGACTGTGAGCCAGATAAATGAAGAGTATGAGAAGTGTATGATTGCCCAAGACAAAGCCGAAGCTGATAAAAAGGAATTTATTGTTGAGATGGGTGAATGGACTCCATTGCAAGAAAGTTTGAATATTGTTGAGATGGGTGAATGGACTCCATTGCAAGAAAGCACAAATATGCGAGATTGGTTGAGTTCGAGAAATTATCCGTACAAGACTCTGAAGAGATTGAAATCTGAGTCATTGAGGAAGATTGTTGTTAGTTTCATGAAGACCGAAAAAATGTACAATCGTATGTTTTATTTGGATTACAACAACCCTCAATACTATGAGCTGACAAAAAGATACAAAATTCTTGGACCAAAGGAGATACCGGTGATGGCTTTACCTGAAAATGCTCACAAGAAAAGGCACGAGTTAATTGACATGTTTCCTAGTGAAGTCAAGTCTTATAACATACCGATGGACGTGCGTGAATCTTGGCATAAATCAGCCACAGCAGGTGACGTGGTGAGATCACTGCTGAGCAAGGGTCAGTCAATTGCTGAACTGCTTGATTCAGTGATTGTGCCAGAAAAGAATAAGAAGGTAAAGATTATAGCATGGAAATACGATGAAGTGTTTGATGCTTTTATGATAAAAAGAGTTAATGGTTTATGTGACGTATACCATTATTACTCGAGCATTTTCAAACTGGAAGTTCTAGACTTGAAAGAGCTGCACAAACTCAGGCTGATAAATCACACGCATGCTGAGCGTGGTGATAAGTGTGCAATGCTGCTAGATGCCGGGATAGCCAGACCACCAAAGTATCTTGATTTCAGAGGACAACAAGAAGATACTGCCTATGTTCAAGCGAAGAAAGAAAGAAAGAAGAAGAGATTGGATGTCAGTGAAGATATGTATCTGGAGGAATTTTCTGATGAGTACTTTGATAAAGTGACCAATCCAGGACTGAAAGTGATAGATGGTTCTCAAATGACGAAGCCAATACTTAGAGTTTTCTACAATCAAGAAACTTTTGAGTTGAAGCTTGTTCGAAATTTGGAAGATTGGGATAAAGATATGATTACTTTATTCAGTACCTTTGAGTTGAAGCTGCTACATCCATCATATATCGATTTTCTGAGAAGTTACAGAATGGAGAAATGTAAAGATAAACTGGCTGAAGCTGATAGAAAATTATTTGTTGTGATGATAGAGGTGATAGCTGCTGCATCTGAGAAAATTCGAGTGAGGAAGGCACTGCTTAATTCTAATCTCGTGAGGGTTGACATACCAGAGATAGAATTTATGAGAATTAGTGCAAAGGGTACTTTGGAGGTGAAAGTCAAAGGTCAGGAGATGCCGTTTGAATTTTATGCTAACATTGACTTTGCAGGTTTAAATCTGGATTCTCTAAGACGCATGAATGCCTGCCCAATCCTTACCAACGAATCAAAGCCAAGACAAGCAAAGATAGCAGAAAAGTTTAAGTCTTGCATTGAAGAAGCACTGAAGGAACAAGAAGAGTATAAAGGAAAAGAGCTGCTGGATATCAAAGAAGAACCAGAAGAATGGTGAAAGAGATTGATGCTGAACAAGATGAACAAGATCTGAAGATTTTGCTGAAGATTCAAAGATAAATCTTAGGGGGAGTACTGTTAGGGCTATTTCCTAGTTAAGATTTGCTTTGTATTTGTTTATATGTTTGTGTATAGTTTAGGGTTTATTTTGTATATTCCTTAAACTTGTAATTGTTGCTTTAAAGCATGTAGTGAGAGAGTGTGAGGAGGGAGGCTAGATCACTATTACACGTTAGAGAGAGAGTTAACTGTGTGTGATTTATTTCTCCTGCACTTGTACTACAAATTTGCTTTGATCATCAATATACCAAGAGAATTATTAGTATGAACTGTGTTTGTGATTGAACTGTTTGTTTGTGCAAGTTATTCTGATCATTGTGAGTAATATTAACGATCCAATTGAACCTATCAAATGTGTGTGCTTTGTGTGTTTAGGCATGTGGACTCTTTATTGACACGTCGACATCCTTTTTTTAAACTTAAAAATTTCAAGTTTAGGGGGAGAAATAACTGAAGTGAAAAAATATATCAAAAGTACCAAAAATAGCAAGAAATAAGTTGGAAAATATTTTTTTTATAAAAAGAAAAGAAAAATCATGTGTTGAATGTAAGGATCAAGTGGCTAATGAAAGTAAATGTGTTGTTTATGTTAAAAATGAACCTGAAGTCTTGTGATTATTTTTTATTAAAAAAATGCTTCGGGATATAGAAATATTGGTGGTGCAAAAATGTTTGCAAAATTTCTTTTTGTGGAAATTAAAGAAAAATGAAAAAGGACATTTTTGAATGAATTTATTGGATTAAATTTGTTGCCCTAATCATGCTTGAAAATTAATTGCAAAACCCTAATAAGGATGTCTTATCTAATTAATGTGTCAAGAATGATTGCATGTACAATAAATGTAGTTGAAAAAGTCAACAGACGAAGAAGTAATGAAAATTGTTAAGTGTTGAGGAAAATCTGTTACTGTGGAGCCGCATGATGCTTTAACTAGCCGGGTGAAAATGTTTCTAACTAGCCGGGTGAAAGAAGCTTATGTAGCCGGGTGAAGATTTTGAAGCTACTATGTAGCCGGGTGATAGAATGTTATGATGCCAAGTGACAAGATTTCAATGTCACTATGCAGCCGGGTGACCAAATTCTGAAGTCACTATGCAGCCGGGTGATGAAATCACATGTCACTATGAAGCCGGGTAAAGAAGACTATGCTACTGTGTAGCCGGGTGATGGGTAAAACAAAGCCAAGGTGTATTCGTTCCAAATTTTGTGTGCATCAAAACATGACATGACTATGTCATCACCTGTCTCATGTCTACATGATGAACCTGTGTTAAATAAGTGTTGACACGTCCCAACAGTTGTCTGACCCGACCAAGAATTTACACGAAGAAAATTTAATGTGTAGACACTATGACCCGTCCCAACAATGTTGACAAGGCTCAACAGTTCTTGACCCGTCTCAATAGTATGTGACATGACTAGTGTTTCTACATGTTAAATGTGTATGTTCATATGTTAACCCGTCTCAAAGGTTTGACCCTTCTGATGTGGCTAAAACGACCTATGAAAATAAACTAAATTAAACTAACCTAGACTCGACCTAGACACTCGAGTTAAAATTCTGAACAACCTAAACTTAAACCACACAACAGGCAAGTGTACCTGTCAATGCAGTATAGCTCTAAGAAGTCCGGATATCGAACCCAAAGGACACTATTAATAACAAAGACTAGACTTAGACTTAAACTATGATTTAGTTACTCATAACTAATTCAAAACAGGAAATAAACTCAAAATTCATCATCCAAAACATCATGTTCAAATCAACAAACAATAAAGAAAGTCAATAGAACCCGAAATCAAGTATGTGAGTGATCCAAGCTTCACTCCTATGCTTCAATTGCTCTAGAATGCTCCAAATCGTCTCTCCAGTTCGTCTTCAACCGCTGGAACTTGTTAAAAACCGTAATTTGGGTTCAAAAGCGACTTAAACATGCTTAAAACAAGTTTTGCACGTCTGAGGGTCCGTCGCGCAGCGCGTAGCATTGCCTAATTACCCTAGCGCAGCGCGAAAGGGTTAAAATGCTGATTTCTGACGCGGTGGCATTTTTGTAAATAAACTGAACTCTGAAACCTCTCGCGATGCGCGTAGCGATACCCATTTTCCCTCGCGCGGCGCCAGGGGGTATTTTTTTCAGAAAGTTTTTCTTCATTGTTGACTTCTCTGTCACCGGTAGCGCATCCGGAATCATAGATTTCTTCAGTTTAGCATATTTCCACGTCCTTTTACTCACAAACCTACAAAAACACAAAACATTAAGTAATAGACTAAAACGATACGAAATCTAAACTAAACGAATCGAAAAACATATAAAACGTGCACCGAAAACTGATGTATTTTGCAATACATCAAATATCCCCATACTTGACTCTTTTTCGTCCCTGAAAAAGCATTTCACCATAGATTCAAAATAAGGGACTTGAAACCAAACATAACAAGTTAAATTAAAGAATGAGTCTTGGTTATTGTTAACAAAAAACATCCTAGCACTAGCAAATCGGGTCTCTTTATCATGTCAGCTATTACGTTCAAGTGAGCAAACTGAGTATGTCTAAAGGATCTCACACCTAGGAAACCACAAGTTACAAGTCTATAAAAGGAATAAGTCAAACCATTCCAGTTATTGTAACCGCTATAACCTGAAAAACTAACATATCTAATAGAAGCTCATATTCACATGTGGATCATAATGGAACGAAGTTTTGAACATTTCGTAAATCTTTTGTTCACCTAGTGACTCTAGACCCACATATCCCACAACAACTCACAATTTGTCACTCCACTCGGCTATTTTTCTAGGAACTAGTAAAAAGTGTACTAGTCTTTTTCTGTAACGCTCAAATACCTAACCATGACACGACATTATCATAAGCTTGTAAAGGAATCCAGTCTCCACCAAATGACACATGAACAATGCACAAATCAAGTAGGTCTTTACCAGGGTTGTAATGTGGCTAGGGTTAAGGGTATGAATAACAAAAGGAAAACAAACGAAGGTGATTAGATGAACACAGTTTTACTAGGCCAACATAATAAACAAATGCTAAATAGAACAAAACTGGATCATACTATGGATCCATACTCTCTATAAACCACCAGCTAGAATCACTTTGCATCTCTCTTTGTTTTTTTTTCTTTTCTCACATCATATCATCCTTCATCCAAATTTTTTTTTTTCACATCACATTTCAAAGAACTAACAACTTCACAGATACTTAGAAACTAGCTTAACCGGTTCATCTAAACACACAGGCCAAAACAGATAGGTTAAACAAACGAAAGGTTAAGGCTTACGGGTAATAAACAAAGAAAAATGGATAACAAAGAAGGCTCAGACGGGCTAACTAGTGGATTACATTAAGGGTAAGGAAAAGACAGGCTTCAAACAAGGCTCAAATCCTAAGTGCCTCTATCACTTTTGTGCAAGTTCATTAGTCCATGGTCTCAACTAGTATATCCTAGACAAGTTCTAAAATGTGAATGCCATGTGGTAATCACTCAACCAAGCAGATGCATATAAAATGCATATAACTAACTATGAACCAAAAGGCTTACCTCACAAATTGAAACTGAAGGAAAAAGGGTATAAGTTGTGGAAAATCTGTAAGTCCATTATCCCTAGGTTACACATTCAATTTACATGTTCATTTTATGGAATTTTATGGAGCGCCACTAACTTTTTAATTTATTTGCATAAAACAAAAGTAGTGTGCTAGGTTTGTGAGGAATAAGCTTCTATTCTATTGTTAGTTTAACAGCCTATAGGGGTGCTTACACTTGGCTTCTTGTTTCTCCTAAGATGAACACCCACAAGACCTCCCAGTTTTTAATTAAGTAGATTAGGGACATTTAGGAGACCTTTCAAAGCTAGTTGGATTAACCAAAAACTCATTCAATCAACCTACTATTTTATAAATTTTTTTTTTATACTTTTTCAACTGACACTATATACAGACTCGAACGACAATTACCCATCCCCACACTTAAACTCTACATTGCCCTCAATGTAGAAATGGACAACCACTCTAAATAAAAAAATAAAGAAGAAATAAAATACAAAAAGGGCAAATTGAAAAGGACTTAGCTGGTATTCTGAAACATGTATGCTCCATTATCTCTAGTCCATTCCATAGCTTCGATCGTATAGCATTTTGGTCGCGATCGAGCTTAACACCGACACTCTGAAGTAGCATCATCATCTTTACAAATCTAAACTCACCCGAATGGAGATTGAGTACGGGTAGTGATCATCCAAACCTGCAAAAACAAGAACACAAATACCCGAGCATAAACCTGACTCAACACAAAAATAAAACACTAAAATAAAAAAATAGATTAAATGAAAAACATGAAAATAAGTATACAAACTCTACACTCGGGATCTCCCTATGTCTCTCACTAATTAACCTAATTAGGAGGCTTCTCCTTAATCCTCCTTGGTACCGTTTCTACCCTAAGCGGTACACCAACTGTCATAAATAAAAATATGGCATTAAAGCTCAGCGATCCATCATCGACCTCTTTAAGTGCAATCCACCAACACTTAAACCTGCTAGGCCTAAAACTAACTGCTAACAAATACCCTAGCAATCTCTCCCTGCTATACATCCCCACACTTAGGGTTTTCATCATTCTCATACCATACTTATCTCCTATCCTCCGTATCTTCTTACGTGGGGGCCTAATCGCAGGAGGTGAATCAAAATAATCGGCATAGCCCTCTATAAAATGATAACCACAAACAGAAATAGGCTCAAGTAATGTGATCTCTACTGGTATGTCAGGTGATATATCATATAACACTGTTTCATCCTCTAACATCCCCACACTAAGGGTTTCACCCGTCGCTGCCTCTAAGGGAGTGCAAATTTCCTCAAAATCTTTTCCAACCTTGGAATCTCCCATCATCATGGACATCATAATTTCTAAACTTGGAGATTCCGTCGTCTCCCTTTCTAACTCAGTCATCCCATCCGGAGGATCCTCTATTATCTCAATTATACTATTTTCTCTATCCTCAGGTTTGGAATCTTCAACCTCACTCTCGCTCTCTGGGAGAACCTCATCTTCAACTGTCGGGTTCTCCTCATTCATCTCTCGTGAAGGCAGCAAGTCTGCTCCACATATGTAGTCAAGACAATGATCCATGTGAGTGAAGAATGAATCAATGAAGTAAACGGAATCATCTTGAGCAGTCGAATTCTTCATAGCTTTGATGACATCAAAGGTGACTGCTTCATCCCCTACACGAAGTGTGATTTGACCGTCATAGACATCAATCAATGCCTTAGCGGTTCTCAGAAAGGGGCGCCCCAAAATGAGTGGGACCTGATCGTCAGCCTCCATGTCGAGAATAACGAAATCCACGGGGAATACGAACTTATCCACTTTCACCAACAGGTTCTCCACAATGCCCCGTGGATATTTGACAGATCTATCTGCCAAGGAGATACTCATGCGCGTTGGAGTCGGATCTCCAAGGTCTAGCTTCTGATAAAGAGAATATGGCATCAGGTTGATGCTAGCCCCAAGATCCGCCAATGCGTGGTTTACAGTAGCACCACCAAACAAACACGGGATAGTGAATATACCCGGATCTGCTAATTTCTCTGGTAGCTTACTTTGGACCACCGCAGAGCAGTGTGCATTAAGAGAAACAGAAGATAGGTCCTCCAGCTTCTTCTTATTGGAAAGAAGATCCTTAAGGAATTTAGCATATCTAGGCATATGCTGAAGGGCCTCGATAAACGGAAGATTGACCTTAAGTTGCTTGAAAAGCTCTAAGAAATGTCCATAGTCCTTAGCATGTTTTTGATTCTTCAGACGCTCAGGATATGGAACTCGAGTCAAATCTACCTCGGGAATCTTCTTCTCAACCTCCCTCTTCTTCTCAACAAACTCTCCGTTCGACGCGGTACTTGCTGGGATTACCCTCTTTTGCGTCCCTCCAGGAGTCTCCATCTCTATTTCAGCATCCATCTCTTCTTCATCTTCTGGTGATGTCACATCTCTCTCTCCTCCTCTGCCACTACGAGTAGTCACGGCTTTGGCCTGTGCGTTTTGGTTCGTGTAAGTGTTAGCAGGGAATGGACCTATCTGGTTTTGATCTAATTTCTTGGAAACCTCACCTACGACACGCTGTAAATCTAGTAAAGCGGACTGCTGACTCTTAAGAAGGATATCGTGCTCATCTAAACGCTTTTGTGTGACCTGATCTCGACTCACTAACTGATTAAGCAACTGTGATTGATTTGTCAACAACTCCTCTATCTTCTTGATTCCATCACCACCACCACTTGAACCAACATCACCTCCAACATGTGGAGGGGGTTGCCTCTGCTGAAACCCTGGTGGGTTTCCTCCTGATCTCCAGCCAAAATTAGGGTGACCTCTCCACCCGTATGCTCCACCAGCACCTGCTCCTTGACCACCAACAAAATCTACCTGCTCTTGTGTCATCAACGGGCAATCTATGGTGTCATGTCCACCTCTACACATCTCACATTTGTTCACACTCATCTGAAGATTTTTTATATCTTTTCTAATAGCTTCAAGTGCAGCTACCGTGCTAGTATCAGTGCTGACCTGATGGACACCCCTCGAGGACGTGGGGGCTCTAGCTTCAGGATTGGAATTCCTGGAATATGGACTTTGCTGCTCAGCGAGTGCGAAACTTTCAAACATCTCCTCACACTCTTCTGCGGTTTTCTTCTCCATGATGTGTCCACCGGCTGCAGTATTGAACATCTGCTGTGTGGGATATGTGAGACCATTGTAGAACTTTTCAATTAGTGCCCAATCAGTCAGGCCGTGTTGAGGGCACTTACTACGCAGCGTGTTGAATCGCTCCCACGCCATGTAGTATGTTTCATCAGGATCCATCTTGAAAGAGTGAATTTGTTCTCTAAGACGAGCTGCTTTGGATGGAGGATAGTACTTCTTGAGGAATTTACCTTTAAGGTCCTCCCAAGTAGTGATGGAATCCTGGGGTTGAGTCTCAAGCCAAATGGTGGCTCGAGCCTGCAGAGTAAATGGGAAAAGACGAAGGTAGATAGCCTCCTTCGATGCACCAGTAATGTTAAACGTATCGCAGATACGAATAAAGCGGGACACGTGTCCCGGTGCATCCTCATCAGCCAGTCCGTGGAACTGGGTGGCGCTTGTGATGGTGGACATCACATAAGATGGTATTTGCCAGTTGTTATTATTTGTGACATCAGGACAAGTGATAGGTGACCTACCACCAGTGATGCCAACACTGGCTCGCTCATGAACAGTGCGCCTTGCATTATCACCCATTTTAGTTAAATCAGGAAAAGAAATAGGATGTACCTTACTGGCTAGGATGGTTGCTAAACGCTCACGAAGTGCAGTGTACCTCTCGTGATACTCCCTCTCAGGTTCGGAAAATCTAGAAAACTCAGGGAAACCTTGTGACCTAGTGTGTGGCATGCACTGAAAAAGAAAGAATGAAAAATTTAGAAAAAATGGAAATGAAACGAAATAAAAACTCTTAAGACACTAAGAAAGACTAAAATTAATGTTTATCCTAATAAAGAAAAGAAAACTAGACTTGCTATTTCCAAGTGTCCCCGGCAACGGCGCCAAAAACTTGATGTGGCTAAAACGACCTATGAAAATAAACTAAATTAAACTAACCTAGACTCGACCTAGACACTCGAGTTAAAATTCTGAACAACCTAAACTTAAACCACACAACAGGCAAGTGTACCTGTCAATGCAGTATAGCTCTAAGAAGTCCGGATATCGAACCCAAAGGACACTATTAATAACAAAGACTAGACTTAAACTAGGATTAACAATAATTTTATAAAATGGGGGGGTTTAATTAAAAAGAAGAAACTGAAATAAATAATTAAAAGTAATTAAACTAAGAGCTGCAGAAATGAACGAAGAGTGACTGACTTAAGATTACTGAATAATTGGAGAGACACTATCTAGATTGAATCCTAGTTGAGATAAATGAATGTAAAGAATGATTCAAAATTGAAGATGGATCGGTTTTCTAAAGATACAAAGCCTAAGGAAGACTTAGTGGATCCCAGACCATTCACCGGGTGTGACCAAAATGACTCCTAAGGTATGTGTTATGTCTACCGATGGCTAAGTTTTCTTTCCAGTCAACCTAGCAATATTAAAGTACCCGAGAGGTGTTGGACAACCTAGTCTAACATACCACAAACATTAAACATGCAAGAGGTGACACATTTATGGTTCAATTAAACATGATTAACAAAGATATTAAAGTACCAGATTTTAACCGTTTGTCAGTTATTTATCAACCTAGTATCTAATAACTAAGACTAATCAATTAACCTTTATCTTCCAATCTCCGGTTAAGATACACGTTAGTTTCTTATTCATTAAACATGTAATCCTTAGATTTTACTACGTCTAGTAAGATCCCTAGTAACCACAAACCTAAAGGTACGTGTTAGATATGACAACCACGTTTGAAAGACATTCATAGGCAATCATAAAGGAATAACATGCATTCATAAATAGAAACTAACACATATATTCATCCAATTCAACCAAAAATGTGTCCTTTACAATAATACTAAACCATTCAATCAATTCGAATCATTCAAGCATCCAAGATCAACAACTATTCATCATCTAGATAGTGACTATGATTTAGTTACTCATAACTAATTCAAAACAGGAAATAAACTCAAAATTCATCATCCAAAACATCATGTTCAAATCAACAAACAATAAAGAAAGTCAATAGAACCCGAAATCAAGTATGTGAGTGATCCAAGCTTCACTCCTATGCTTCAATTGCTCTAGAATGCTCCAAATCGTCTCTCCAGTTCGTCTTCAACCGCTGGAACTTGTTAAAAACCGTAATTTGGGTTCAAAAGCGACTTAAACATGCTTAAAACAAGTTTTGCACGTCTGAGGGTCCGTCGTGCAGCGCGTAGCATTGCCTAATTACCCTAGCGCAGCGCGAAAGGGTTAAAATGCTGATTTCTGACACGGTGGCATTTTTGTAAATAAACTGAACTCTGAAACCTCTCGCGCTGCGCGTAGCGATACCCATTTTCCCTCGCGCGGCGCCAGGGGGTATTTTTTTCAGAAAGTTTTTCTTCATTGTTGACTTCTCTGTCACCGGCAGCGCATCCGGAATCATAGATTTCTTCAGTTTAGCATATTTCCACGTCCTTTTACTCACAAACCTACAAAAACACAAAACATTAAGTAATAGACTAAAACGATACGAAATCTAAACTAAACGAATCGAAAAACATATAAAACGTGCACCGAAAACTGATGTATTTTGCAATACATCACCTTCCCAACCGTAACATGACCCGTCTAAGGCGATTTGGCCTAAATTTTTGACCCGTCAGAAATGTTGACCCGTCCTAAATTTTTGACCTAATTTTTGAGCCGGCTCATCTACATAAATATACTCGCCTCTTCACAACACTTATCATTTTCCCACAAACACTTTCAAGCAAATACTCTGATTTCAAAAACACCAATTATCATATTCAATCACTGGTTCTGTAATAAAGCATAGAGATTGAATAAGGTATAATCATCATGATCAAACACCATCGACATCATCAAACATTGTTTTAGAGCTTAAAAGCGAAAAATTTGTGATGAACAGTAAAAAACCCTGAATCGACACTTCGATTCTGTGTGTAAAAACTAAAATCGATTGTTGAAATAGGTTCAAAGGGACTTTTAATCACTTATTTTCATCAAATGTACCGAAACCGCCATTGATGGATATTGAACAAGTGTGTTTAATTGGATAAAAAATGATACACAATCTTGTTTTAATTGATAAATTGATACTGAAAAATGATCTAAATCATTAGATACAACACCATTCAACAAATGGCAAATTTGTGGTTAAGTGACTAAGTGTTATCACATTTTAACAGTTGATAATGAATATTGTTTCACAAGGTTTTTGAACAAATGATACTCTCAAACTGTTTTTTAATCTATGTGATCAATGTAATGTTAATTGTTATACTTTTTTATTATGCTTGTCTCTTTACCCAAATGTTACTTGCTTATCAAATTTTGATAACTGACACATATGTCTTTGTTTGTTTTCAGATGAATATCCTCAAGTATGAACCAAAGCACAATATTATGGCTTTGTTGGATGATTCTTTACCAGAAGCATATGGGTATAGAGAGATGATTTGTTTTCTCAGAAGAACGAAGTATGTATATGAAATGTGTGTCAAACCCATTGTATATGCAAGATTAATCAAGGCATTTTGGAAATCTGTTGAAGTAATTACTGATGAAGCTGGTAGATCAGTGATTCGTGGGGATATTACCAGATAGTTACAACTAACTGTGTCTGAAGAGCCAATCAGGACTGCTTTAAGGTTAGATGAAGATGAAGTAGGTGCTCTTGATGAGTATATGACTGTTGAATGCCAAGATTGCTTTATTAATATGGGACACCCTCCTGTATTCCCTAAGCAGCAGTTCATAAGAGCTAGACTGAGCAAGCAATGAAAACTGTTATGCTATGTGATTCAACATTGCTTATCCAGAAGAAGTGCCGGGTTTGACAACTTTCCATCAGATATTGCATCCCCAATTGTTGCAATTGCTACAAATAGGCCTTTCAACATGTCAAGATGGATATCATGAAGGGGTGTTGGACCAGAATTGTAGTCTAATATTATCAACATAGTTAAAGTCAACAAAAGTCAACGTCCGGTCAAAGTCCACGTAAAAAGTCAAATGGCGCGTTAGAGACGAAGAACCGAGTCAAGAAGTTGAAGTTGTTTTATGTCTAGGATCGTTAATGTAATAAATATATTTTGTGTCAACAAAATATATTTAATCTAGCTTTAGACATGTTTTAGCCTTTTAACTTGTTATTTTCTAATTAGTCTAAGTGTAGGGACTATTAGTGTAACTAGCATGTTAAGCACTCACTATAAATAGTAAAGTGCAAATAGGGTTTTTGGTGGCTTGAATGAGCATTGATTTGGGGTCTTCCATGTAAACAACATTTTTATGCAAATCAAAGAGATCAAATCTGAGTTTATTGAGTGTTCTTCAAGTGTTTATCCAAGTTCATATATTTTTATGTCATTTGATCCAAAAATCTTCACAAATTACTGATTCAATAGCGTTTTGGGACCAACAATTGGTATCAGAGCCTAACTAAGATCCATTTTTGAATCATTTGTTGAAGATAGTTGCTGAATTTAAAGAATTGTGTAGAAGTTTTAGAGAGAGAAACCAGATCTGATGGGTTTTTAGTGAGAGAAATCAGATCTAGGTTTAAAATCATCAGATCTTCATCAACAATCATTAGATCTGTTGATTTCAGCAACATATTTCAGATCTAGAAGCTGAGATCTTCAAGAAAATATAAGAAAATTTCAGATCTGAAGTGTTTCTCTCACACACAGTGTGTGTGTGTTCTTGGTGTTCTTCATATCTTTAAATCTGCAAAACCAGCGAATCTAGTTAATATCTGAACGAAAGTTCAAAATTTTGAGCGAATCTATACCAAGCATTTGTATAGATTCGCCCGTTGTTCTTAGCGAACCTATAAGTTCGCCCGGCACTTTGTGAGCCAGCGAATCTATAGGTTCTTGCAACACTACCTTGCTAAATTTTCCAGATCTGAGCGAACCTACCTTTTGTTTAATTATCTCCTGCACCAACATTCAAAACCACAAACACATACACAAGATCTACAACCAAACCAACCCCTAAATAAAACCATAAACCAAAACAACCAAATCCATACCCATTTCACCCACTACATCACTGATCTATCTTGATTAACCATAACCAACATCTCATCCTTGCAACAATTCAAAAAAAAAAAAAAAAAAAAAAAAAAAAAAAAAAAAACTCATAACATATCAGATTTCGGATCCAACCACATCCACATCCAAACCAAAACACGGATCTACAACCATTTCATTTTTGTTTAACCCAAACCCATAACCACAACCAATATTCACGACCGTACCCATTTAAAACAAAAAACCCACACGTTTTCATACCATCACATAGCCATAACCATAATCACACCCTCCATACCTTCAACCATAACATCAGATCTAAACACTAAAAAAAAGGACCGAGAGATTTTCGTGTATTTGTGTGTGTGTTGAACAGATCTTGAAGTTCGTTGATGTGTTAGTGTGTATGTCGTAATTTTGTTGTTGTTTGTGTTCTTGACCGAAGAAGAAGAAGCAGCAGTGTTCATTTCTTGTTTGTGTGCGTGTTGTGTTGAACAAGAACAAGTAGCAACAGTAGATCGATTGTGAGTTGTTGTTGCGGTTGTCCGTGTGTGTTGTTGTGTGTTGCTTCGAACTGTAAACAAGAAGAAGCAGCCGGTGTGATTGTGTTGTTGAGCAGCAGCAGATCGAACATATGTGTGTGTGTGTTGATGTTGTTAAGCTACAAAGGTTTGTGTGTGTGTTTGGATGAACCGAAAAAGAGAGAGGGGGTAGAGAGAGAGTGCTCAGCAGAGAGAGAGAGTTCATTGTTGTGTATGATTCTGCTATGTTGATTTAGAGTTGTGTTTGTGTTGTTGTAAGAGAGAATGAGAAAGAGATGGAAGCAAATTGTGATGTTAGGTGGTGTGGGTGTTTAAAATTTTTTTTTTGAGCGGCTGATTAAAAAAAAAAGAGGATGGAGGTGGGTTGGTTAGGGTTAGGGTTGGGACTACACTATTAAAAAAAAACGGGCTGAATCTTTTTTTGGGTCAATGGGCCGAAAATTTGGTTAGTTTTGGGCTTGGCATTTGGGCTGTAAAGTGGGTCTGTTTACTTGGTGTGCAAATTGTAAATTGGGCTGCGGTTTTAAGTTGAGAAATTAGTCTTGGGTTTGGGCCGTGAATTTGGACTTGTCATATTAAGACATTAAACTGGTGGGTCGGGTCTCTAGTTTATTATTTGAGACGAAAACATTTTATCGTCGGGTTTTAAAGTTAAAAATTTTATGGGCGTTTTCATTAAACTCGTCATTAAATTTTGAAAAGTGTTGTCTTTGGCCGGGTGTTTATTTTTGTCAATCTTTGGGCCAAAATATTTAAAATATTTTCATTTAAGTTGAAAAAGTTTTGTCAGTGGTCGAGTCTTTCTAAAATTTATTTTCAGGCCAAATTTTAAACAGGTTATCGATTTTTAAAAAAAAAATGGCTTATGCAGAACTTTTCAAATCCTTCGAATCTGATGATCTCACAATGGCACAAAGCCGGTTTGATAATTTTGCAGTTTTAAAGAAAGAAAGGATGCCCGTGTTTCTCGATCGATTTGTAATGGTGGCAAATAACCTGAAGAAGCATGATCCAAAACTCGGAAATCATGAACAGGTTCAGAGATTGCTTGATTCTCTCCCACCAGAGTGGAGTTCACATGGAAAACTGATGAGAAGAGAAAGAGGATTTACTGATTACAAACTGGTGGAGGTGATGAACAAACTAAAAGAAATGGAGTTGGATATCAAACGTCGTGAGTACGATGAAGCGATGTCTCTGAATTCAAAGATCACCTCAATCTCCAAAGAGAAACCAGAAGAGATATAAGTTTCTACCTCCAATTTCAAAGGTTTACCGAAACTTGAAATTGAAAAGGTACAAGGGGAGATTAAGCAGACATCAGTGGGTAAAAATGGAGCAGAATTAAATGATAAAGCTTGTGATGCTAAGAAGGAGGAGGAACAAAAGACAAATACCAGAGTCTGCAACTGCGAGAAGGCTCTTGCTTCTGAACAAATCATCATGGAGCTTCCATACGAGACAGTTCAGGATATGTGTTCTTCTGATTGCAGAACTCGTTTATTTGGTATTTATGAAGCTAACAAACTGTTAATCGAAAATGAAAAATATTTGACTCAGGTAAATAAAGAACTTAAACTTAACGAGTCAAAATATTTTGTCAAATTAAGAGAAGCTTTGAAAGAAAATGAACATTTGAAAACAAATCTTTTGAAAAGTAATGTGGAAGTCAATATGCTAACTGAACGTGTCGCCCTGGCTGAGTTTGAAACCAGTAAGTTGCAAACGAAACTCGAAAAATGGACAATTTCGGGGATGAAACTTGAGGATTTAATCAAAAGCCAACGGGGGGCTCGTATTAAGACTGGTTTGGGTCATGAGGAAAAGGCTTTTGTATATCCTCCTCCCAGCACTTACTGTTACTCTCCTACACCAACTCCACACCCGACCAATGAGTTGATTCATGAAATAATTCAGAAAGATACTGATAGTTTGTATGTAGGATTGGAGAATGTGAATCTTAAAGAGGTGCGAGATGATTATGAGTCCCCGACTGGTATTGGATACAGTAAACTAGATGTTGTCAGTCAAACCAATGATTGTTCAGTTTCCGGTGTTAGTAAATCTGTACAATCTGTTTCTTCTAACTTCTTTGACAAGTTTAAAGCACGTGAAATTCCTACTTTTGAGCCTGTCCTAATTGCGAAGGAAGAGATAAAGTCGAATTCACGTAATCATCAAGCCATCAATCAAGATCCGTTGGAAGCAGAGGTACTTATTGAAGACTGGACAAGTTCAGATGATGAATCAAAGACAAAGGAGAGTCATGGAGATTCAAAGATCAAGATGTCATCTGCAACTGTCAAATCTGAAATGCTTCCAAAACCTGAATCAAGACAAATCCGGATCTCAGTCCCAGCTGCAAAACAGGCAAGCCATCGATCTAAAGCTCAAAAGAAAAAGGCTTCACCTCTGTCCATCCTATCTCAAGTCTGTAAAAGACTTGAGAACAAGCAAGTGAAGATCTCCTCTCCCATCCAACAAAGCAAAACAAAAATCAGGCAACCACCCACAACTCAACATAAGAAGTCACAGGTCTTCAAACAAGTTGCACCAAGCTCAAAGCAAGCCCCACCCCCATCTGCTCCACACGAGCCAGTCAAGCATCAAAAGCCATTCAAGGCTTGTTTCAAGTGTGGAAAAGGTGATCACGTGCTCAAGAAATGCCCAAAAGGACATGTTTCGGACGGTAAAGGCATCTCCGGATCAGAGTCTAGAAAGAATCCTCCACTTGGTAAAGGTAAACAAGTTTGTTTATTTGAATTTCAAGTTAATAATCATACATCTTTGAATGGTCGGATGACGAACATTCCATCCCCACCTTCTCATGTGAAGCCGGTTTCACATGATTCAAAGATGAATATGACAAAATCATCAAAACCAAATTCTTATTCCTCGGGGCTTAAACAGAAAATGATTTCCAAATTTAACTCTTTCAAATCGAAAATGTTTGAACCTAAACAAATTTGGCAAATTAAAAAGAAAGAGGAAAAGATAAGTGATATAAAAACTCGTTGTGAGTTTAAACAGGTGTACTACGCTGATGAAAACGGAACGCCCAGGACTACGATGGCCTGGGTTCCCCTTTCTAACTAATCTGTTGATGAGTGTAGGAACATTTCAGGAGGACTGTTAGTAATCCGGTTTACTGACAGAGAATGTTCCTTATCTAAATTTGAGGCGGAACAAACAGGTTTTGGTTCTGGTATCTTATCCACAGTCTGGATCCTTCTTTGTTTTTCACATATCTAATTTCACAGTCACTGCATTTTTCTTGATATCTCATTTATAATCTTTTGATAGAGTAATATGGAAGGCGTTTCTTTCGTAATTTCTATTTTATATATTGTAAATAGTTAAAAAAAAGGGAGTCTAACATTTTTACTTGTATTTTTGATCAAGTTTTCTCATCTCTTTGAGGTCGCTCATGAGTCTTTTGAAAATTTCAATTTTGTGCTGAAATAGAAATTTTGGGGGAGTAAAATCTCAAATGAAAATGAATTGAATATCATTAGTGCAAAGTCCTTTCTGTGTAAATATTTTGTGTCTTTTGAAGGTTTCAAGTTTGTGTGGAAAACACCTAAAGGAGGATATTGATTTGTGCAATGATGTGTCAATAGGCTCAGCCCGAATACTATTAGACAGCAATTCTGTGATCAAACTAAATTCAATAAGAGCTCGGTGATGAGGAGTACCTTCACAGACATTTGGCCTGCACAAAGATACGGGTTCTGTCAAAAATGGGTTGAGAGCGTCAAATCTTTGCTTTGATTTCCCTAAAAAATCCCAAATCACCCTCACCCTACCCCTGAATCGAGTTTCTAGTTAGCAAACAAATAAAAAGCTGCTAGTGTTGCTCTTCAGAAAAACCTCTGAGTGAGTTACTCGTTAACTCCTCAGAATGTATTGAGTCAAAGTGCTTAACTCCTCTGCTATACGGAAGTATTGACCTGGAGTTGGTGGATCTTCTCTGCTATACGGAAGTATTGACCTGAAGATTCACCGAGCATGCTCAAATGTTTATCTCCTCTGTTATACGTCGGTATAGACCTGGAGCTCTAATCATTTGAGTTTCCTAAATAATAAGTCGCAATGTGTTCAAAAGAATCATTGTTGACAAGCTCCACTCCCAAACATGCAAAATGCAGAATGTCAAAAGAGGCTCATAAATTGATCAATATTCAAAATTTGATTCATGAAATTCAAGCAAAGTCAATCATATTGCTCAATAAACCCTGACGATAGGACAAGTTTCTTTACCAAGATGTCTGTGGGGACCGAGTTGCCCGAGTTTCTTCAAATCGAACCTAAAACATGATAAGACCATCACAGATTGTCTGTTGAAAGGAACAAGGCATGGGTTTAAATGGACAAACATATTGACAATCTAGCCAAGTCTTTGTTTCTCCGGATGGTCGCTCGAAACGCATTATCTGATATCCTTTCATGAAGTTTTTATTTATTTTATTTTATGTTTGAGTTCTTGAGTCTTGTTGGTCGTGTGTACCTTTTGGGATGTGTTCTCTTTGTCAAAAATATTTGTGATCTTGTCGGACTCGTCCTCTCATTTTCGAATTTTTAATTTTTAATTAAAAAAAAATCCAAAAAGATTTTTAATTTCAAATTATTTTCAAGTCTTCCATATTATGCTATTAAAATGTTATCATTTTCACATGCATTTCACGGGAAATTGCACACACAAACGGACACGGGTTCATTTGTTTTCATACACAAATAAACACGGGTTTATTTTGTTTAATGAAATGATCTAATGAGAAATCTCGAGATTTTGTTTGTGACTGTGTTACAGATATTTGCTGTAAGTGATGCCCGATCATCAGTTGAGCAAAGAATCCTACCAGAGAACCTGTTCCTCAAAGTTTGTAGAAGATACCGAGCTAGGAATCCTCCTCCTACATCTTCTGAAGCACTCAAGAAAAGATAGTTGGAAAGCCGTTCCAGATTTTAAGAAAGGAGGCACGCAAAATGGGGGAGCATACAATATGGGGGAGCTTGTGAGATAAAGGATCTTCAGCAACATAATTTCACAAGCATCAGTCTTGGGGGAGTATTGTTGGAGCTGAAATTAAGACTGAAGCTTACCAAATTGAAGATCCAACGGTATTGACTTATCGGTGCTGATCACGATGCAAGACGTTGATAATAATAGACTATGGGGGAGTATTGTTGGACCAGAATTGTAGTCTAATATTATCAACACAATTAAAGTCAACAAAAGTCAACGTCCGGTCAAAGTCCACGTAAAAAGTCAAATGGCGCGTTAGAGACGAAGAACCGAGTCAAGAAGTTGAAGTTGTTTTATGTCTAGGATCGTTAATGTAATAAATATATTTTGTGTCAACAAAATATATTTAATCTAGCTTTAGACATGTTTTAGCCTTTTAACTTGTTATTTTCTAATTAGTCTAAGTGTAGGGACTATTAGTGTAACTAGCATGTTAAGCACTCACTATAAATAGTAAAGTGCAAATAGGGTTTTTGGTGGCTTGAATGAGCATTGATTTGGGGTCTTCCATGTAAACAACATTTTTATGCAAATCAAAGAGATCAAATCTGAGTTTATTGAGTGTTCTTCAAGTGTTTATCCAAGTTCATATATTTTTATGTCATTTGATCCAAAAATCTTCACAAATTACTGATTCAATAGCGTTTTGGGACCAACAAGGGGTTTATATTCAATCTGGTGAAAGGGAAGAGATTTAAGTTTTTGATGTATCCCAGATTTCTACAGTTACTGATCAATGTTGCCCATCCTGTGATTCGTGAAGAAGGTGTAAATGGTGATCTTCTTATGACTGAATATATGAATGCTTCATCTTATCGAAAGATGAGTATTGGAAATGTTGTGGAAGTACAATTGTTTGACTATATGCGAGATATAGCAAACAATGAGGAAGATATTGGTGGGGTATATCATCATATTTCTCAAGGTGAAGTGGTTGATCCTCTAGATCTTGTGGATGATACCCCGGATGCCCTTAAGTCAGATGCTAGTGATGTAGATGTGAATGATTCTGAGAATGTAGAATCAACTAGCGATGAATCAGAAAGTAATTATGAAGATGATAATAATGACGATAATGGTGGTGATGGTGATAATGAGGGATCCAATAGTGATGATGGAGATGATGTTACGGTTGGTGATGAATTAGAAGAAGAAGAAGATGTGATTGAGAAAGAAAAAGAAGTGGCTGTTAATGTATCTGAATTGGAACCTGTTATTGTAGAGGATGTTACTGAGACAAATCCTATTAAAGATGTGATTGAGCCTGAATACATAGATGTGATTCAGATTGCACAAGAATTAATAGCTGAGGTAGAGTATGTGGCACAGGCAGTCGATGAAACTAAAGTTGTTTTTCCTGTTCCTAATCCGGTTGATATTCCCACAAACTCTACGCTTGCAACTGAACATGCTGAACAACCCATGGGGTCTTCACCTAAGGTTGATTCAGATGTTGATATGAATGAAGAAGAAAACGAAAATTTTCCCTTAGAGAGGATGGTAGCCAAGTTATTAGATGAAAATGCTCAGTTGAAGGCTTCAATGAGCGAAAGAAGAAGAGATTAACTGAGTTCTGGGCTACACATCAAAAGAATTCTAAGATTTTAAAAGAGTTAGATGCTGAATATGAAAATCTGAAGGTTGATTATGAAGAGTTACATGCAGAATGTAACACTTTACGTGCTGAAAAGGAAGTATTAGAAAAATGGCTGGAAGAGAAGGAAACTGAAAGCTCTGAAACTGATAAAGAATTTGTTGCTGATGAAGACATTGGAGTGTCTGAAACTCCTAGGGACGTCACAGTTTATTACACCAGATCACAACGATCTAAAACTGTGACATAACCAATTGTTGAATCAGTTCCTATTCCCGATAATGCTACTGCTATTGTTACATATAACAAAGCGGAGGGAAAACGTAAACTTGATGAAGTGCCTGAGATTCTAGAAGAAGATATTTCTATCAAGAAAGCTAGAACCGAGGAAGCAGTTCAGGTTGAGCCGGTTCAAGCTGAGGCTGTTAAAGAAATTGAATTGGTTGATATATCGGGTGAAGCTGGTATAACAAAGTCTGATACTGAAGTTGATATAAGTGAAGAGATTCCGATCGATCTCGATGCACAATTTGCTTATTTAGAACAGACGAAGTACAATCCTGTCTATTTGAATGGACTCACTGTCAGTCAAATAAACGAGGAGTACGAAAAGTGCATCAACGCCCAAGATCGAGTGGATGGAGATGACCGAGAATTTGTGGTTGAACCGGGTGAACTGACACAATTGCAAGAAAGTCTAAACATTGATGATCTTCCACCTAAAGAATTGTATCATCAAAATCCGGAGGAGATGACCACTGTGGATATACGCCAATGGTTACAATCAAGACATTACCGGTATAAGATATTGAAGAGGTTGAAAAAAGAATCTCTGAAGAAGATTGTTGTTAGTTTTCAAACCTCGGAAAAGATGCATAATCGAATGTTCTTCTTGGATTACAATAATCCACAGTACTATGAACTTACAAAAACGTTCAAAGTATTGGAACCAAAGGAGATACCATTGATGTCCTTACCAGAAGACGCTCTTAAGAAGAGGAAAGATTTGATAGATATGTTTCCAAGTGAAGTCAAGGCTTATCACGTACCGATGGAAGTACGAGAATCATGGCATAAAGCTGCCAAAGCAGGTGATATTGTGAGATCACTGCTGAGCAAAGGTCAATCTGTTACAGACCTGCTTGATTCAATGACCGTGCCGGAAAAATCCAAAGACGTGAAGATCTATGCATGGAAATATGATGAACTGTTTGATGCATTTATGATTAAGCGTGTGAATGGTTTGTGCGATGTCTATCATTACTACTCGAGTATCTTTAAACTTCCAGTTCAAGATCTCAAAGAGTTGCACAAACTAAGACTGATTAATGTCCTATGTTTCCAAGTTTCTGGAATTTCGTGGAATGTGCTATGTTGTTAGATGTTGGGATTAGCACAATGCCCAAGTTTCTGGAATTTCGTGGCGAGCAAGAAGATAGCGTATATCTAGACAAAAAGAAGAGGAAGCAGAAAAAGTTGATAGTTCGAGACATGTATTTGGAAGAATTCTCTGATGAATACTTCGATAAAGTGACTGATCCGGGATTGAAAGTGTTTGATGGTTCGCAAAAGACGAAGCCAATTCTGAAGTTTTTCTATCACAAAGAAACGTTTGAGCTAAAGCTGGTTCGTGACTTAGAAGATTGGGATCATGACATGATCACTTTATTTAGCACCTTTGAACTTAAGCTGCTACACCCATCATACATCGATCATATGCGAAGTCATAAAATGGAGAAGGCAAGAGATCTGTGGCTGAAGCAGACAGAAAGCTGTTCGAAATTATGATTGAGGTGATTGGACCTGCTACAGAAAAGATCAGATTAAGGAAAGCATTACTCTCAATGCCAACCTTGTGAAGATCAACATTCTGGAGATCGAGTTTATGTGAATTACAACCAAGGGAACATTGGAAGTGCGTGCAAAAGGAATGAAGAAGCCTTTTGAGTTTTATGCTAACATTGATTTTGCAGGTATTACCTTGGATACGCTTAAACAGATGGTTGCTTGTGATATACTCACCAATAGAGTCAAAGCCAAGACAAGCTAAGATAGCAGAAAAGTTCAAGTCTTGCATCGAAGAAGCAATAAAAGAACAAGAAGAATTTACCGGGAAGCAGCTGCTAAAAGTGAAAGAAGAACAAGAAGAGTTCGAGTGATCAAGTTGCTGATTCGAGAGAGAGATTTAATAGTCAATAAAAGATTAAAGCTGAAGATTTTGATTTGAAGACCAAAGATAAATCTTAGGAAGAGTTAGGGCTCGTTCCGTGTTTAAGATTTACTTTGTTCTTATTTTGTAATAGTTTGTACAGTTTAGGGTTAATTTTGTATTTTCCCTAAGTAGTGAGTGTATAAAGCATGTTTCTAGTGTGTGTTAGAGAGAGAGTCTAAATCACCAATACACTAAAGAGAGAGAAACTGTGTGTGTGATTGTATTCTCCTGCACTTTGTACTCCAACTATTTGCTTTGATCATCAATACAAGAGAATTATTTAGTAATGGATTGTGTTGTTGATTGAATTGTTGTTTTCGTACTTAGATCATTCTAATTTGTGGCAGTATCGATCCAATTGAACATATCAAAATTTAATCAAAAAATCCACTTTCAAAAAAAAAATTCACCTAAACCACAACATTTTAACTATATTTAATCACACCAAACCAAATTTTCATTAAAAATCAACTTTTAATAAAATCAAAAAATTTCACATAAAACCACAACATTTACCTATATAATCACACCAAAAAAAATTGATCAAAAAATCTACTTTCGAAAACTTAAAAAAATTTCATATAAAACCACAACATGTACCTATATAATCACACCAAAAACAAATTTGATAAAAAAATCAACTTTAGAAAAAATCAAATATTTTCACATAAACCATAACATTTACCTATATAATCACACCAAAAACAAATTTCATCAAAAAAATTTCACATAAAACCACAACATTTTACTTATATTTAATCACACCAAATCAAACTTTTATCAAAAAATCCGGTTTTGTAAAAATCAAAAATTTTCACAAAAAACCAAAACGTTTACGTATATATTTACACCAAAAACAAATTTGATCAAAAAATCAACTTTTGTAAACATAAAAATTTTTCATATAAAACTACAAAATTTACCTATATAATCACACCAAAATCAAATTTGATCAAAAAATCAACTTTCGAAAACATCAAAATCAACATTTACCTATATTAATCACACCAAAAATAAATTTTATCAAAAAATCAACTTTTGAAAAAATAAATTTTTTTTACATAAACCACAACATTTACCTATATAATCACACCAACAACAAATTTGATCAAAAAATCAACTTTTTAAAACATAAAAATTTTCACATAAAACCACAACATTACCTATATAATCACACCAAAAAGAAATTTGATCAAAAATCAACTTTCCAAAAATCAACAAATTTTCACATTAAACCACAACATTTACCTATTTATTCACTCCAAACCAAACTTTCATCAAAAAATCCACTTTTGAAAAAATAAATTTTTTTACACATAAAACCAAAATATTTACCTATATAATCACACTAAAAAATAATTTGATCAAAAAATCAACTTTAAAAAAATCAACAAATTTTCACTAAAAACCACAACATTTACCTATATAATCACAACAAAAACAAAACTGATAAAAAAGATAACTTTCAAAAAATCAAAAAAATTTCACACAAATCCACAACATTTTACCTATATCTAATCACACTAAACCAAACTTTTATAAAAAAATCCACTTTTGAAAAAATAAAAAATATTCACATAAAACCACAATATTTACTTATATAATCACACCAAAAACAAATTTGATCAAAAAATCAACTTTCAAAAATCAATATATTTTCACATAAAACCACAACATTTTACCTATATTTAATCACACCAAACCAAACTTTCATCAAAAATCCACTTTTGAAAAAATCAAAAACTTTCAGATAAAACCATAATATTTACTTATATAATCACACCAAAAACAAATTTGATCAAAAAACATACCAAACTAGTATCAGAGCTGTTGGTATTGTGTTCTTCGCTTTTCATCAAGAAAAAAGACACCACACTCAAATCATGAATTTCACAATCTGTTGTTGATATCTGATCTGATTCATCATCATAATCGTTTGTAATTCACAACAATAGTGCAAATTCTCATCAGCTTCAATCAAATCTGATGAATTAAGAAGAAAAAGTGAAGTTACTGTTCGATCAACAATTTCATCAAATTCATAATCAAACGATGTTGTTTAACATTGATTGAGATATAGGATTGATAATCGGTATATTACACAGCTTGTGTCTGATTTTTGGACAAATTGAACAAGTTTTTTTTAAGAAATCATAGAAAATTGGATGATGATGTTCATGAGACAGATGAAGATGTTCTTGCCGTGTGACTGATTCTGTGACTTATGCATTTTCAGGACTTAGTTTGTGGACAAAATTAGGTTCCTGTTAGTCGTGTAAAGGCTAATTGTTCTCATCGGGTAAAAATTTTGTGTATTGTTGAGCCGCGTGATCTTAATCTGTCTGCTACTGTGCTGTCGGGTCAACATATTTCAAAGTGTTTGCCGCGTCATAGTTTTGTCGGGTGAAAATACAACTGTTCAGTCGTGTCAAAGTTTTGTCGGGTGAATATCTGTGTTTGGGTTGTTACTGCTTAGCCAGGTGAAAGAACTATTTAGCCGTGTCAAGTGATTAGTCGGGTCAAGATCATTTCACTGTTCAGCCGTGTGACTTCAATATTTTACTATTCAACCGTGTGATTGTTTAGTCGTCTCAACTTCTAATATCATTATCTGAATTGTTACTGTTTTGTCGTATCACTTTCTTTTCAATTACTTAAACTTAGTTTCATTTTTAAAATTTAATTGTCTTTTTTAAAATTAACCAAAAACACAAAAATAATTTCTTTAAAATTTTAAATGGCTCCTACTGATGATTCAGATAATCGTGTACCAAGGTTGGTTAACCGTGCAAATTTTCAGAATTGGGTAATCAGATTGAAACATCATCTATGTGCTATTGATACTGATCTATGGAAGTCAATCGAAAAGGTTCCACATATTCCTACTCAAATTGCACCAGATAGTGGAAGCACTTATACCAAAGACTCAACTGAACCTTATCCAGAGGATAATCTTCAAGGAGAAGACTTACGAAAGGTGAAAAATGATAGTAACGCTTACTCATTAATGTGTAAGGGGTTACCACTTCAAGTGTTATCAACGATGGATTCTTATCAGACTGGCTATACTTTGTTCAAAGCACTGAAGAAATTATGTGAAGGAGGAGAACAACTCAAGAATCTCAGAAAACAGAAATTGAAGAGACAACTGGAATTGTTTGAGCATATCTCTTGAGAAACTGTTCACCAGATGATGAATAGATTTGTGCATCTAACTATTGAGATGACAAATGTTGGTGCAAAAACAAATCTTCAAGATTTGAACAACAGACTATTAAGTGCTCTTCCATCTTCATGGAAACAAACTGTTACTCTTCTAAAACATACTGAGAAATTTCCAATGGATCTAGATCTTTTCATTGCAAAAATAGAAGAAGTGGAAGTTGATGAAAGTTCTAGGAATACAGATCGATCTGGTTCTCAAGCTCAGTATAAACTTATTGCTCATCCTTCAAATACTGTTGACAATGCATTTTTTGCTCAAGAACATGTTAATCAAGAAGATGAGGATGATATGTTTGTTGAAGCGAGTTTCTATACGGATTCTTCTTACCAATCAAATGCATCAATTTACACGCAGCCTCAATCACCTCCAAAAATTCAAACTCAACCAATTAAAGCTCAATCCGATACTCAAAGTTCAAATTCCACAATTCGATGCAAAGTGAAAGATGTAATGAACATATTGTTGCAAGATGATGAAACAAAAACTGCATTCACTGCATTCATGGCAAGTTTTGAAGCTTATCAAGGCAGTCATCTAACTCAAATGAATGTTGTCCTTGAAGATCTTCATCTAATGAATCCAGGTGATGTAGAAGAAATGGATTTAAATTGGCAGATGGTGATGATTGCATATCGAGCTGAAAGGCATGGACATATAAATCGTAATTTCAGGCCAAATGTTCATAAACCTATTGGTTTTGATAAATCAAAGGCAAGATGTTTCAATTGCAATGGTTATGGTCACTTTTCCAGAGAATGCAAAGCTCCGAAAAATCAGAACTTTAATGGGCAATCAAGTTCAAGCAATCAAAATCAAACTCAGAGTTCAAATCAACAATCTTCAAGTTATCAGAATCGTAATCAATGTTTTCAGCAGAAACCATATCAAAGCTTACCCATGCCTGAATTGAAAAATGAGGGTAAAGTGCCAGAAGCTCAGAATCAAACACTGGTAGTCAGTGTTAAAGATGGCTATGACTGGAGTGCATACGCTGACCAATTCAATAATGATTTTATTGGCAATTTGGCACTGGTATGTGAAGTTGAAGAAGAAGACTAGTCTGAGGAAGGAGATTTGAAATTTCTGAAAGCTCAACTTGGAGAATTTGAATATGAAATTGCACTTATGGCCATATCTGAAGAATCATTCGTATATGTTGAATCTGAACAACCAAATGTTAGTTCTTATTTACCTCCTAATTACATTCCGATTCCAGATGATGTGAAAAGCAGGTTGTGTTCCGAAGAATGCGTTAAACAGGTAGAGCATTATCGAAATCATTCATCTAAAATTGGTGATAAATTAAGTAAACATGAACAACTTCATGAACAACTTAAACGTGATCACAAAATTTCAGATGATACGATAATCTCACTTCAAAATTCTTGGAATAAAACTCTTAAAGAACTAGAAATTGTTACCAAACAACTTGATGAAATGACAAAAACTTTAGAATTGGAAAAGATTGCTCATTCAGCAACTCAGGTTGATCTAACCAAAGTGAAAAGTTCAAAAGCTATCTTAGCTAAACTGGTAAGTGAAAGAAAAGATAACAAAGCAGGTTTGGGTTTCACCCATGAACCAATGCCTAAATCAATCACTAACACTTTACCTGAGGACTTTAATCAATTTGATCATTCACCTGAAAATGAAGAGAAAATCAAAGAAACAAATCTGAATCTGAAATTTCTGAATCATTAACCGAAAGTGTGAAAGAAGGGAAGTAATGGTTCTAGAGGCTGATGATGAAACAAGTGAAAAATCAAGTCATGTGATAGAACAAGTGATTGAATATCAGAAGATGATAATCGAAGAACCAACAAAGATTGTAAAGAACAACGGAGAAGGAATTGGATTTGATGGTGCTTCTACTTCAAAGTTACACAAATCAAAGAAGTCATCCAATCAATCTAAAGCAAAGCAAGATAAAGGCAAAAATGTCATCACACCAAATGACAAACTGAAAACCAACAATGCTCATTCTGGTAAATCTGTGTCAAAGTTAAAACCGATGAAGTTTGTGTCAGCTGGAACATTTGATCTAAATTCATATCAAAGTCACCCAACAAATTCTAAGATCAAATCTCTCTGATCTGAAAATAGGTTCAGGTCCTAAGACTTCCACTGTTAAACGATTTGACTTTAAGAAGGGAACTAAGCAAGATGTTTTACAATCAAAATCTGTTTCAAAAGCAAAACCACAATCTGGTAATAACAAAGCAAATTAACAAACACAATCTCCACAAAAGAACCAAGTTAACTTTAAACCAAACAAATTTGTTAATGAATCACAAGTTGGTTCAACTTCAAAAGTTAACAATCGGTTCTTCAAGATCAGTAAAAGACATTGTCAGATATGTGATCGTTATAATCATGCAATAGCTGAGTGTTTCTTTAACAGGTATTGCGACTACTGCAACAAAAGAAGTCATTCATCAGAGGAATGTTATTATAACAAGTTTTGTGAAATTTGTGAGAAATATAATCATGACATATATGATTGTTTCTTCCGGAAAACCTCATCAAGAGAAATGACTAGATCCCCAAATTTTCAACAAAATCAACCATTTGGTTTTCAAAACTCATCAAAGAGTTGTTCTCTTGATTCAAGACCTTTCAGAAGAATCAATTCTGGATTCTATGAAACGTCATCAAGAAATTTTCAGATTAACAAATTCACACTAAGAGTTGTGTTGTTGGTCCTCAAAGAAATGAAAACAACCTTGATCCTAAGTTAAAGGAAAGGTATCATGCTTTAAGAAGAAAGCAATCTAATCAAACCGATGATAAAATTAATTTTCAAACCAATCATTTGAATGAATCAAACTTTAAAAATTCGCACTATCAACAAGTTACTGTTGTAGATAGATTTGGAAAACCCAAGACCGTGTGGACATAGGTTGACCTAACTAACTAAGTGATTGTTGAAATGCATGTTCGCCCAAGAAGACCGTCAATTCATGGTTTGTTGACAGTGGGTGCAACCGGCATATGACAGGCAATCATGCCTTGCTTCAAGATTTTAAGTAGAAAAATGGTACTCATGTTGCATTTGGAGGAGATGCTGGAGGAAAAATACTGGTGAAGGAACGGTATCCAATAGGATAATTAGCTTTGATAAAGTCAACTACTGTGCCCAGTTGAACTTTTTTTTGCTAAGTGTTTCCCAAATTTGTGATAAATCTTAATCAACTCTATTTGATGATTCTTTCTGTTACATACTCAAACCAAGTTTTAAGATTGACAATGAGTGGGTTGTGGTTAAAGCTCCAAAAGATCGAGACATCTACAAACTGGATATGTCTAAGATCGATGCTGAAACAGAAACAACTTTTCTTAGTGCTCATGCGTTAAATGATGAGAGTACGCTTTGGCATAGATGGTTGGGCCATTCAAATTTCAGAAACATGAACAAACTGGTGTCAGGAAATCATGCTGTGGGAATACCTTCAAAGAAATTCTCTACAACTGATCACTGCTCAGCATGTTTGAAAGGAAAACAACATAGAATGTCTTTTAAGTCCAAGCTAGAAAACTCAATTTCTAAACCTTTACAGATGCTTCATATGGATCTTTTCGGACCGACAAATGTTCAAAGCATCAGAAAGAAATCTTACTCTTTAGTCATCATTGATAATTTCACTAGATTTTCTTGGGTTTATTTCTTGCATGCAAAATCTGAAACTGCTGTGTTATTAACAGAATTTATTATTAAAGTTGAAAACCAATTGGATGCAAAAGTAAAAATCTTGAGAAGTGATAATGGAACCTAGTTTAAAAATACTAATGTGGATTTGTTTTGTGCAGAAAAAGGGATTGCGCGTCAATTTAGTGCTCCAAGAACTCCTCAGCAAAATGGAGTTGCGGAACGAAAAAATCGGACACCAATTAAAGCTGCAAGATCCATGCTAGCAGATGCTAAACTTCCTATTACTTTCTGGGACGGAGCAATTGCTAACGCTTGCTTTGTACAAAACAGGACACTATTGGTTCAGGATAAACATAAAACTCCTTAAGAATTATTGTTTGGAAGGAAATCGAATATGTCTTATTCGAAAGCTTTTGGTTGTCCTGTCACGTTTCTAAATTTAACTAATCATCTCAGTAAATTTGAGTCGAAATCTGATGACGGTTTCTTTCTTGGATACTCATCAATGTCTAAAGCATATCGTGTATTTAATAGACGTACAAATGTTATCCTTGAATCTATAAACGTAAAGTTTTTAGAAAACTCTTTTCCATCAGAGGATCATGGTCCCGACTGGTTATTTGATTTAGATTCGTTATCCAAATCGTTCAATTCTAACTTGTTTGATTTTTCAGGAAAATCAAAGAAGGAACCAGGAGATTTAGGATATTTCAGTGACGATTCAGACAATGATGACAATGATAATCTCACCTCTGAGTATCCATTCATGTCTTTTCGTGATCCGCATGTTGAATCCTCAAATCATTCACAAGATCCATCTATTTCTCAAGAAGCACAAGAATCAAACAATGAAGCGAATCTTTTAAATCACCAACACTTTCCTAATGATGGTGGATATGTTCATAATCAACCATAATCAGATCCGAATGTAGAAGTTATTCTGGAATCTTTCGACTACTTCATCAACTCACCAGAACAAGTTCCTAGTTTTACTCCGCATACTTCTAAAATCCAGCAAGATCTACCGAATCTAAATGACTCTAATCTGGAGACACAAATACAAGGTGAAGACATTCCAACTCCCCGTGTTCACAGGAATCATCCTATCTCTCAGATTATAGGTCCTTTGAATCAAAGAACAATGAGAAGCCAGACTGAACAAACTAACATATGTCTCTACTCATGTTTTCTTTCTCAAGTTTTACCGAAAAACATTTCAAAAACCCTGCTAGATAACAGCTGGATAGAAGCTATGCAAGAGGAATTACTTCAGTTCAGAAAGCAAGAAGTATGGAAACTAGTGGACTTACCTAAAGGAGAAAATGCTATAGGTACAATATGGTTGTAAAAGAACAAGCCAGATGAACGTGGCATCATTGTCAGAAACAAAGCCAGACTTGTTGCACAGGGATACACTCAGGAAGAAGGGATTGAGTATGAAGAAGTGTTTACTCCAGTCGATCGACTTGATGCAATATGCCTCATTCATGAAGTTTAAAGTGTATCAAATGGATGTTAAAGGCACATTTTTATTTGGACCAATTACCGATTATGTGTATGTCAAGCAGCCTCCAGGATTTGAAGACCCTGAGTATCCACATCGCGTATACAAACTGAGCAAAGCTTTATACGGTCTATATCAAGCTCCAAGGATTTGGTACGAGACGTTATCAAAACATCTACTAGAACATGGTTTTACAAGAGATCAAATTGATCCAAATTTATTCATGAAGCGGGAGAATGAAGATCTACTGTGTGTTCAAGTATATGTGGATGATATCATCTTCGGATCAAAAAGTTCGTCCATGTGCAATAAATTTGAGAAAATTATGAAAGCCAGATTACAGATGAGTTCTATGGGAGAGATCAATTTCTTCCTTGGATTGCAATTACAACAGTCAGCAAACGGACTTTTCATCAACCAATCAAAGTTCGTTGAAAAGTTGTTGAAGAAATTCAAGATGCAAGATTGTCAAACTATTAGAACTCCTTTTGATGTCAATTGCAAGATTCAACTTGATCCAAAAGGCAAATCTGTTGATCAAACACTGTACAGATCAATGATCGGTTCACTGATGTATCTTACTGCATCAAGACCAGACATCATGTACGATGTATGTGTATGTGCCAGATATCAGTCAGATCCTAAAGAGTCGCACCTGATCGCCGTCAAACGTATATTCAGATATCTCAAAGGGAAACCTAATCTCGGTTTATGGTATCCTTATGAAGGGAATTTTGAATTATATAGTTATTCTGATAATGACTTTGGTGGTTGTGCTCTTGACAGGAAATCAACCACAGGTGGATGTCAGTTTCTGGGTTCTCGTCTAGTCTATTGGCAATGCAAAAAGCAAACCAATGTTTTCGTATCCACTGCTGAAGCAGAGTACATCGCTGCATCTGCTGGATGTTCTCAAGTTTTGTGGTTACAATATCAATTGCTTGACTACGGGTTTAACTTTCTCAAAACTCCTATCTATTTACATAGACAATACTGCTGCTGTGTTCATTATTGCTAATCCTGTTCAACACTCAAAAACAAAACATATCGAAATTCTATATCATTTTCTCAGAGAAAACTTTGAAAAAGGTTTAATAATTTTGATTAAAGTTCATACCGACAAACAACTGGCAGATCTTTTCACAAAATCCTTTTTGTCAGGACGGTTTGAATATTTAATTCAATCCATAGTATTAATCAACCATGATTAATTCTTATTTCAAGAAAACAAAATAAAAAATCAGAAAATATAAAATCCAAAAATATAATAATTCTTTGTTATTTAGTGTTTCTCATATCTTTTAGTTATAGCATTGTGTGTGTGCATGAAAAAGAAAAAGAAAAACAAAAATCATTTCATAAGAATCATAGTTGCAAAAGTGAGAAATTATAGATACATTAAGTATTATTCGATTCATCATTTTCAACAATAAAGATTGATAAGTGTTAATTGATGTGCGAGACAGCTAATGCAGTTAAGGTGAAAAAGTAGGTTCATTGTTGACAAACTTGAAGCTTAAAGATATCTGTGTTAAGTTCCATTGCTATACATGTTTAAATATATATGTTTTGATGAACTGCTAGTGGTGTTACTTCTAACATAATCGGGTAACGATGTAATATAATTCAGTGTGATGAACCGCATCGTAAGCTTCTTTGTTGTGGTACCCACGGACCTGAAGCCTCACACGAAGTCTCTTTCGAGCTTCAAGGTGCAGCAAAAGATTCCCAAAGATGGAACAGAAAAGAGTACCAAATCTGGACCATTACAAAAAATTCCAAAATGGAATTCAGAAGATTCCCAAAGGGAACGCAAGCAAAAGATAATTCCAAAAAGGAATTCCAAAAGATGTCCCAAAGTGGATCAAATCCCAATAAGGTAAAAAACCCATTCCACACTGTTTATGTTGTAAGTGGCCAGACTTTTGTTATAAGTGCATTCTGGTTATTGTTAATAAGGAAATAGATTGACATATGTATGCATGTGGGTCACATGAGTCATTTAATCGAACCTTAATCTCATCATGTTACTGAACAAGTAAGTGTGCCAACGTACTCGAGCTAATTGGTATGTTTTCATATCATCACTCAACCAAACACAAGTCAAATGTCTATACAAAAATCTCTAAAAACATGTTTATGATAATGTTTAGTATGATCTCACTGCAATTTATAGATTCATTGCATTGCATTTGTATTTAATTTTATGTGTGTGCTTTATGTGTGCAGGCATGTGGATTCATTAATGACACAACGACATCCTTTGTAAACTTAAAAATTTCAAGAAATTTCAAGTTTAGGGGGAGAAATAAAGTGTGAAAAAGACAAAAAGAAAAGTAAAAAAAAATAGTCAAGTGTTGAATGAAAGGATCAAGTAATCATTAAATGAAGGCAAAAGTTTTGTTTATGGCAAAAACAAACCCAAGGTCTTGTGATTATTTTCATTGAAAAATGCTTCGGGATATAGAAATATTGGTGGTGCAAAATTTTCGTGAACATTTTTGAGAAAAACGGGAAAAAAAGTTAAAATAAAATAAATGATGAATGATGAAAAATTAATGTGTGTTAATTTTGTTGCCCTAATTCATGATTGAATCTTAATTACAAAACCCCAATTAAGGTGTCTTGTCTAATTAGTTTGTTAAGAATGTGTGCATGTGTAATAAATGCAGTTGAAAAAGTCAACAGTCGAAGAAACAGAAAAACTGATAAGTGTTGGAACTGTTCATGGTACTGTTCAGCCGGCTTAAGCAAGTCAAGGTGTAGTCGTTTCATGAAAACTGTGCTTTATTGACTAAATGTTGACACGACTCATCTATTGACCCATCTCAACAGTATGACATGTTTAAGACGTGATAAATTTTTGACACGACCGTGTCTATGACCCGTCCCAACAATGTATCACATAACCATGTTGTGACCCGTCTCAAATTTGTTTGATGAACATGTGTAAACAAATGTTGACACGTCCCAACAGCTGTTTGACACGACAAAGCCTTCATATGAAGAATCTTTTAACTGTCTAAACACTCTGACTCGTCCCAACAATGTTGATACGACTCAACAGTGGTTGACCCGTCTCAACAGTGTGTGACCCGACTAAGTGTTTTTGCATGATAAAATCCTCTGTTCATCATTTGACCCATCCAAAATGGTTTCACCCGTCCCACCAGTACATGACCCGTCTAAGTGCATTGGGCCTGTGTTGACCCGTCTGAAATTTTTGACCCGTCCCAAATTTCAACCCTAATTCAGCCGACTTAACACTCATATAAATACCTTGATTCACATCACTTAACATCATTTCTCACAAAAACATCTCTCGATCATCTTCATTTACTCAAATCATCTCATATCTGCTTCAATCTCGTGCTCTATATCTAGTGTTTAGGATTGAATAAGGTATTTACACCATGGTCGACCATCATCATCATCATCATCACATTTCACCTGATTCAGATGATTAATCTTCACTTATTGATGATGAACAGTGACAAGAACTAAATCGACAAGTTGTTATATTGGCTTAAAATCTGAAATCAAAGTGTCATATAAGTTATGTCGACTGTTAATCACTCATAATTACTCATTGAATCATCTCAAATCACCTAAAAATACAGAATCAAGAATAATGTTGTTCAAATTTTTGAAACTGCCATTGTTGATAATGACCATCAAGAACTTTATTGTGTATCAAAGGTCATGAAACATGCTCATTGTGCCAATCTAATGCTAAAAACATGACAATCAATTTCATCAGAAGATAAACTCATTCATGATTCAAGTATTTGATCTAAAAGTGATAAGTATGACAAGTTAAAAATGTTATGAATATACATTGATTTTTGAATAATATGATTTTATGAAATTGTTTTTTTTAATCAATGTATTGAAATACATTACTTTTAATTGTTACATTAAATATCATTACACGTATTATTATTTGTCTCATAAACATGCATATGTGTAATTTCTGAATTCTAACACATTTGTAACTGATTTCAGATGAATACTTTCAAGTACGAGCCTAAGCACAACATTGTGGCTATGCTAAATGAGTCTATTCTTGAAGCTGTTGGATATCGGGAAATGATCCGCTTTCTTCTCTGAACTAAATAAGTTTATGCCATGTTCGCAAAGCCAATTGTGTACATGAGGTTGATCAAGTCATTCTGGAAGACTGTTGAGGTAATTACAAATGAAGACGGAGTATATGTAGTTCATGGTTATATTAGCAAACAGTTGCAAGTGACTGTGTCTGAAGAATCCATCCGAGAAGCTCTATTTCTGGATGAGAGTGAACCAAAAAATCAACAAATCTTCAACAAACTTTCAAAAAATCAACAAAAACAAATTTGATCGAAAATTCAACTTTCAAAAAATCAACAAATCTTCACGTAAACCAAAGTATTTTACCTATATTTAATCACATCAAACCAAACTTTCATAAAAAAAACCCACTTTTGAAAAAACAAAAAATTTTCACATGAAACAACAACATTTACCAATATAATCACACTAAAAACAAATTTTATAAAAAATCAACTTTCGAAAACATCAAAATTTCCACATATAACCACAACATTTACCTATATAATCACACCAAAAACAAGTTTGATCAAAAAAACAACTTTTGAAAAAATAAAAAAAATTCACATAAAATCACAATATTTACCTATATAATCACACTAAAAACAATTTTGATCAAAAAAATCATCTTTCAAAAAATCAACAAATGTTCACAGAAACCCACAAAATTTTACCTATTTTTAATCACACCAAACCAAACTTTTATCAAAAAAATCAACTTTTGAAAAGATAAAAAAAATTTCACTTAAAACCACAAAATTTTACCTAAATTTAATCACACCAAACCAAAGTTTAATAAAAAAATCAACTTTAAAAAAAAAATTTCACATAAAACCACAACATTTACTTATATAATCACACCAAAAACAAATTTGATCAAAAAAACAACTTTTGAAAAAAATCAAAAACTTTCACATAAAACCACAACATTTACCTATATAATCACTCTAAAACCAGACTTGATCAAATATAACTTTGAAAAAATAAAAAAATTTCACATAAAATCACAACATTTACCTATATAATCACACTAAAAACAAATTTGATCAAAATATATACTTCTGAAAAAATAAAAAAATTTCACATAAACACAACATTCACCTATATAATCACACCAAAAACAAATTTGATCAAAAAATCAACATCTGAAAAAATCAAATATTTTCACATAAACAAAAACATTTACCTATTTTTAATCACACCAAACCAACCTTTCATTAAAAATCCACTTTTGAAAAATCAAAAAATTTCACATAAAACCACAACATGTACCTATATAATCACACCCAAAAAAATTTGATCAAAAAATCAACTTTAGAAAACATCAAAAATTTTTATATAAAACCACAACATTTACCTATATAAACATACCAAAAATAAATGTGATCAAAAAATCTGTAATGCACGCCATACGGCAAGCACCATAGTTGACATACATAAGCATAAAAACAACCATATAATTAGTAAAATCTAAAATGCAGCAGAATGCTTGGTTAAAACATCATTACATCATCTTAAATTGTCTTAAAAACTTCTTAAAGCATTACAAAATATAAGTTCGATCTTAAAACTTCTTTTCTTCAATGCCAGTCTTCAACAAGCTTCTAGCTCTTGCCCATGCCAAGCAGCTCTCTAAATCTTCTGACCTGCACATCATTCTAACATGCATACAAAAGTCAGCTACGCTGAGTGAGTTCTAGTTTTTAAAATGTCATTAAGCACATTTCATATATTCCTTGTATTATACATATGTAACATCATTACTTCAAGTTGTATTTATAATCGTATTACATTTATGTAACATCATCACATTATTCTTTGATCATTCCTTTATTGCGCATAGGTAATGTCATCATATGGTTCAGCATTTCATGTTTATCTTTTAATACACAGAGTCATGTATTACACGGATGTAATATCGTTGTCTAATACATATCTATAACTCTTACGGAGCCTACCGATATAACGGTTCTTCACTGGTATTGTAACCCCCAGCCGGATCATAACTCTTCGACCGTCATGGAGTCTACCGGTATATATAGCATCTTCACTGGTATTAAAACCCCCAGCCGGATTATAACTCTTCGACTCTTATGGCGTCTACCACTCTGGTGGCGTCTCTTTACTAGTATTATGAACCCCCAGTTGGATTACTGTCTATATTCCTATCATTACTATACATACTCTTCATATAGTCAACACGTATTCATTCACATACTCTTCACCACGTAGGGCAATAATATAAACATATTTGTAATGTTAGCCTCAAAAACGTATCTAAAACGAAACGAAAGTAAGGTCTAGAACTCACCTGATTCTTAGGAAATCTTGCTTGTTTGGACAAGGTTAAGGTAGTGGTATTGGTGCATGATCTGCATTTAAGTTATTATGGAAAATCGTCATTTTTTACTTTAGTTTCGCAAATAGTTTCGCAAACAGTTTCGCAAGACGGACCACAGTGTCGCATGCTGCTTCAGCAGCACCTCCACTTGTAGTTTCGCAAGGCACTAGCCCAACTTTCGTTGGGACTTAAACTACTTTCACAAGCACACTCCAACACATGACACGTAATCAAGAGATTATAGTTTCGCAAAAAGAACATTAGTTTCACATTATGAATACACAGTTTCGCAAAACGGGGTTTCAGCTCGGTTTCAACCTAAAATCTTTGTTTTTCAACCAAATCTCAAACTTTTTACGTCCAAAACCTGGTTTTATCATTTATATGACCAAATCTAAGCTTTTTACATGATACCAAACATAAAAATGCAACTTTTATAAAAAAGTTATTATAAAACATCACGATGGAGATTGGGAGATTCTAGGGTTTCACCTTTGAAACGTTGGATCTGATCAGTTTTTGGATTGATAGTTCGTTTTTGTGCCTAGTCTGAATTCTATTTGCTTATTCCTAATCGGATTCTTATTATTTGATCAGTTATTTGCGTCTTTATGCATATTAGGGTTTGGTTGATTTTCGATCATAATCAAATTTGGGTTACATCATAATCACTCGTGCGTCATAATAACTTAAGCCTTTATTGATCTGATTCTGGGTCGTGGTTGTTTATTACTTTGTTTTGATACTTTGCATCACTTGTTGAGGGTTTCTTGATTCATCTTAAACGGCTGATTTGATCAAACCCTTGCTTTGGCTCGCAACCCTAATTAGCCCTATTGGGAAAAACGGAATTAGGGTGTTGTGGGGTTGCAAATTAGGGTTTGTGGAGGCTGTAATTGTTTGAAACCTGATTCATTGCGAATTAGGGTTTTCATCTCAAATTACAATAACGCTAATCCTAGATAATCAGCCATATGGAGACGGAAATTACTCCAAAACCTATTAGTGCTCGAAAAATAAGATTTGTAGAGAATACAGAGCCAAAAATTGAGGGTATTGCTCGGAAGGTGGTGAATATTGATGGTGTTCTGCTTCCTCGTCGTGGTAAGATTATAAATCAAGCGGATGTTAAAATTGAAAAACAAGCTGTGATTTTACCTGACAAAGATAATGAGGCTGCCACTAGTGACCAGATTATTGAGCCTAATGTGAATTCTTATGCTGCTACTCTACAATCCGGTACATCCAAAAGTAGCATTAATTTTCGTTTTTTGGAGTCTTTGGATACACAACAAGGTGTTGATGTGGTTCTCCCTAGGGAATCGGTTAAAATTGTCCAAGATAAATTAGCTTTCACTCTATATGGGTATTTTCTAGGGGATAGAGTTGCATATCTGATTGTTGAGCATTTTGTGAAAACAAATTTGAAGAAGTATGGTCTTCAAAAATGTATGATGAATGCTAATGGCTTCTTTTTCTTCAAATTTGTTGATAACAAGAGTATGCTTAATGTGCTTGAAGGGGGACCTTGGCTAATTCGCAATAAACCGATCGTTCTAAATACATGGTCTCCTACTACTGTCCTTAAAAAAGAAGACATTAGGAAAGTGGTGGTTTGGGTTAAATTGCATGATGTGCCTATTTGCAGCTTATACGGATGATGGGTTAAGCATGCTTGCTTCAAAGATTGGTTCTCCAAGGTTACTAGATTCCTACACTGCTTCTATGTGTTCTGAAAGTTGGGGTAGAAGTAGTTATGCAAGGGCTCTTATTGAAATTTCAGCAGAGCACGAGTTTAAGGATGTGCTAACTATGGCTATTCCCGATGTGGATGGAGATAAATACACTATTGAGAGTGTTGGTGTGGAGTATGAATGGACGCCCCCGAGGTGTACGCAGTGTTGTGTGTTTGGACATCTAAATGATGAATGTCCTAAACAGGTTCGTGTTACATCTAACCCAGAACAGGTTGGTGCTAAACCTAATACTGTCCCTAAACCAAAGGTTAATAGGGATGGGTTTACTAAAGTAAAGGGGAGGAAAAAGGATAACAAAAGTGGGTTTCAAGTTACCAACCAGAAACCAAAATTTGAATATCGAGCGTTTGACTACAAGAAAATGATGGGAGCAAGACCCACTACTTCGGCTGGTAAAGATAGAGATCCCCTGAAGTTCCAAGTACAAAAATCCTTTAGTGCTCTAGATTCGGAGCATGTGAAGGATGGGGGGCGTTGGAATCTATCAAAGCGAAGGATAAATTTATGAGAGAGATGCTTGAAGTCTTGGATGAGGAAGAGTTTGAAGATATCTTTGATGAAATAAGAGATATATCTAGAGATAAATCAGTGGGAAGCTCCTCGTCTCATGCGGTTTCCAATGGATAATAGTTTGCTCGGGTTTTGGAGGTGGATTTCCAAGGGTGGAGAGTTCATATTTGATGATGGCGGATGATGGTTTGGTTTTTGTTAGTTTTTTTCTAGTAGGTCGTTTATCTGTGGTAAACTAGTTTGTTTGGATTGTTTTGGTTAGTTATCTATTTTGTTCACATATGTGGGGGTTTGTCCCACATATGAACTAGTGTGGAATACATCCTCACTACTTGTACTTCATTGACGGTTGTCTTTATAACAAAATCACCGGGGTAACCCTTTACCAAAAAAAAATGCAACTTTTTTTGATTTCTTTGAAACTTTTGAAAACCTTAAAAACTCCATTAAAGGCCAGATCCGTTTTGTGTTATGAAAACATGTTTTAGGGGATGATTTTACCTTGATTTCCTGTTGTTTTATACCTTTTTAACTTCAGATCTACTCTTTGATTTACAAAAATTTTGGTTTTCTTCTTCTTGCCTTAGTTTTCTTCAAAGGATTATGGTTTAAATAGTAGGGTTTCTATATTGGGTAGGGTTTCTATATTGTGTGTGATGTTGTTAAGATGGTGGGTGGAAATGGTGGTTTAAATAGTAGGGTTTCTATATTGGGTACGGTTTTTAGGTGGGCTTGAGCTATAATTAGGTAATTAGGCTATTTTAGGAAGGTTTTTAACAAAATCATTTACCATTTTGGGCCTAATTCACTCTTTCATCCTTAATGGACCATAATTACATCATAACCTCTTCATTAATCCTTCCCTTTTTTTCTAAATACCAAGTAATTAGTAATCACGTTTTTTTTACATTTTAATCAGGACTTCCGGGAGACTGATCTAGTCTAATAATCTATTCTAATCAGGACTTCCGGGTGAATCTATAGATTCGCTCGTAGGTTCGCTAGTAAAAAACAACTAAATACATAACATATCAAAAGTAACACCGACATGCCGGTGAGTCCAACGCACATGTACTATCAATACTCCCGCTAGGTTGGACCTCACCTGGGGAAGTCTTCTGTTTCAGCTCCGTCTCTTTTCCAGCTTTAAAGATTCTCAATGAATGCTCCAGCTCTCGATTCAATACCGGCCAATGGATTAGTAACATCTTCAGATCCGGCCTCATCACTATCACTCAAATCTAGAAATGATTCAACGAACTGTGCTTCTGTGACAACTGTTTCAAGCAAATCAGTAACTATTGTTTTCTCCTAAACATCTGTTGTCTGCTCCTCACTTTGCACTTTAGATCCACTAACTTCCGCCTCGACAGGCTTTTCAAACCTCTTCACAATCGATTGATCAAGTTGTTTGGATAAATCATCCATTTCTAAATTCAGATCATCAGTCCTCCTTAGCCTCTCATTTACCCTTCTCAATTCAGCACGTACCCCCGGGCTTTATTGGCAACACTCACAAACAAGTTGGCTTCAGTCTTGGTTTCATCTCCAGCCCTGTGCTTTATCTCATTCTCACAAAAAACCTTCAATCTTCATCACAGAAGGAGAAGATCTCCATTGGGTCAAACAATCTGATTTCCGGACAATCTTCCCCTCCTAATCTGATAATAGCTTCACTATTGCTGTTGTCATAAAATCACTTCACAAACTTTTGTAGTCTTTGTGGCTGAGCATCTGGAATTCTGACTCGGTTCATAATCTTTGGAGTAATCAATTTCAGCACCACCTTTCCTTTCCATGACACCCAGTGTTTATCTTTCTTTCATCTCATCCTCTTCGGCTTTTGGTACCCAAATTCAGTGAAGTTGTCTTCTGCAGCCCTTCTGATTGTAACCTCAAACGCACTTTCCCTGCCACTTTCCTCTTTCCCAAGCAGAGGGAGTTCAGCCAATCTCCTCAGATCCTATCTGGGCAGTGTAGCAAAGTGCTTCCTATTCTTGATATAACAGATATCTCCCCCTCTCCTCTTTATCATATATGCATCAATCAAAGTGTTGTATTTCCATGCTATAATCGGTCTATCCATCTGCATGGTGTTTGGTTCATCCAAGTCTTGAAAGATTGGGACTTCAGAAGTAATCTCTTCATCCTTTTTGAACCATTCAAATTTATCCAGATCTATGTGCTCAAACAGATAAGTCACATCCTTTTCTTCAACATTATACTATTCTGGTTCATCATCTGGATCATCCTCCACATCTTCTTCACCTCCTATATTCACATCCACGTCCGGTTCATCAATCAAACTGAAGTTCACATTAGCACCACCAGCAACCTCAGATCCCATAAATGCATCAAGGTCTATACCCATATCTTCATCAAACACATCTTCATTTCGAACACCATAATTCATTAACGGATATTTTGAAGCATCCGTTAAGCTTTTCAGTTCACGTTCAGACATTGCTTGAAATGACCCTTCTTTCTCTTTTAAACTGTTTAATTCCTTGAAGACGCGAACGATCAAGCATTGTTGGTCCTTGACCATCCTGGCCATTCCTTTGATCACGTCCCCTTTTTCTTTATCTCTCTTCTCCAACTCAGCATATTCAACTTTCAAATTCTCCAACTCAGTCCTGACCTCAGTATCGGTTTCCCTACGACTAGTTTCTTGTTGCAATTTCGATTTATTTTCCTTTTCGGCCGCAGATACATCAGTCTTTCTCTTTGTTCTCCTCTCCCACCAGCATCTAACTCAGCCTGAACCTCATCAATCTCCCTGTCCAGCGAGTATTCCTTTTCCTTTGCATATTGTTTTCTCTTCTTCAGTTTCTTTTGAACTTCCTCAACATTCTCTCCAACTCTCTTCCTCTTAATCTCTTTAATGAATGTGTACCCATCTATCAGCCGGATACATGTTCTCCCATAAATACGATATCTTCCCGGCACAATCATGTCTAGCTGCCTTGCAATCACTGAAAATCCTTGAATGCATCAGCCATATTTTCAGAGTTTCACCAACAACTGGTAGATCAGGCTTCTTGTCGTTTAATATCATCTGCACGAATCGAGGATACAATAACCACTTATCCTTCTTTGCAGCATGAATGTTCTCAATCATATAGTTGAAGATCAGCTTTGCTAGATTTGCTTTTTGCCCTTTGCAAAACAGCACCATCGCTTTTGCCCAATCAAGGTTTAAACCATCAGTACCTCCCTTTCTGTGTTCAAGGCACATAATAAAAACGTGAGCGATGTATCTCCATTCCTTGATCAGATATGATTTTACAAACTCCTTTCTGTGTTCAAGGCACATAATAAAAACGTGAGCGACCCTCATAACCAGCAGTCCTCAATGCACTGTATACATCCTCAGTTGACATCTTTACCTCATTTCCAACATCTCCTTCAAGTTTCAAAATCCTTGCCAGATCAGCTTCAGTAAAATCAACATCATTACCTTCAACCTTGGAACTAATCTTTGGTGGTTGTACAGCAACATTTAACACAACATTCCTCCAGAAATCACGAACGTGTAAATCGTACACGATCGGAGAATACGATATAGCATGATGAATCAAAGAAGATTTAAGCCATCTGATACAATTCTTGTACCCTGTGGCTTTTCCATGGTTCTCATCCAACAATGCGCACAAATTATGCTTCTTCTCGAAAAATAATGTAGACATAATGCCTGAAACAGAAACGGGAGTTGATCAGAAACATAAGTTTGAAACAGTTTATAGGTTCGCTGAAAGTAACAGATTCGCTGAGCAGGCGAACTTATAATTAGACTCCAGAACCTATAGATTCGCCGGCATAAAAATCCGACACAAAGTCTCGGGCGAATTTATAGGTTTGCTAGAGACAGTAGGGCGAAGATATGCTGATGCACGGGCGGCATAACGACATAGGTTCGCTCAAAAGTTTTGAACTTTCGTTCAGGTTCTCCAGACGAACACTAGGTTCGCTGGAACCCTAGATTTTGAAAATCGGGCAGAATCAATAGGATAAACCAATAAGAACACACAATCATGCTTTTAATCATAAGACGAGCACATTAATTTTGTCAAACAATCAACCACAACTTAGTACAAACAACAATAATACAGAATAAAAAATTTATGGGTTCGAATGGATTGAAACGATTAAGACATAGTTAAAACAAGGTGATATGGATTAAGGTGCATGCGTTTACATACCTGAAGGAATGAAAACGATTCAATTTGTGAAAAGCGATATGCAAGATTCGAACTAGAAGTTTTTAGAAACGACCCGGTAATAGTGACATCGAATGTATCAAATGGTTTCGCAGAACAACATATATATAAAGTACTAGGTTCGCTGAACATGCAACCGGTCGAACCTCAGATTCGCTCGGAGCTTAAGTTCAAGAAAAGTCAAGCGACTTAAATCAGTTCCGGGCGAACCTGTAGGTTCGCTGTCAGTTTCGCTGGATTGAAAGTAAAAAAAAATATTTTTGTTTTTTTCTTAAGTTAGATTTCCTTTAAGAGTCCATGAAAACGCCCCACAATTTCAACGCTCAAAAACAAAATTTAAATGAAAAAGATAGACTAGAAGGAAAAATAATAAAATAAAAGTAAAACTAAAATTAAAACTAAAGAAGGATATATATATATATATATATATATATATATATATATATATATATATATATATATATATATATATATATATTCTTGACGTTTTCGAGCAGAATCCGGAGAATCATAGATTGGCGGGATAGCCGATATGTTTGTCCATTTAAACCCATGCCTTATTCCTTTCAACAGGAGATCCGCAGCTTTATTTATCATGTTTTGGTTTGATTGAAGAAACTCAAGCAACTCGGTCCCCACAGACATCTTGGTAAAAGAACTTGTCCTATAATCAGTGTTTATAGAGCAATATGATTGACTTTGCTTGAATTTCTTTTGGATCAAATCTTGAATATTGATCAATTCATGAAGCACTTTTGACTTGATGCCATTTGGCATTTTTGGGAGTGGAGCTTTTCGACAATGATTCTTTGATGTTTTGAATATATTGCGACTTTATTATTTGGGAAACTCAAATGGTTAGAGCTCCAGGTCTATACCGACGTATAATAGAGGAGATAAACATTTGAGCATGCTCGGTGAAACTTCAGGTCTATACCGAAGTATAATAGAGAAGATTCACCAACTCCAGGTCATTGTTCACACAAAGTAGAGGAGTTAAGCACTTTGACTCAATACTTTCTGAGGAGCTAACGAATAACTCACTCAGAGGCTTTTCTGAAGAGCAACACTAGCAGCTTTTTATTTTGTTTTGCAAACTAGAAACTCAATTCAGGGCTAGGGTGTGGGTGATTTGGGATGTTTTAGGGAAATCAAGGAAAAGATTTGACGCTCTCAACCCATTTTTGACAAGGACTTGTAACTTTGTGCATACCAAACATGTCAAGGAGATAATCCTCATTGCCGAGTTCTTAAACTTTATGTTTGGCTACACAATCACTGTTTACTTCGTTTTCGGGCTGAGCCTATCTGACATATCTCAAACACAATACTTCTGACCTCCTTCAATGTCTCTTCAACATCAATTTTAACGGGGATCCTGAAATATCAAAATTTGAAAAGCTATGTGTAGTTAATCTATAATATCTCCCCCAAAGTTTCTATATGATAGCTATCTAATAGGAAATTTTTACTTTTCTGATTTTCTTAATATATTTACATGAGAAAGAGAAGAAATAAAATAAAAACAAAGTAAAATTAAAAAAGAAAGAGCGAAGAAATATGTGACTCTCAGATTCTCAAGGAAGAAAATGAAAAAAAAAATATTTACATATTTACAAGGCCATTATTCTTTAGAAGAAGGTTTTCAAAATGATATCAATCCCAGCATAGAAATCAGTTCATAAAAACGTGCTTTATCGAATGTTTTTGTGAAAAGATCTGCTTTTTTGCTTTCTTGTTTCAATAGAAATGATATTAATTAACCCCTTTTCTTGTGCGTCACGAATGGCGTGACTTCTTGTTTCAATGTGCTTGGTTCGTGTGATGAACAGGATTCTTAGCAATTCCAACAGCAGCTTCATTGTCACAAAAGAGTGGTGTATGAAGGAAGTTGATGTTGTAATCCATCATCTGGTGCTGAATCCATAGCACTTGGCAACAGCAGCTTGAAGCAGCAATGTATTCAGCTTCTCCTGTGGACAAGGAGACAGTTGTTTGCTTTTTGCTTTGCCAAGAAACAAGACATTCACCGAGATATTGGCATCCACCAGTTACTGATTTTCTGTTTATCCTGCAACAAGCATGATCACTATCAGAAAAAGCATGTAAATCAAAGTTCCCACCTTTTGGGTACTAAAGTCCCAAACGAGAGGAACCCTTAAGGTAACGAAAAATGCGTTTAACAGCTTTTTCATGCGATTCTTTAGGGTTGGCCTGGAAACGAGCACAGTAGTACACAGCAAATTTAATATCTAGACGGCTTGCAGTCAGATACATGAGAGATCCGATCATCGAGCGGTACCGATGAGCATCCACAAGATTCCCATTATCATCAGAAGTTAGGCATGTTTGAGCAGTGAAGGGAATTAGTTCAGGAGAAGAATCGTCCATGCCAAACATTGTAAGGATTTCTTTGATGTACTTTTCTTGGTGGATAAGGATTCCATCAGGCTTCTGTTCCACTTGCAGCCCCAAGAAGAAGAACATTTCGCCCATGATTGTCATTTCAAATCGATCCATCATTACTTTCTCAAATTCTCTACACAGCTCCTCATTTGTCGATCCGAAGATAATATCGTCCACATACACTTGAATAATCATCAGCTCACCATTAACCTCCTTCTTGAATAATGTCATATCTATAGTCCCACGAGAGAAACCTTTGCAGAGCAGATATTGTGTCAGAGTTTTGTACCAGATTCATGGAGCTTGATGCAACCCATACAGGGATTTATCAAGCTTGTACACCTTTGAAGGAAAATCTGGATCCTCGAAACTTGGTGGTTGACATACGTAGATCTCCTCATCGATATCTCCATATAGAAATGCACATTTAACATCCATCTGATAGACTTTAAAGTCTTTGTTAGCAGCATGTGCAAGAAAGATTCTAATGGCTTCTAGACGAGCGACAGGAGCAAACACTTCAGTGTAGTCAATCCCCTCCTCTTGAGCGAATCGTTGAACAACCAATCTGGCCTTGTTTCTGATAACAACACCGCGATCATCTGGCTTGTTCCGGAAGACCCACTTAGTGCCAATGGGGCACTTATTTGGAGGAAGATCAACAAGCTCCTAAACTTTTAGCTTCCTAAATTGTTGTAATTCCATTTGCATGGCATCAACCCAACTAGGATCTTCAAGTGCTTGTTTATAATTCTTCGGAACGACCTGTGGTAAGAAGGCAACATAGAGACACTCAATAATCAAACCACTCTGACTCCGAGTTCTCACACCGTCAGTATTGATCCAATGATATAATCATGAGGATGATCTTTTAAGGTCTTGAAGTTGTGTTAAGCAACATTGGGTTTGATTGTGATGAGGATGCTTGATTAGATGGTTGAGATGGAACGGTTGAAGTTAAAGGAGAAAGTATGTCGATAGTAGGGTTTGGGATAGAGGATGATGATGATGAATATCTAATGAAGGAATTGGATCAGTTGGAGGTGGTGGAGGAATGTCAAATGTGGTTGGAGGTAGTTGGGTGACATTTGGTGGTAGTGGTGATGGTGAGTGAGGTTGAGGATTGATTATATTAACTGGAGTATGAGGAATGATGTCATCATCGTCAGAGTTAGGAAGATTAAATGAGTTGAAAACAGTGGTGGAATTATAAAACCATGCGGGTTCACAGCCAATGCTTGTAGAGTTTGATTCTTGCCAATCAACATAGTAGGACCGTTGCACAATCCGCGTTCGCTTGTTGTACACACGATACACTTTTTGTGTGACAGAGTATCCCAAAGAAACATTCATCTGAAACAGCGCCAAACTTCGTTTTTTGATCTTGAGTATTAAAACGATTACAAGAGCATCCAAAGGGGCGCAGAAAATCGATCAACTGCTTTATCCCACGAAACAGCTGATACGATCTCTTCATCTTGTCTTTGACAATCAGTACCCAATTCAGGACATAAGCTGCATAATTAACTGCTTCTACCCATAAGATAATAGGAAGCTTTGACTCAATCAGCATAGTTCGAGAAGCCTCTACAAGAGTTTGGTTCTTCCTTTCAGCAAGACCATTTTGTTGAGGCGTTCTTGCAGCGCTGAACTGTCTGAGAATACCCCTTTGTTCACAGAATGAATTGAAGATATGGTTTCTAAATTCCGTTCCGTTGTCGCTTCTAATAGCTTGAACCTTTCGCTTTCCAAGAACCTCAATAAGAGGAATCAGCTTCATTAACTCTTCAGCAGTCTCACTCTTGTTTGCCAGGAATCTCACCCAAGTGTATCTTGAGTAATCATCTGTGACATCCAAACAATAAGATTTCTTAGCTATTAATTTGACACTAATTGGACCAAATAAGTCAGTATGTAACAATTCGAGGGGTTGTGAAATAGAATTTTCAATTTTAAGTTTATGTGGCTTTTTGTGCTGCTTTCCTTTAGCACAAGCCATGCAATTTTCTACCACAGAAAAATCTTTAAGTGGTAGTCCCCTTACCAAATTGTTCTTAACTAACTTATTTAGTAATTTGAAATTAATGTGTCCTAAACGTCTATGCCATTGGAAAGATTCAAAGATGAAGCTTTAGACAGAAGACAGATCATAGTGGAAGTTGATTCTTTTGATCCCATATTTAGCATATATGTATCGTTTCGTCTTGGAGCTCGCATGATCACCAATTCTTCAGGAACTGTAAACTCTGACTTCAAGAACAGGCATTCATTTGGAAGAAACAGCACAGAAATATTGTTATCACAGATCTGTGATACACTAAGAAGATTGAATGCCAACTCAGGAACGTAGTTAACATCTTCCAAGGTTAGTGAACCATTCGAGACTTCTCCTTGACCAATCATCTTTACACCCTTCTTGTCTCCCGCAAAAGCAACATAACCACTGTTAATGATTCGATAATTTGTCAGCAGGTCCTTCAACCCTGTCATATGTCTGGAACATCCACTATCAATGTGCCAATTACTATTTACAACGGCGCTGGAATGTTCCTGACATATTTCAAAAAGTGAATTAGACTTTTGAAATTGGGACCCAAGCCTTAGTGTATTAGGTCTCTGAACTGAATAAGATTTACAGAAAAAATTATTTACAAATGTATCCAATATTCTTCCTAAAGATCTATGCTTTGTATTATTTGCAACTAACTCAGGACATTGCTTGACAGTATGATCATCATTTCCACATTTAAAGCAATGAGATTTCAAACCAACTTTGGAAACTTTAGAAACAAGAATTCTATCTATTTCTATCTCTTCATCACAGTCAGATAATTGAGAGAGTTCCAATCACTATAAGAGTCATAGGGCTCTTTTGATCTACCGGCTGTGACTTTTACCTTATCAGGTTCTGATTTATGGATGAAAAAGATGGTTCCTTGTCTTTAGGTTTTGAAATCCTTACAGGTGTGAAAGATGGAATTTGATGAGAAAAGAACTTCTGAAAACAGTTTGTTTTGGTTTGGCTTTCAGAGACATGACCTGAAAGTTCATCTTTGTCATTCACACAAACTTTTTCAATCACATCATTATTCAAAGGGAAATTGGATTTTATTAATCCCAACTTTCACCTATTGGCCATTATTAATCCCAACTTTACTATTGGCCATTATTAATCCCAACTTTCACTTAAGTGGCCACCATTGAGCCTTCCGTTAACTTTCACTAACTCCGTTAAAAACTGATGACGTGGAAACCATGTGTCAGATGACGTGGCAGCTGCCATTTATTTTAATATGGGAAAAAAATAAAAAAAATTACATGTCAGCTGTCACGTCATCTAACAAGTGGATGCCACGTCATCAGTTTTTAACGGAGTTAGTGAAAGTTAACGGAAGGCTCAATGGTGGCCACTTAAGTGAAAGTTGGGATTAATAATGGCCAATAGTAAAATTGGGATTAATAATGGCCAATACATGAAAGTTGGGATTAATAAAATCCAATTTCCCTTATTCAAATGACCAATGTTTGAAGTAGAGCATCCTAAATTAGTATTACAAATAAAATTGTTTGAATGTAACATATGACTAGAAACAAAACTAATTAAGCTATTGTCTTCAACAGAATTCTTTGAATCAAAACTAGAACAACTAGAACTGCCAGCACAGCCAAGGCCAATACTCCCACCATAAGCATACTCCTCTCAAACCTCTTTAAGATTTATTCCATTTAAACCTGCAATAGAGCTGTTAGTATCATTCTGTATAATCTCTTGTATCAACTAATTTGTAGGATGAGGAATGGGTGTCGGAGAATAACATAAAGTACTAGGTGGAGGGTATACTTGTGCATCGTTTTTATAACCCAATCCGGTCTTAATTCTAGCACCCTGTTGTTTCTTGCAAAGATCCTCCCTTTTCATGCTTGAAATTGTCCATTGTTCCAGTTTATTTTTTACTTTTCTTGTTTCAAATTCGGCAAGAGTGACTTGCTAAGTCAAATAGTTTATTTCACAGTTCTTTTCCAAAAGAGATCTTTTCAAATGTTCGTTTTCTTTCAAAGCATCTCTTAATTTAACAAAAAATTTTGATTCGTTCTCTTTAAGCTCTTTGTTGATTTTCTTTAATTCGTTTTCATTTGACATTAACAATTTATTAGCTTTATATATGCCAATCAAACGAATTTTGCATGCAGATGAACACATATCTTCAACAACTTCATAAGGAAGACCAATTACCAGTTTTTCAGCAGCAAGGGCACGTTCACACTGACAATAAGGCGTGTTCCTCTTGTACTCATTCACAGCTTCATGCTTGGCCTTTTCGATCATAGCTTCCATGTTCAGCTTTGATTCTTCAGCATTTTCAGCTTTAGTATCTGCATTCTTCACCCATCAACAAAAGTGACGAAAACCTTCTTTTCTTCATCAACAGCAACTTCACACACTAACCCAGAATGAATCACCTCTTCTTGACCCAGATGTCCTTGAACAATAACATCTGTGTGAACCTCAACTGTAACAATTGCTTCCTGATCTTTACCATCTTGAACCTCTTCAACCATTACAACTTTCGACTCAGCAGCCTTATCAGAATTCTCACCATCTTCACCATAAAATTCTTAAAAAGGATAAGAGCAATCAATATAGTTGTCATCGAGAGTACGCTCCTCAACAATTTCAACAATTAATGCATGATTGATTTCTTCCTTTGTTTCTTCAATCTCAACGCTCCAATCAAAGTTGGTGAGTAGTGCAGTTTCTTTCCTTAGTTTAACTTCCTCAGCTCTGTCTTGAATTGGAACAGTTCTGGAATTTCCAGAATTAACAGGTTCAGTGACGATTGGTAAAGGACATTCCCTCTTGAAGTGTCCCAATTGCTTGTAGTTGTAACACCTCAACTTTCCTTTATCATATCCTAGTTTGTTGTTCTGACCCTGATTTCCAAAATTTCTCCGACCTGTTCTTTCCATAAATCTTCTAGCACGAAGAGTGAGCATTGCCATTTGCCATTGAATATCAGTTTCTTCAAGATCATCAGGATCCACCTGATACATGTCTTCAACTGTCATTCCCTTACCTTTCAACTCTCCCGCAACCAGAGCTTCATAGCTATGAACAAACATCCCAAACAAAGCGATGGTGTCAGACGGAATCTGAGTGGAGACATATGCATTTGAGCCAGAACCTACACTTGTAGATGCACCATCAGATTTAACAGAACCAAAACTTGATGATCCTCCATATACAGCACCATAAATATGTGAGTTTGTCGCGAATGTAATTAGTGCAGCATTCTGAGGAGGGACATTTGGAAGCATCATAGATTGATTGTATTCTCTTCACTTCACATCAAGATCAAATGACTTCAGCTTGTTTATCACATCCATGAGTTTAAAGTCTAGGAAATTTCGTTCTTGCTTCAACATTTTGATCTGAAGACTCCACTGAGGGGAAGTGAATCTAAAAGCTTTGTAACTTGCTCATGATTTCGCAGTTTCTTGTCATACTTTTTCATCTTGCTTGATACCTCACAAATGAATTAAACTCTTTCTCAGTCAGACTTTCTTGCTTATACCTCACAAATGAATTAAACTCTTTCTCAGTTGAACTTTTCTATCCAACTTGAGATCCTCATTACCATCATAGAACTCACACAACGCATCATACAAACTTTTTGCACTTGTGTGTTCAACAAACCTGTTATAAATGTCTTGATGCAAACAAAGTATCAAAGCTCCAAGGGCCTTTTTATCACGATCAAATAACTTGATATCACCCTCAGTGTAGGTACTTGGATCATTGTTTGGTAAAGTAACGGTTCCTTCAACCTTCTTTGGCATGTGTGGCCCATTAACAATCGACTCCCATTGGTTATAATCAGTATAGAAGAAAAATGCCTTCAAACAACGCTTCCAGTCCTCAAAAGTTTCACCATTCACAAGCCTCGGTGGCCTATTTGGTTGAACACTCTCCATATCATTCACATTGCTGGTTGATATAGACATAACTTCAAGCAGATATTGGATTCGCTGGTTACAGATTCGCGCAACAATGCACGATGAACACAGGTTCGCTCGGCAGATTCACTCGGCAATACAGGGATTTTGTTCAGGCAACAGGTTCGGCAGCAAATTCAAGATTTCAGATCGAGATTTCAGTGCTATGATGATTAATAAACAACAAAACACACTAAGATTCTGTGACATCTGCCCTAAACCCGAACCCGAATGCCCGACTCGAACCCGAAACTATCTTTCTTTTTATTGGATTCGTATTTAATCTCTGAAGATGTAACGTTTCTTCTATTAAGTAAATAAATATGTCGGAACTTATGATATTTCCGTCTTAATAAAACGATCGAAATTATTATGAGTTGTTATCTAAGTCTACTAAATAATTACTTTCTGTTCATAATAAATAAACCTCCAAAATATATATAAAAGTGTATTTTATAAATAAAATTTTATAAAGGTTGTTAAAGAAAAATACTATTAAAGTCTCAAAGTAGCCATTTAACGCCCTCAACAATTAAAAAAATTAAAAAAAACGTCAATTATATATTCGATGCGAGATAACTCGGTTGAGTTAGTTGGTTAAAATAAAGATTTAGTTATCTTTGGGCTAAATGTGTCAATTATTAAACTTACATTTAAAGTTTAAACCTAAAAGTAATAATATGAAACTAAAAGGGCCAAACTATAAGTTTAAACCCCCCCCCCCTCTTTGAAAGCCCGTGATTCCGGCTGGGATTATCTCCGGCCACCGGCGCCAGAATCCGGCATGTCTCCGGCGACTTTGAAACCCACCTTAAGCCGGTTTTAACCCAAACAAAATGATAGGTTCAATTGGATCGTTAATATTACTCACAATGATCATAATAACTCGCACAAACAAATAGTTCAATCACAAACACAGTTCATACTAATAATTCTCTTTGTATATTGATGATCAAAGCAAATTTGTAGTACAAGTGCAGAAGAAATAAATCACACACAGTTAATTCTCTCTCTAACGTGTAATAGTGATCTAGCCTCTCTCCTCACACTCTCTCACTACATGCTTTAAAGCAACAATTACAAGTTTAAGGAATATACAAAATAAACCCTAAACTATACACAAACATATAAACAAATACAAAGTAAATCTTAACTAGGAAATAGCCCTAACAGTACTCCCCCTAAGATTTATCTTTGAATCTTCAGCAAAATCTTCAATCAGATTTTCATCTTGTTCAGCATCAATCTCTTTCACCAATCTTCTGGTTCATCTTTGACATCCAGCAACTCTTTTCCTTTAAACTCTTCTTGTTCCTTCAGAGCTTCTTCAATGCAAGACTTGAACTTTTCTGCAATCTTTGCTTGTCTCGGCTTTGACTCGTTGGTAAGGATTGGGCAGGCATTCATGCGTCTCAGAGAATCCAGATTTAAACCTGCAAAGTCAATGTTAGCATAAAATTCAAAAGGCATCTCCTGTCCTTTGACTTTCACCTCCAAAGTACCCTTTGCACTAATTCTCATAAATTCTATCTCTGGTATGTCAACCCTCACGGGATTAGAATTGAGCAATGCCTTTCGTACTCGAATCTTTTCAGACGCAGCAGCTATCACTTCTATCATCACCACAAACAATTTTCTATCTGCTTCAGCCAGTTTATCTTTACATTTCTCCATTCTGTAACTTCTCAGCAAATCGATATATGATGGATGTAGCAGCTTCAACTCAAAGGTACTGAATAAAGTAATCATATCTTTATCCCAATCTTCCAAATTTCGAACAAGCTTCAACTCAAAAGTTTCTTGATTGTAGAAAACTCTAAGTATTGGCTTCGTCATTTGAGAACCATCTATCACTTTCAGTCCTGGATTGGTCACTTTATCAAAGTACTCATCAGAAAATTCCTCCAAATACATGTCCTCACTGACAACCAACCTCTTTTACTTTCTTTCTTTCTTCGCTTGTACATAGGCAGTATCTTCTTGTTGTCCTCTGAAATCAAGATACTTCGGTGGTCTGGCTATCCCGGCATCTAACAGCATTGCACATTTATCACCACGCTCAGCATGCGTGTGATTTATCAATCTAAGTTTGTGCAATTCTTTCAGATCTTGTACTTCCAACTTGAAAATGCTAGAGTAATAATGGTATACGTCACATAAACCATTAACTCTCTTTATCATGAATGCATCAAACACCTCATCGTATTTCCATGCAATAATCTTAACCTTCTTGTTCTTTTCTGGGACAATCATTGAATCAAGAAGTTCAGCAATCGACTGACCCTTGCTCAGCAGTGACCTCACAACGTCACCTGCTGTGGTTGATTTATGCCATGATTCACGTATGTCCATTGGTATGTTATATGACTTGACTTCACTAGGAAACATGTACATTAACTCGTGTCTTTTCTTGTGAGCATTTTCAGGTAAAGCCATCACCGGTATCTCCTTCGGTCCAAGAATTTTGTATCTTTTAGTCAGCTCATAGTATTGAGGATTGTTGTAGTCCAAATAAAACATACGATTGTACATTTTCTCCGTCTTCATAAAACTAACAACAATTTTCCTCAAAGACTCAGATTTCAATCTCTTCAGAGTCTTGTACGGATAATTCCTCGAGCTCAACCAATCTCGCATATTTGTGCTGGACATTTCTTCTGGATTCTGGTGATATAGTTCAGTTGGAGGCAAATCTTCTATATTCAAACTTTCTTGCAATGGCGTCCATTCACCCATTTCAATGATAAACTCTTTTTCATCAGCTTCGGCTTTGTCTTGGGCAATCATACACTTTTCATACTCTTCGTTTATCTGGCTCACAGTCAACCCATTCAGAAAAACTGCATTATACTTCATCTGTTCAAGATAAGCAAATCTTTGATCTAAATCATCTGGAATCTCATGATCAACATTAGTTTCTGGCTCAGCTTCATTTTCAGATTCAGTAAAGTCTATATCATCCAAATCATCTAAAGCTTCAATCATAGGTGCATTGTCAGTTTGAACCGGCTCAAACTGACTAGCTTCTTCAGGTACAGTTTCAGGCATATTAACAGCTTCAGATTGAATCGGCTCAATCTGAATTGTTTCTTCAGAACCAACTTCCTTCTCACTGTCTGTGACCTCAAATACTTCAGTTTCAGCTACAGATTCAGATTGAATCGGCTCAACCTGAACTGATTTAGCAATTTCAGCTTCAGTCTCAGTCTCATCAACATCCTTAGCTATCTCAGCCATTTCAACTACAGCTACAGATTGAATCGGCTCAATCTGCACTGTTTCATCCAGTTTTGCCTTCTTACTGCAACCTTCATCACCAGTAATTTCTGGAACTGCATCTAGCTTCCTTTTTCCCTCAGCCTTGTCAGTATTGACAGTTTCAGCAACAGCTTCATCGGGAATGATGATTGGAGATTCCACCCTTATACCAACATTTGTTGTGCCTCGTGCTCTAGTCAGATACACTTTTGGTACTTGAGTCGCTTCATTCATTTCAACCACTTCATCTGAAAAATCTTTATCAGATGTTGAACCAGATTTCTTCGGTTGAGTTTCTTCTAGCCATTTCTCCAACATTTCTTTTTCTGCATCCAACGTATTGCATTCAGCCTTTAACTCCGTATAATCGAACTTCAAATTCTCATGCTCCTCCTTCAATCTATCATATTTATCTTTCAACTCATCATGTTCAATCTTCAATTTAAGGTGATCTGCATCCAACTCTTTGAAAGTTTTCAGGTTTTGATTATGAATATCCCAAAACTCTTCAAACCTTTTCTTTTTCCTCTCATTCGAAGCTTTCAACAATTCATTTGCCTCTACCAACTTTGTCACCATTTCCTCTAACTCAGCAATCTTTTTCTCATTTTCTGTCTCATCAACACTTGATACAACTTTTGGTGAAGACTCCAAAACTTGTTCAATCTTTTCTGCAACATGGGATGATGTGGTGGGTATTTCAACAGGGATAGGATCAATAACGCCAGCATCAGCTTCCTCAACTATCTGTGCAATAGTCTCTGCTTCGGCCATTACTTCCTGAGCTATCTGAACAACATCTATCAGTTCAGGCTCAACCAACACTTTCTCCACAACAGATTTAGATCTTCGAGATCTAACATACTGTTTTGTGATTGGTTTTGCAACTTCAACAGCCACCTCCTTTTCAACAAAAGCAACCTCAACAGGTTCTTCTATCACACTTTGTTCAACAATTCCAACATTCTCTGTCTCCAGGTTCATTGTTTCAGCTGTTTCAATAATTTCTGCCTCCTCTGAATCAGATTCAGCATTATCACCACCATCATTTTCACCATCATCTCCACTATCATCGTTATTGTCTTCACTTTCACTATCACTATCATCATTTCCTTCATTCTCAGATCCATCCTCTTCATCTTCTGCATGACGAGCATTATACTCATCATCATCCAATAAATTGTCAGGCACCTCATCAATCAGGTCCTGTGGATTTACTATCTCACCGTGAGAAATATGATGATAAATTTCTTCTACATCTTCTTCATTATTTTCTATATCTCTCATATAGTCAAATAACTCCACATTAGGCACATTCCCGATACTCATCTTTCTGTAAGATAGATCGTTCATGTCCTCAGTATATAGTATACCACCAACAACTCCTTCTCTAATCCTGGGATAGGCAACATTGATCATCAGTTGTAAGAATCTCGGGTACATGAGAAACTTAAACCTCTTGCCCTTTACCAAATTAAATACAAATCCATTCATGATCCACCTTGACATATTGAATGGTTTGTTTTCAGCTATAGCAACAATTGGAGATGCTATATCTGATGGGAAATTGTCAAAGCCTGCACTCCTCCTGGACATGCATTGTTGGACAACATAGCATAACAACTTAAACTTCTTTCCCAATTTTGCTCTATAAAACTGTGACTTTGGAAATATAGGTGGATGACCCATATTAACAAAACACGATTGACACTCAGCCATGGTCAATTCATCATTAGCTCCAACTTCATCATCATCTATTGTCAAGGCAGTTCTGATTGCTTCTTCAGACACTGTCAACACCATATCTCTAGAAATATTTCCTCTAACAACAGCAACACCATTATCATCTCTGATTACTTCTGCTGTTCTCCAAAAGCTCTTTATCAATCTTGCATATATGACCGGTTTGGCACACATAGCATATACATATTTGGTCCTCTTAATGAATCTCATCATGTCTCTGTACCCTTCAGTTTCAGGAATAGACTCATCTAGACATGCCACAAGGTTGTGCTTAGGTTCAAATTTGAGATTCTCCATCTGTTAAAACAAAAACAAACACAAACAAGACGAATGTATTAGATTCTTCATTAATACACATCAAAATTTTCATAAGTGTTTGAACAAAAGTTAGAAAGAAAAACATTCACATAACCATTTTAACCCTAATTTGATCTAACAAACTGATTTACATCATTTTGATTAACACAATTTTGAATTTTAATGATTATACAACTTTTTTCAGTTTAACAGTTAATCACTTAAGACATAATTTTGACATTTGTATGATGAAGTTGTTTAACATGTTAATCTTAGTTTTAACAATGATATGTTAATGTTCAACACAAATTTTGTCAGTTTGAAGTTAAAACTTAAGAATATCAAACAGGTCATCAATGGCGTTTTTTAACAGTTATGAACAATTTTGATTGATTCAGTTGGTTTTAAGGTGTTTTGGTGCAAATGAGTGATTGATTGTTGATGATCGACAGTTTTTATGCTTAAAACAACATTCGATTTTGGTTTTAACACACACAATCAAAGTGTCGATTCAGTGATCAAAAACACTGTTCATCATCGTTTTTCATTTTATAGGTCGATTTGCAGGTTTATCAAGAACAAAACACATAATCAATACCTTATTCAATCGATCAGACTTGTTATAGAACAAACGATTGAATATGATAATCAAAGGATTCAAGTACAGAGTGTTTGCTTGAATGTGTGAGTGAAAAATGATAAGTGTTTGTGAAGAGGCGGGTTTTTATATCGTCAAAAATTAGGTCAAACTTTAAGGTGCCGGGTCAACAATTTGGGACGGGCAAGCTTAAAAAGCCCAATAAGCCTTGCCGGGTCAAGCACTGTTGATCCGTGTCATGCACTGTTGTGACGGGTCAAGTACATGAGGCAAGTCACAAACAAGTGTAACAACACTTGACGGGTCAACCACTGTAGAGACGGGTAAGTCACTGTAGAGACGGGTAAGTCACTGTAGTGACGGGTAAAGGTTAGGAACAACTACACCTGATTGGTTTTATTCATCACCCGGCAGTATAGTAGTCTTCATAACATCACCCGGCAACCTTTCTTCATCACCCGGCAACACAGTTGCTTTTCTTTCATCCGGCTTGCTTTCTTCATCACACGGCAACATAGTTGTTTTCACTTTCACCCGGCATGCTTTTCTTCTTCACACGGCAACACAGTGTTATACTCTTACACGGCAACAAGATTTCTCTTTTACCCGGCTGTATAGTGAACACTTGTCACCCGGCAGATATCTATGACCTTCACCCGGCTGTATTTGACATGTTCATTGCCCGGCTGTACAGTAGTCATAATATCTTCACCCGACTTCAATTCTTTTTCCCAATCACTCGGCTCATTAAACTCACAACCAAGAAAGAAAATTCCGTCTGCTGATTGTTTTACTTGCAATCCAAGAAAGAAATTAATCTCTCCCATCGAACTCATCTGGAATCTTGACTTCATGATTTCTTCAAATTCTTTGCACATTGACGCACTGGTTGATCCGAAGATAATATCGTCCACATAAACTTGAACGCACAACAAATCATCATTCTCCCTCTTCATAAACAAAGTTGGATCAATCTGACCTCTTGTAAATCCATGTTCTAGTAAATGCTTGGATAATGTCTCATACCAGATTCTTGGAGCTTGATGTAGACCATATAGAGCTTTACTCAACTTGTATACACGATGAGGATAGTCAGGATCTTCAAAACCCGGAGGTTGTCTGACATAAACATCATCTGTAATTGGTCCATACAGAAAAGCGCCTTTAACGTCCATTTGATATACTTTAAACTTCATGAAGGAAGCATATGCAAGAAAAACGCGTATGGCTTCAAGTCTTGGACCGGAGCGAACACTTCTTCATAATCAATGCCTTCTTCCTGAGTATATCCCTGTGCAATGAGTCTGGCTTTATTTCTCACAACAATACCACGTTCGTCTGGCTTGTTTTTGTACAACCATCTTGTACCTATCGCATTCTCTCCTTCAGGTAAGTCCACTAACTTCCATACTTCCTGTTTGCGAAACTGAAGTAGTTCCTCTTGCATAGCTTCAATCCAACTATTGTCTTGCAGCGCCTCTGAAATGTTCTTTGGCACCACTTGAGATAGAAAACACGAATAAAGACAAACATTTGCTTGCTCAGTTTGACTTCTTGTAGTTCTCTGATTCAATGGTCCAATAATCTGAGAGACAGTATGTTTCTTGTGAATTCGATGAATTGGTATGTCACCTCCTTGCACTTGACTCTCCAGATTAGAAGTATTCAGATTTGGTAGATCTTGCAGAATGGACGAAGTATGTGGAGTGAAATTAGGAACCTGATCCGGTGAATTGATGAAGTAATCAAATGATTCTGGAACAACTTCAACATTCGGATCGGATGATGGTTGATTCTGAACAGATCCACCATCATTAGGAGAAACTTGCGGATTAACATCATCACCAAGAATATTGGATTCTTGATCTTCTTGAGAACCAGAAGGACCCGGATCTTGATTGGATTTGACATGATCAGGATTGTGAAAAGACATGAATGGATATTCAGAACTGAGATTTCCATCATCGTCATTATCAGAATCGTCACTAAAGCATCCCAAGTCGCCTGATTCTTTGTTTGTTTTTCCTGAAAAATCAAATAAGTTAGAATTGAAAGATTTCAATAGCGAATCTAAATCAAATAACCATTCGGGACCATGAGCCACTAACGGAAACGAATTTTCTAAAAACTTGACGTTAATTGTTTCAATAACAGTATTTGTTTTGCTATTAAAAACCCGATAAGCTTTAGAAACAGACGAATAACCTAGGAAAAATCCATCGTCAGATTTTGACTCAAACTTCCCAAGATGATCATTCAAATTTAAAATCGATACAGGACAACCAAATGCTTTCAAGTAAGAAATATTTGGTTTTCTTCCAAATAACAACTCATAAGAAGTTTTCTGTTTATCTTGAACCAATAATGTTCTATTTTGTACAAAACACGCAGTAGCAATAGCTTCGTCCCAAAAAGTGATAGGGATTTTGGCATCTGCGAGCATGGATCTTGCTGCTTCAATCAGTGTCCGGTTTTTCCGTTCCGCAACCCCGTTTTGTTGAGGCGTTCTTGGAGCACTAAATTGTCTAGCAATCCCCTTTTCTGCACAAAATAAATCAATATTAGCATTTTTAAATTCAGTTCCATTATCACTTCTTAAAACTTTAACTTTGCATTCCAATTGATTTTCAACTTTGATGATAAATTCTTTTAATAATTCAGCTGTTTCAGATTTAGCATGCAAAAAATAAACCCAAGAAAATCTAGTGAAATCGTCAATAATGACAAAACAGTAAGACTTCTTTCCGATGCTTTGCACATTTGTTGGTCCGAAAAGATCCATATGTAGCATCTGCAAGGGTTTTGAAATGGAGTTTTCTTGCTTGGACTGAAAGGACATCCTATGCTGTTTTCCTTTCAAACACGCTGGACAGAGATCAGTTGTAGAGAACTTCTTTGATGGTATTCCTACAGCATGATTTCCAGTAACCAGACGGTTCATGTTTCTGAAATTTGAATGGCCCAGCCGTCTATGCCAAAGCTGACTCTCATCATTTGAAGCATGGGCAATGAGACAGGTGGTTTCGGTTTCAGCATCAATCTGCGACATATCTAATTTGTATACATCACGATCTCTTGGAGCTTTAACCACTACCCACTCATTGTCAATCTTGAAACCTGGTTTAAGATATAACAGAAAGAATCATCAAATAGAGTTGAATAAGATTTATCACAGATTTGAGATACACTTAGTAAATTAAAGTTCAACTGTGCACAGTAGTTGACTTTATCAAAACTAATGACCCCATTCGAAACAGTTCCTTCTCCTGTTATTTTACCACCAGCATCACCTCCAAATGCGACGTGTGTACCATTTTTCAGCTTAAAGTCTTGAAGCAAGGCATGGTTGCCTGTCATATGCCGGCTACACCCACTATCAACGAACCATGAGTTGATAGGTCTTCTTGGGCGTACCTGCATTTCAACAATCATTCAGTTAGTTTGGTCAACCCAGGCCCACACGGTCTTGGGTTTTCCGAATCTATCTGCAATAGTAACTTGTTTATATTGAATATTTTGAAAATTTGTTTCATTTAAGAGATTTTGACGCTGAAAACTGTTGTTTCGCCCATTGGCGTGAATTGGTTGCTTTCTTCTCAAAGCCATAAACCTTTCCTCTAACTTAGGATCAAGGTTATTTTCAAACGTTTGATTTCTTACCATTAAAGCTCTTGGTTTAAAACTGTTAACCTGCATATTTCTTGATGCAAAATTGTTTAAACCAGAATTGTTTCGATTGAAATTTCTCATAACAGGAGAATGACTTTGTTTAACGTTTTGAAAACCAAATGACTGATTTCTTCGAAAATTTGAAATTGGTGTCATTTCTCTTGTTGAGTTTGTTCGAAAGAAACAATCCTTTGTGTCATGGTTTCTCCTTTCACAAATATCACAGAATTTGTTATAAAAACATTCTTCTGAAGAATGATTTCTTTTGTCACAGTAACTGCAGTACCTGTTAAAGAAACATTCAGCAGTTGCATGGTTATAACGATCACAAATCTCACAGTGTTTCTTGCTAATCCTAAAGAGCCGATTGTTAACTTTTGATGAAGAACCAACACGTGATTCATTATCAGTTTTGTTCGGTTTTAGATTAACGTTCTTTTGTGGAGATTTTGACTGTGATTTTGCTTGCATGGGACTTTGGTTCGATTTTAAACTGTTCTGTTTGGTTACCTTTTTAGATTCAATTCTCTTTTCATTGACAGCGGAAGACTTAGGACCTGAACCTGTTTTCAGACCAGTGTTAGATTTGATTGGAGAATTGATTGGTTTACCATAAGATCCGTTCAAATCAAACGTTCCTGCAGACACAAACTTGATTTTCTTACCTTTTGACACTTTCTTGACAGGTTTAACTTTTTCAGTTTTAACACTTTGAACTTTGGTGTTATCATTCGATTTTAAGACACTTTTGCCTTTTGACTGTTTCGTTTCAGATTGATTGATTATTACTTTTGATTTCTGCTTCCTTGCATTTGAAACTTCAGCCTTCTTCACTTCTTGCTTCTTGAGCAGTTGAGCCGCCACTTTTGCCTTTTCTTCATTCTTCTTCCATTTGATGTAATTTGGATCATTGAATCCTGAAAATTCACCTTCTTCCTTCACCGTTTGTTCTTGTTCGGGATTAAGCTTTGGATATTCAACGAGTTGAATTAGAACAGGCTCCAGTTTGTTTTCGGATTTGTTGCTAGCTTCATCATCAGCTTCAGTTGTCACACCATCTTCTTCTTTCAAACTTTCCATCAACACTTCAGAACCTTCAGACTCGGATTTACTTCTTTGAATTTGATAGGTTCAATTGGATCGTTCAATCGCTCACAATGATCAGAATAACAAGTACAACACAAACGATTCAATCACAGACACAATCCATACTAAATAATTCTCTGTATATTGATGATCAAAGCAATTCGTTGTACAATGTGCAGGAGAAAATAAATCACACACAGTTAATTCTCTCTCTAACAGTGTAAAAGTGATCTAGCCCCTCTCCTCACACACACAAACTACATGCCTATATCAACCAATAATAAGTTTAAGGAATATAACAAAATAGACCCTAAACTATTTACAAACATGTAAACAATAAACAAAATACAAAGTAAATCTTAACAAGGAAATAGCCCTAACAGTACTCCCCCTAAGATTTATCTTTGGATCTTCAAAAACTTCAATCTTTTTCTTCGTTTATCAGCATCAATCTTCAATCTTTTTCTACCAATCTTCTGGTTCTTCTTTCACGTTCAGCAACTCTCGACCTTTATACTCTTCTTGTTCCTTTAAAGCTTCTTCAATACAGGATTTGAACTTTTCAGCGATCTTAGCTTGTCGAGGCTTGGATTCATTCGTCAGAATTGGTAAAGCGTTCATGCGTCTAAGCGAATCCAGATTCAAACCTGCAAAATCGATATTAGCATAAAACTCAAATGGCATCTCTTAGCCTTGAACTTTCACCTCCAATGTACCCTTCCTACTGATTCGCATATATTCTATCTCTGGTATATCAACCCTCACGAGATTAGAATTGAGTAAAGCCTTTCTCACACGAATCTTCTCTGAAGCAGCTGCGATTACTTCAATCATAACCACAAATAACTTCCTGTCAGCTTCAGCTAGTTTATCCTTACATTTCTCCATTCTATAACTTCTCAAAAAATCGATATATGAAGGATGTAATAGCTTCAACTCAAAGGTACTAAAGAGTGTGATCATATCCTTATCCCAATCCTCCAAGTTCCGAACAAGCTTCAGTTCAAATGTTTCCTGATTGTAGAATACTCTGAGTATAGGCTTCGTTGTCTGACTACCATCAATCACCTTCAATCCAGGATCTGTAATTTTGTCAAAGTATTCGTCCGAGAACTCTTCTAAGTACATATCCTCGGTCACCACCAATCTTTTCTTCTTTCTTTGTTTCTTAGCTTGCACATATGCGGTATCTTCTTGTTGACCTCTAAAATCCAGAAACTTTGCTGTTCTACTCATTCCAGCATCAAGAAGTAACACGCATTTATCACCACGCTCAGCATGCGTGTGATTAATTAACTTCAGCTTGTGCAACTCTTTCAGATCCTGAACTTCCAATTTGAAGATGCTTGAATAATAATGATAAACGTCACATAAACCATTTACCCTCTTGATCATAAACGCATCAAAAACTTCATCATATTTCCATGCGATTATCTTTACCTTCTTATTTTTCTCAGGCACAATCATTGAATCCAATAATTCAGCAATTGATTGTCCTTTACTCATCAGCGACCTCACCACATCACCTGGTGTTGCTGCCTTATGCCAAGTCTCACGCACCTCCATTGGAATATTGTAAGATTTGACTTCGCTAGGAAACATATCCATTAGTTCGTGTCTTTTCTTGTGAGCATCTTCAGGAAGCGCCATTACCGGAATCTCTTTTGGACCAAGCACTTTGAATCTCTTTGTCAGCTCAAAATACTGAGGATTATTGTAATCCAAGTAAAACATCCTCTTGTACATCTTTTCTGTTTTCATGAAACTGACCACAATCTTCCTCAAAGATTCTGATTTCAACCTCTGCAAAGTTTTATACGGATAGTTCCTCGAACTCAACCAACTTCGCATCTCATACGCAGTCATTTCATCTGGGTTTTGATGATAAAGCTCAGTAGGAGGTAAGTCTTCGATATTTAAGCTTTCTTGCATCGGAGTCCATTCACCCATCTCAACCACAAACTCTTTCTGATCAGCTTCAGCTTTATCTTGAGCAGCAATACACTTTTCATACTCCTCATTAATCTCACTTACTGTCAACCCATTCAAAAATACAGAGTTATACTTCATTCTCTCTAAATAAGCAAACCTCTGATCCAAATCATCTGGCAATTCTTCAACTGTGACATCTGCCCCAAACCCGAATCCGAATGCCCGACTCGAACCCGAAGTTGTTATCCTTTAAATTATAATCGTATATATTTTATTCAAAATGTAACGTTTGTTATTATTATTATGAATAAACGCATGGGATTCTATGTTATTCCCGTTTCAAATAAATAATTGTATTTATGTCGCAAAAACATTCACGTATATCAACTGATGATTATTTGGTACAATAAATCTCAAAATATATATATAAGTAAATATATATATATAGTTCGTAAAAGAAAATTATTGAAAACGTTAAACAAAAACGCTTAAGTCTCGAAACAGCCTCCTAATGGCTTAAACGAACTAAAAACTATAAAAACGTCACTTATATAATTGTTACGTTTCAATTTAGTTAAGTCAGTTAGTTAAAATGTATATATAATTAACTTTGGGCTGAATCTGTCAACTTTTAAACTAGTAATAAATGTTTAAAACTGAATTCATTAAACTATCTAAACATAAGGGACCAGTTATGTAAATAATTAATTTACCCAGCCCCCACCCCCAGCTTTCCGGTGACAAGAGGTTCCGGCTAAATGGCCGGAATATGTAGATTTTCCGGCGAGCCATATTTACTCGTTTTTAACACTTACAACTCAATTAAACCTATAAAAAATGTGCGTGTGTATGTTTCGAACCCACTACCGCCTTCAAAACAAGGTTTAATCAACCCAATCGACCTCTAAATCGGTGTCAAACCGAGACTTTAAACCCACTTCATCCAATCGTCTCATAACACACCAAATAATTAAATTCAGTTAACTAAAATCATCTTCTTGACGTTTTGAGTTCATTGCAGCAATAGATTGAATTAAAACATATCAAATTTACACCCAATTAAGCCTGCATAACTCGAAACCTAACCCGCAACTGTCCTATTACTTTCTGGCAACTAAAACACAATTCAATCGGCCTGCACACATATCTCTGCCCGATGTTGCTCCCTGTTATTTCAATTTTATTCAAAAATCCCAAGAACTCAAGTTTGATCTCTCCACCCGTCGCCTCTTGTTCTTCAATCCTCTTGATCCGATTCGTCAATCATCCAGTAAGTATCATATATAAAAATGCTCGTATTGATGTGTAGATTAAAAGCCCTAATGTTGTTTTGGATTTGGTTTAGCCGATTTGAACGATTTGAGTGAATCTCTGTTCTAGGGTTTATGTTGGAAATGGGTGGTGTTTTCTGTGAAGGGTTAAAACTATTTGCAGTCGTTTTAAAAACCAAAAGCGCGGTTGGTGCAGTGGTGGTGGCACTTTCTGTGAAGGATTTGGGCGGGGGTTCGAGTCCCACTTACCCCTTTGAAACCTTTTATTTAGTTTTTATGTTTCAACTCATTTACATTCAAGTTAAGACATATATTTCTTAAGGTTTGTACAAATTTTATTCTAATAAAAAGAAGAAACTAGTTGTACAAAGGAGTTATTATAAATTTTGACATTTTAAATAAAAATCCGTTAAAATATATATTACTTAAAACGTTGTCGTTTATCAAGAACTGGTTCTTAAAACCCTAAATCTCCAAATTGGATTTTAAAACCCTAAATTGGATTTGAAACCCTAAATTCCCAAATTGTATTTTGAAACCCTAACTTCCAATTGGTATTTTAAAACCCTAAAACCCCAAGTCCAAAACCCTAGAAGTTCTAATTTCTTGATTCTAGTTATTACGTTACTTGTTTCGTTTCTAAATTAGGTTTTCCCGGTTAATTAGGTGATTCTAATATCTGGGCGATCCTCGGTTCTTTCTAGTTGAGATTCTAGTGTTACTATTATCTTTGGGTTTTAAGGTGAGTAAACTCACTCCCCTTTTTCCATTTTACTATTTTGGGGCTGAAATATGTCTTTTACTATATTGCGTTTTCTATTCGTTTTCTAAAAGAGATCATACAAATATGTTAATCTAGTTCGCGGCTTGATGCAATCTTATGTGTTAGTTAAAAGTAGTTTTATTGCTTTGTAATCCCACCGGTACAATGTTAGCGCTAATGGTTTGACAAACCCACCTGCTTGTACAACATCGATAGGTGATTTAAACCCGGCCTTTCTAATTCCATGTTTACTATGTCGAGATGCTATGTTGCTATACTATGTTGCTATGCTATGATGCTATACTATGCCATGTCCCTAAATTGCTAAATGATGACTTATATATCGAGACGGTAAACGACGGTTATTGAAAGTCATCATTATTTATTACATGAGTGGTTCTCATGACAAATGGCTAAACGAGATACTATGGTTTCTATTGTGGTTGGTGTGCTATTCTATACTAGGGGTCCTGGTAGGGTGATATTACGAAATTACTATACATGTGGGATTGCGCAGCATATCTTGTTGATCTCGGATTTCAATACTATTACTATTCAATTTGGGTTTTACTCACTAGCTTTAAATAGCTAACTTTATTTTCACATATTTCAGGTGATGCTTATGATTATTTTGCTGCTTTTGCCAAGACATAGGATTGCCTTGGACCTAGTTTAATTAATAAGGACGATTGCATTTACTGTTTCGGTTTTATTACTTTTGTCGTATCCATTTAAGACCGATGTTCTAAACTTACTATATCATTATTAAACGTAATAAATAAATACCATGTGCTTTGTTTACTATGGATATCCAATTCCAATGACAGCCCGGTGTTTCCGCCGCCGGGCGGGGTGTCACATCAACAGTATTCTGTACTGGTTCTGGCTCAGCTTCATCCTCAGACTCAGTCCAATCAATGTCTAAATCATCCAATGCCTCTATCATAGGTGCTTCGTCAGTTTGAACCGGCTCAGACTGACTAGCAACTTCAGTACCAGTATTAAGCGCACTTTCAACTTCACCAGCTTCAGGTTGAATCGGCTCAACCTGAACTGTTTCCTCAGAGCCAACCTCCTTCTCACTATCAGTTACAGCAAAAACCTCGGTTTCAGCAACAGAATCAGATTGAATCGGCTCAATCTGTCCTGATTTAGCAATCTCAGCTCCAGACACAATTTCAGTCTCAGCAACTTTCTCAGCCTCAACTTCAGCTACAGATTGAATCGGCTCAATCTGCACTGGTTTATCAATCTTCGCCTTCTTCGAGCTTCCTTCATCACCAAATATTTCAGGAATAGCATCTATCTTTCTCTTTCCCTCAGCTTTGTCCATCTTGACAGTTTCAGCAGCAGCTTCATCGGGAATGATAATTGGTGATTCAACCAAAATACCAACATTTGTAGTACCTCTAGCTCTTGTCAGATAAATTTTTGGAACTTCAGATTCAGTCACTTTAATACTTTCTTCAGAAAAATCTTTATCTGAAGACGAGCCAGCCTTCTTGGGTCTCATTTCTTCCAATTCTTTTTCCAACATCTCTTTCTCTGCCTCCAAAGTATTACACTCAGCTTGTAATTCTTTGTGATCAAATTTAAGTTTTTCATGCTCATCCTTAAGTTTTTCATAGTCTCCTTTCAACTTCACATGTTCATTAACCAGCTTCACATGATCTTCATCCAACTTTTTGAAAGTTTTCAGATTCTGATTGTGAATTTCCCAATAATCATCCAATCTTTTCCTTTTTCGTTCATTAGATGCTTTCAACAAATCATTTGCTTTAAACAGATCTTCCACAATCTCTTCTAATTCAGCAATGCGTTTCTCTTTTTCATCATCAACTTCATCAACACTTGGCACAACATTTGGTGAAGACTCCAAATTTTGTCCAATGTTTTCAGCAATTTGGGCAACTTGTGGTGAATTGGTGGGTAAATCATCAATAATAGGATCAGTAATGCCAGCATCCACTTCATCTATCTGTGCAATAGATTCAGCTTCGGCCATTACTGTCTGAGCAATTTGGAGAACATCAATCTCTTCAGGCTTTTCAACTGGTTTCGATCTCTTCTTTCGAACATACTTAATAGACACCTCCTTTGGAACATCATCCACTACTTCTTCAATCACAGAAGCAACCTCAACAGGTTCTTCTATCTCTACATTCTCAACAACCTCTTCAGTCTCCATTGGTTCAACCTCCTCTGAATTAGATTCAGATTCAGTATCATCACCACCATCATCATTGCCATCATCACCATCACTGCTATCATCACTATCATCATTACCATCATCTTCTTCATCTTCTGGATGACGAGCAAAGTACTCGTCATCATCCAATAGATTGTCTGGCACCTCATCCACAAGGTCCAGTGGATTCACAATCTCACCATGAGATATATGATAGTATACACCTTCTATATCTTCTTCATTGTTGACTATATCTCGCATATAGTCAAACAATTCAATATCAGGTACATTCCCGATACTCATCTTTCGGTAAGAGAGATCATTCATGTCCTCAGTATACAACATGCCTCCAGCATAACCTTCACTTCTGATAATGGGATAGGCAATGTTTATCATCAGTTGCAGAAACCTTGGATACATAAGAAATTTGAACCTCTTGCCCTTCACCAAGTTAAACACAAACCCATTCATTATCCACCTTGACATGTTGAATGGTTTGTTTTCTGCAATTGCCACAATTGGTGATGCAATGTCTGAAGGAAAGTTATCAAACCCTGCACTCCTTCTAGACATGCATTGTTGCACTACATAGCACAGCAACTTGTACTTCCTTCCCAACTTAGCTCTGTAAAACTGCGACTTTGGAAACACAGGTGGATGTCCCATGTTAACAAAACCAGATTTACATTCCTCCATTGTCAGTTCATCCATCATGCCAACCTCATCCTCATCTATTCTCAGAGCTTGCCTAATAGCTTCTTCAGTAACTGTAAGTACCCAATCTCTGGTTATGTTGCCTCTAACAACATTGACACCATTCTCCTCTCTTACAACTTCAGCTGTTCTCTAGAAGCTCTTGATCAGCCTAGCATATATGACCGGTTTGGCACATATAGCATAAACATACTTGGTCCTCTTGATGAACTGAATCATATCTCTATAACCTTCTGTCTCAGGAAGTGATTCATCTAAACATGCCACCAAATTATGTTTAGGTTCAAATTTGAGATTCTCCATCTGTTAAAAACACAAACAAACACAAAACAAGGCAAATGTATTAGATTCTTCATCAAATATATCAAAAATTTAATAAGTGTTTAACTAAAAGTTAGAAAGCAAAAACATTAACATAATCATTTTAATCCTAAATTGTTCTAATAACCTGATTTTTCATCATTTTAATCAAACAACTTTGAATTTTAAGGATTATACTTCATGTTTGAACTTTTAACAGTTAATCACTTAGGCAAAATTTTTTGATAAATTTATTATGAACAAGTTTAACATGTTTTGGTTCAGTTTTAACACCTTTAAACAGATATTTTATCGTTTTGATGTTTAACTTTTAAAAGCTTCAAAGTTCAACAATGGCGATTTTTATCAGTTAAGAACATTTCACTTGATTCAGTCGATTTTCAGGTGTTTTAATGCAAATGAGTGATTGAATGTTGATAATCGACAGATTTTAACCCTAAAGCAACATTCGATTTCAGTTTTAACGCTCAAAATCAAAGTGTCGATTCAAGTTCAAAACACTGTTCATCATCGTTTTTCCTTTTAACAGTTGATTTGCAGGTCGATTTAGGTCAAAAACACTTAATCACTACCTTAATCAATCTATTAATCTTGTTATAGGGCAACAGATTGACTATGATAACAATATCGATTTGAAGTTCAGAGTGTTTGGTGAAAGTGAATGTGTGTAAAATGATAAGTGTTTGTGAAGAGGCGGTATTTGTATCGTCAAAAATTTTAGGTCAAACTTTAAGTGCCGGGTCAACAAAAGCAAAATAGGCCCAATAAACCTTGCCGGGTCAAGTACTGTAGTGACGGGTCATGTACTGTAGTTACGGGTCAAGTACATAAAACAAGTCACCAACATGTGAAAATCACTTGACGGGTCAAGCACTGTAGATACGGGTAAGTCACTGTAGTGACGGGTAAAGGTTAAGGAACAACTACACCTGATGGTTTTATTCATCACCCGGCAGAATAGTTGTTATCAAAACATCACCCGGCAACCTTATTCATCACCCGGCAACACAGTTGCTTTCCTTCTTCATCCGGCTTGCTTTCTTCTTTACACGGCAACCTTTGACAACCTTCTTCACACAACATACACACTTCTTCATTACCCGGCAACATAGTATCATACCTTTACACGGCAACAAAAACTTCTTCATTACCCGGCTGTATAGTATACACTAGTCACCCGGCAAGATATTCATGACCTTCACCCGGCTGTATTTGACATGTTCATTGCCCGGCTGTACAGTGGTCATAATATCTTCACCATTTCTTCAATCACCCGGCAAGTATCAGACTTACAACATCGCCCGGCTGAACAGTTCTTTACCCGGCTGCACAGTTGTATCTGATATCTTTACCCGGCTATAACACTTAAGCAATTTCTTCAATTTTTCTTCATCTGTTGACTTTTTCAACGATCATTTATTGCACCTGCAACATTCTCCGACATATTAATTAGACAAGATATCCTTAAAAAGAATGTTTGCCATATTAATTATCAAACAATATTGACATTGCAACGAAATTAATTCCAATTAAAATCATTTTTCTTTTTCAAAATGTTTTTGCACAACCAATTTTTCTATATCCCGAAGCAATTTCTTAAAAACAAATTACAAGACCTTGGGTTTGTTTTTAACACATCCAATACTCTTGCTTTTCATACCCACATAATCTTGTTCATTCAAAAACACACTTATTCAACAAAATATTTTTGGATTTTTGTAGATATTTTTCTTCAATTTTATTCTCCCCCTAAACTTGAAATTTCTTGAAATTTTTAAGTTTAACAAGGATGTCGATGTGTCAATAATGATTCCAAATGCCTGCACACACAAAGCACACACATTAAATTAAAGACATATGCAATGCAATGAATCAAAATATCGCAGTGAGATCATACCACACATTATCTGAACATGTTTTGCAAGTTTTGAATAGACATTTGACTTATGCTTGATTGAGTGATGATATGAAAACATACCAATTAGCTCGAGTTGACACACTTACTTTTTCAGTATCATGATGATATTTAAGGTTCGATTAGAATGACTTATGTGACCCACATGTATACATATGTCAACATATTTCCTTATCAAACACTACCTGAATGCATATTGCACAAAACCTGGTCACTTACAGTCATACACAGTGTGGAATCTGGGTTCTATTCGGATTTGGTCCACTTTGGGACTTCTTTTTAATTCCATCTTTGGGAATTTTTTTTTTTCTAACGTTCCCCTTGGGAATCTTCTGAATTCCATTTTGGAATTTTTGTTTGGTGTTGGTCCACATTTGGGACTCTTTTTGTTCCATTTTGGAATCTTTTGCTGCACCTTGAAGCTCAAAAGAGACTTCGTGTGAGACTTCAGGTCTGTGGGTACCACAACAAAGAAGCTCACGATGCGGTTCATCACACTGAGAAGACTACATCGTTACCCGATCATGCACAACTAACATCACAAACAATGTATCAAAAGATATATATCTAGACATGTAGAACAATGGAACTTAACACAAAGATCATTAAGTTTATGTTTGTCAACAATCAACTTACTTGTTCAGTCTAATTGTCTGAGCTGTCTAGCACATCAACTAACATTCATCAGTCTTTATTTAAAAATGATGTACCAAATAATGTCTAGTGTAACTATCATTTCTCACTTTGTGCAATATAGATTCTTATGACATGATATTTTCTTTTCTTTTTGCTTTTATATTTTGTTTTTGCTTTTCTATTTTTCTTTTTCACGCAAGCACACACAATGCAAAACATAAAGTAAAAGACAAAGGAATCAAAATATAACATCAACTTATTATATTTTTGGCTTTTATATTTTTCTGATTTTTGTTTTGTTTTTCGAAAGAATAGAATCAATCATGATTGATTAATCCTATGGATTGAATTAAGAATTCAAACCGGCCTGACAAAAAAGATTTTGTGAAAAGATCAGCCAGTTGTTTGTCGGTATGAACCTTAATCAAAATTATTAAACCCTTTTCAGAGTTATCTCTTAAAAAATGATATCTAATTTCGATGTGTTTAGTTTTAGAATGTTGAACAGGATTAGCAGTTATAAACATAGCAGCAGTATTGTCTATGTAAATAGGAGTTTTCAAAAAATTAAACCCGTAGTCCAGCAACTGATTTTGTAACCATAAAACCTGAGAACATCCTGCAGATGCAGCGATATACTCTGCTTCAGCTGTGGATACAGAAACATTGGTCTGCTTCTTGCATTGCCAAGAGACAAGCCTTGGACCCAAAAATTGACAGCCACCAGTTGTCGATTTCCTGTCAAGAGCACAACCACCAAAATCACTGTCAGAATAGCTATATAGTTCAAAATTTCCTTCATAAGGATACCATAACCCAAGATTTGGTTTCCCTTTGAGATATCTGAATATACGCTTCACATCAACAAGATGTGACTCTTTCGGATCTGACTGGTATCTGGCGCATACACACACAGCGTACATGATATCTGGTCTTGATGCAGTAAGATACATCAGAGAACCGATCATTGATCTGTATAGTGTTTGATCAACTGCTTTGCCCTTTGGATCCGGTTGAATCTTGCAGTTCACATCAGATGGAGTTCGAATTGTTTGACAATCTTGCATCTTGAATTTCTTCAACAACTTCTCAACGAATTTTGATTGATTGATGAAAATTCCGTCAGTAGACTGTTTCACTTGTAATCCAAGAAAGAAGTTAATCTCCCCCATAGAACTCATCTGGAATCTAGACTTCATGATTTCTTCAAATTCTTTGCACATTGACGCACTGGTTGAACCGAAAATAATATCGTCCACATAAACTTGAACACATAATAAGTCGTCATTCTCCCTCTTCATAAACAAAGTTGGATCAATCTGTCCTCTTGTGAATCCATGTTCTAGTAAATGCTTGGATAATGTCTCATACCAGATTCTAGGAGCTTGATGTAGACCGTATAGAGCTTTACTCAACTTGTATACCCGATGAGGATAGTCAGGATCTTCGAAACCCGGAGGTTGTCTGACATATACGTCATCTGTAATTGGCCCATACAAGAAAGCACCTTTAACGTCCATTTGGAATACTTTAAACTTCATGAAAGAAGCATATGCAAGAAAAACGCGTATGGCTTCAAGTCTTGCGACCGGAGCAAACACCTCTTCGTAATCAATGCCTTCTTCCTGAGTGTATCCCTGTGCAATCAGTCTTGCTTTGTTTCTCACCACAATGCCACGTTCGTCTGGCTTGTTTTTGTACAACCATCTTGTACCTATTGCGTTCTCTCCTTCAGGTAAGTCCACAAGTTTCCAAACTTCCTGTTTGCGAAACTGAAGTAATTCCTCCTGCATCGCCTCAATCCAACTGTTATCTTTCAGCGCCTCTGAAATATTCTTTGGCACCACTTGAGATAGAAAACACGAGTAAAGACAGATATTTGCGTGTTCCGTCTGACTTCTTGTAGTTCTCTGATTCAATGGCCCGATAATCTGAGAGACAGGATGTTTCTTGTGAATTCGATGAACAGGAATATCACCTCCTTGCACTTGAGTCTCTAGATTAGAAGTATTCAGATTTGGTAGATCTTGTAGTATGGAAGAAGTATGCGGTGTGAAATTCGGGACTTGATCCGGTGAATTGATGAAGTAATCAAAAGATTCTGGAATAACTTCAGCATTCGGATCCGATGATGGTTGATTCTGAGCGGATCCACCATCATTAGGAGAAATCACATCTTCTTCATGATTGTTTGATTCTTGATCTTCATTCGAACCAGAAGGACCCGGAGCTTGACTGGATTTGACATGATCAGGATTGTGAAAAGACATAAATGGATATTCAGAGTTGAGATTTCCATCTTCGTCATTATCAGAATCGTCACTAAAGCATCCTAAGTCGCCTGATTCCTTCCTTGCGTTTCCTGAAAAATCAAATAAGTTAGAATTTAAGGATTTCGATAATGAATCTAAATCAAATAACCATTCGGGACCATGAGCCACTAAAGGAAACGAATTTTCTAAAAACTTGACGTTGATAGTTTCAATAACAGTATTTGTTTTGCTATTAAAAACTCGATAAGCTTTAGAAACAGACGAATATCCTAAGAAAAATCCATCGTCAGATTTTGACTCAAACTTCCCGAGATGTTCATTTAGATTTAGAATCGATACCGGACAACCAAAAGCTTTCAAGTAAGAAATATTTGGTTTCCTTCCAAACAACAACTCATAAGAAGTTTTCTTTTTATCTTGCACTAATAATGTTCTATTTTGTACAAAACACGCAGTAGCAATAGCTTCGTCCCAAAAAGTGATCGGGATTTTGGCATCTGCGAGCATGGATCTTGCTGCTTCAATTAGTGTCCGGTTTTTCCGTTCCGCAACCCCATTCTGTTGAGGCGTTCTAGGCGCACTGAATTGTCGAGCAATCCCCTTTTCTGCACAAAATAAATCAACATTAGCATTCTTAAATTCCGTTCCATTATCACTTCTTAACACTTTAACTTTGCATTCCAATTGATTTTCAACTTTAATGATAAATTCTTTTAATAATTCAGCTGTTTCAGATTTTGCATGCAGAAAATAAACCCATGAAAATCTCGTAAAGTCATCTATGATAACTAAACAATATGATTTTCTCCCGATGCTTTGAACGTTGGTCGGTCCAAAAAGATCCATATGTAGCATCTGCAAGGGTTTTGAAATGGAGTTCTCTAGCTTGGACTTAAAAGACATCCGATGCTGTTTGCCTTTCAGACATGCAGGACAGAGATCAGTTGTGGAGAATTTCTTCGATGGGATTCCCACAGCGTGATTTCCGGTTACCAAACGGTTCATGTTTCTGAAATTTGAGTGGCCCAGCCGTCTATGCCATAGCTGACTCTCATCATTTGAAGCATGGGCAATGAGACAGGTTGTTTCGGTTTCGGCATCAATCTGCGACATATCCAATTTGTATACATCACGATCTCTAGGCGCTTTCACCACTACCCACTCATTGTCAATCTTGAAACCTGGTTTCAGAATATAACAGAAAGAATCATCAAAAAGAGTTGAATAAGATTTATCACAGATTTGAGATACACTAAGTAAGTTAAAGTTCAACTGTGCACAGTAGTTGACTTTATCAAAACTTATAATCCCATTCGAAACAGTTCCTTCGCCTGTGATTTTACCACCCGCATCACGTGAGTACCATTCTTTTGCTTGAAATCCTGAAGCAAGGCATGGTTGCCTGTCATGTGCCGGCTACACCCACTATCAACGAACCACGAGTTGATAGGTCTTCTTGGGCGTACCTGCAATTCAAACATTTTCAGTTAGTTTGGTCAACCCAGGCCCACACGGTCTTGGGTTTTCCGAATTTATCTGCAATTGTAACTTGCTTATATTGAATATTTTGAAAATTTGTTTCATTCATGAGATTTTGATGCTGATAACTTCGCCCATTGGCATTCATTGACTGCTTTCTTCTTAAAGCCCTGAACCTTTCCTCCAACTGAGGATCAAGGTTGTTTTCAAAATTTTGGTTTCTTACCAACAAAGCTCTCGGCTTAAAATTGTTAACCTGCACACTTCTTGACAAGTTAGAAACAGAATTGTTTCGATTGAAATTTCTCAAAACTGGAGAATGACTCATATTTTGAAAACGAAATGAATTATTTCTTTGAAATGGAGTCATTTCTCTAGTTGAGTTTGATCGAAAGAAACAATCCTTTGTGTCATGATTTCTTCTCTCACAAATATCACAAAATTTGTTATAGAAACATTCTTCTGAAGAATGGTTTCTTTTGTCACAGAAACTGCAGAAGAAACATTCAGCAGTTGCATGATTATACCTATTACAAATTTCACAATATTTCTTGCTAATCCTAAAGAGCCGATTGTTAACTTTTGATGTTGAATCAAAACGTGATTCATTATCTTGGTTATTCGGTTTTAGATTAACGCTTCTTTGTGGAGACTTGGTTTGTGATTTTGATTGCATGGGACTTTGGTTCGATTTTAAACTGTTCTTTTTGGTCACCTTTTTATTTTCAATTCTCTTATCATTGACAGCGGAAGACTTAGGACCTGAACCTGTTTTCAGACCAGAGTTAGATTTGATTGGAGAATTGTTTGGTTTACCATAAGATCCGTTCAAATCAAACGTTCCTGCAGACACAAACTTGATTTTCTTTTCTTTTGACACTTTCTTGACAGGTTTAACTTTGTCAATTTTAACACTTTGAACTTTTGTGTTATCATTCGATTTTAAGACATTTTTGCCTTTTGATTGTTTCGTTTCAGATTGATTGTTCATTGTTTTCGCTTTCTGCTTCTTTGCAGTTGAAACTTCAGCTTTCTTCACTTCTGGCGTCTTGACCAACTGAGCAGCAACTTGCGCCTTTTGTTCTTTCTTCCACTTGATGTACTCCGGATCATTATATCCTGAAAACTCACCTTCTTCGTTCACCGATTCTGGTTCTGGGTTAAGCTTTGGATATTCAATCAGTTGAATAAGAACAGGCTCCAGTTTGTTCTCGGATTTGTTGCTTGCTTCATCGTCAGCTTCAGTTGACACGTTATCTTCTTCATCCACGCTTTCCATCAACACTTCAGTACCTTCAGACTCGGATTTACTTCTTTGAATTTCTTTGAATTTTCTTTCATTTTCAGGTGAATGATCAAATTCATTAAAGTTTTCCGGTAAGGTTTGTGTGATTGAATTTGGCATTGGTTCATGAGTAAAACCCAAACCATTTTTGGTTTTGTTACCTCTTTCTTTGATTAGTTGTTTGACCATGGTTTTACAACTTTTAACCTTTGTTAGTTCAACTTGAGTGACAGCATGTGCGACTTTTTCTTGTTCAAAGTTCTTTGTCATTTCTTCAAGTTGTTTGGTTACCAGTTCCAGGTCGTTCAAGGTTTTGTTCCACGATTCTTTAAGTGACAAAATCTTCTCATCAGCAATTTTATGATCAATTTTAAGTTGTTCATGAAGTTTTTCATGTTTACTTAATTTGTCACCTATTTTGAATGAATGAGTTCGATAATGTTCTACTTGTTGAATGCACTGTTCAGAACATAACCTTTCTTTCACATCCAAGGGCAATGGAACATAGTTAGGTGGGAGTTCAGGATTAACCTTTGGTTGCTCAGTGGAAGATGAAGACTCATTAGATGTTGCCATTAACGCAACTTCGGTTTCAGTCTCTTCAGTGGGGTCTGCTTTTGCGCTCCAATCATAATCTTCAGAATCTTCATTGACATCTTCAACCATTTTTCCATCCCCTTCTTCTGACCAGTCTTCTTCAATCTCACATACCAGTGCCAGATTTGATGTAAGATCGGATGTAAACTGTTCTGCATATGCGCTCCAGTCGTATCCGTCTTGTACACTTACAACTAACGCTTTAGTCTGGTCTTCTGGCTTCTTTTCATTTTCCTTCAATTCAGGCATAGGAAGACTTTGGTACGGTTTCTGAAAGAAACGCTGATTTCTGCCTTGATAACTCGTAGGCTGTTGAGAACTTTGACCTTGACCTTGATTGCTTGAACTAGCTTGATCATTAAAATTCTTTGGAGCTTTGCATTCTCTTGAAAAATGACCATACTGGTTACAATTAAAGCACCTGGCCTTAGATTTGTCAAATCCAACTGTCTTGTTAGCATGAGGTTTGTAACTTCGATTAACGTATGCATGCTTTTGAGTTCGATACGCAACCATAACCATTTGCCAGTTAAGATCCATTTCTTCAACATCAACTGGATCCATTTCAAATAAGTCTTGAAGGACCACTTCCATTTGACTTAAATGACTGCCTTGATACGCTTGAAAACTCGCCATAAACGCAGTAAAGGCAGTTTTTGTCTCGTCATCTTGAAGCAAAATATTCATGACGTCTTTCACCTTGGCTTGAACAGTTGAACTCTGATTTTCTGATTGACTTTGAACTTGCGCTCTTGGTGGAGATTGAGGTTGAGAATAAGTTGGTGAATTTGGAAAATATGCTGAATCAGTAAAGAAACTTGCACCAACAAATAAGTCACCCTCATCTTCAAACTTTGTTACATCTTGAGCAAGAAAAGCGTTATCAACAGTATTGGCAGGATTTACCACATACTTATACTGAGTTTGTGAGCTTGATCTATCAGTATTTCTTGATCCTTCATCAATCTCAACTTCTTCAATTTTTCCAATAAGCAAATCAAGTTCCATTGGAAATTTCTCAGTATGTTTCAACAAGGTAACAGTTTGTTTCCATGATGATGGTAAGGCACTCAACAATCGATCATTCAAGTCTTGAAGTTCAGTCTTCACTCCGAGATTTGTCATCTCAGTAGTTAAGTGAACAAACCTATTCATCATCTGGTGTACTGTCTCTCCATTAATGTGTTCAAACAACTCCAATTGTCTCTTTAGTTTCGACTTCTTCAAACTTCTCAATTGTTCTCCTCCTTCACATATCGACTTCAATGCTTTGAAGCATGTATAACCAGTCTGATATCCATCCAATCTTGACAAAACCTGAAGTGGCAACCCTTTGCACATTAAAGAATATGCTTTACTATCATTCTTTACCTTCCTCAAATCTTCAGCTGACAAATTATCCTCTGGATAAGGTTCAGTAGAGTCTTTGGTGTAGGTACTTGCACTATCTGGTTGTGTCTGAGTTGGAATGTGAGGACCCTTCTCAATTGATTTCCATAAGTCATTGTCTATTGAACACAAGTGATGTCTCAACCTGATGGTCCAGTTCTTGAAATCTGCACGATTCAAAAGTCTAGGAACACGGTTATCAGAATCATCATTAGGAGCCATTTTTAACAATTTTTAAAGAAAATATTTTTGGTTTTTGTAAATTTTTGAAAAGAAATGATTAAAATACTAAAATAAAGACAAGTAATTAAAGACAAGATAAGAAACAAGTATTAAAAACAACTAAAATGAGTCACACGGCAAAACAGTGAAAATCCTTCTTCAACCGGCTAAACAGTGTATTTGTTCTTCACCCGGCAGAAATAAGTCTTCACACGGCTAAACAGTTAGACGGCTCAACAGTTGAAAATACTTTTGTTCTTCACCCGGATGAACAGTTACCCGGCAATAAGAATTACACTTGACACGGCAATAGTCTTGACCCGGCAGAATCTTGACACGGCAAAGAGCTTCCCCGGCTGAACAGTACTTGGTCACAAAACAGTTGTTAATTACCCGGCTACACAGTTGAAGTTTACCCGGCTGTATTTTCTCTATCACCCGGCGTAACAGTGTATTACCCGGCACAACAGTGTCTGATCCGGCTGAACAGTAGCACTTTTTCAAGTCAAATTCTTCACCCGTCTAGCACAAATTCCCTTACACGGCTGCACAGGACCTAATTTCTTCACAAATCTAAGTCCAAGGAAAATGTCTAAGTCAAATATATCACCCGGCAAGTTAATCTTCAACCAAGTTCTTCATGTTCATCATTTTCGTCAAACGAATTTTCAGGGTTTTGTCTAAAACTTGTCCAAATTGTCCAAAATTCACACACAAGCTGTGAAAAGGTCCGATTAACAAACCCTTATATCAATCAATCCAAAACATCATCATTTTTCGATGAATTTGAGCAAAAATTGATCGAACAGTAACTTTTTCTATTCTTCTTAATTCTTCAGATCTGATGATAATCTGATAGAATCTGCACAATCGATGTGTATAGGAGTGATTACGATGATAAATCACAGCTAAAAACACGATCAAATCCTTCAGATCATTGTTTTTGAGCAATTTTGATGTGTTTTGCTTAAGAACAGCGAAGAACACAAACCGAAAGCTCTGATACCAATTGATAGGTTCAATTGGATCGTTCAATCGCTCACAATGATCAGAATAACAAGTACAACACAAACGATTCAATCACAGACACAATCCATACTAAATAATTCTCTGTATATTGATGATCAAAGCAATTCGTTGTACAATGTGCAGGAGAAAATAAATCACACACAGTTAATTCTAATTGATAGGTTCAATTGGATCGTTCAATCGCTCACAATGATCAGAATAACAAGTACAACACAAACGATTCAATCACAGACACAATCCATACTAAATAATTCTCTGTATATTGATGATCAAAGCAATTCGTTGTACAATGTGCAGGAGAAAATAAATCACACACAGTTAATTCTCTCTCTAACAGTGTAAAAGTGATCTAGCCCCTCTCCTCACACACACAAACTACATGCCTATATCAACCAATAATAAGTTTAAGGAATATAACAAAATAGACCCTAAACTATTTACAAACATGTAAACAATAAACAAAATACAAAGTAAATCTTAACAAGGAAATAGCCCTAACAGAATTTCTTTGAATTTTCGTTCATTTTCAGGTGAATGATCAAATTCATTAAAGTTTTCCGGTAAGGTTTGTGTGATTGAATTTGGCATTGGTTCATGAGTAAAACCCAACCCGGTTTTGGTTTTGTTACCTCTTTCACTTACCAATTGTTTCACCATTGTTTTACAACTTTTAACCTTTGTTAGTTCAACCTGTGTGAGAGCATGAGCAACTTTCTCTTGTTCAAGGTTCTTTGTCATTTTTTCAAGTTGTTTTGTTACCAGTTCCAGTTCTTTTAAGGTTTTGTTCCATGATTCTTTAAGTGACAAAATCTTCTCATCAGAAATTTTGTGATCAATTTTAAGTTGTTCATGAATTTTCTCATGTTTGCTTAATTTATCACCAATTTTAAATGAATGAGTTCGATAATGTTCTACCTGTTGAATGCATTGTTCTGAACATAACCTTTCTTTCACATCAATAGGCAATGGAACATAGTTAGGGGGTAAGTCATTACTAACCTTTGGTTGTTCGGTAGATGATGAAGACTCACTAGTAGTAGCCATAAGCGCAATTTCAGATTCAGATTCTTCAGTAGGATCAGACTTTGCACTCCAGTCATAATCTTCTGAATCTTCACTCATAGTATCAACCACCTTGATATCTCCTTCTTCTGACCAATCTTCTTCGATTTCACACACCAGTGCCAAACTTGACGTAAGATCAGAAGTGAATTGTTCTGCATATGCACTCCAATCATAACCGTCTTTTACTACCAGTGCCTTTGTTTGATCTTCTGATTTCTTTCCTTCATCCTTCAATTCCGGCATGGGAAGACTTTGATATGGTTTCTGAAAGAAACGTTGATTTCTGCTTTGGTAGCTCGAAGACTGTTGTGAGCTTTGACCTTGACCTTGATTGCTTGAACTTGCTTGGTCGTTGAAATTCTGATTCTTAGGAGCTTTGCATTCCCTTGAAAAATGACCATACTGGTTACAGTTAAAGCATCTGGCCTTTGATTTGTCAAAACCAACCGTCTTGTTAGCATGTGGCTTGTAGCTTCGGTTAACATATGCATGCTTCTGCGTTCTATATGCAACCATTACCATTTGCCAGTTTAAATCCATCTCCTCAACGTCAACTGGATCCATCTCAAATAAGTCTTGAAGGACCACGTCCATTTGACTTAAGTGACTTCCTTGATATGCCTGGAAACTTGCCATGAAAGCTGTGAATGCAGTTTTGGTCTCATCATCTTGTAACAAGATGTTCATCACATCTTTTACCTTTGCTTGAACATTCGAACTTTGACTTTCTGTCTGATTCTTCAGATTCTGACTTTGAACTTGAGCTCTTGGTGGAGATTGAGGTTGAGAATAAGTTGGTGAATTTGGAAAATATGCTGAATCAGTATAAAAACTTGCACCAACAAATAAATCACCCTCATCTTCAAACTTCATTGCATCTTGTGCAAGAAAAGCATTCTCCACAGTATTGGCAGGATTTACCACATACTTGTATTGAGTTTGTGAGCTTGATCTATCAGTGTTTCTTGATCCTTCGTCAATCTCAACTTCTTCAATCTTTCCAATAAGCAGATCTAACTCCATTGGAAATTTCTCAGTATGCTTCAAAAGAGTAACAGTTTGCTTCCATGATGATGGTAAAGCACATAACAATCGATCATTCAAGTCTTGAAGTTCAGTCTTAACTCCGAGGTTTGACATCTCAGTAGTTAAGTGAACAAACCTGTTCATCATCTGGTGTACTGTTTCTCCATTAATGTGCTCAAACAACTCCAATTGCCTTTTTAACTTTGATTTCTTCAGACTTCTCAATTGTTCTCCTCCTTCACATATTGACTTTAATGCCTTGAAGCATGTATAGCCAGTTTGATATGCATCCAATCTCGACAGAACTTGAAGTGGCAATCCCTTGCACATTAAAGAATAAGCCTTGCTATCATTCTTCACTTTTCTCAAATCTTCTGCTGACAGGTTATCCTCTGGATAAGGTTCAGTAGAATCTTTGGTGTAGGTACTTGCACTATCTGGAGCAATCTGAGTTGGAATATGAGGACCTTTTTCAATTGACTTCCAAAGATCATTATCAATAGAGCATAAGTGATGTCTCAGTCTGATTAAAGACAAGTAATTAATGACAAGATAAGAAAACAAAGATTAAAACAACTAAAAATGAGTCACACGGCTGAACAGTGAAAATCCTTCTTCACCCGGCTAAACAGTAGCTTTGTTCTTCACCCGGCAGAGAAAAAGTCTTTACACGGCTAAACAGTCACACGGCTCAACAGTTGTAGAACTTGACTTCTTTACCCGGCAGAACAGTTACCCGGCAACAAGAAATAACTTCACACGGCAAATAACTTGACCCGGCTTGAATCTTGACACGGCAAAAGCTTTACCCGGCTGAACAGTTGTCGATCACACGGCACAGTTGTTTACCCGGCTACACAGTTTAATGATCACCCGGCTGAAATTTCTTAATCACCTGGCGTAACAGTGTATTACCCGGCACAACAGTTGTTGATCCGGCTGAACAGTAACACTTTTCCTCGTCAAATTCTTTACCCGTCTAGCACAAATTCCTTTACACGGCTGCACAGGACCTAATTGTTCACAAATCTAAGTCCAAAGGAAATTGTCTAAGTCAAATTTTATCACCCGGCAAGTTAATCTTCAACCAAGTTCATACTGTTCATCATCTTCTCCATGAGAATTTTTCAGGGTTTTGTCAAAACTTGTCCAATTCGTTCAAAATTCACACACAAGCTGTGAAATGGTCCGATTATCAATCCCTTATCTCAATCAATCCAAAACATGATCAAATTTGAGCAAAATTCGAGCGAACAGTAAATTTTTCTTTCTTCTTAATTCCTCAGATCTGATGATAATCTGATGGAATTTGCACAATCGTTGTGAATTAGGAGTGATTGCGATGACAAATCACAACTAAAAACAGCAACAATTCATTCAGATCATGATTTTTGAGCAATATTGATGTGTTTTGCTTGATGAATAGCGAAGAACACAATACCAACAGCTCTGATACCAATTGATAGGTTCAATTGGATCGTTAATATTACTCACAATGATCAGAATAACTCGCACAAACAAACAGTTCAATCACAAACACAGTTCATACTAACAATTCTCTTTGTATATTGATGATCAAAGCAAATTTGTAGTACAAGTGCAGGAGAAATAAATCACACACAGTTAATTCTCTCTCTAACGTGTAATAGTGATCTAGCCTCTATCCTCACACTCTCTCACTACATGCTTTAAAGCAACAATTACAAGTTTAAGGAATATACAAAATAAACCCTAAACTATACACAAACATATAAACAAATACAAAGTAAATCTTAACTAGGAAATAGCCCTAACACAAAACCTGTCAAAATGTTCCACATCAAGTTTCGAACTCGTTATCACTCCCTAATTGCATTATAATTGACCCATCATTGATTAATTTCAGTTTTAAGTTTCGGTTCCATAAAACCCACAAACTCAAATCGACAAAAAAACGCATCCAGGAATGAATTGAGTTAACCTAAATCGTCCTCTCGATTATTATGAATGAATGGTGTAGTTTAATTGAATTAAAAACACCACATTAATCACCAATTAATCACATTTATCCTCAACTCAAACTTTAACGTTCTTGGCCGTTTCTAAGGCGAATCAAAACAATTCAATCGACCAAAACGCTCATTAGAACACACTCTAACTCCCTGGTTACTCACTTTCTATCAAATTCACTAAGAGCATGTGTTTGATTCTCTCCTTTGCAAAACCTGCAACTCGTCTTATCTTCACCAATTCGTATTACTTAACTGCAATTGGAAATAGATTACCGAACATCATGGATTCAAGAAGGAGTCTGGAAGTTTAATTGGATTCTAACAACCTCAAACTCTCAATTTGATTCGTTAGTCGTCGTTCTTCTTTTTCTTCTGCTTCTTTCGAATTGTCCAACAATCAAGTAAGTGCTATACATTTTTCCTGCTCATTATCTTGTAGTGATCCAATGCCCTAAGTTTAATTGTTGTGTAAATATCATTTCCGTGTTCAATTTGATGATTTAAGTTTCTAGGGTTTTTGGTGATTTGGGGAATTTTGTGTTAAAAGCTGTTAAAAACAATTATGTTCTAGTTTTAAACAAGACGAAGGGGCAGCGCGGCTGGTAAAGTTATTTGGTGTTCTTTGAGAGGTCCCTGGTTCGAAACCAGGGACAAGTGTGTGTTGTTTTTGTTTTTCATTTTGTTCCACTCATTGTTTCAAACCTTATTTCACCTATTTTTCTAATTGCTCCAAACTAACACTATTAGCATATGTTATAAAATCTTAAATCATACAAACCATGACTTCTATATAAATCTTATGAAACAAATATAAAGAATATGATATTATATCATGTTACTTCATAAATTTTAACCACTATGAATACTTCTAATACTTTCAAATTACAAAAAAATATATTCTAATACATTTAAAGTACACACAACGTCTTATAAACAATTGGCTATGTAAATAAGACTTTTGTATAGATTTTACATACTTTAGAAATTTGCTTAAGTACTTCTAATAAAAATAGCATACTTTTACAAAATACAATATATTATTTAAGTTTATATTGGTTATCAAAATAATTATTACTATTACTATTGTTTCGAAAATAGAGTTATATGACGTTTAACAAGAAACCCCCAAATCCCAATCTGAAACCCTAGAATTCCAATTTCTTTAGACTCATATTGTTTCAATTCCAGTTTTCTATGCAATGCGTTTTACTAAGTAGGATTGTCATTTAATTAGGTGATTCTATTATTTTGACGATCCTCGGTTCTATTTAGACTATATGCTATTTATTTCAAGCTCGAGTTTCAAGGTGAGTAAATTCACTCCCCTTTTTACTATTACGTTTTGGGGCTGAAATATGTTTCTAGTTACTATACAATGTTTTCAATTTTCTGTTGTTTTCCAAAAGAGATCATAAAATATGTTAGTCTTGACTCGCGACAAGATGCAATCCTTATGTGGTAGTTTAAAGTAGTATATTACTTGTAATTTCCACCGGTACAATGTTAGCGCTAATGGTCTGACAAACCCACCTACATGTACAACAACGATAGGTGATTTAAACCCGGCGATTCTATACTATGGTTACTAGTTACTATACTGATGCTTGTTGCTATGCTACTATGTCCCTTCGATGCTAAAACAATTTTTGATAACTTACACATCGAGACGGTTAAATGACAGTTATCACTAATTGTAACATGAGTGGTTCCTCATGACTTGTTGCTAAAGGTAACCTTGCGGGGTCTATGATTCTTGATTCTATGTGTTTCTATTCTATGGTCAAAGGTTTAGTAATATGATGAAATAGCTATGCATGTAAGATTGCGCAGCATATTATGATGATCTCGGATTTATATATTATTATTTATCAATTGTGGTTTACTCACTAGCTTTAAATAGCTAATTTTATTTTAACATATTTCAGGTGATGCTTATGATTATTTTGCTGCTTTTGCCAAGACATAGGATTGCCTTGGACCTAGTTTAATTAATAAGGGAAATTGCATTTACTTTTTTGGTTTTGTTACTTTTGTCGTTTCTATTTAAGACTCATGTTCCAAATGTATTAATCATTATTTGGCTTAATAAATAATTACCATGTGCTTTGGTTACTATTGATATCCAATTCCAATGACAGCCCGGTGTTTCCGCCGCCGGGCGGGGTGTCACAGATTCAATGAAACATTGTCCAAATACACTCAACACACTATAAAAAGGATCAAATCAACACAAACAGAGGTAATCAAGCTACAAAGATGATAATAATAAGCTCCTAGCACCTCAGCCCTCACACATACACAATTAGGGTTTGATAAACTTGTAAAACTTACATTCAAAATAAGAAAACATTACAATATATAGAGCAGCCTTAGGTTCGCTGACAAATTCGTTGACAGCGAATCTGTCATGCAAACCTATCAGCTTCGCCCGGCACAAAGCAGATTCGCCCGACGACTGATCTAGTCTAATAATCTATTCTAATCAGGACTTCCGGGTGAATCTATAGATTCGCCCGTAGGTTCGCTAGTACAAAAACAACGAAATACATAACATATCAAAAGTAACACCGACATGCCGGTGAGTCCAATCTACATGTACTATCAATGTCCTTCCTTCTTTTGTCGGTATAGAACTTTTCTAATTTCTTCGTTGAGGCCTCGACTACCTCCAAACTTCCGAGCTTTCTCTGACCAATTTCTCCCCAGCATACGGGAGTCCTACATATTCTTCTGTACAACATTTCATACGGCGACATCCTTATACTAGCATGATAACTGTTATTGTAGGTGAATTCTGCCAAAGGCAGATGGCTGTCCCAAATACCACAAAATTCGAGCACACATGATCTAAGCATATCCTCCAACGTTTGAATTGTTCTGTCCGACTGTCCGTCGGTCTGTGGGTGGTAAGCTGAACTAATATGGAGCTTCACTCCCATCTCTTCATGAAATTTCTTCCAAAATTTTGACGTAAACCGAGTGTCCCTGTCGGACACAATGGACACCGGCATTCCATGCCTCGCCATAACCTCTTTGATAAATACCTCAGCTAATTTCTCTGAACTTATCGCTTCCTTGATTGGTAGGAAGTGGGCACTCTTTGTCAACCTGTCCATGACCACTCATATAGCATCATACCCCTTAGGAGTTCGTGGTAACTTCTTAATAAAATCCATAGTGATGTGCTCCCACTTCCATTCGGGTATTTCCAATGGCTAAATCTTACCATATGGTTTTTGATGTTCCACCTTGACTTGAAGGCAAGTCAGGCACTTGCTCACATATGTTTCTACCTCTCTCTTCATACCAGGCCACCAATAATCTTTCTTCAAATCCTGGTACATTTTTGTCCCTCTTGGATGGATTGAGTATCGGGACATGTGTGCTTCATCGAGTATACCTTTCCGTATCTCCCTGAATCGAGGTACCCATACCTGACCATATATCGTCTTCACACCATAGGTGTTCTCAGTCAATTCTAGTTCCATCTCAACCATTCTTCCTGTCTTAATCTGATCCTCCTTTAGGGCCTCTACTTGAGCCCTCCTGATCTCTTCCATAACTCCGGGTGTAATAATCAGCTGGCAAGCTCTAACTCGGATCGGTTCATGTTTCTCCTTTCTACTCAAAGCATCGGCCACTACGTTGGCCTTTCCTAGATGGTAATGAATCTCACAGTCGTAATCCTTGATCAACACCAACCACTTTCTCTATCTCATATTTAGATCTTTCTGCTCAAAGAAATACTTCAAACTCTTACGATCGGTGTACAATGTACACTTCGTTCCGTACAGATAATGTCTCCATATCTTCAAAGCGAAAACAACTGCCACGAACTCAAGATCATGAGTCGGGTAGTTCACCTTATTTTCCTTCAACTTCCTCGATGCGTAGGCAATTACATTTCCTCGCTGCATAAGCACGCATCCTAAACCTTATCGTGACGCATCGGAATATACCAATAGATCATCATTCCCTTCAGGTAACGTTAGCACGGGGGCTTCGGTTAACCTTTTTCTCAATTTATTAAACGTTTCTTGTTGATCTTTTCCGCAATCAAATACTACCTTCTTTCTTGTCAACTTCTTTAGCGGGGAGGCTATCCTTGAGAAATCTTATATGAATCTTCTATAATAACCCGCCAAACCCAGGAAACTACGAATTTTGGATGGCGTCTTAGGAATTTCCCACTTCATAACTGCCTCAATCTTCGATGCGTCAACCATGATTCCCTCGTGGTTTATGACATGCCCCAAAAACTAAACTTCTCGTAACCAAAAGGCACACTTTGAGAACTTAGCATATAATTTCTCGTTCTGTAGCATCCCTAACAATTCCTTCGAATGACACGCATGGTCGCTTTCTTTCTTTGAATAAATCAAAATTTCGTCGATAAATACAATTACGGACCTATCCAACATTGGTCGACACACACGATTCATCAAATCCATAAATGCGGTTGGCGCGTTACTTAGTCCGAAGGACATATCTCGTGCGGAATGCTATCTTCAGGATATCTTTCTCTCTAATCTTCAACTGATGCTAACCAAAACGAAGATCTATCTTTGAAAACCAACTCGCACCTTGCAACTGATCGAATAAGTCGTCTATCCTGGGCAAAGGGTAACGATTCTTCATAGTCAATTTGTTCAATTTCGTATAGACGATACACATTCTCATGCTCTCATCTTTCTTTTTAACAAACAACACTGTCGTTCCCCAGGGAGAAATGCCCTGGCGGATAAAACCTTTGTCTAGCAACTACTTCAGTTGCATCATCAATTCCTTCATTTCACTTGGGGCTAAACGATATGTCACACCCCGACCGACGGCGGAATCCTCGGGGCGGACGATAGTGAATAGATTGCTCATAGCTCATGGTAATAAAATAGTTGAAATATCATTTAATTCATATTTCATTAATTACAAGGCATTGAATTTCCAAATAAATAAATAAAAAAACAATCTAAATATTTATTGATTAACTAGGTCCAAGCATGTCCTTGATTATGAGGCGTCTTGATTAACAATTAAGCTTTGTTTCCTGAAATCATGTGAAAAGTAAATGGATCAGCTAACGAATTAGCTGGTGAGTAAACATAGGTTTTGCATACATATAATAATGATAAAACATGTTTTAACTTGATTCAATTCACATGTAATGCTAAGACTATCAATTGCGAGTGTGAACACAATATATAAACAATTTGCATAATCAAACCATTTGACTGATTAACTTGCATCCACTTAATACACAGATTAAGTGCCGTGTTGTACCCAAACTGATTAAATATGCATCCACTTAATCACACAGAATAAGTGTCGTGTTGTACTCAAACAGATAAAGGCAGTTACAATCACCACTCGAAAGCATATGGGGTGGGCTTGTCAGACCGATAGATCTATCATTGAAATGAGGTTTGTAATAATTAATGATTATGTCTCTTAATTGTATATCACATTATGAACACGTATTTGCAAGTAATAACATAAACATGTATTGAATTGAACTGAATGTAATGAATAAATGAATAAAATGAATAAATGAACAAAAAATGAATAAAATGAATAAAAGTGATTTTGATAGATGTCACATGATTTCCCCCAAAATAATAAAGCGTAAAAAGGGACTATGAAATACTCACTTGATAATAAGTTGACGAATGAATATATAAGGACTAGAAATAAGACATCCGGAACCTCCTTAACGTTAACCTAAGGAATGATGTTTTATGTTAAAATAATGAAACTTAAGGTTCTAAGAATGATTTGGGAATTTGGGTTTCTAATAAAAAGGTGTAGGGTTTTAGATAAAGTAATAAATAACTTTATAAAATATTAAATGATTCAAATTCTATATTAAACAAATAGAAAATGACAATAATTAAATAAATGGATAAGTAAATATCAAATTGTGTAAAAATACCTATCAGTTAGTCAATATGTAGTTAATAATTTGACTAAATTTATAATAAAAAGTAGTTAATAATTTGACTAAATTTATAATAAAAGTTTAATTAATCATCTTTAGTACTTTTAAAGAATATTAGTGTAAATTACTTATTTAAAACAATTTAATAAACGACTTATATAAACCCGTTATGAATTTATAATCTTATTTTACTATAAGTGTTATCATTTTTGTATAATTTAACAAATCTTTAAATGCTTTATTTTTATAAATTATATTTTCTGAAAACCCTATATGGTTTTTCCAAATCAATATATTTAATGAAAATTGTTGTATAATAATAACATAAGTTTATGATAGTCAATAATAGGTCAAAACTGCAAAAGAAAGAATAAATAAATAAGAAGAGGAATGATATACGGGACCAGGTTCGAACCCAACATCTTGGGTTAACTGACCATTGTGTTATCCGGTTGGTGTGGGTAGCTACTATTCTTTAAAACTAGTGTAAATAAGAAGAGGAATGATATACGGGACCAGGCTCGATTTGATTTCGGTTTCCGTATGTGAAATGGGTGTGGTCATTAACGTCTCTTAAACAACGGAAGGTAAGGTTTAAATATGGTTTTGGGTTCGAAACGTGCGTGCAAGAGATTTTATAGGATTTAATTTATTTAAAAGTGAATGAAAATTTAGTTTTGGAGTTGCCGGAGAACGACAGGAATTTCGCCGGAGTTTTAGCCGTGAAAACGTGGTTAAGGGGAAAAGGTGGGTTGGGTAAAACATTTAATTAAATGTTACAATTTGGTCCTTGACTTTTATATTTATTATCATATTGCTTTAAAAGGTTTTAAAACAAGTTTATGAAATACACATTCAACCCCGTTGAGTTTAGTTTTGTTAATTAAACACTAACTAAACTGTATTATCTTCTTAAAAGTTAATAATTATAGAACAAAAGCTAGTATTTATATAAATGTCTAACATTTTAAGAAAATTTCTTTTAACTTTTAGAATAGTTATCATTTTATAAATAATAAAATGATTAAGTAACACATTAAGACAAAATTATCAAATAAATGTTTTGTTTCAAGGTAATTTAAATTAATTATCAAATTACCGTATCGGGTTTGGGTTTTGTTTGACATTCAGTGTCACACCCTTAATTTTCCACAAACGGGATATCCGTTAGGCGTGTGACATACCAGGATCTCAAGCCATTAGTTACAGTTAACACTGACTCAACGTTTAACGAAATATTTAATTTTATAAATAAACCAAAATTCAGAGTTTAAATGTTAAAACCAACGTTTAGCGGAAGCATAAATAAATCCAATGCGCAAAATCTCGCGCACAAAGTAATAAACCAGGTTAATAAAATAAAGTAAGCCTTAAATGTAGTTTTTGAAAGAGTCCAAAGAACGACCCAATGCATGCATGTCCTACTCGTGCTCGTGCTCCTTAATTACCTGAGAAAACATACTAAAACGGTCAACACATAATGTTGGTGAGTTTAATGAGATTTGCTTGTAAATAAAAGATACCATTCATAATACAGATAAACCAAAAATAATATATATTTCATTTTATTAGGCGGTTTGCAAGACCGAATGCTTATTGCTTGTCAACACGTCGAGATGAAAGCTAAACGTTACTTTTGCCTTGTCAATCTGTCACACCCTTAATTTTCCACAAACGGGATATCCGTTAGGCGTGTGACATACCAGGATGTCAAGCCATTAGTTACAGTTAACACTGACTCAACGTTTAACGAAATATTTAATTTTATAAATAAACCAAAATTCAGAGTTTAAATGTTAAAACCAACGTTTAGCGGAAGCATAAATTAATCCAGTACGCAAAATCTCGCGCACAAAGTAATAAACCAGGTTAATAAAATAAAGTAAGCCTTAAATGTAGTTTTTGAAAGAGTCCAAAGGACGACCCAATGCATGCATGTCCTACTCGTGCTCGTGCTCCTTAATTACCTGAGAAAACATACTAAAACGGTCAACACATAATGTTGGTGAGTTCAATGAGATTTGCTTGTAAATAAAAGATACCATTCATAATACAGATAAACCAAAAATAATATATATTTCATTTTATTAGGCGGTTTGCAAGACCGAATGCTTATTGCTTGTCAACACGTCGAGAAGAAAGCTAAACGTTACTTTTGCCTTGTCGCCATCTAACCAGGATGACCCATAACCTTTAAGGACAATTTGCACCACATGACGCCCAGTCAAGGGTGGGGTGCCGTCGCAACCCGGTAGTACTACTCAAATTTCCCCGCTATCATATATTAATCAACCTCGAACTTTTATAAGGACTTGAATGTGGTTCCAATTCGTGTAAAGCACTATAAGCCCTAATAAAATTCTGCCCGTAAGCATTTATACTTTTACCAAACCTGCCCGTAGGCATTTATACTTTTACCGAAACCTGCCCGTAGGCATTTATACTTTTACCGAAACCTGCCCGTAGGCCTTTATACTTTTACCGAAACCTGCCCGTAGGCCTTTATACTTTTACCGAAACCTGCCCGTAGGCCCTACCCGAAGGTATAAAATGTAGCCTTAGTTGGCCCCGCCCAAAGGCATAAAGTTTTGCCCGAAGGCCCTGCCCGAAGGCATAAAAATGCAGTCCGCCCGAAGGCGCTGTAAAATAGTTGCCCGAAGGCTCTGTAAAATCATTTGTATGTTTTCTCCCCGAAAAAGATTTAAAAGCGGGCAAAGAACTCACCTTTGAAGCGCACAACAAACTTAAACCGCAAACAGAAATGCAACACAAGAACCTAGATCGCTCTTACGACCTGTTTAATGATTATTCTAACTATTAGCTACGAGCTGACGCATGCAAATACAGATACTAAAATATTTATTTACACATATATATTTACATACACGAAATCAGTATACCTTCACCCAAATTCAATTACATATACTTACATTTATTTTCATGCATTCACCTATACATTCCATACAATCCCCATTATTACCAGAGAAGTATTATCATGCATGAGTAACATATCTTCACCAATTATGCACCCTTCATTAAGCATACTTGTGGATAATATATTCATCACTAAGTCAAGACGACTCAATAGCTAGACATTGTCATTCATGCTCCTTGTTTAATGCATATACATCCAACTTATACAATATTTATATGACATTCCACACATACTTACACTTCACCGCATATATAGTTTACATACCTGGTTACACCTATTTAATCCAATTACTAATTTCGTATGACCATTAATAAGATAATATACACACTTGCCTATATATACACAGACTAATTCATACACATCAATTTAACGAAACTAGTTGCAACATTAAATGTCAACTACTCAAATTAATCACATATGTTAGAAAATATATTTAACATATAACGCATTCACATATAGCTTTCATATATAACCAATATATCCTGCTCATCGTTCATGTTTTCAAATAGGCTATACACACACATACATACGTACACCATATACACCTAACATATGGTTTCAGCTTCTTAGATTCATATATATATATATATATATATATATACTAGAAGAGTACCCGCGCGATGCGGCGGCGTATACGCGACATGAAAGACAATCTACAATGTGACACTCGTTCCTTGTTTGTTATATAATATCGTCGTGACTTATACTATACTTTAATTAACTTTCTTATTCGTATATCGGTAATCTATCTATGCCATGAGCGTAACATATCCCAAATAAAAAATAACAAACATACGAATAAGAAAGAAATCAGACATAAACATAGTACACTAAAAAAATATCCGAACACACAAATAAAAAAATAAGACATAAATAAATTACACTAAGAATAAATATCAAACACACAAAGGAGTATATATAAGTCAAAGACATGGTAATATAAGAATAAATATCTACATGTCAACTACTTACATTGTGATGAGTTTATTCTTTGCAAAAGACATGTTCACCCTTCTTGGACCATCATTCCTCATCAATATAAAAGGATAAATAATATGAATTTTACTATAATAACATAAGTTTTACCATTTTAAACCATAGAATATATGTTATCAACTCAAAGTGACTTATTTTGTTATAGATAGTTGACCACTTGTGTGGAAACGTTTGCATCACAATCTAAAGTTCTTTGTGGATCCTTGTTATAATTCATAATACAGAAAGTACCTAACGATCAATTGATTCTGATGATTTCATGAAAAAAAATGATGTTTGAACAAGGATTCAAATTAAATTTTGTAGGTTTATTAAAATATTGATAGAAAGTTACACAAAAGATGTAAAATGAAAATGGACTTATGTAAAATATCTAAGTGTGTTGATATTTATAGTGATACCAACACCCTGTAAAATTCTCCTAAAAAGCCATACATGTTTAAGCACATATACAATTACACAAACTCAAGACAAAGTAAAACATAAAAAAAAGTCTTGTGTTTCATCTTTAGTCTTCACACAAACTTGCTCAACTTCATTCATGGCTTGATTTCGTCTCAACTTCATCAACCAGATGCTGTTCTAAAGTAATGTCTAAATAAGCTTTATGTTCAATCTCCCAATGCATGATCTGCTCATGTATAATAGGTGCACCTCAGCTACGCTTATCATCTCACACCACCTTCCATCGCCCAAGTACGCCTCATGCCTAGGCACGCCTTAAGTACTCTTTGTTGCTAATTTAACATGAAAAACGGAATAAACCTCTACTCATTTCGTAAAGTAGGCTACAAGAAAATACTCTTAAATCTAATGCATCGTCTCAATACTGTTGTGACAAAGATGAATCCCATAGCCTTATTGACATGTTTGCCAAACTGCACACTAAACTAAAGCTAGCAGCATTAATGATATGTTGAGCACATAACAAATGAAGTAAAAAAAGTTCGAAATATGAGCAAAAAGTGTAAAGGTTTAGAGTTAACGACAATTTGTAGATTATTTCTTCATCACCACCAATTTCATCATCTTCTTTTAGATGTTTCTCCTTTCTTATAATCGCTTTCTCATTTGTTTGATACATCAGTTTAAAACTTCATAAATCGTGCATATCTTACATACATACAAGTTAGTTTGTTACGCAAGATTTGGAACTTTGAGAAGAATTAGTGGTAGGATCAAGTAATCTTTTGTTTGAAGCAAAAACACCGCTAAAAAATATCACTATTGCTGTAAAAAGAATTGCAAATGACACTCTTGAAATAGACCAAATCATAATCTCATCAAACTTTATTACCCAAATACCCACTAAAATTTGGTAGAAACCCACAGAATCAAAAGAACAAACACCGTACTGAGATAATCAAAACAAACCTGCAACACTTTAGACTCGGTTTCTGGTCCTCAGAATCTTCTAAAAGCAACTGTAACAATAGTAATAAAACAACCCATGATGCAGCTTAGTGTTGCATTAAAGTGTACCTAAAATGCAGTTAATGCAAATATAGACATGAACGTTCCAATTTACACACTAAACATCAGTCTTTATCAAGCTGAAAAACAGCAAAAATAACAAATAAATGCATAATATTGCTGAAAAATCTGATATAGAAACACCATTCACCATCCATCTAAAAGAAGTGTTGTTTGATGCTTGGGGTCACTTGTACATTAAGACAAACTGCCACGATAATACTAAAATGTGTCAAACGGGTGAACAATTTTCTTAACCACTAAATTTTCTGCAATATATACAAAGAAGTTGAACATTTAATTAATTTGAGAACCCAAGTAGGTGTAGGTAACATGTAAAACTTCACAAAAAAAGTTGCCTAATGTTCATAATATTTTGAACCACTATTTTTTTTAAATTCGACCACTTTGGCAACAGTGAGATCCGTTTATAAATCTAGTAATGAAGTAACCCCGAGAAAGCATACAAATGTATATCTTAGACGTTTTCAGAGTGCATCATTCAACCAAAATATAAAAACAAAGTCACTACTACTAAGGATAATATTTCAAATCTAATTAAGAGATTAGTAGATGGCGGGCCTAAAAAATGTCTCAACAAAAATTCAAGAGATACATTTAATCAAGGAGCTAGATTAACATACATCGTACACTATTTTGATATTTTCCTAGAAACATAAATAGTTGAACTAATGTTCATAATATCCAACCACCCATGACATATCAATATGACAAAATATGCTCATAAGTTATTTATATCGCAAGATATTAGCTTAAGGATCAAGAGACTTACACGTTTAGTTGGTAACCAAGAATGGTGTTGATTCTGTTACATGGCCAATAGCTTGCTAGTCGCTCAAAATCAGAATAATAAGCTGCAATCAGAATAACAAATTCAATGAAACCAAAATAACATGATGACTTACATCCAATGAAACCAGAATCACAGATTCAAATAGGTCTAAAGGTAGCAGTTTGAAGGTAATTTGATTTTGCAGCTCTCTTGGCAGCAACCAAATGTTGTCTATGCTCTTCCACCTCCTTTTTGCATGTATAAAATTTAAAGACAAATAAACACAAGTGGTCAAATAGGACATAATTCTTGTTGACTTTAAAAGTTAAAAGTAACATACATTGTTCAGATTGTAAAGAAGCTTGTAATGCAAGACTTTCTTGCTTCTTGATAGATGCTTTCATCTCTTTAATCTTGAAAATATACAACAAACAAGCATTAGATCATTATGATTAACCATACAAAGATGAGAGTGATTATTTTCAAAATGTACCTTCATTTCAATTTTCAAGTTCGATGGAGGCCTTGAACTTTTCAGTAATCGGTAAGCAGTAGCTTGAGTGGAAAGATTCTGTAAAACCCAAACCTAAACCCATAATGGATATAATGAAGATTCTGCATTACATCCTCAGAATGACGATTCCGCATTGCATCAAAAAGCCAACTTGCAGTGACCTGGTCTGTTGCATGCCATCTAAAACTATTAGAACTTAGGTTGGGTAAACTTTTTCTAGAGCTTGCAAAAACTAATAACTTTACCAAAAATGTGCAGTTGCTGTTATCATTTGGTGGCTGCGGTTTTATAATATATTGTTGTTGTGTGTGTGTATGAAGGTGTTTTATGAATGTGTGTGCTGTATGTTATTATAAATGTGTTTGAAACTGAATGTGTTGTGTTGTGTGTTGTGCTGTGAAAACTGAAAAACGGTTCAAAAATGTCATTTTTGTTCAATTTTTGTGCATGAATGTGTTGTATGTTATTATCATAAAGACTTCAAAAAAAACACACCTTCATACAATAAACAGCAGTTTTTTTGCATATAAAACTGTGTTTTTGAAACAGCAGCTTAACTGTGTGTATGTTGATGTTGTTTAAAGAACAGTTAAAACAGAATGTGTGTATGAATTTGTTTTGTGTGTGTGCGGGGGGGGGGGGGGGGGGGGTTAATATTTGTATGTGTGTTTTGTGACTCATAAATGTGTGTGTTGAGCTGTTTTGTGTATGAATGGGGTGTGTTATGCTACAGGGTGTGTGTGAAAAAACCTGCTGCTGTTTGAATCTGAATTTGTGTGTTGGGGGGGGGGGGGGTTCAAAACTTGCTGCTGCATTTTGAAACTGAATGTGTTGTATGATGTTGCTGTTTTTAAAAATTTTAAAAACATTTGATGTTATTGCTGTTGTGTGTGTGTAAGAAGGTGTTTTATGAATGTGTGTGTGTTGTATGTTATTATAAATGTGTTTGAAACTGAATGTGTTGTGTGGTGTTTGTGCTGTGAAAACTGAAAAATGGTTCAAAAGTGTCATTTTTGTTCAATTTTTGTGCATGAATGTGTTGTATGTTATGATAAAGACTTCAAAAAAACACACCTTCATACAATAAACAGCAGCTTTTTTGCATATAAAACTGTGTTTTTTAAACAGCAGCTTAACTGTGTGTATGTTGATGTTGTTTAAAAAACAGTTAAAACAGAATGTGTGTATGAATTTGTTTTATGTGTGTGTGTGTGGGGGGGGGGTTAATATTTGTATGTGTGTTTTGTGACTCATAAATGTGTGTGTTGAGCTGTTTTGTGTATGAATGGGGTGTGTGTTATGCTACAGGGTGTGTGTGAAAAAACCTGCTGCTGTTTGAATCTGAATTTGTGTGTTGGGGTGGGGGGGGGGGGGTTTAAAAACTTGCTGCTGCATTTTGAAACTGAATGTGTTATATGATGTTGCTGTTTTTAAAAATTTTAAAAACATTTGATGTTATTGCTGTTGTGTGTGTGTATGAAGGTGTTTGATGAATGTGTGTGTGTTGTATGTTATTATAAATGTGTTTGAAACTGAATGTGTTGTGTGGTGTTTGTGCTGTGAAAACTGAAAAATGGTTCAAAAATGTCATTTTTGTGCATGAAGGTGTTGTATGAAGGTGTGTGTTGTATGTTATGATAAAGACTTCAAAAACACACACACCTTCATACAATAAACAGCAGCTTCACCTGTGTGTATGTGTATGAATTTTTTGCTGTTTTTGTTGTTTGTTGCTGTTTATGTTGTTGTTGCTATATGAATGTATGAATATGGGGGTGGGGGGTAATCTGAATGTGGTGTTGGGGGGGTAATTTTTTGTTTGTTCTGTGAATGATAATGACTTCCAAAAAAAACTGAATATGTTGTGTTGTATGAATGTGTTTGTTTATGCTGTGAAAAGTGAAAAATGGTTCAAACATGTCAAACAGCAGCAACACACTTAAAAACTTCAAAAAAATCTAAAAAACAGTTGATGTTGTTGCCGTTGATATTGTTTATAAACAGTTGAAACTTATTTGGTAAAAATATGTTAATTTATAAACAGTTGAAACTTATAAACATGGTAAAAATATGAACCCAAAACTTATTTGGTGAGATTTTCATTCTCACATAACAAATTCTTTGCAAATCAACAAATTGTAAAATTTATAAATCGGATAATTTGATCCTGACCTTAGTCTAACAACCTCCTCTTAATGAGATCCCGCAGCAGCTAATGCAAACCTCCTCTATCCATCGAGAGTTGTTAACCTCTGAAAATTATGAAAAAAGCTGATAAATGGTCTATATGCCATTTTTGGAACACATGACTAAATTTTAATATGGTGTGCGACATTGAACCCCTACCTCAAAGGTGTTGATGAGCTCTTTGTCATCACTTAAAGAATCATATGTTGCAGTAGCTTCCACAGAAACTGATAGCATCCCCTCTGAATCCTATGAGTGATTGACCATTTAAGATGCAACCTTCAATGTGGTGTTTAAGTTATTATGTGCGTTGTTAAGAAGCTTAATCTAAATATAATCCTCGATTAACGTTTGGAACATTGCCTGCATTATAATTAATCTTAAAAGTCTTGAAATGAAAGACTTACAAAAGTGACACATATATCATCAAATGTACCTCTCAATAGTAACAAAGTTCTCACGGAGATGATTTACAATCTCCTCAGGCGAACCAAGTGGCTACAAAATGTTGATGAATCATGTTCCTTGAAAGCTTCCATCCATGATTACATACCTAAAACATGAAAGAAATCAAAACAATCTAACAAAACATCAAAATCTCAAACATATTAAATTCCTAGGAGCACCTTATTACAATAACTCAAGCAATGACACATATGATTCGAGTAATTACGGTTAAGTGACCACCTCGCAACAGGTAAAGGAAACTAACACATAATGATACACACATTAAAGAGAAGTGAATTAGAGTAACAACATAAAAATGAATACCAGTGTAGTCTTCTGCTTGGTCATGTCAAGATAACGCAGAGAGAGTGGAGCAAAGAGCACGAAAGAAACCAGGTGAGGCTAAGCTTTAGATGTGTAGATGATGATCGAAAGGTTAGAAGTTGCCTGGAATCACCAAATTTGTCGACAACTTGATTTGGGAATAGAGATTGAGATCTAGGGTTAGGGTTATTTGAATCTTGAAACCGGTTAGGGATATCAGAAGGTGAAGAATAATAACGCAGACGTATTAATGGCGGATGTTGTGATGATGGAGATGATGGACGTAAAAACGCAGAGATGGTGGCGATGAGGCGGTGTTTTGTATGCAGTAGAGAGAGGCGGATGTTGGGTTGGTGCTAATGATGCTTTGTGTTGTATGCAGCTGAGAGAGGCGCTACTTTTTATTTTTTTGAAAGCTGGATGTTAAATTGTGTTAGCTAGGGTTTGAGTTTTTATAGTGTTGAAAGTTTAAGGAAAATGTTAAATGACAATTTTACCCATCTAATTCTCTTATTAAGGTAGTATAGATATATATATATATATAAACAGTTTCTACTACTTCTTATATATACACACATATATACGCAGTCAACATACACAAATTACAAACACCTACTCCCCTGTCGCACATACATACAATACCGTCACATACATCAAGCACGTATACATGTTTAAGGGTTGCGAAGCTTACCGGGAATCAACGAAAGAGATGACCTGAAAACGGAAGTCGCGTCTGCTGTTTCGGGTCGGAAAGGAACCGATGAAAACGACGAACGGGAGTGCTGCAGCCGTTTCAGGAGGATCCCGGCCACAAGAAAAACGGAATTGGCGATGATGCACGGCGATGAAAGAGTGGTTACGGTGATGCGGCGACTTAGGGTTGCGTCGAGATGAAAGACGGGTGAAAGGAAGGAGACGGGTGTAGTGGGGGTTTGGGATATATAATTTTTGTTTTTTCACTTTAGGTCCTTCTAGATTTATAGATTATTTATTTTGATCTTTATAGTTTATAAACTATTTCATTTAATTACAAAACGAACCCTAAACTTTATATAAAATTAATGGAATAGTTATAAGGTAGTTAACGGTGATAATCTGAATTTGCGGGGTGTCACATCATCCCCTTGTTAAGAGAATTTTCGTCCCGAAAATTACGCCGCGTCATTGGTTATCTGCAACGAAAAGGTAATCGAAAAGAAAGAAGGAAAAAAATTTCAGGTTGTCACATCATCCCCTTGTTGAAGAATTTTCGTCCCGAAAATTTACCCAATATTATTAGTGTTTGATGTTGTCATTTTGATTAGACAAGGTTGTTTGTACATTATTAAATTTTTCTATGTTCTTACGTGAACTTCAATTAACTCTTTGATTTTTCAATGGACTTTAATAGTAAGATTCTTACTGTGTTTGAGCGTTTTGAATTCTTAGCCAATAATCACATAAAACCACAACATTTACCTATATAATCACACCAAAAACAAATTTAATCAAAAAATCAACTTTCGAAAACATCAAAACTTTTCATATAAAACCACAACATTTTCCTATATAATCACACCAAAAACAAATTTGATAAAAAAATCAAATTTTGAAAAAATCAAAAACTTTCAGATAAACCACAACATTTACCAATATAATCACTTCAAAATCAAATTTGATACAAAAAATCAACTTTTGAAAAAATAAAAAATTTTCACATAAGCCACATTATTTTACCAATATTTAATCACATAAAACCAAACTTTCATAAAAAATCCACTTTTGTTAAAATCAAAAATTTTGACATAAAACACAACATTTACCGGCCTTTATAATCACACCAAAACCAAACTTTCATAAAAAATCCACTTTTGAAAAAATAAAAAATTTTCACATAAAACCACAACATTTACCTATATAATCACACAAAAAACAAATTTGCTGAAAAAATCAACTTTTGAAAAAATCAAAACTTTCTCATAAAACCACAACATTTACCTATATAATCACAAAAAAAAAACAAATTTGATCAAAAAATTAACTTTCAAAAAATCAACAAATTTTCACATAAACCACATTATTTACTTATATTTAATCACATCAAACCAACCTTTCATAAAAAAATCAACTTTTGAAAATATATAAAAATTTCACATAACACCACAACATTTACCAATATAATCACTTCAAAATCAAATTTGATCAAAAAACTCAACTTTTGAAAAAATTGAAAAATTTCACATAAAATCTTAACAATTACCTATATAATCACACCAAAAACAAATTTGTCGGTCCCATAACACTATTGAATCAGTATATTGTGAAGATTTTGGATCAAATTGACATAAAATATATGAACTAGATGAAGAACATGAAGAACACACTAATAAAACCTCATTTGATTCATTTGATTTGCATCAGATTTTGTTTACATGGAAAGACCCCAAATCATGCTCATTCAAGCCACCATCAAACCCTATTTGCACTTTACTATTTATAGTGAGTGCTTAACATGCTAATTACACTAATAGTCCCTACACTTAGACTAATTAGAAAATAACAAGTTAAAAGGCTAAAACATGTCTAAAACTAGATTAAATATATTTTGTTGACACAAAATATATTTATTACATTAACGATCCTAGACATAAAACAACTTCAACGTCTTGACTCGGTTCTTCGTCTCTGACGCGCCATTTGACTTTTTACGTGGACTTTGACCGGACGTTGACTTTTGTTGACTTTGACTGTGTTGATAATATTAGACTACAATTCAGGTCCAACAATACTCCCCCATAGTCTATTATTATCAACGTCTTGCATCGTGTTCAGCACCGATAAGTCAATACTGTTGGATCTTCAATTTGGTAAGCTTCGGTCTTAATTTCAGCTCCAACAAAACTCCCCCAAGACTGATGCTTGCCAAATTTTATTGCTGAAGATCCTTAATCTCACAAGCTATCCCATATTGTATGCTCCCCCATTTTGTGTGCATCCTTTCTTAAAATCTGGAACGGCTTTTCAACTATCTTTTCTTGAGTGCTTTAGAAGATGTAGGAGGAGGCTTCCTAGCTCGGTATCTTCTACAAACTTTGAGGAACAGGTTCTCTGGTCAGGTGCTTTGCTCAACTGATGATCGGCCATCACTTGCAGCAAATATCTGTAACGCAATCACAAACAAAATCTCGAGATTTCTCATTAGATCATTTCATTAAACAAAATAAACCCGTGTTTATTTGTGTATGAAAACAAATGAACCTGTGTCCATTTGTGCGTGCAATTTCCCGTGAAATGCATGTGAAAATGATAACATTTTAATAGCATAATATGGAAGACTTGAAAATAATTTGAAATGAAAATCTTTTTGGATTTTTTTTTTAACTAATCAAAATTTAAAAATTCGGAAATGAGAGGACGAGTCCGACAAGATCACAAATATTTTAGACAAAGAGAACACATCCCATAAGGTACACACGACCAACAAGACTCAAGAACCCAAACATAAAATAAAATAAAATAAAAACTTCATGAAAGGATATCAGATAATGCGTTTCGAGCAACCATCCAGAGAAAAAAAGACTCGGCTAGATTGTCAATATGTTTGTCCATTTAAACCCATGCCTTGTTCCTTTCAACAAACAACCTGTGACGATCTTATCATGTTTTGGTTCGATTTGAAGAAACTCGAGCGACTTGGTTTTCACAGACATTCAGCAAAGTAACTTGTCCTAACATCAGGTTTATCGAGCAATATGATTGACTTTCCTTGAATTTCTTGGATCAAATCTTGAATATTGATCGATTCATGAGCCTCTTTTGACACTGTGCAATTTTTGCATCTTTTTGTGAGTGGAGCTTGTCAGCAATTGATTCTTTTGAACACAATGCGACTTATTATTTGGGAAACTCAAATAGTTCAGAGCTCCAGGTCTATACTGACGTATAACAGAGGAGATAAACATTTGAGCATGCTCGGTGAATCTTCAGGTCAATACTTCCATATAGCAGAGAAGATCCACCAACTCCAGGTCAATACTTCCGTATAGCAGAGGAGTTAAGCACTTTTGACTCAATACATTCTGAGGAGTTAACAAGTAACTCACTCAGAGGTTTTTCTGAAGAGCAACACTAGCAGCTTTTTATTTTGTTTTGCTAACTAGAAACTCAATTCAGGGCTAGGGTGAGGGTGATTTGGGATATTTGGGGAAATCAAGGCAAAGATTTGACGCTCTCAACCCATTTTTGTCAAAACTTATTACTTTGTGCAGGCCAAATGTCTGTGAAAGTACTCCTCATCACCGAGCTCATTTTGAATTTAGTTTGGCCACAGAATTGTTGTCTAATTGTATTCGGGCTGAGCCTATTGACACATCATTACACAAATCATTATCCTCCTTCAGATGCTATCCACTCAAACCTGAAACCTTCAAAAGACACAAAATATTTACACATATAGAAAATTTTGAATAATGATTTTCAGTTCATTCTCGTTTTGAGATTTTACTCCCCCAAAATTTCTATTTCAGCACAAAATGGAAATTTTCAAAAGACTCAAGAGCGACCTCAAAGGGATGAGAAAACTTTGATAAAAAATACAAGTAAAAATATTAGACTCCCCCCCCTTTTTTTAATCCTTTTTTTTAACTATTTACAATATATAAAATAGAAATTAGCAAGGAAACGCCTTCCATATTATTCTATCAAAAGATTATAAATGAGATATCAAGAAAAATGTAGTGGCTGTGAAATTAGATATGTGAAAATCAAAGAAGGATCCAGAATGTGGATAAGATACCAAAACCATGACCTGTTTGTTCCGCCTCAAATTTAAATAAGGAACATTTTCTGTCAGTAAACCGGATTACTAACAGTCCTCCTGAAATGTTCCTGCACTCATCAACAGATTAGTTAGAAAGGGGAACCCAGGCCATCGTAGTCCTGGGCGTTCCTTTTTCATCAGTGTAAGACACCTGTCTATGCACACAACCTGTTCTTGTATCACTTATCTTTTCCTCTTTCTTTTTAATTTGCCAAATTTGTTTAGGTTCAAACATTTTCGATTTGAAAAAGTTAAATTTGGAAATCATTTTCTGTTTAAGTCCCGAGGAGAAAGAATTTTGTTTTGGTGATGTTGTCACATTCATCTTTGAATCATGTGAAACCGGCTTCACATGAGACGGTAGGGATGGAATGTTCGTCATCCGACCATTCAAAGATGTATGATTATTAACTTGAAATTCAAATAAACAAACCTGTTTACCTTTACCATGTGGAGGATTCTTTCTAGACACTGATCCAGAGAAGCAAACCTGTTTGCCTTTACCGTCCAAAGCATGTCCTTTGGGGCATTTCTTGAGCACATGATCATCCTTTCCACACTTGAAGCAAGCCTTGAATGGCTTTTGATGCTTGACTGGCCCGTGTGGAGCAGCTGGGGGTGGAGCTTTCTTTGAACTTGATGCAACTTGTTGAGAGGCTTTTGGCGTCTTTTGTCGAGTTGTGGGTGGTTGCTTGATTTTTGTTTTGCTTTGTTGGATGGGAGATGAGATCTTCACTTGCTTGTTCTCAAGTCTTTTACAAACTTGAGATAGGATGGAAAGAGGTGAATGCTTCTTCTTTTGAGCTTTGGATGGAAGACTGACTTGTTTTGCAGCTGGGACAGAGATCCGGATTTGTCTTGATTCAGGCTTTGGAAGCATTTCAGATTTGACAGTTGCAGATGACATCTTGATCTTTGAAACTCCGAGACTCTCCTTTGTCTTTGATTGATCATTTGAACTTGTCCAGTCTTCAATAAGTACCTCTGCTTCCAGCGGATCTTGATTGATGGGAATTGAGTGTGTAGATGTAGTTGCAGCTTGATGATTAGTTGATTCCTGAATTAACTCTTCCTTCTCACTCTTGACAGGCTCAAACGTAGGAATTTCACCTGCTTTAAACTTATCAAAGAAATTAGAAGTAACAACCGTTACAGGATTAGAAACAACAGGAACTGAGCAATCATTAGCTTGACTGTCAGTACCCGTTTTACTATATCCCATACCAGTCGAAGAATCATAATCATCTCGCACCTCCTTCAGATTAACTCCCTTTAAACCTGCATGCAAACTGTTAGATTTTTGTTCAAACAGATCATTTTTAGGATGAGGTTTAGGTGTTGGTGAATAACACACAGTGAATGGAGGCGGAAAAACTGTCTGAACATCTGTGTCATATCCAACCCCATCTTTTAACCTAGCCCCCCTTTGTTTTGAAGCAAGCTCATTCATTTTCATACTAGCGACAGTCCACTTATCAAGTTTTGTTTGAAGTTTTGTGGATTCATACTGTGCAAATATGAGTCTTTCACTTAAAAGATTTATTTCAACATTTCGTTCATAAAGATTTCTTTTCAAAAGTTCAATTTCAGCCAACGCTTCTTTGAGTTTAATCGAATAAGAAACTTCATTTTTCTTAAGTTCAGTATTTATGGTGGTTAATTCAGCTTGATTTGTTAACAAAAGTCTATTAGCTTCATAAATACCAAAAAGACGAACTCTGCATGCAGATGAACACATGTCTTGAACTGTCTCATAAGGAAGTCCCATAATGACTTTTTCAGCAGCCAGTGCCTTGTCACAGTTGCAGACCCTTGTATTTCTTTTCAGTTCCTCTTCCTTTGCCTTCAGCATCTCTTCATCCTCAGCTTCCTTCTTTCCTTCATCATTTTTCTCATCTTTATCATCAACAATTGACTCACAATCAGATTTATTCTCACTATCAGCTTTCGAAGCAACACCACTTTCTAAGACATTCTCCCTTATCTCTGCAGTCGATTTCGAATCAGATCTCATTGATTTCAGCCTTTCGGTCAATTCGGTTTTGTAATCAAGTATGCGTGTGACCGATGAGATGAGGTCAGTATTTATCGTGTTGGTTTGAGGATGAAGAACAGCTTTGTAAAACTCATTTCTTTTGATATCCAACTCAAAAGATTTTAATATGTCCATCACCTCCACCAGTTTGTAATTAGTAAATCCTCTTTCTCTTCTAATCGATTTTCCATGTGAACTCCACTTTGGTGGAAGAGAATCAAGCAATCTCTTAACCCGTTCATGATTTCCAAGTTCTGGATCATGCTTCTTCAGGTTATTTGCCACCATCACAAATCGATCGAGAAACTCAGGCATCCTTTCATTCTTTAAAACTACAAAATTATCAAACCGACTTTGTGCCATTGTGAGATCATCAGATTCGAAGGATTTAAAAAGTTCTGCATAAGCCATTTTTTAATCGATAACCTGTTTAAAATTTGGCCTAAAAATAAATTTTAGAAAGACCCGGCCAACTGACAAAAATATTTTCCACTCAACTGAATAAAAATTTTGGCCCAAGAATAATAACAGCAATAACCCGGCCAACGCCAAAAATATTTTCAACTCAACTTAACAAAATTTTTGGCCCATAGAATAACAATATTAATACCCGGCCAAAAGACGTCACTTTTTAAAATTTAATGACGACTTAATTGAAAACGCCCATAAAATTTTTTAAACTTTAACACCCGGCGAAATAATTATTATTTTTTTTTACAATCTTTTTCAAATCAATTCTTTCATACCACATAAGATTAATAAAGCATCCTAATTCAAATTTCTTTAGTGCATGTCAAATCTTCTACGTGAAAACAACAAAACAAAATATCAATTTTTTTTTTCTTTTTTTAATTGCAATTAATTAAACCTAAACGTTATCCTAATTCAACTTGTCACTTTCTCTGTCTGCGTATACAGTTACAACCAGACAAACAACTTTATCTATCACCAATATTATCTTCCTTTTTCTTGTTTATGAAACATTCAACCATTCACAACATCATCAAGCATACACACACACAACGTGAACACGCAGCTGCTGCTTTCTTTTAACAATGGTGTTGCTGCTGCTTCCTCTCTTTCTCAAGTTGATTTAACAACACATCAACAACCAGCATCAAACAAGATCAACACAAACACGACCAGCTCTCTCTTCTTGTTCAAACACCACACACAAACACTATAACAGCCGCAACATCAACACCAACTAACTCTCTTCTTTTCTGTTTTCTTTGTTTTGACGGTTTATCAACAACACACAGCAACCAGCACAACTTCTTTTTCTTCCTGGTTCGAAACAAGCTGCTGCTCCTTCTTGTTTTCACCTTTTTTTTTTTGGTTTAAACAAACAACAACATCACAACAACATACACGTACAACATCGAGTGCCGGCTGCTTCTTCATTTTTAGTCAACAATAAACCACGACAACATCACAATAACAAAATCTTCGAACTCGATCTGCTGTTTCTTTTTGTTCTTAAACACAGCCGCCTCCCCCCCCCCCCTTTTTTTTGTCGCGTCACAGACAACAACAACAGCACACACAATATCTACTTCTTCTTGTTCTCTTTTCTGTTTTTTTTTGTGTAAAATAATCAAGAAGTTGGTAAGGTAGAGGAGGATTTTGATTATGGTTGTTGTTATTGTAAGCGAACCTAGATCTGTTCTGGTTCGAGTTTTATGGTGGTGGTTGACGGATCTGTTATGGTGGTGGATGGAGACGGTGGTATGGTTGTATGGCAGCGTGCGGAGGTGAATGATGGTGATAATGGCAAGTGAGCTGTGTTTTAGTTGTAGTTAAAGTGGGAGTGGTTTGTTTAGATCAGATGGTTATAGAGTGGTTATGGTTATGTGTTATGGTATGGTTAAAGTTGAAGTTGAAATAGCCATGGATCTGTTTTTGGTTTGGTTATTTTTTTTTGTTCTTGTTTAATGATTCTGATCTGTTTATGGTGATGTGGGTGTAGTTGGGTCGGTAATTTGTTTGTTTGGTTGATTGTTGGTGCAGGAAATATGTCAACAAATGGTAGGTTCGCTCAGATCTGGATGGTTTCGCAAGGTAATGTTGCAAGAACCTATAGATTCGCTGGCTTACAAAGTGCCCGGCGAACTTATAGGTTCGCTAACAACAACGGGCGAATCTAAGCAAATGCTTGGTATAAATTCGCTCAAAATTTTGAACTTTCGTTCAGATATTAACTAGATTCGCTGGTCTTGCAGATTTGAAGATTTGAAGAACACCAAGAACACACACACACTGTGTGTGAGAGAAAATCTCAGATCTGCACTTTTTCTTCTGATTTCTTGTAAATTTTGAAGTGCAAATGATGTTTTTGCTGTTTATAAGTGAAGATCTACCACAAAATGTTGTAGATCTGAAGATTTGGATGAAGATTCAAAACTCAGATCTGGTTTCTCTCTCTAAAAACCCACCAGATCTACTTTCTCTCTCTAAAATTTCTTCTAAATTCTTCAACTTAGTAACCAAATCTTCAAAAACATGACTCAAATTGGATCTCTATTAGGCTCTGATACCAATTGTCGGTCCCATAACACTATTGAATCATTATATTGTGAAGATTTTGGATCAAATTGACATAAAATATATGAACTAGATGAAGAACATGAAGAACACACTAATAAAACCTCATTTGATTCATTTGATTTGCATCAGATTTTGTTTACATGGAAAGACCCCAAATCATGCTCATTCAAGCCACCATCAAACCTTATTTGCACTTTACTATTTATAGTGAGTGCTTAACATGCTAATTACACTAATAGTCCCTACACTTAGACTAATTAGAAAATAACAAGTTAAAAGGCTAAAACATGTCTAAAACTAGATTAAATATATTTTGTTGACATAAAATATATTTATTACATTAACGATCCTAGACATAAAACAACTTCAACGTCTTGACTCGGTTCTTCGTCTCTGACGCGCCATTTGACTTTTTACGTGGACTTTGACCGGACGTTGACTTTTGTTGACTTTGACTGTGTTGATAATATTAGACTACAATTCAGGTCCAAAAAAATTTGATCAAAAAATCAACTTTCGAAAAAATCAAAATATTTTCGTATAAAACCACAACATTTACCTATATAATCACACCATAAACAAATTTAATCAAAAATCAACTTTTGAAAAAATCAAAAACTTTCACAAAAACCACAACATTTACCTATATAATCACAAAAAAATAAATTTGATCAACAAATTACCTTTCAAAAAATCAACAAATTTTCACATAAAACCAAAAAATTTTACATATATTTAATCATACAAAACAAAACTTTCATAAAAATATCCACCTTTGATAAAATAAATTTTTTTACATAAATATACAACATTTACCTATATAATCACACCAAAAACAAATTTAATAAAAAAATCAACTTTCATAAAATCAGCATATTTTCACATAAAACCACAACATTTTATCTATATTTAATCATACCAAGCCAAACTTTCATAAAAAAATAAACTTTTGAAAAAATAAAAAATTCACATAAAACCACAACATTTACCCATATAATCACACCAAAAACAAATTTGATCAAAAAATCAACTTTCGATAACATAAAAAATTTTCATATAAAACCACAACATTTACCTATATAATCACACCAAAACCAAACTTTATCAAAAAATCTACTTTTGAAAAAAATCAAAAATATTCATATAAAACCACAACATTTACCTATATAATCACACCAAAAACAAATTTGATCAAAAAATCAACTTTCGAAAACATCAAAAATTTTCATATAAAACCACAACATTTTCCTATATAATCACACCAAAAACAAATTTGATCAAAAATCAACTTTTGAAAAAATCAAAAACTTTCAGATAAACCACAACATTTACCGATATAATCACTAAAAAAACAAATTTGAAAAAAAAAATCAACTTTTGTGAAAAATAAAAAATTTTCACATAAATCACAGTATTTTACCTATATTTAATCATATAAAACCAAACTTTCATAAAAAATCCACTTTTGAAAAAATAAAAAATTTTCACATAAAACGACAATATTTACCTATATAATCACACAAAAAACAAATTTGCTTAAAAAATTAACTTTTGAAAAAATCAAAACTTTCTCATAAAATCAAAACATTTATCTATATAATCACACCAAAAACAAATTTGATCAAAAAATCAACTTTTGAAAACATCAAAAATTTTCATATAAAATCGCAACATTTACCTATTTAATCACACAAAAACAAATTAGATCAAAAAATTCAAGTTTTGAAAAAATCAAAATATTTCACATAAAATCACAACAATTACCTATATAAAAAATTTTCACATAAAAACAAATTTGAACAAAAAATCAAATATAAAAAAATCAGCAAATTTGCACATAACCAACAACATTTTATCTATATTTAATCACAGAAAACCAAATATTCATCAAAAAATCAACTTTTGAAAAAATCATAAAATTTCACATAAAAGCACAACATTTACCTATATAATCACACCAAAACCAAACTTTTATAAAAAAATCAACTTTTGAAAAAATCAAAAATTTTCACATAAAACCACAACATTTACCTATATAATCACTAAAAAAACAAATTTGATCAAAAAATCAACTTTTGAAAACCTTAAAAATTTTGACATAAAATCACTACATTTACCTATATAATCACACAAAAAACAAATTTGATCAAAAAATCAACTTTCAAAAAATCAACAAATTTTCACATAAAACCATAACATTTTACCTATATTTAATCACACCAAACCAAACTTTCATAAAAAAATCAACTTTTCAAAAAATAAAAAATTTTCACATAATTAAAATCGCAATATTTACCTATATAATCACACCAAAAACAAATTTGATTAAAAGTCAAATTTTGAAAAAATAAAAAAATTCAAATAAAATCACAACATTTACCTATATAATCGCACCAAAAACAAATTTGATTTAAAAATCATCAAATTGTCACATAAACCACAACATTTTACCTATATTTAATCACACCAAACCAAAATTTAATCAAAAAATCAACTTTTGAAAAAATAAAAATTTTTCACATAAACCCACAAACTTTTACCTATATTTAATCATACCAACCCAAATTTTCATAAAAAAAATCAAGTTTTGAAAAAATAAAAAAATTTCTCATAAAACCACAATGTTTGCCTATATAATCACAACACCAAAAACAAAATTGATCAAAATATCAACTTTTGAAAAAAAATCAAAAAATCTCACATAAAATCATAGCATTTACTTATATAATCACAGAAAAAACAAATTTGAATAAAAAATCAAATTTCAAAAAATCAACAAATTTTCACATAAAACCAGAACATTTTACCTACATTTAATCACACGAAACCAAACTTTCAACAAAAAATCAACTTTTGAAAAAATCAAAAAATTTCACATAAAACCACAACATTTAATTATATAATCACACCAAAACCAAACTTTCATAAAAAAATCAACTTTTGAAAAAATAAAAAATTTTCACATAAGACCACAACATATACCTATATAATCACACAAAAAACAAATTTGATCAAAAATAACCTTTTGAAAACATCAAAAATTTTTATATAAAATCACTACATTTATCTATATAATCACACCAAAAACAAATTTTATCAAAAAATCAACTTTCAAAAAATCAACAAATTTTCACAGAAAACCATAACATTTTACCTATATTTAATCACACCAAACCAAACTTTCATTAAAAAATCAACATTTCAAAAAATCAAAATGTTTCGCATAAAACCGCAATATTTACCTATTTAATCACACCAAAAACAAATTTGATTAAAAATTCAACTTTGAAAAAATAAAAAAATTTCACATAAAATCACAACATTTACCTATAAAATCGCACCAAAAACAAATTTGATCAAAAAATCAACTTTTGAAAACATTAAAATTTTTCATATAAAATCACTACATTTACCTATATAATCAAACAAAAAAAAAATTTGATCAAAAAATCAACTTTTAAAAAATCAACAAATTTTCACATAAAACAATAACATTTTACCTATAATTAATCACACCAAACCAAACTTTCTTCAAAAAATCAACTTTTAAAAAAATAAAAAATATTCACATAAAACCGCAATATTTACGTATATAATTACACCAAAAAAAATTTGATTACAAAATCAACTTTTGAAAAAATAAAAAAATTTCACATTAAATCACAACATTTACCTATATAATCGCACAAAAAACAAATTTGATCAAAAAATCAACATTCAAAAAATCAAAATTTTCATATAAAATCACAACATTTACCTATATAATCACAAAAAAACAAATTTGATCAAAAAATCAACTTTCAAAAAATCAACAAATTTTCACATAAACCCACAAAATTTTACCTATATTTAATCACACAAAATCAAACTTTTATTCTACCTATATTTAATCACATCAAACCAAACTTTCATCAAAAATCCACTTTTGAAAAATTCAAAAAATTTCACATAAACCAAAACATTTACCTATATAATCACACCAAAACCAAACTTTCATAAAAAATCAACTTTTTAAAAAATAAAAAATTTTCACATAAAACCACAACATTTACCCATATAATTACACCAAAAACAAATTTGATCAAAAAATCAACAAATTTTCACATAAACCCACAAAATTTTACCTATATTTAATCACACCAAACTAAACTTTCATCAAAAAATTAACTTTTGAAAAAATAAAAAAATTTCACATAAAACCACAACATTTACCTATATAATCACACCAAAAACAAATTTTATAAAAAATCAACTTTTGAAAAAAATAACAAAAATTTCACATAAAATCACAACATTTACCTATATAATCAAATTTCAAAAAAATCACACAAAAAACAAAGTTGAACAAAAAATCAAATTTCAAAAAAATCCACAAATTTTCACATAAAATCACAACAATTTACTTATATTTAAGCACACCAAACCAAACTTTCATCAAAAAACTATCTTTTGAAAAAATAAAAATTTTTCACATAAGACCACAACATTTACCTATATAATCACAACAAAAACAAATTTGATCAAAAAATAAACTTTCGCAAACATAAAAAATTTTCATATAAAACCACAACATTTACCTATAAAATCACACCAAAATCAAATTTGATCAAAAACTCAACTTTTGAAAAAATTAAAAATTTTCACATAAAACCACAACATTTACTTATATAATCACACCAAAAATAAATTTGATCAAAAAATAAACTTTCAAAAACTCAATAAATTTTAACATAAACCATAACATTTTACCAATATTTAATCAGACCAAACAAAAATTTCATCAAAAAATCAACTCTTCAAAAAATAAAAAATTTTCACATAAAACCGCAATATTAACCTATATAATCACACCCAAAACAAATTTTATTAAAAATCAACTATTGAAAAAATCAAAAATTTTCACATAAACCACAACGTTTACCTATATAATCACACTAAAAACAAATTTGATCAAAAAATCAACTTTAAAAAAATCAACAAATTGTCACATAAAACCTCAACATTTTACCAATATTTAATCACACCAAACTAAACTTTCATCAAAAAATCAACTTTTGAAAAATTAAAAAATTTCACATAAAATCCTAACATTTACCTATATAATCCCAACAAAAACAAATTTGATCAAAAAATTAACTTTCGAAAACATCAAATATTTTCATATAAAACACAACATTTACCTATATTAAAAACGAGAATTACCGGACTCGCTAACCGGCCGGTGACAGGCTGCCTCGTACCCAAGACACCGGAGTTCACGTCGCGAGCGTCAGGGACGACTCGGACCGGACTAGCATATTGTTGGTTGGAGGTGCACGGCGTGGGATTTGAACCGGAGTCCTTCCCCACCTTCGTCGATGTGACTACTTCCCTCTTAGGATCCAACCAACTCATCTACGCTCCCGGAGGCCAACATTTACCTATATAATCACACTAAAAACAAATTTGATCAAAAAAATTAACTTTCAAAAAATATACAAATTTTCAGATAAACCCACAAACTTTTACCTATATTTAATCACACCAAACCAAACTTTCAAAAAAAAATCAACTTTTGAAAAAATAATAAATTTTCACATAAAAACACAACATTTACCAATATAATCACTTCAAAAACAAATTTGATAAAAAAAATCAACTTTTCAAAAAATTGAAAACTTTCACATAAAATCACAACATTAAGCACACCACAAACAAATTTGATAAAAAATCAACTTTTGAAAAAGTCAAAAACTTTCACATAAAGCCACAACATTTACCTATATAATCACAACAAAAACAAATTTGATCAAATAATTAACTTTCAAAAAATTAACTATAAAAAAATCAACAAATTTTCACATAAAACCAAAACATTTTACATATATTTAATCACACAAAACAAAACTTTCATCAAAATATCCACTTTTGAAAAAATAAAAAATTTCACATAAAATGATAGTTCGAGATGAACCAAGCTTGGATCTAGATCTGAGATTGTTTGGGGATTTTGTTTGTAATCAGTGATGCGGAAACTCACTAATCACGTATTGATGCTTGAATGTTCATGAAGATCAATGCAAGGTATGATGAAGATGTTGATAATATTGAATAGGCTAAGTGTATTGATCAATGAAGGTTACAAAGGATATGGAATGAAATGCAGGCAACTCCCTTTGCAAATGACCTAGGTGATGGTATTTATAGTCTATACCGTTCACCTTACATTTCACCTAAGCACGTGCACTTAAGCACAAATGCGCATTTAAGCACGAAACGAATACACGTATATTTTAACGTCAAATGCAATTAATGAACGTCTTCACCCGTGTTTGCTCGTGATGATGCTCGATATCTTCACTCGCTTATATTTGGAAAGTGACATCTTCAAATAGACCCAATAGTACTCCCCTAAGATGACACTTTACAAATCTGACATATCAGCTTAAATCTTCATATGGCGAGTATAGAGAGCAACATAAAGTTTTGGTATGCATTATCTTCAAGAGGACCCAACACTACTCCCCCTAAGATGACATTGTCAAAACTTCGTCTTTCAACAAGCAATCTGCATCCTTCTCTCCCTTTTGATTAGCATCAGAGGCTATGGAAAGAAATAAGCAGAGAGTAGATTCCGGTGAATCTATATATCAGCAACGGGATCTTCTTCAACAGTTGAAGTAGAATGCGAAGACTTCTTTGACTTATAATACTCCCCCTCAACTTTTGCTTTAGAGGTTAACGGAATCTGTGTGTTAGGGCTCGTTCCGTGTTTAAGATTTACTTTGTTCTTATTTTGTACTAGTTTGTACAGTTTAGGGTTAATTTTGTATTTTCCCTAAGTAGTGATGTATAAAGAATGTTGCTAGTGTGTGTTAGAGCTAGAGTCTAGATCACCAATACACTGAAGAGAGAGAAAGCGAGTGTGTGTGATTGTATTCTCCTACACTTTGTACTGCAACGATTTTGCTTTGATCATCAATACAAGAGAATTATTTAGTAATGAATTGTGTTGTTGATTGAGTTGTTGTTTTTGTACTTAGATCGTTATGATTTGTGGTAATATCGATCCAATTGAACCTATCAATTGGTATCAGAGCTGTTGGTATTGTGTGTTCTTCGCTATTAGTCAAGCAAAAACACATCAATACTGCTCAAATCATGATCAAAATGATCTGTTGCTATTTTTAGATTTGATTCATCATCGTAATCATTTCTAATTCACAACAATTGTGCAGATTCCATCAGATTTCATCAGATCTGAGGAATTAAGAAGAAAAGTGAAAAATACTGTTCGATCGATTTTTTTTGAAGAATTCACAGAAATTGACCATGTGTGGGATTGATTGATATTGAGGATTGATAATCAGAATAAATCACCGCTTGTGTGTGATTTTTGGAGGATTTGGACAAGTTTTGTTAAAATTCAGTAAAACTTGTATGAATATGTTGATGAACATGATGAACAAGATGAAGATGTACTAGACGGGTGATTAATTTTGACTTAGGAAAATCTCTGGACTTAGTTTTTGAACAAATTAGGTTCCTGTGGTGCCGTGTGAAGTAATTTTGTCTAGAAGGTTGAAGAATTTTCAAGTAAAAACTGTGTACTATTGTGCCGGGTGAAAAAAATTTACTTGTGTTGTAACTATTCAGCCGTGTCATCAACTTTCTATACGGGTGACAAATTTTGAAGTTACTATACAGCCGGGTCATCTTGTTACTGTTCAGCCGGGTCATCATTTTTCTGCCGTGTCAAAGTTCTTGCCGGGTGAAAATTGATACTCTTTAGTCAAGTGATTACTATTCAGCCGTGTCAAGATTAGCCATGTCAAAGTTATCACTATTCAACCGTGTGACTATTTAGTCGGGTGACATTGTTCAGCTGCGTGAAGATTTGTATTGTTTGAAGACTTGCAACTGTTTAGACGTGTGACTTCATATTTGTACTGTTCAGCCGGGTGAAGAAGAAAAAACACTGTTCTGCCGTGTGATTTGTTTTGTTGCTTCAAACTTTATTGTCTTAATCTGTTACTGTTTAGTCACATGAAATCTTATTTCTTTACTTAACAATTAGTTTTCATTTTAAAATTTTAATTGTTTCTTGATGTGTGGCTAACACATCATGGTTTTGTTAATCATTTTCGTCCAAATTTCGGGTTTAATGCTTGTGTTTCGCTTAATTTTTATATGTTTATTGAATGACACATGAATCTAAATTATATTTGTATTATGTAGGTGTTTTGGTGCTTAAAAATGTGCAAATGATCTAAAGGAATGAAGTGGAGCACAAGAGAAGACTTGGAGTTAGAAGGCAAGAAAGAAAAAAAAGTTTCTGGTTGGAGGCCTTCTAGGCGATACGCGCAGGACAGGGGTCTATGATGCGCGTATCTCCTAGCACAGATATACGGGATTTTTTTAGGGTTTTGCTATTTAAACACATTATAAACCCTAGTCGTGGAGAGTTCTTTCCAGCCGTTTTAGAGCATAAAGAAGGGAGATTTTTGGTGATTCAAAGAGGTTGGAAGCAAGAGGTTGAAGCTTGGATCATCGAGACGCTAAACGATCGTTGTTTCGGGTTTTAATCTTCTTGAACTCTTGTCTTAATTAACTTTTGATCATGTTTGCTTTAAACTCAGAATGTTTTGATGTTTTTGATAGGATCATGAGTAGCTAAACTAGTATTACTACCTAGATGATGAACGGTTATTGATTGTGGAATTGGTTTCGGTTGTTTTTATGTGATGTTTTGAATTCTAGCATAAATTGCATGTTCTTGGTATGTTGAATGTGTATGGTTGTTAAAGTATTGATTTTTATTGTTTTACTAAGTTCTTACTTGAATTGAGTGGTTGATGTGATCATATTGATTCTCGTAGCTAAGTCATTGACCTTGTGTTATTGATTTGTGTAATGAATTGCTAGACGTAGTGATCATTAGGATTGGTAAAACTTGAATTGAAACTTTAATGAACTACTTAACTTAGCTTGAAAAAGTAAGTTAGACAATTAATCTTGATAGTTAAACAATTAGGGTTTGAACGGTCCGAGAGGAGGTTTGCCTAATACGTGATTATCTTGTTAATTGTGTTCAATATATCCTTTGCATGTTACCCCTTGCATGATAATGTATTGTGTCAACTAGATCGAGAGGTTAGTTTTCATTTGGGTATGTTAGAATTGTTGAAAAGACCGAAAGGTGATTCAACCCAACCGATAATTTAATTCGTTCCTTAAGTATTCTTATCGGTCACACCTGGAGAATGATCCGGGATCCTTTAGGTCTATTAAGGTTCGCATCTTTAGAAATTCGGTTTCATCACATTTGAATTAACCAAACCAATGCCATAAGTCATAACCAGGATTCATCTAGGTGGTATTCTTTCCAATCTTGCAAGTTAATCAAGGTCTTCGTTCGTTGTGTTCATCTTTAATTAATTCATTAGTTACAATTTAATTTCTTGTCCTTAGGTTATTAGAAACCCCCCAATCAATCAATATTCCTTTTCAATTTAGTTTACGTTATTCGTAGTGTCTTTGGGTTCGATATCCGGTCTTCCGTAGACTATACTCCAGTCGATAGGTACACTTGCCTGTCTGCTAGGTCTAGTTTAGGGTTAATTGGTTTTTAACTCGAGTGTCAAGATAGAGTCTTAGGTTAGTTATTTTTATAGACCGTTTTTAGCACATCAAGTTTTTGGCGCCGTTGCCGGGGACACTTGGCAATAGCGAAACTAGCTTTGATTAGGATTTGTTGGTATTTTAGAGTTCTTTTTATTAAGTTTTTAGTTTTCTAGAGTCAATTTTCTATTTTTTTTAGTCTAGTTTCCGATTCTAGCATCTAGTTTTTTTTAGTTTATGCCACACACTCGCTCCCAAGGCCCATCTGAATATCCACCCTCCTTAGAGCCCGAGAGAGAGTTGCACGAAAGGATCCGTACGCTTATCGAACGTGCCATATTAGTTCCTCTTCCTATTGATACGATGGGTGACCAAAATCCTCGTCTTACGGTTCACCAGCAAGCCAGTGATGGTATTACAGGGTCTCGATCTGCTATAACTCGCCCTGTTGTAGCCAACACCAACAACTGGCAGATTCCATCTTATGTGATGTCCACCATCACTTCTGCGGTCCAGTTCCACGGATTGGACGATGAGGATGCCACCGGGCATCTTTCTCGATTTGTTCGTATCTGCGATACGTTCAATATCACTGTTGTGACCGGAGATGCGGTATATCTCCGGTTGTTCCCATTCTCTCTATCTGGCCGAGCTTCTACTTGGTTAGATTCTCTTCCCCAGGATTCCATTACGACATGGGATGATCTTCAGTCCAAATTTCTGAAAAAATATAACCCAGCGTCCAAAACTGCTCGTATGCGTGACCAAATACATTCTTTTCGCATGGATCCTGATGAGCGATATTCTGATGCTTGGGAGCGTTTTCAAACACTCTTAAGCCATTGCCCCCAGCACGGTCTCACTCAATGGGCATTAGTTGAGAAGTTCTATAATGGACTCACATACCCGACTCAACGAATGTTCAATACATCTGCTGGAGGACATCTCATGGAAAGGAAGAGCGTGGGTGAGTGCAATGAAATGTTTGAAAGTTTCGCACTGGCTGAGCAGCAGAGTCCATAAAGTAGGAATTCCATTCCTGCTACTAGAGTTCCCACCTCGACCGCTCGAGGTGTTTATCAGGTCACTCCTGATGCTAGTGTGGCTGCTGCACTTGAGGCACTTCAAAGAGAGGTTAGAGAGCTTAAGATGGGTAGCAGTAGATGTGAGATTTGTAGAGGAGGTCACGACACTAGGGATTGTTTAGTGAATAGCCAAGAGCAAGTGAATTGGGCTGGGGGACAGAGCGTAGGAGGTAATGGTGCGTTTGGGGGACAAAACGCAGGATGGAAGGGTAACCCAAACTCTGATTGGAAATTGAGAGGTTTCCCACCCCGACAGAGTTTGTTTGATAGTGGTTCGGTAGGGTCTAGTTCGGGTGGTAGTGAATTTAAGGAGATTAAGGATATGATAATGACCCAAACTCAGCTGATATCTCAGATTGTGAATAGGGATAAGGAGACCCAGCTTAGATTGCAGGAGCATGACCTTTTACTGAAAAATCAACAAGCTGCATTTGTAGACCTGCAGAGGATGGTAGGAGATATGTCTAAGCAGTTAGAGGCAGCTCAGTCTAGTTCATCCTCTTATGGAAAGTGTAAGGCTAATGTTAGTGCTGTTACAACCCGTAGTGGTAGAGGAGCAGAGTTAGTGAAACCACAGGTTGAGGAGCCAGTAGAGGAGGAGGTTGAGCTAGAGGTTCCTGTTAGTGTTGAAGAGAATAGGATACCGGTGAGCCATGAGCCAAGTAAGCTTAAGCATGAGAGAGTGAGGGAGAAGAAGAAAGGTAATAGATCTGAGGTGGATGAAGACTACAGTAGGTGCCCATACCCTGAGCGTTTAACTCGACAGAAGTATCTTAGAGAGTATGGTCATTTCCTTGAGTTGTTTAAACAACTCAAAGTCAATCTCCCGTTCGTTGAGGTACTCCAGCATATGCCTAAATATGCTAAGTTTCTTAAGAATCTTCTTTCCAATAAGAAGAAACTGGAGGACCTCCCCAATGTCGTTCTAAACGAGGAATGTTCTGCTGTAGTGCAGAACAAACTACTAGAGAAATTGTCTGATCCGGGTGTTTTCACTCTCCCATGTAAGTTTGGTAGTTCCTCAGTTCATCATGCTTTAGCTGATCTAGGTGCTAGTGTGAATTTAATGCCTTATTCATTGTATAAGCAGCTAGGCCTAGGAGATCTCGTTCCTACACGCATGACCATATCTTTAGCTGATCGTTCGATTAAGAAGCCACGAGGAGTAGTGGAAAATGTTTTGATTAAGATCAATAAGTTTGTTTTCCCCGTGGACTTTGTCATTTTAGATATGGAGGCAGACCATAGAGTCCCGATTATTTTAGGTCGTCCACTCTTACGTACGGCTCGTGCTTTGATAGATGTGTTTGCTGGTAAAATAACACTGCAAGTAGGGAATGCGAGTGCTACATTTAGGATCCCTGATCCATTGAGAGAGACGAATGAGTGGGATGACGAGTTATATGTGATTGGGTCGGATCAGGTGATGAAAAATAAGTGTGGGTATCCTTGGAAGGATGTGGATGTTCCAAAGGAACCAGGATAGGATGTCGAGGGTTGAGTGTCTCAGGTGAGATCCTGAGTGTATAGTTTGTATAGTTACATGCATGGTTTTTATTTACCTTTATTTTAGTCCTTTTATGTTGAGTCAGTCCTACGTGTTTAAAGTCTTTCATTTTACACTATGATGTCTGCTTGGGTATGTTTGTGTGTTAATTTTGCAAGGTTTGGATCTATTCGTTCGTACTCAATCTCCATTCGGACGAGGATGATCTGAAGCCTGCTATGAAGATTGTAAAGGGCATCCCAAGATTTCTGCTATTAGAGGACGATCGCGAATGAAATGCTATACGATCGTCGGGAACGAGACTTCTTGTGCAAAGCTACATTATTATCAGGGGAGTCTGTTCCTTTTACTTTCTATCTTTAGTTTTTAGTATTTTAGTTCATTTGATGTTTTTTTTATTTTGAGTCGTTTTTCGGGCCACATTAGGGACAATGTGTCGTTTAAGTGTGGGTATGGGAGACTATCGTCTAGTCTAGTTAGTTGAGTCAAATAGTGTCAGAAAAATACAAAAAAATTTAAAAATTTGAAAATGTTTTTGAAAAAGTGTTGCAATTAAATGGAAAATGATAGTAGAATTGGGAGTTGGTTTTCAAAGAAAACATTTTTTGTTGGTTTGAAAACAAGTGATTAGTCAAATGGTAATCAATCGGTGACCCAATTAGCTTTGAAAGGTTTTCTCTAAGTGTTATAAATATACCTAATTAAATCAAGATGTCTCGTGGGTTTTCATCTTAGGAGAAACATAAAGGCCTTAACTAAGAAACTTAGGCACCATTGTAGGCTTTAGAAGTTACACTAGTTAAGGATAATTGCCATAATAGGATCTAATAGCACGCTTCTTGTGAAAGAAGTGGCGCTCCGCATACAATGTCCATAGGGTATAGACTGAAAGTGCTCAAAGTAGCAACTCGAATAAAAGAGCTCAATGTAGCCAAATGAAAAAGAAAAAAAAAGAAAAAAAAAGAGAAGAAAAAGCAAAATAAAACAAGTGATCCAAGACCTCATGTGCTCTACCTCTGGGATAGCGACTTGGAGCCGACACCCCTGGGTGAGGTGATCTTGTTTTAGAAAGAAAAAAAAGAGAGAAGAATAAAACAGTCTATACCCGTAAGTATCATCCATCAAATAATCACCCTAATATGGCAATATTTCTTAACTAGGTTAAGTTCTTTAGGTTATTTTGGTAAGAAAAAAAAATCTATATGGTTTAATCTGTGCCTCGTAAAGAAACAATTAACAGGCTGAACTGTGGCTTCCTAAGTGTGAGACCCTGTAGATGAATTGATATCACTTAAACTAAAGGAAACACAAGGAGAAGCCCGATTAGCTAATGTTAGGGTTAGTTGGAAACAATATCGATGATTACTATGACTTGTTGCTTGTTTGAGAATTGCTTGAATTGTTTTATTATGTGTTGAAAGCTAAATTCCTGATTATGATTCCATTTGCATACTTTTTCGAGGACGAAAAAAGGTTAAGTGTGGGTATTTTGATGTGTGGCTAACACATCATGGTTTTGTTAATCATTTTCGTCCAAATTTCGGGTTTAATGCTTGTGTTTCGCTTAATTTTTATATGTTTATTGAATGACACATGAATCTAAATTATATTTGTATTATGTAGGTGTTTTGGTGCTTAAAAATGTGCAAATGATCTAAAGGAATGAAGTGGAGCACAAGAGAAGACTTGGAGTTAGAAGGCAAGAAAGAAAAAAAAAGTTTCTGGTTGGAGGCCTTCTAGGCGATACGCGCAGGACAGGGGTCTATGATGCGCGTATCTCCTAGCACAGATATACGGGATTTTTTTAGGGTTTTGCTATTTAAACACATTATAAACCCTAGCCGTGGAGAGTTCTTTCCAGCCGTTTTAGAGCATAAAGAAGGGAGATTTTTGGTGATTCAAAGAGGTTGGAAGCAAGAGGTTGAAGCTTGGATCATCGAGACGCTAAACGATCGTTGTTTCGAGTTTTAATCTTCTTGAACTCTTGTCTTAATTAACTTTTGATCATGTTTGCTTTAAACTCAGAATGTTTTGATGTTTTTGATATGATCATGAGTAGCTAAACTAGTATTACTACCTAGATGATGAACGGTTATTGATTGTGGAATTGGTTTCGGTTGTTTTTATGTGATGTTTTGAATTCTAGCATAAATTGCATGTTCTTGGTATGTTGAATGTGTATGGTTGTTAAAGTATTGATTTTTATTGTTTTACTAAGTTCTTACTTGAATTGAGTGGTTGATGTGATCATATTGATTCTCGTAGCTAAGTCATTGACCTTGTGTTATTGATTTGTGTAATGAATTGCTAGACGTAGTGATCATTAGGATTGGTAAAACTTGAATTGAAACTTTAATGAACTACTTAACTTAGCTTGAAAAAGTAAGTTAGACAATTAATCTTGATAGTTAAACAATTAGGGTTTGAACGGTCCGAGAGGAGGTTTGCCTAATACATGATTATCTTGTTAATTGTGTTCAATATATCCTTTGCATGTTACCCCTTGCATGATAATGTATTGTGTCAACTAGATTGAGAGGTTAGTTTTCATTTGGGTATGTTAGAATTGTTGAAAAGACCGAAAGGTGATTCAACCCAACCGATAATTTAATTCGTTCCTTAAGTATTCTTATCGGTCACACCTGGAGAATGATCCGGGATCCTTTAGGTCTATTAAGGTTCGCATCTTTAGAAATTCGGTTTCATCACATTTGAATTAACCAAACCAATGCCATAAGTCATAACCGGGATTCATCTAGGTGGTATTCTTTCCAATCTTGCAAGTTAATCAAGGTCTTCGTTCGTTGTGTTCATCTTTAATTAATTCATTAGTTACAATTTAATTTCTTGTCCTTAGGTTATTAGAAACCCCCCCAATCAATCAATATTCCTTTTCAATTTAGTTTACGTTATTCGTAGTGTCTTTGGGTTCGATATCCGGTCTTCCGTAGACTATACTCCAGTCGATAGGTACACTTGCCTGTCTGCTAGGTCTAGTTTAGGGTTAATTGGTTTTTAACTCGAGTGTCAAGATAGAGTCTTAGGTTAGTTATTTTTATAGACCGTTTTTGGCACATCATTTCTATCCAAAAATCAACAAGAACACAAAAAAAAAAAATAATTTCTTTTAATTTTAAAACGACACCTATTGATGATTCAGATAATCGTGTACTAAGGTTAGTTAACGGTGCAAATTTCAAGAACTGGACAATCAGATTGAAAAACCATCTATGCTCTATTGATAATGATTTATGGAAGTCTATTGATAAAGGTCCTCATATTCCTACTCAGACTGCTCCTGACAGTGCAGGCACTTACACAAAAGATTCAACTGAATCGTATCCTGAAGATAATCTACAAGGTGAAGACTTACGAAAGGTCAAGAATGACAGTAAGGCTTATTCCTTAATGTGTAAAGGGCTACCACTTCAAGTGTTGTCAAGACTGGATGCTTATCAAACTGGCTACACATTATTCAAAGAATTGAAATCAATTTGTGAAGGAAGAGAATAGTTAAGAAGTCTCAAGAAGCAGAAACTGAAGAGATAATTAGAACTGTTTGAGCATATTTCTGGAGAATCTATACACCAGATGATGAATAGATTTATGCATCTAACAACTGAGATGAAAAATGTTGGTGTCAAAACAGATCTTCAAGACTTGAATGATAGATTATTGTGTGCTCTTCCATCCTCATGGAAACAAACAGTGACTTTGCTGAAGCATATAAAGAAGTTTCCAATGGACTAGATCTTCTTATAGCAAAGATTGAAGAAGTTGAAATTGATGAAAGTTCAAGAAATACTAACAAATCAAGTTCTCATGCTCAGTATAAGTTTTGTGGTGAATCCTTCAAATAAAGTTGAAAATGCATTTCTTGCTCAAGATGCTATTAAATCTGATGACTAGGGTGATTTGTTTGTTGGTGATAGCTTTTACACTAATTCGTCGTATCAATCAAGTTCATCAATTTACACTCAACCTCAATCTCCACCAAGACTTCAAGTTCAACCAATGAAATCTCAAGCAGAAAATCAAAGCCCAAGTTCAACAGTTCAAGTAAAAGTAAAAGATGTCATGAACATCTTGTTACAAGATGATGAGACTAAGAATGCTTTCACTGCATTCATGCAAGCTTTCAAGCTTATCAGGGAAGTCATTTGACTCAATTAGATGTTGTTCTTCAAGACCAATTCGAAATGGATCCTGATGACATTGAAGAGATGGACATAAACTGACAAATGGTTATGGTTGCATACCGAACTCAGAAACATGCGTATGTTAAACGTAGTTACAAGCCAAATGCAAACAAGATCGTTGGTTTTGACAAATCAAAGGCTAGATGGTTCAATTGCAACTACTATGGTCATTTTTCGAGGGAATGTAAAGCTCCTAAAAATCAGAATTATAATGGTCAAGCGAGTTCAAGTGGACAGAATCAGCATCATGGTCAAAGTCAGAATTCACAACAGTCTTCAAGTTATCAGAACAGAAATCAATGATTTATTCAGAAGCCATATCAAAGTCTTCCAATGCCAGAACTGAAAGATGAAGGTAAACAGCCTGAAGATCAGAACAAAGCGATAGTGGTTAGTGTCAAAGACGGATACGACTGGAGTGCTTATGCGGAACAGTTTACAGCTGATCTTACTTCAAGTTTGGCACTTATCTATGAAATTGAAGAAGAAGACTGGTTTGAAGAAGGAGATATTCAAGTGGTTAATGATTTCAGTCAAGATTTAGAAGAGTATGATTGGAGTGCAAAGTCAGATCCAACTGAAGAATCTGAATCAGAGATTGCTCTTATGGCTACATTGGAAGAGTCTTTCTCATCTGCTGAGTCAAATCAACCAAAGGTTAGTATCGAATTACCTCCTAACTATGTTCCTATGCCAGATGATGTGAAAGGTAGGTTATGTTCTGAAGAATTTATCACACAGGTAGAACGTTATCGAAATCATTCATTTAAAATTGGTGATAAATTAAGTAAACATGAAAAACTTCATGAACAACTTAAAATTGATCACAAAATTTCTGATGATAAGATATTGTCACTTAAAGAATCATGGAACAAAACCTTGAAAGAACTGGAACTTGTAACCAAACAAATTGAAGAAATGTCAAAGAACTTTGAACAAGAAAAAGTTGTACATGCTGTAACACAAGTTGAATTGTCAAAACTGAAAAGTTGTAAAACAATGGTACAACAACTGGTAAGTGAAAGAGGAAACAAAAACAAAACACGGTTGGGTTTTAAGTAATGAATTGTGTTGCTGATTGAGTTGTTGTATTTGTATGTTGATCATTCTGATTTGGAGCGGTATCGATCCAAAATGTTTTTTTGAAATGTTTTATGCTATGTATGACCAACTGTGAGGCTCACTGGAAAGAGGGCCTTACAAGTTGATATCAGAGCCAAAGTTTAAGAGATTTAGGAAAATAATTTCAAAACCTAAACTTGAACTGAAAATGGGACCAAGTGTTAGGATGTCAGCCCGAGTAGCTTCATGCCAAAGGTAAATATATATATATGATAGTGTATTTATATAGCGTTGCTTAGGGTATAGCTAATGATAGAAGATGATAGTTGAAATTGTGATGCCTACGTGATTGTATGTGAATTATACATGCGTATATTAAAGATAGCAGATTTCGAATGCTGGTGTGGTTAAGGATAGGAAGGTTTAGACCGTGAAAAGTGCTATAAGTAGTTAATCACAACTGGCCACTATAATTAGAAACTTACAATACTCGTCATGATCTGAACTAGCATTGACTGACCGCATTAGTGTTTTGAATCTTATAGGAGTAATATAATGGCCGGTAAGAAGGTTGTTGAGTAATGCGTAGTAATGCAAGGAATGATCTCCCGCCTAAGATGAAAGAGACGAGTAGCAAGATGAAGAAGCCAGTTATTGAGAAGCCAAAGAGGAAGCCATTAGAGAAGCCGGTTGAGTCTGAGAGTGAAACTGAGAATCTTGTTGCCGATCAAGCAAAGCTAAAGAGGACTATGAAAGAAGCTATCGCACATGAGGTGAACTAGATTTTGGCTGATGTGGTACCCGCCCTATTTGATGAAGCAATTGAGAAGTTCAAGGGAGCAGAAAAGAAGAAGGACGGTAGAAAGAAAGTAGTTGTGAATGAGGAAAAGTATGATGATGATGATGATGATGATTCTAATGATTCTGAGATTGAAGAAACTGCTAAAGGATGTAACTATGGGGCATTTTCAAGATGCAAGCCCCCAATGTTTGATGGTAATGGTAATGTTGCTGCTGCTTAGCGATGGATTAGGGAAATGAATGTCGTGTTGAATATTAGTGAGTGTCGTGAGGATCAAAAGGTGAAGTTTGCTGCTCATTCATTTGTGGATACAACTCTTATTTGGTGGGATACCATAGTTGTTGCTCTTGGGGATAGAACTATTGCAAGGACGAAATGGTCTGAGATGAGGAAGTTGGTGACTGAGGAGTACTGTCCAGAAAAGGAATGGAAAAGATTGAGTTAGAATTTCTGAGTTTGGAAGCTGGGGATATGTCTCATCATGAGTACACATCGACGTTTAATGAGATGGTATGTCTGGTGCCTGAGTTGGTGACTCCAGAATCGAAAATGTTAGGGCTATTTCCTTGTTAAGATTTACTTTGTATTTTTGTTTATTGTTTATATGTTTGTAAATAGTTTAGGGTCTATTTTGTTATATTCCTTAAACTTGTTATTGGTTGATATAGGCATGTAGTTTGTGTGTGTGAGGAGGGAGGCTAGATCACTTTTACACTGTTAGAGAGAGAATTAACTGTGTGTGATTTATTTTCTCCTGCACCTTGTACAACGAATTGCTTTGATCATCAATATACAGAGAATTATTTAGTATGGATTGTGTCTGTGATTGAATCGTTTGTGTTGTACTTGTTATTCTGATCATTGTGAGCGATTGAACGATCCAATTGAACCTATCAATTGGTATCAGAGCTTTCGGTATTGTGTTCTTCGCTGTTCTTAAGCAAAACACATCAAAATTGCTCGAAAAACAATGATCTGAAGGATTTGATCGTGTTTTTAGTTGTGATTTATCATCGTAATCACTCCTATACACATCGATTGTGCAGATTCTATCAGATCATCAGCAGATCTGAAGAATTAAGAAGAATAGAAGAAGTTACTGTTCGATCAAATTTTTGCTCAATTTCATCAGATTTGATCATGTTTTGGATTGATTGATAAAAGGGATTGTTAATCGGACCTTTTCATAGCTTGTGTGTGAATTTTGGACAATTTGGACAAGTTTTAGACAAAACCCAGAAAATTCGTTTGACGAAAATGATGAACATTAAGAACTTGGTTGAAGATTAACTTGCCGGGTGAATATTTTGACTTAGACAATTTCCTTGGACTTAGATTTGTGAAGAAATTAGGTCCTGTGCAGCCGTGTAAGGGAATTTGTTCTAGACGGGTGAAGAATTTGACTTGAAAAAGTGCTACTGTTCAGTCGGGTGATACACTGTTGTGCCGGGTAAAACACTGTTACGCTGGGTGAAGAAGAAAAAGTCAGCCGGGTAATATACTGTGTAGCCGGGTGATTAACAACTGTGCCGTGTGATCATATACTGTTCAGCCGGACAAAGCTCTTTGCCGTGTCAAGTTTCTGCCGGGTCAAGACTATTGCCGTGTCAAGTTTAATTCTTGTTGCCGGGTAACTGTTCATCCGGGTGAAGAACAAAAGTTATTACAACTGTTGAGCCGGGTAACTGTTCAGCCGTGTAAAGACTTTTTCCTGCCGGGTGAAGAACAAAGACACTGTTTAGCCGGGTGAAGAAGGATTTTCACTGTTTTGCCGTGTGACTCACTTTAGTTGTTTTTAATACTTGTTTCTTATTTTGTCTTTAATTACTTGTCTTTATTTTAGTATTTTAATCATTTCTCTTCAAAAAAAAAAAATTTACAAAAACCAAAAATATTTTCTTTAAAAATTGTTAAAAATGGCTCCTAATGATGATTCTGATAACCGTGTTCCTAGACTTTTGAATCGTGCAGATTTCAAGAACTGGACCATCAGGTTGAGACATCACTTGTGTTCTATTGACAATGACTTATGGAAATCAATTGAGAAGGGTCCTCACATTCCAACTCAGACACAACCAGATAGTGCTAGTACCTACACCAAAGACTCTACTGAACCTTATCCAGAAGATAATTTGTCAGCAGAAGATCTGAGAAAAGTAAAGAATGATAGCAAGGCTTATTCTTTGATGTGCAAGGGACTGCCACTTCAAGTTTTGTCTAGATTGGATGGATATCAGACTGGTTATACATGCTTCAAAGCATTGAAGTCGATATGTGAAGGAGGAGAACAATTGAGAAGTTTGAAGAAGTCGAAACTAAAGAGACAATTGGAGTTGTTTGAACACATTAATGGAGAGACAGTACACCAGATGATGAACAGGTTTGTTCACTTAACTACTGAGATGACAAATCTCGGAGTGAAGACTGAACTTCAAGACTTGAATGATCGATTGTTGAGTGCCTTACCATCATCATGGAAACAAACTGTTACCTTGTTGAAACATACTGAGAAATTTCCAATGGAACTTGATTTGCTTATTGGAAAAATTGAAGAAGTTGAGATTGATGAAGGATCAAGAAATACTGATAGATCAAGCTCACAAACTCAGTATAAGTATGTGGTAAATCCTGCCAATACTGTGGATAACGCTTTTCTTGCACAAGATGTAACAAAGTTTGAAGATGAGGGTGACTTATTTGTTGGTGCAAGTTTCTTTACTGATTCAGCATACTTTCCAAATTCACCAACTTATTCTCAACCTCAATCTCCACCAAGAGCGCAAGTTCAAAGTCAATCAGAAAATCAGAGTTCAACTGTTCAAGCCAAGGTGAAAGACGTCATGAATATTTTGCTTCAAGATGACGAGACAAAAACTGCCTTTACTGCGTTTATGGCGAGTTTTCAAGCGTATCAAGGCAGTCATTTAAGTCAAATGGACGTGGTCCTTCAAGACTTATTTGAAATGGATCCAGTTGATGTTGAAGAAATGGATCTGAATTGGCAAATGGTTATGGTAGCTTATCGTACACAAAAGCATGCATATGTTAACCGAAGCTACAAACCTCATGCTAACAAGACAGTTGGATTTGACAAATCTAAGGCCAGGTGTTTTAATTGTAACCAGTATGGTCATTTCTCAAGAGAATGCAAAGCTCCAAAGAATTTTAATGACCAAGCTAGTTCAAGCAATCAAGGTCAAGGTCAAAGTTCTCAACAGTCTACGAGTTATCAAGGCAGAAATCAGCGTTTCTTTCAGAAACCGTACCAAAGTCTTCCGATGCCTGAATTGAAGGAAAATGAAAAGAAGCCAGAAGATCAGACTAAAGCGTTAGTTGTAAGTGTACAAGACGGATACGACTGGAGTGCATATGCAGAACAGTTTACATCTGATCTTACTTCAAATCTGGCACTGGTGTGTGAAATTGAAGAAGAAGACTGGTCGGAAGAAGGGGATGGAAAGATGGTTGAAGATGTTAGTAAAGATTCTGAAGACTATGACTGGACTGCAAAGTCTGATCCTACTGAAGAAACTGAATCTGAAGTTGCGTTAATGGCTACATCCAATGAGTCTTCATCTTCCACTGAACAACCAAAGGTTAATACTGATTTACCCCCTAACTATGTTCCACTGCCCCTAGACGTGAAAGAAAGATTGTGTTCTGAACAGTGCATTCAACAAGTAGAACATTATCGAACTCATTCATTCAAAATAGGTGACAAATTAAGTAAACATGAAAAACTTCATGAACAACTTAAAATTGATCATAAAATTGCTGATGAGAAGATTTTGTCACTTAAAGAATCATGGAACAAAACTTTGAACGAACTGGAATTGGTAACAAAACAACTTAAAGAAATGACAAAGAACTTTGAACAAGAAAAAGTCGCACATGCTGTCACTCAAGTTGAACTAACAAAGGTTAAAAGTTGTAAAACCATGGTCAAACAACTAATCAAAGAAAGAGGTAACAAAACCAAAAACGGTTTGGGTTTTACTCATGAACCAATGCCAAATTCAATCACACAAACCTTACCGGAAAACTTTAATGAATTTGATCATTCACCTGAAAATGAAAGAAAATTCAAAGAAATTCAAAGAAGTAAATCCGAGTCTGAAGGTACTGAAGTGTTGATGGAAAGCGTGGATGAAGAAGATAATGTGTCAACTGAAGCTGACGATGAAGCAAGCAACAAATCCGAAAACAAACTGGAGCCTGTTCTTATTCAACTGATTGAATATCCAAAGCTTAATCCAGAACCAGAATCTGTGAAGGAAGAAGGTGAATTTTCAGGATTTAATGATCCTGAGTATATCAAGTGGAAGAAAGAACAAAAGGTGCAAGTTGCTGCTCAGTTGCTAAAGAAGAATATTGTGAAGAAGGATGAAGTTTCAACTGCGAAGAAGCAGAAAGCGAAAACAATGACAAATCAATCTGAAACAAAAGAATCAAAAGGCAAAAGTGTCTTAAAATCGAATGATAACACCAAAGCTCAAAATGTTAAAACTGACAAAGTTAAACCTGTCAAGAAAATGTCAAAAGGTAAAAACATCAAGTTTGTGTCTGCAGGAACGTTTGATTTGAACGGATCTTATGGTAAACCAAACAATTCTCCAATCAAATCTAACTCTGGTCTGAAAACAGGTTCAGGTCCTAAGTCTTCCGCTGTCAATGATAAGAGAATTGAAAATAAAAAGGTGACCAAAAAGAACAGTTTAAAATCGAACCAAAGTCCCATGCAATCAAAATCACAAACCAAGTCTCCACAAAGAAGCGTTAATCTAAAACCGAATAACCAAGATAATGAATCACGTTTTGATTCAACATCAAAAGTTAACAATCGGCTCTTTAGGATTAGCAAGAAACATTGTGAAATTTGTAATAGGTATAATCATGCAACTGCTGAATGTTTCTTTAACAGGTACTGCAGTTTCTGTGACAAAAGAAACCATTCTTCAGAAGAATGTTTCTATAACAAATTTTGTGATATTTGTGAGAGAAGAAATCATGACACAAAGGATTGTTTCTTTCGATCAAACTCAACTAGAGAAATGACTCCATTTCAAAGAAATAATTCATTTCGTTTTCAAAATATGAGTCATTCTCCAGTTTTGAGAAATTTCAATCGAAACAATTCTGTTTCTAACTTGTCAAGAAGTGTGCAGGTTAACAATTTTAAGCCGAGAGCTTTGTTGGTAAGAAACCAAAATTTTGAAAACAACCTTGATCCTCAGTTGGAGGAAAGGTTCAGGGCTTTAAGAAGAAAGCAATCAATGAATGCCAATGGGCGAAACAAAAGTTATCAGCATCAAAATCTCATGAATGAAACAAATTTTCAAAATATTCAATATAAGCAAGTTACAATTGCGGATAAATTCGAAAAACCCAAGACCGTGTGGGCCTGGGTTGACCAAACTAACTGAAAATGTTTGAATTGCAGGTACGCCCAAGAAGACCTATCAATTCGTGGTTCGTTGATAGTGGGTGTAGCCGGCACATGACAGGCAACCATGCCTTGCTTCAGGATTTCAAGCAAAAGAATGGTACTCACGTAGCGTTTGGAGGTGATGCGGGTGGTAAAATCACAGGCGAAGGAACTGTTTCGAATGGGATTATAAGTTTTGATAAAGTCAACTACTGTGCACAGTTGAACTTTAACTTACTTAGTGTATCTCAAATCTGTGATAAATCTTATTCAACTCTTTTTGATGATTCTTTCTGTTATATTCTGAAACCAGGTTTCAAGATTGCCAATGAGTGGGTAGTGGTGAAAGCGCCTAGAGATCGTGATGTATACAAATTGGATATGTCGCAGATTGATGCTGAAACCGAAACAACCTGTCTTATTGCCCATGCTTCAAATGATGAGAGTCAGCTTTGGCATAGACGGCTGGGACATTCCAACTTCAGAAACATGAACCGTTTGGTAACTGGAAATCACGCTGTGGGAATCCCATCGAAGAAATTCTCCACAACTGATCTGTGTCCAGCGTGTTTGAAGGGAAAACAGCATCGGATGTCTTTTAAGTCCAAGCTCGAAAACTCCATTTCAAAACCCTTGCAGATGCTACATATGGATCTTTTTGGACCGACCAACGTTCAAAGCATCGGGAGAAAATCATATTGTTTAGTTATCATAGATGACTTTACGAGATTTTCATGGGTTTATTTTTTGCATGCAAAATCTGAAACAGCTGAATTATTAAAAGAATTTATCATTAAAGTTGAAAATCAATTGGAATGCAAAGTTAAAGTGTTAAGAAGTGATAATGGAACGGAATTTAAGAATGCTAATGTTGATTTATTTTGTGCAGAAAAGGGGATTGCTCGACAATTTAGTGCGCCTAGAACGCCTCAACAGAATGGGGTTGCGGAACGGAAAAACCGGACACTAATTGAAGCAGCAAGATCCATGCTCGCAGATGCCAAAATCCCAGAACTACAAGAAGTCAGACAGAGCAAGCAAATGTTTGTCTTTACTCGTGTTTTCTATCTCAAGTGGTGCCAAAGAACATTTCAGAGGCGCTGAAAGATAACAGTTGGATTGAGGCCATGCAGGAGGAATTACTTCAGTTTCGCAAACAGGAAGTTTGGAAACTTGTGGACTTACCTGAAGGAGAGAACGCAATAGGTACAAGATGGTTGTACAAAAACAAGCCAGACGAACGTGGCATTGTGGTGAGAAACAAAGCAAGACTGATTGCACAGGGATACACTCAGGAAGAAGGCATTGATTACGAAGAGGTGTTTGCTCCGGTCGCAAGACTTGAAGCCATACGCGTTTTTCTTGCATATGCTTCTTTCATGAAGTTTAAAGTATTCCAAATGGACGTTAAAGGTGCTTTCTTGTATGGGCCAATTACAGATGACGTATATGTCAGACAACCTCCGGGTTTCGAAGATCCTGACTATCCTCATCGTGTATACAAGTTGAGTAAAGCTCTATACGGTCTACACCAAGCTCCTAGAATCTGGTATGAGACATTATCCAAGCATTTACTAGAACATGGATTCACAACAGGACAGATTGATCCAACTTTGTTTATGAAGAGGGAGAATGACGACTTATTGTGTGTTCAAGTTTATGTGGACGATATTATCTTCGGATCAACCAGTGCGTCTATGTGCAAAGAATTTGAAGAAATCATGAAGTCTAGATTCCAGATGAGTTCTATGGGGGAGATTAACTTCTTTCTTGGATTACAGGTGAAACAGTCTGCTGACGGAATTTTCATCAATCAATCAAAATTCGTTGAGAAGTTGTTGAAGAAATTCAAGATGCAAGATTGTCAAACAATTCGAACTCCATCTGATGTGAACTGCAAGATTCAACCGGATCCAAAGGGCAAAGCAGTTGATCAAACACTATACAGATCAATGATCGGTTCTCTGATGTATCTTACTGCATCAAGACCAGATATCATGTACGCTGTGTGTGTATGCGCCAGATACCAGTCAGATCCGAAAGAGTCACATCTTGTTGCCGTGAAGCGTATATTCAGATATCTCAAAGGGAAACCAAATCTTGGGTTATGGTATCCTTATGAAGGAAATTTTGAACTATATAGCTATTCTGACAGTGATTTTGGTGGTTGTGCTCTTGACAGGAAATCAACAACTGGTGGCTGTCAATTTTTGGGTCCAAGGCTTGTCTCTTGGCAATGCAAGAAGCAGACCAATGTTTCTGTATCCACAGCTGAAGCAGAGTATATCGCTGCATCTGCAGGATGTTCTCAGGTTTTATGGTTACAAAATCAGTTGCTGGACTACGGGTTTAACTTTTTGAAAACTCCTATTTACATAGACAATACTGCTGCTATGTTTATAACTGCTAATCCTGTTCAACATTTTAAAACCAAACACATCGAAATCAGATATCATTTTTTAAGAGATAACTCTGAAAAGGGTTTAATAATTTTGATTAAGGTTCATACCGACAAACAACTGGCAGATCTTTTCACAAAATCTTTTTTGTCAGGACGGTTTGAATTCTTAATTCAATCCATAGGATTAATCAATCATGATTGATTCTATTTTTCAAAAACAAAACAAAAATCAGAAAAAATATAAAAGCCAAAAATATAATAAGTTGATGTTATATTTTGATTCCTTTGTCTTTTACTTTATGTTTTGCATTGTGTGTGCTTGCGTGAAAAAGAAAATAGAAAAGCAAAAACAAAATATAAAAGCAAAAGAAAAGAAAACATCATGTCATAAGAATCTATATTGCACAAAGTGAGAAATGATAGTTACACTAGACATTATTTGGTACATAATTTTTAAATAAAGACTGATGAATGTTAGTTGATGTGCTAGACAGCTCAGACAATTAGACTGAACAAGTAAGTTGATTGTTGACAAACATAAACTTAATGATCTTTGTGTTAAGTTCCATTGTTATACATGTCTAGATATATATCTTTTGATACATTGCTTGTGATGATTAGTTGTGCATGATCGGGTAACGATGTAGTCTTCTCAGTGTGATGAACCGCATCGTGAGCTTCTTTGTTGTGGTATCCACAGACCTGAAGTCTCACACTAAGTCTCTTTTGAGCTTCAAGGTGCAGCAAAAGATTCCAAAATGGAACAAGAAGAGTCCCAAATGTGGACCAACACCAAACAAAAATTCCAAAATGGAATTCAGAAGATTCCCAAGGGGAACAATAGGAAAGAAAAATTCCCAAAGATGGAATTAAAAAGAAGTCCCAAAGTGGACCAAATCCGAATAGAACCCAGATTCCAAACTGTGTATGACTGTAAGTGACCAAGTTGTGTGCAATATGCATTCAGGTAGTGATTGATAAGGAAATATGTTGACATATGTATACATGTGGGTCACATAAGTCATTCTAATCGAACCTTAAATATCATCATGATACTGAAAAAGTAAGTGTGTCAACTCGAGCTAATTGGTATGTTTTCATATCATCACTCAATCAAGCATAAGTCAAATGTCTATTCAAAACTTGCAAAACATGTTCAGATAATGTGTGGTATGATCTCACTGCGATATTTTGATTCATTGCATTGCATATGTCTTTATTTTAATGTGTGTGCTTTGTGTGTGCAGGCATTTGGAATCATTATTGATACATCAACATCCTTGATAAACTTAAAAATTTCAAGAAATTTCAAGTTTAGGGGGAGAATAAGATTAAAAGAAAAATATCTACAAAAATCCAAAAAATATTGTTTTGAATAAGTGTGTTTATGAATGAACAAGATTATGTGGGTATGAAAAGCAAGAGTATTGGATGTGTTAAAAACAAACCCAAGGTCTTGTAATTTGTTTTTAAGAAATTGCTTCGGGATATAGAAAAATTGGTTGTGCAAAAACATTTTGAAAAAGAAAAAGAAAAATGAATTTAATTGAAAAATTAATTTGTTGCAATGTTTAATGTTGTTTGATAATTAATATGACAAACATTCTTTTTAAGGATATCTTGTCTAATTAATATGTCGGAGAATGTTGCAGGTGCAATAAATGATCGTTGAAAAAATCAACAGACGAGGAAAATTGAAGAAATTACTTAAGTGTTATTGCCGGGTAAAGATATCAGATACAACTGTGCAGCCGGGTAAAGAACTGTTCAGCCGGGTAAAGTTGTAAGTCTGATACTTGCCGGGTGATTAAGGAAAAAGGTGAAGATATTATGACCACTGTATAGCCGGGCAATGATCATGTCAAATACTGCCGGGTGAAGGTCATAGATATCTTGCCGGGTGACAAGTGTGTACTATACAGCCGGGTAAAAGAGAAGTCTTATTGCCGTGTAAAGGTATGACACTATGTTGCCGGGTAATGAAGAAGGTTGCCGTGTGAAGACAACTGTTGCCGTGTGAAGAAGGTTGCCGTGCAAAGAAGAAAAGCAAGCCGGATGAAGGAAAACAACTGTGTTGCAGGGTGATGAAGAAAAGTTGCCGGGTGATGTTTTGATAACAACTATACTGCCGGGTGATGAATAAAATCCATCAGGTGTAGTTGTTCCTTAACCTTTACCCGTCACTACAGTGACTTACCCGTATCTACAGTGTTTGACCCGTCAAGTGAATTTCACATGTTGGTGACTTGTTTTATGTACTTGACCCGTATCTACAGTACATGACCCGTCACTACAGTACTTGACCCGGCAAGGTTTATTGGGCCTATTTTGCTTTTGTTGACCCGGCACTTAAAGTTTGACCTAAAATTTTTGACGATACAAATACCGCCTCTTCACAAACACTTATCATTTCACACACATTCACTTTCACCCAAACACTCTGAACATCAAATCGCCTTATTATCATATTCAATCTGTTGCTCTATAACAAGATTAATCGATTGAATAAGGTAGAGATTAAGTGTTTTTGACCTAAATCGAACTGCAAATCAACTGTTAAAAGGAAAAACGATGATGAACAGTGTTTTGAACTTGAATCGACACTTTGATTTTGAGCGTTAAAACTGAAATCGAATGTTGCTTTAGGGTTAAAATCTGTCGATTATCAACATTCAATCACTCATTTGCACTAAAACACCTTAAAATCAACTGAATCAAGTGAAATGTTCTTAACTGATAAAAATCGCCATTGATGAACTTTGAAGCTTTTAAAAGTTAAACATCAAAAACAATGAAATATCTGCTTAAAAGTGATTAAACTTGTTAAAACTGAACCAAAACATGATAAACTTTGTCATCATAAATTTGTCAAAATTTTGCCTAAGTGATTAACTGTTAAAAGTTTAAACATGAAGTATAATCTTTAAAATTCAATGTTGTTTGATTAAAATGATGAAAATCAGGTTATTAGAACAATTTAGGATTTAAACTGATTATGTTAATGTTTTGCTTTCTAACTTTTAGTTAAACACTTATTAAAATTTTTGATATGTTTATGAAGAATCTAATACATTTGCCTTGTTTTGTGTTTGTTTGTCTTTTTAACAGATGGAAAATCTCAAATTTGAACCTAAACACAATTTGGTGGCATGTTTAGATGAATCAATTCCTGAGACAGAAGGTTATAGAGATATGATTAAGTTCATCAAGAGGACTAAGTATGTTTATGCTATATGTGCCAAGCCGGTCATATATGCAAGGTTGATCAAAAGTTTCTGGAGGACAGCAGAGGTGATTAGAGAAGATGGTGTTACTGTTGTTAGGGGCAACATAACCAGAGATTGGGTACTGAATGTTACAGAAGATGCTATTAGGCAGGCCTTAAGGATTGATGAGGATGAAGTTGGGATGATGGATGAGTTGACTATGGAGGAATGTAAATCTGGATTTGTTAATATGGGACATCCACCTATATTTCCAAAGTCTCAGTTTTACAGAGCTAAGTTGGGAAGGAAGTACAAGTTGCTGTGTTATGTAGTGCAACAATGCATGTCTAGGAGAAGTGCAGGGTTTGATAACTTTCCTTCAGACATTGCATCACCAATTGTGGCAATAGCAGAGAACAAGCCATTCAACATGTCAAGGTGGATTATGAATGGTTTTGTGTTCAACTTGGTGAAAGGTAAAAGGTTTAAGTTCCTCATGTATCCGAGGTTCTTACAGCTGATGATAAACATTGCTTATCCTATCATCAGATCTGAGGGTTATGCTGGAGGCATGTTGTATACTGAGGACATGAACGATCTCTCTTACCGAAAGATGAGTATCGGGAATGTGCCTGATATTGAATTGTTTGACTATATGCGAGATATAGTCAACAATGAAGAAGATGTAGAAGGTGTATACTATCATATATCTCATGGTGAGATTGTGAATCCACTGGACCTTGTGGATGAGGTGCCAGACAATCTATTGGATGATGACGAGTACTTTGCTCGTCATCCAGAAGATGAAGAAGATGATGGCAATGATGATGGTGACAATGATGATGATAGTGATGGTGATGATGGTAATAATGATGGTGATGTTGGTAATAATGATGGTGGTGATGATGCTGAATCTGAATCTAATTCAGAGGAGGCTGAGCCCATGGAGACTGAGGCAGAAGGAATTGAGAATGTAGAGATAGAAGAACCTGCTGAGGTTGTTTCTGTGGTTGAAGAAGTTGTTACTGAGATTCCAAGAGATGTTTCTGTACAGTATGTTCGAAAGAAGAAGAAAACAGTAGAAAAGCCTGAGGAGATTAATGTCTTAGAGATTGCCCAGACAGTAATGGCCGAAGCTGAATCTATTGCACAGATAGATGAAGTGGATGCTGGCATTACTGATTTTATTACTGATGATGTTCCCACCGCATTACCACAAATTGCTGAAAACATTGGACAAAATTTGGAGTCTTCACCAAATGTTGTGCCAAGTGTTGATGAAGTTGAGGATGAAAAAGAGAAACGGATTGCAGAACTGGAGGAGATAGTTGAAAATCTGTTTAAAGCAAATGATCTGTTGAAAGCTTCTAATGAACGAAAAAGGAAAAGATTGGATGAGTACTGGGATATACATAATCAGAATGTGAAAACTTTCAAGAAGTTGGATGAGGATCATGTGAAACTTGTTGATGAACATGTGATTTTGAAAGGAGAGTATGAAAAACTTAAGGATGAGCATGAAACTTTGAAATTTGATTACAAAGAATTACAAGCTGAGTGTAATACTTTGAATGCAGAAAAGGAAATGTTGGAAAAAGAGTTGGAAGATATGAAACCGAAGAAGGCTGGCTCATCTTCAGACAAAGACTTTTCTGATGGAATAATTGAAGTGACGGAATCGAATGTGCCAAAAGTTTACTTGACTAGAGCTCGAGGAACTACAAATGTTGGTATTTTGGTAGAATCGCCAATTATCATTCCCGATGAAGCTGCTGCTGAAATTGTCAAGATGGACAAAGCTGAGGGAAAGAGGAAAATAGATGCTATACCGGAGATATTTGGTGATGAAGAAAGTTCGAAAAGGGCAAAAACTGATGAAACAGTGCAGATTGAGCCGATTCAATCTGTAGCTGTGGCTGAGATTGAGAAAGTTGCTGAGACTGAGAGTGTGTTTGAAGCTGAGACTGAGATTGTATCGGAAGCTGAAACCGAAGTATTTGAAGCATCAGATAGTGAGAAAGATGTTGGCTCTGGAGATACAGTTCAGATTGAGCCGATTCAATCTGAAGCTGTGAATGTGACTGAAACAGAAGCTGAAGTGGCTAGTCAGTTTGAGCCGGTTCAAACTGATGAAGCACCTATGATAGAGGCGTTGGATGATTTAGACATAGATTGGACTGAGTCTGAGGATGAAGCTGAGCCAGAACCAGTACAGAATACTGTTGAAGAATTGCCGGATGACTTGGATCAGAGGTTTGCCTATCTTGAAAGAATGAAGTACAATTCTGTGTTTTTGAATGGATTGACGGTGACTCAGATTAATGAAGAATACGAGAAATGTATGATTCATCAAGACAAAGCTGAAGCAGATAAGAAGGAGTTTGTGACTGAGATGGGCGAATGGACTCCAATGCAGGAAAGTTTAAATATTGAAGATCTGCCACCGACTGAGCTTTACCATCAAAATCCAGATGAAATGACTACGTCTGATATGCGGAGTTGGTTGAGTTCGAGGAACTATCCATACAAGACGCTGCAGAGGTTGAAGTCTGAATCTTTGAGGAAGATAGTAGTCAGCTTTATGAAAACAGAGAAGATGTATAACAGAATGTTTTACTTGGATTATAACAATCCACAGTACTTTGAGCTGACAAAGAAATTCAAAGTGCTTGGTCCAAAAGAGATTCCGGTAATGGCGCTTCCTGAAGATGCTCACAAGAAAAGACACGAACTGATGGATATGTTTCCGAGCGAGGTTAAATCGTACAACATACCGATGGAAGTGCGTGAAACTTGGCATAAGGCAGCAACACCAGGTGATGTGGTGAGGTCGCTGATGAGCAAAGGACAATCAATTGCTGAGTTACTAGATTCTATGATTGTGCCTGAGAAGAACAAGAAGGTAAAGATAATAGCTTGGAAATATGATGAAGTTTTTGATGCGTTTATGATCAAGAGGGTAAATGGTTTATGTGACGTTTATCATTACTATTCAAGCATCTTCAAATTGGAAGTTCAGGATCTGAAAGAGTTGCACAAGCTGAAGTTAATTAATCACACGCATGCTGAGCGTGGTGATAAATGCGTGATACTTCTTGATGCTGGAATGAGTAGAACAGCTAAGTTTCTTGACTTTAGAGGACAACAGGAAGATACAGCATATGTGCAAGCAAAGAAACAAAGAAAGAAGAAAAGATTGGTGGTGACCGAGGATATGTACTTAGAAGAGTTCTCGGACGAATACTTTGACAAAATTACTGATCCTGGATTGAAGGTGATTGATGGAAGTCAGACAACGAAGCCTATACTCAGAGTATTCTACAATCAGGAAACATTTGAACTGAAGCTTGTTCGGAACTTGGAGGATTGGGATAAAGATATGATCACACTCTTTAGTACTTTTGAGTTGAAACTGCTGCATCCTTCGTACATCGACTATTTGAGAAGCATTAAAATGGAGAAGTGTAAGGATAAATTAGCTGAAGCTGACAGAAAGTTATTCGTGGTAATGATTGAAGTTATTGCTGCTGCTTCGGAGAAGATTCGTGTGAGAAAGGCTTTACTAAATTCTAATCTCGTGATGGTGGATATACCAGAGATAGAATATATGCAGATCAGTAGGAAGGGTACTTTGGAGGTGAAAGTTCAAGGCCAAGAGTTGCCGTTTGAGTTTTATGCTAATATCGATTTTGCAGGTTTAAATCTGGATTCGCTTAGACGCATGAATGCTTTGCCAATTCTGACGAATGAATCCAAGCCTCGACAAGCTAAGATCGCTGAAAAGTTCAAATCCTGCATTGAAGAAGCCTTGAAGGAAAAGGAAGAGTATAAAGGTCGAGAGTTGCTGAACGTGAAAGAAGAACCAGAAGATTGGTAGAAAAAGATTGAAGATTGATGCTGATATACAAAGAAAAAGATTGAAGTTTTTGAAGATCCAAAGATAAATCTTAGGGGGAGTACTGTTAGGGCTATTTCCTTGTTAAGATTTACTTTGTATTTTGTTTATTGTTTATATGTTTGTAAATAGTTTAGGGTCTATTTTGTTATATTCCTTAAACTTGTTATTGGTTGATATAGGCATGTAGTTTGTGTGTGTGAGGAGGGAGGCTAGATCACTTTTACACTGTTAGAGAGAGAATTAACTGTGTGTGATTTATTTTCTCCTGCACCTTGTACAACGAATTGCTTTGATCATCAATATACAGAGAATTATTTAGTATGGATTGTGTCTGTGATTGAATCGTTTGTGTTGTACTTGTTATTCTGATCATTGTGAGCGATTGAACGATCCAATTGAACCTATCAGAAAAGGATTAAGAGGTACATTCAAGGATTGCCTTTAGATATCCGAAGGAGCATGGTCACTGCTAGGCCTGGAACTTTTAGATCAGCAGTGGACTTAAGTGGAAGATTGTATGACCATCATGAACCGGTGGCTGTGGGTGAATTAAGGAAGAATGGGAGTGGTAACAACAATTGGGATGATGAAAATCAGCATGGTTTTAAGAAGGCAAGAATAGATTCAAAGCAGGCAATAGTGATGGGTTCAGATGAGAGAAAGGATTGTAAGAAGTGCGGGAGGAAACATTCAGGTGAGTGTCGAATGGGAACTCATGGATGCTACAGATGTGGAAAAGGAGTTCACAAAATGAAAAAAAAGTTACAACTGTAGTGCGAAGGGGCATAAGGCCCAGGATTGCAAGAAGCCGAAAGGTAAGAATATTGTGTAGGAACGTTTATTTATATGTCTTCCAATTTCATACACCTCTAATTAACCTGACTAATCTACCTAATTGGTAACTTAATTAATATGGCTAATATAAATAATTTAATTTGACAGCTCGCAAATACGATTGCATCCTTATATGTGATAAAGTAATAGTTTAAAGATATGCATGCGTTTAATCAGTTATCGTGAGAGAATTTCCAAAGGAGTTAGGTGTTGTAAGTGAAATTCCTAGAGTGAAACCGTATGTGTTATATAGAGCCAAGTCCGGGAAAAGTGTATATGTATCAAGAGGTTACAGTTTATGAATAAAAGGTTTCGAGGACGAAACCTAAATAAGGGGGAGAGACTTGTAACATCCCAAAAGTCGAATCTAGCATTTAAAATATATGGGCTTTATTTTCGGGTTTTATGGTTAAAGATAAAGATAGATTATGGACTTAATGAGTCCATGGGCCTAAAGTTATGGGTTTAAGGGCCCATAATCCTCCCTTAAGCAACCCTAATCAGCCTCCACCTCCATCATTTCCATCCATTTCATTTCAATCCTAGAGAGAGAGAGTAGTGAGAGAAAGTAAAAAAATTGAAGATTTGTTGATTTTGGGATTAAGGATTCAAGATCTGATTGTTTGTGCATTGAATCATCAAGAAAAGAGAGGGAAATTCAGGCAGTGTAGTGTGATTGCTTAGACTTGAAGTTAAATTTTCATATAGTTTGAGAAGAGTGTTGGTGTTTCAAGTGGATGGCATGGTCGGCAAGCTACTCGGCAAGTGAAGTCTGTTTCTAGCATCTGTTTTGAGAAGACTGTTTATGTTTATTTTTAAAGACATATATTTAACTTTTATGGTTTGTAATGACAGATTTTATTTTAAGACTTCCGCTGTGGTGATTTTTAATTAAGTAAATGTTTTTATGAAATGTTTTATGTTGTGTATGTCCAACTGTGAGGCTCACTGGAAACAGGGCATTACATTTCGAAAGCTAAGGTGCAGAAACAGAAACTGTTAAACAATCAATCTGAAATGAAAATTCAAACGGTAAAAAGGTCATAACACCAAATGACAATACCAAAGGTAGCAAAGATCAAACTTTTAAAGCTGAATCTGTAAAACCTGTGACAAAGAACGTGTCAAAAATAAAACCAATCAAGTTTGTGTCAGCTTGAACGTTTGATATGAATTCATCTCATGGTAACCAAACATATTCAAAGATGTTAGGACTCGTTCCTGTTAGAAGATTTACTTTATACTTTGTTTATACAAGTTTGTATAGTTTAGGGTTAATTTTGTATTTTCCCTAAAGTGTTGATGCATAAAGCATGTTGCTAGAGAATGTTAGAGAGAGAGTCTAGATCACAATTTACACGTTAGAGAGAGAACTGTGTGTGTGATTGTATTCTCCTGCACATTTTATTGCAACTCTATTGCTTTGATCATCAATATAAGAGAATTATTTAGTAATGGATTGTGTTGTTGATTGAACTGTTGTGTTTGTACTTAGATCATTCTGATTTGCAGCAATATCGATCCAATTGAACCTATCAATTATCAGAGCTGTTGGTATTGTGTGTTCTTCGCTATTCATCAAGCAAAAACACATCAATATTGCTCAAATCATGATCTGAATGATCTGTTGCTGTTTTTGGATTTGATTCAACATCAGAATCATTTCTAATTCACAACGTTTGTGCAAATTCCATCAGATTATCATCAGATCTGAGGAATTAAGAAGGAACTGAAAGTTACTGTTCAATCAAATTTTTGCTCAAAAATTGATCATGTTTTGGATTGATTGATATAGGAGATTGATAATCGATATCAAATACTGATTGGGTGTGATTTTTGGACAAATTGAACAAGTTTCATTAAAATTCAGAAAAATTCGATTGACGAAGATGATGAACATGATGAACTGGTTGAAGATTAACTAGCCGGGTGATAAAATTTGACTTAGACAATATTTTTGGACTTAGATTTGTGAACAAATAGGTCATGTGCAACCGTGTAAAGGAAAATTTTCTAGACGGGTGAAGATTTACAAGTAAAAGTTGTATACTGTTGTGCCGGGTGAGGTTACTGTTTAGCCGTGTGAAGATACTATTCAGACGGGTAAAGTAACTGTTCAGCAGGGTGATCAACTTTACAACCGGATCAACTTATTACTGTTCAGCCGGGTCATTATCTCTTTCAGACGTGTCAAGTACAGCCGGGTGAAAGTGTTGATAACTGTGAAGCCGGGTGATTGTGTGTTTCAGCCGTGTCAAGTTTCTTTGCCATGTCAAGTTATATCTGTTCAGCCGTGTAACTGTTCAGCCGGGTAACACTGTTTAGCCGGGTGAAGATATCAAGTGTGAAGTTTACAACTGTTTAGCCGTGTCACTGTTCAGACGGGTGAAGAAGTTTTTCTCAGCCGGGTGAAGAAGAAACTACACTGTTCAGCCGGGTGAAGAACAACATTTCACTGTTCAGCTGTGTGACATTGTTTTAGTTGTTTTAAACTTGTTATCTTAATCTGTTACTATTTAGTTGCATTTATTTAACATTTTTAACTATTTCTTTTCAAAAATCAACAAAAACACAAAAATATTTTTTTAAAATTTTTCAAAATGGCACCTAATGATGATTCTGATAACCGTGTTCCTAGATTGGTTAATCGTGCATATTTCAAGAACTGGGCAATCAGATTGAAACACCATCTATGCTCTATTGACAATGATCTCTGGAAGTCAATTGATAAAGGTCCTCATATTCCCACTCAGACTGCTCCTGATAGTGCAAGCACCTACACCAAAGATTCAACTGAACCTTATCCTGAAGATAATCTATCAGCAGAAGACTTACGAAAGTTTAAGAATGACAGTAAGGCTTACTCTTTGATGTGTAAAGGGCTGCCACTTCAAGTGTTGTCAAAATTGGATGCTTATCAAACTAGCTACACATTGTTCAAAGCATTAAAATCAATCTGTGAAGGAGGAGAACAGTTGAGAAGTCTCAAGAAGCAGAAATTGAAGAGACAACTGGAATTGTTTGAGCATATTGCTGGAGAATCTGTGCACCAGATGATGAACAGATTTGTTCATCTAACTACTGAGATGACAAATGTTGGTGCAAAGACAGATCTTCAAGACCTGAATGACAGATTATTGTGTGCTCTTCCATCTTCATGGAAACAAACAGTGACTCTACTGAAGCATACAGAAAAGTTTCCAATGGACTTAGATCTTCTTATTGCAAAGATTGAAGAAGTGGAAATTGATGAAAGTTCAAGAAACTCTGACAGATCAGGTTCACATGCTCAGTATAAGTTTGTTGTGAATCCTTCTAACACAGTGGAGAATGCATTTCTTGCTCAAGATGTTGATAAGACTGATGATGAGGGTGATCTGTTTGTTGGTGCTAGCTTCTACATTGATTCATCATATCTACCAAGCTCACCAATTTACTCTCAACCTAAATCTCCACCAAGAGCTCAAGTTCAAAGCCAGTCTATGAAATCTCAAGCAGAAAATCAAAGTTCGAGTTCCACAGTTCAAGCCAAAGTAAAAGATGTGATGAACATCTTGTTACAAGATGATGAGACTAAGAATGCTTTTACTGCATTCATGGCAAGCTTTCAAGCTTATCAAGGGAGTCACTTGACTCAATTGGATGTTGTTCTCCAAGATTTGTTTGAAATGGATCCTGATGACGTTGAAGAAATGGACTTAAACTGGCAAATGGTTATGGTCGCATATCGAACTCAGAAACATGCATATGTGAACCGAAGCTACAAGCCTAATGCAAACAAGACAGTTGGTTTTGACAAGTCAAAGGCCAGATGTTTCAACTGCAACTGCTATGGTCATTTTTCAAGGGAATGCAAAGCTCCTAAGAATCAGAACTATAATGATCAAGCTATTTCAAGTGGACAGAATCATGGACAAAGTCAGAACTCGCAACAGTCTTCAAGCTATCAAAACAGGAATCAACGTTTCATGCAAAAGCCATATCAAAGTCTTCCCATGCCAGAACCAAAAGACGGATATGACTGGAGTGCTTATGCGGAACAGTTTACATATGATCTTACATCAAGTTTGGCACTGGTCTGTGAAATTGAGGAAGAAGATTGGTCTGAAGAAGGGGATAATCAAGTGATTAAAGCCTTAAGTGAAGATTCTGAAGAGTATGACTGGAGTGCAAAGTCAAATCCTGTTGAAGAATCTAAATCAGAAATTGCTCTTATGGCTACATCTGAAGAGTCTTTTTCATCTGCTGAACAACCAAAGGTTAGTATCGAACTACCCCCTAACTATGTTCCTTTACCTGATGATGTGAAAGATAGGTTATGTTCTGAACAATGCATTAAACAAGTGGAACATTATCGAACTCATTCTTTTAAAATTGGTGACAAATTAAGCAAACATGAACGAATTCATGAACAACTTAAAATTGATCACAAAATTTCCGATGAGAAGATATTGTCACTTAAAGGTTAGTATCGAACTACCCCCTAACTATGTCTAACCATTGTTTTAGAACTGGAACTAGTAACCAAACAACTTGAAGAAATGCCAAAGAATTTTGAAAACGAAAAGGTTGCTCATGCTGTTACACAAGTTGAACTAACAAAGGTTAAAAGTTGTAAAACAATGGTTAGACAACTTGTAAGTGAAAGAGGAAACAAAAGCAAACTAGGATTGGGTTTCACACATGAACCAATGCCTAAATCAATCACGAATACTTTACCTGGAAACTTCAATGAATTTGATCATTCACCTGAAAATGAACAAAGATTCAAAGAAATTCAAAGAAGTAAATCTGAATCCGAAGGATCTGAAGTTTTACTCGAAAGTTTGAAAAAAGATGACAGTGTGACTGTTGAAGCTGATGATGAAGCAAGCAACAAATCTGATCCTATTCTGGTGCAACTTGTTGAATATCCAAAACTGAATCCTAAGCCAGAAGAAACGGTGAAGGATGAAGCAGAATTTTCGGGATACAATGATCCAGAATACATCAAGTGGAAAAATGAACAGAAAGCAATTGTTGCTGATCAACTGATCAAGAAGAAAACAGTGAAGAAGACTGAAGTTTCTGATGCAAAGATGCAAAAATCAAAACTGTCAAACAATCAATCTGAAACAAAACAGTCAAAAGGTAAAAATGTCATAACATCAAATGACAACACCAAAGCTCAAATTGTTAAAACTGACAATGTCAAACCTGTGAAAAAGAAAGTGTCTAAAGTTAAAACTATCAAGTTTGTGTCTGCAGGAACGTTTGATATGAACTCATCTCATGGTAACCAATTAAATTCTAAGATCAAATCTAACTCTGGTCTGAAAACAGGTTCAGGTCCTAAGACTTCCGCTGTCAATGATAAAAGATTTGAATCAAAGAAGGTCACTAAGCAAGATGTTTCAAAATCGAACCAAGTTCCCAAACAATCAAAACTTGATAACAAGCAATCAAAGTCACTAACAAAATCTCCACAAAAGAATCCAGTTAACTTAAAACCGAACAAAACTGATAATGACTCACGAGTGGGTTCAACATCTAGAGTTAACAATCGGCTCTTTAAGATTAGCAAGAAACATTGTGAGATTTGTGATTGTTATAATCATGTTACTGCTGAGTGTTTCTTAAACAGGTACTGCAATTACTGTGACAAAAGAAATCATTTGTCAGAGGAATGTTTTTATAACAAGTTTTGTGAGATATGTGAAAGGAGAAATTATTATACTGAAGATTGTATCTTTTGAAAAACCTCATCAAGAGAAATGACTCATTTTTCGAATCTTCAAAGAAATCAATCTTTTGGTTTTCAAAAACTTAACCAAAGTCATTCTCCTGATTTGAGACCTTTCAAACGAATCAATTCTGGTTTTAATGAAGTTTCACCCAGAAATGTGCAGGTTAACAGTTTTAAGCCAAGAGCTTTGATGGTAAAAAATCAAAAATTTGAAAATAAGCTTGATCCTAAGTTAGAGGAAAGGTTTTCAGCTTTAAGAAGAAAGCAAACAAATCAAGCCAGTGGCAGAAACAGTTTTCAACCAAATCTCTCAAATGAATCAAATTTTCAAAATCTTCATTATCAACAAGTTACTGTTACAGATAGATTCGGAAAACCCAAGACCATGTGGGCCTGGGTTGACCATACTAACTAAGTAAATGTTGAAATGCAGGTGCGCCCTCGAAGATCTATCAACTCATGGTTTGTTGATAGTGGGTGTAGCCGGCATATGACAGGCAACCATGCCTTGCTTCAAGACTTTAAGCTTAAGAATGGTACTCATGTTGCATTTGGAGGAGAAGCTGGTGGAAAAATAAATGGGGAAGGAACCGTGTCAAATGGGGTTATTAGCTTTGATAAAGTCAACTAAACCATGCCTTGCTCCAAGAGATCGAGATGTGTACAAGATTGATATGTCTCAGATTGATGCTGAAACCGAAACTACTTGTCTCATTGCGCATGCATCGAATGATGAGAGTCAGCTTTGGCATAGACGGCTGGGCCATTTAAACTTCAGAAACATGAACCGACTGGTGACTGGAAATCATGTTGTGGGAATACCGTCAAAGAAATTCTCAACAACTGATCTCTGTCCAGCATGTTTGAAAGGAAAAGAGCATCGAATGTCTTTTAAGTCCAAGCCAGAAAACTCCATTTCAAAACCCTTACAGATGCTACACATGGATCTTTTCGGACCAACAAATGTTCAAAGCATCGGAAAGAAGTCTTATTGTTTTGTCATCATTGATGATTTTACTAGATTTTCTTGGGTTTATTTCTAGCATGTTAAATCTGAAACTGCTGAGTTGTTAAAAGAATTCATTATCAAAGTTGAAAATCAGTTGGATTGTAAAGTAAAAATCTTGAGAAGTGACAATGGAACCGAGTTTAAAAACTCTAATGTCGATTTGTTTTGTGCAGAAAAAGGAATTGCGCGTCAATTTAGTGCTCCAAGAACGCCACAACAAAACGGCGTGGCAGAACGGAAAAATCGAACGCTAATTGAAGCTGTAAGATCCATGCTCGCAGATGCCAAAATCCCTATCACATTCTGGGATGAAGCTATTGCTACTGCTTGCTTTGTACAGAACATGACATTATTGGTTCAGGATAAAAATAAAACATCATATGAGTTATTGTTTGGAAGAAAACCAAATATTTCATATTTGAAAGCATTTGGTTGTCCTGTATCGATTCTAAATTTAAGTGAGCATCTCGGTAAATTTGAGTCAAAATTTGACGATGGATTTTTTCTTGGTTACTCTTCGGTTTCAAAGGATTATCGGGTTTTTAATAGCAAAACAAACATTGTTATTGAAACTATTAACGTAAAGTTTTTAGAAAATTCGTTTCCGTCAGTGGCTCATGGTCCCGAATGGTTGTTTGATTTAGATTCGTTATCAAAATCTTTCAATTCTAACTTTTTTGACTTTTCAGGAAAATCGAGTAAAGAATCAGGAGACTTGGGATGTTTCAGTGATGATTCTGATATTGACGATGATAGCAATCTCAACTTTGAGTATTCGTTCATGTCATTTCATAATCCTGATAATGGTGTATCCAATCAAGCTTCGGGACCATCTGGTTCTCAAGAAGATCAAGAATCAAACAATTTTGGTGATGATGTGAATCCGCAAAATTCTCCTAATGATGGGGGATCTGTTCAAAATCAACCATCATCAGATCCGAATGTTGAAGTTGTCCCAGAAACATTTGACTACTTCATCAATTCACCAGAACAAGTTCCTAATTTCGCTCCGCATGCTTCTACAATTCTACAAGATCTACCGAATCTGAATCAGTCTAATCTGGAGACGCAAGTACAAGGTGATTCAATTCCAACTCACCGAGTTCACAGGAATCATCCTCTTTCTCAGATTATAGGACCTTTGAATCAGAGAACTATGAGAAGTCAGACTGAACATGCAAACGTTTGTCTTTATTCATGTTTTCTTTCTCAAGTGGTTCCGAAGAACATTTCAGAAGCGTTACAAGATAATAGTTGGATTGAAGCCATGCAAGAGGAGTTACTTCAATTCAGAAAACAAGAAGTGTGGAAATTGGTGGACTTACCTGAAGGAGAAAATGCGATTGGTACAAGATGGTTGTACAAAAACAAGCCGGATGAACGTGGCATTGTTGTACAAAATAAAGCCAGACTTATTGCACAAGGTTACACTCAAGAAGAAGGTATCGACTATGAAGAAGTGTTTGCTCCGGTCGCTCGAATTGAAGCTATTCGCGTTTTTCTAGCATATGCCTCTTTCATGAAGTTCAAAGTGTTTCAAATGGATGTTAAAGGCACATTTTTGTATGGACCAATTACCGATGATGTGTACGTCAGACAACCTCCAGGTTTTGAGGATCCTGAGTATCCACATCGTGTATACAAATTGAGCAAAGCTTTGTATGGTCTACATCAAGCTCCAAGGATTTGGTACGAGACGTTATCTCAATATCTGCTGGAACATGGTTTTACAAGAGGACATATTGATCCTACTTTATTCATGAAGCGGAAAAATGAAGATCTTCTATGTGTTCAAGTGTATGTGGATGATATCATCTTTGGATCAACAAGTCCATCCATGTGCAAAGAGTTTGAAGAGATTATGAAATCCAGATTTCAGATGAGTTCGATGGGAGAGATTAATTTCTTTCTCGGATTGCAAGTCAAACACTCAGCTGAAGGAATTTTTAATAACCAATCAAAGTTTGTTGAAAAGTTGCTGAAAAAGTTCAAGATGCAGGATTGTCAGAACATTCGAACGCCATCTGATGTGAATTGCAAGTGTAAAACCCTAAATTTTGACGTAAGTACATGTCGATAATGGGCGGGTGTTCATGTAAATAGCACGTTGAATAAAGTGTCCTAATGTATAGAGATAAACCCTAGGGGTGATAAAGGACTTAAAATGAAGAACGTGGGTGAAAACGGAACTCAAATCGGAGTTATAACGAAGCGGGAAATGCGAAAACACCCGAGGAATGCCCGAAAACTTATTTCGAGCATATCTTGACTTAGAAGAAGAGTTACGGAGCCCATAATATATGAATTCCACGTGTTTCGACGAGAGGAATCTGATTTTGGGGGTTAGGCGATCCGCGCATTAAGGGGCAGTCCCCTGCGCGTATCGCGTAGGACCTGTCGGGTGGAAAACAGCTAGCAGCCACTCACCATCTACGCGATACGCGCAGATGGTGCATGTAGGCTGCGCGTAGCGCCTAGAACAGCCCGACCAGCCTATTTAAAGGGGTGCAACCCCCCTTCACTCCTTGCTCATTTCCTCTTTCTCACTCTAGACTTTTAGAGAGACAAAGTACTAGTTTTTGTTGCGGAATCGCGCCTCGAGTGCCGTACCCTGCGTCGTGGCGTTCCTTCGAGTGCCGGACGTGTGTTTGTCGCTTGGCGTGCGTCGAGGTTCTGCCCGAGTGAAGAACGGTGATCGTCAAGGTGTTGCGCGATTGATGACCGGTGATCGACGAGGTAATAGTCTTTCATTCTCGATTAGTTTAGGACGGGAATCGGGTTGAGGACCCGATGGGAATGCGGGGTGAAGATACCCGCATAGCACAAGGGACGCGCTAGGGGAAATAGTTGCGGGATTAAACACCCGCAACTAACGGGTAGATTACCCGGGGAGGGTGCGGGTTGAATATCCGTACCCTAGGGGTATGATATCCGTTGTGAACGGGTAACGTATCTCTGTAGGATTCGTTTAGATTCCCGAGGTTCGGGATTTGGTAAGCGTAGGTGGCAACGACTCGTATCTAGTCGTGTGCTTTGCTAGTTAAGCCCTAGGACATACATAGTCTTAGGAATCGTTGTTTATAACGTTGTGATATCGCGTTATAGGTGGATTATAGCTATTGAAGTTGATTGTCAGTAGCTATTTGTGTTGATTGTGGAGATAGTCATTTGGATTGATTATCAGGATTAGATCAAGGAACGAAGCTAATTGTGAGCTTGTGATCTTGTTGAGGTGAGTTCATACACTTAAACTCTTTTGAAATGATGGTATGTTTTGCAAAACTGGATGTGTTGCTTAAACCTGTTTTGGTTGCAAATGATTGTGAGTTTTTGTATAAACTCTTTTGGATTGGTTGTGTTCTTAAACTGTTGTTTTTGAACGGTTGGCTAGCAATCTACGGTAAATATCGGGCAATACCACTCCAGATTATAGGGTTGACGCGGGTAAAACTTAGAAGGGTATATGCATATATTCTGCTCCAGCGCAGATGTGCCAGACGGAGTTGTTGAGGGGTTTTATTCGTATTGTCTGGGAATATTTAACGGATGATGTTAGCATGTTTGTGAAATGTTTGTAAGTGATGGAGTTCGTGGTAACTCTTTGATCAAGGTTTTTACAAGCATTTGGTTGAACGTTTTGAAATGTTTTGTAAAATGTTTTATTATGAACTCACCAGCGTAAGCTGACCCTTTCTTTTAAACTTTTTGGCACACATCCTAGATGCCGAGTGATGCAGGAAAGCATTGTTGAGGCTAGAGAAGGTAGAGGGCTTGCGGGCTTAGAAGATAGACGCTCTGGACCTAGAATAGTTGCTAGCTTTAGTTTGTTAATGTTATGTATCAAACAAACAGTTGTCGTTTTGTAATCAATATATTGTATATATGAAGTTTAATGTATGCACAACTTTAAGTTTTAAGCTGTGTGTATGTACGTTTGTTGAATTCCGCTGCGTTGCTCCTGATATCCATTCGTCACATGTGATAACCCCCGGGCACCTGGGACCGCCCGCCGCGTTGGGTTGTGACAGGCTTGGTATCAGAGCCGTAGTTTAAGCGAACTAGGTACAAGCTTAGTATCTAGACTTAAACTAAGATAAGATAGGATAAGTGCCCGCATAGGTGTATAGAAGTTTCCTTTTTGGAAAGGGAAATGGGTTTTGGTATGAACGTGGCGGAGAATGGCTAAGAACACGATCAGCGCGGTAAATAAATAATTGCAACTGGCCACTGTCATTATTTGTTTACAAGCACTATATTGTTCTTAATCATGTTCCATCATGTGAATGCTGACTCCCTGCTCTCTTTTGTAGGTAGAGTTATGGCTGGTAAAAGAAAAGGTAGCGGTAGACGTCCTCCTACAAGAAGAAGTACTAGGACGAACACGAATAAAGAAACTGATAACGCTGAAACTATCGAGAATCATGATAATGACGGAGAGGAAGTTATCATGACGGAAACCCAGTTTAATTCGGCGGTTGCTGATCAAGTCTCCAAGGTACTGGAAACCACGTTGCCTAGGATCATAGACTCTGCACTGCAAAGGAGATCAAATGAAGAGAATCGTGGAGGCAGTGGTGGCACTGGAGGTGGCACAGGAGGCAGTGGTGGTACCGGAGGTAGTGGTGGCACGGGAAGTGGTGGCGATGCCAGAGGCGATGGTGGTACTGGTGGAAACAATGGTGGAAGAATCCCCAAGCAAGGTTGTTTGTATAGAGGTTTTAAGGATTGTACTCCTAAACCCTTCAGTGGAAAAGGTGGTGCCATAGCGACGTATAATTGTATTTCTACGATGGAAGCGGTGATTAACATCAGTGAGTGCCGTGATGATCAAGCGGTCAAGTATGCTGCTCATTCCTTCGAGGAAGAAGCTATGCATTGGTGGAAGACGATCGTCCAAAGGAAAGGACAAGCCGCTATTGACAGCATGATGTGGAGTGACATGAAGGAGTTGGTGCTCCAACAGTTCTGTCCACAGAACGAGTTGGACAAGATGGAGATGGAGTTCCTTCGGCTTGAGGCTGGATCGATGACACCTCGTGAGTACACCTCTAGATTCAACGAGATGGCTTTGTTGGTTCCCCACTTAGTTACTCCTGAGTCCAGAAGGTTGAGATGTTATATCCAGGGGCTTCCACCAAAGGTCCGAACGCATGTGATGGCAAAAGGACCAACAACCTTTGATGAAGCAGTAGGACTGAGCGCAATCATCTACGATGAGGTGCAAAGTCAAGAGGTACATGAAGGAGAAAGGAAGAGGAAGTCGGATGATAAGAAGAGTGGTTCTGGCGGTAGATTCAATTTCAAAAGGGGAGAAGGTGGTAGCAAAGATAAGGGGAAGGTAGGAGAGGAATCTCAAGAGAGGAAGTGTTACAGATGTCAGCAATCGGGACATCTCGCAAGATCGTGTCCGACATTTAAGTGTTTTAATTGTCAGGAAATTGGGCATTATAAGAGTGAATGCCCTAAAATCCAGAAAGCACAAGGAGGAAAGAACCCAGCTAAAGGGCGGGTGTTTGTTATGAAGAAGGGTGGTGATAAGGAAGTAAATGAGGATGTTGTGGCAGGTATGTTTCCTGTAAATAATGTTTATGCCAAAGTTTTATTTGACACGGGTGCAAATAAGAGTTTTGTGTCAGTTTCCTTTGGTAAATACCTAGGAAAAGAACCTGTAGTGCTAGATTCTGCTTATGAGGTAGAAACAGCAAATGGAGGAAGTAATATGATAATAGTAGTGTATAAGGATTGCTTGCTTAATTTAAATGGTGTTGAGTTTCCAGTTGATGTTATGCCTATGAACTTGTGTAGTTATGATGTAGTCATAGGAATGGACTGGTTAACTTATAATCGAGCCCAAGTTGATTGTGAGAAAAAGTTGGTTAGGGTATGTAAGTCAGATGGTGAAACATTAGTGGTTAAGGGAGATAGTATCGGAGGTAATATCCGGATGATATCTGCAATTAAGGCTAGTAAATGCCTGATGAGAGGTTGTGAGGCTTTTATAGCCTATGCTTTAGATGCTAAGCCCGAAAAGCAGATTTCGGATATCCCTGTCGTGTGTGATTACCCTGACGTGTTTCCTGACGACTTACCTGGACTCCCTCCCAACCGACAAATTGAATTTCGAATCGATTTAATACCTGAAGCAAGGCCGATTGCGAAGGCTCCTTATCGTTTGGCGCCCTCCGAATTGCAAGAGTTGATGAAACAAGTCCCGGAGTTACTCGACTTAGGCTTCATTAGACCGAGTTCATCCCCTTGGGGTGCACCAGTGTTGTTTGTGAAGAAGAAGGACGGTTCCATGCGTATGTGCATCGACTACCGTGAGCTGAACAAGTTGACAATTAAGAACAAGTATCCATTGCCGAGGATAGACGATCTGTTTGATCAGCTGCAAGGGGCTAGTTATTTCTCCAAGATCGATCTTAGGTCTGGATACCATCAACTAAAGGTGCGGGAAGAAGATATTCCCAAGACGGCTTTTAGAACCCGTTATGGGCACTATGAGGTTTTGGTTATGTCCTTTGGGCTAACCAATGCCCCTGCAGCATTCATGGATCTCATGAATAGAGTCTGCAAGCCGTATCTAGACAAGTTTGTCATTGTCTTTATTGATGATATATTGGTCTATTCGAGAGATCAAAATGATCATGCTGAGCACTTGAAGAAGGTTTTGGAAACTCTTAGGCAGGAGAAGCTGTACGCTAAGTTCTCCAATTGCGAATTTTGGAAGAGAGAAGTTCAATTTCTCGGGCATGTGATAAATGAAGATGGTGTTCAGGTAGATCCAACTAAGATAGAGGCTATAATGAAATGGGAAGTCCCGAAGACTCCCACGGAAATTAGAAGCTTCTTAGGCTTAGCTGGGTACTACCGAAGATTTATCAAGGACTTCTCCAAGATTGCTACACCGATGACTGCATTAACGCGGAAGAAGGTTGAGTTCAAATGGGGACCCGAGCAAGAGGAAGCCTTTAGTGTGTTGAAGAAGAAGCTTTGTAGCGCTCTAATCCTTTCATTACCCGAAGGTAATGAGAATTTTGTGGTATGTTGTGATGCCTCGCATAATGGTCTTGGTTGCGTGCTGATGCAACGAGAGAAGGTCATTGCCTATGCATCACGACAATTAAGCGTTCATGAGAAACGTTACACCACTCATGATTTGGAATTAGGTGCCATAGTGTTTGCCTTGAAGACTTGGCGACACTATCTTTATGGTACTAGATTCGTGATATATTCTTATCACAAAAGTCTTCAACACCTTTTTGATCAGAAGGAGCTAAATATGAGGCAACGTAGATGGATGGAATTGCTTAGCGATTATGATTGTGAGATCAAATACCACCCTGGCAAGGCCAATGTGGTAGCAGACGCCCTGAGTCGAAAGGAGAGGGTTAAACCCATTAGAGTAAGGGCATTGTAGATCGTTGTAACGATTGATTGGAAGGATCAGATCGTTGGAGCTCAGGAAAACGCTTTGAAGGAAGAAAGCATCAGGAAGGAGCGAATGGTTGGAAATGAAGGTTTGTTGACAAAAGGAAAGGATGAGATTCTAAGGTTTGGATCAAGAATTTGGATACCAAAGTTTGGAGGTATCCAGGATAAGATTCTTGATGAAACCCACAAGTCTAAGTACTCGATTCATCCTGGAACGGATAAGATATTCAAGAGCTTGAAAGAACATTATTTGTGGCCCAATCTGAAGAGATCAATTGCACAGTATGTGCAAAGGTGCTTGACTTGTTTACAAGTTAAGATTGAGCATCAGAAACCAGCAGGTCTGTTACAACAGATAGAATTACCAGTTTGGAAGTGGGAAAGAATAACGATGGATTATGTTACGAAGCTCCCAAGAACTCGTGCAGGGCATAATGCCATATGGGTGATTGTGGATCGATTGACCAAGTCGTCCCATTTCATACCATATAACGAGAGCTACTCACCAGAGAAGATGGAGAAATTGTATATCAACGAGATTGTGAGTAGACATGGCGTGCCACTTTCGATCATCTCTGACAGAGATAGTCGATTCACGTCAAGGTTTTGGGCGAGTTATACACATCATCATCCATCATATGTGGCCCTTGAGGCTAAAGTTGATTCTCAACCAGTTACTTCTGAGTTGCCTGGCAAAAATATCTAGGAACTAGATTGAATTTGAGCACGGCATATCATCCTCAAACTGATGGGCATAGTGAGCGTACGATCCAAACCCTCGAGGATATGTTGCGTGCATGTGTGATTGACTTTAGTGGTAGTTGGGATGAATTCTTACCATTGGTTGAGTTTTCATACAACAACAGTTATCACACCACCATAGGGATGGCACCGTTTGAAGCACTTTATGGAAGAAAGTGCAGAACTCCTGTTTGTTGGACGGAAGTTGGAGAGGATCAGTTGTGTAGTACAGAGATGATGTTAGAAACAACTGATAAAATCCAACTGATTAGGCAAAGGCTAAAAGCTGCCCAGGATAGGCAGAAAAGTTATGCTGATGTTCGTAGAAGGCCCTTAGAATTCAAAGTTGGAGATTACGTGATGTTGAAAGTATCTCCATGGAAAGGAGTGGTGAGATTTATCAAACGTGGAAAGATAGCCCCGAGGTACATTGGTCCATTCAAGATTGTTGCGAGAGTTGGGAAAGTTGCTTATAAGCTTGAATTACCGGAAACCTTGAAGGGTGTGCACGATACCTTTCATGTGTCAAACTTAAGAAAATGTTTGGCAGATCCGAATCAAGCCGTACCTCTCGAGGATATTCAAGTAAGCAAGAAGCTATCCTTTACTGAGAGGCCGGTAAAGATTCTTGATACGCAAGAGAGGAAATTGAGAAAGAAAAGAACCCGGTTAGTGTTGGTCCAATGGGAAGGACAAAGAGGACTGGAGAAAACTTGGGAATTGGCTAGTGAGATGAAAGCCAAATACCCTCAGTTATTTTTGTAATATTCGAATTTCGAGGACGAAATTCTTTTAAGGAGGGGAGAAATGTAAAACCCTAAATTTTGACGTAAGTACATGTCGATAATGGGCGGGTGTTCATGTAAATAGCATGTTGAATAAAGAGTCCTAATGTATAGAGATAAACCCTAGGGGTGATAAAGGACTTAAAATGAAGAACGTGGGTGAAAACGGAACTCAAATCGGAGTTATAACGAAGCGGGAAATGTGAAAACACCCGAGGAATGCCCGAAAACTTATTTCGAGCATATCTTGACTTAGAAGAAGAGTTACGGAGCCCATAATATATGAATTTCACGTGTTTCGACGAGAGGAATCTGATTTTGGGGGTTAGGCGATCCGCACATCAAGGGGTAGTCCCCTGCGCGTATCGCTAGGACCTGTCGGGTGGAAAACAGCTGGCAGCCACTCACCATCTACGCGATACGCGCAGATGGTGCATGTAGGCTGCGCGTAGCGCCTAGAACAGCCCGACCAGCCTATTTAAAGGGGTGCAACCCCCCTTCACTCCTTGCTCATTTCCTCTTTCTCACTCTAGACTTTTAGAGAGAGAAAGTACTAGTTTTTGTTGCGGAATCGCGCCTCGAGTGCGGTACCCTGCGTCGTGGCATTCCTTCGAGTGCCGGACGTGTGTTTGTCGCTTGGCGTGCGTCGAGGTTCTGCCCGAGTGAAGAACGGTGATCGTCAAGGTGTTGCACGATTGAAGACCGGTGATCGACGAGGTAATAGTCTTTCATTCTCGATTAGTTTAGGACGGGAATCGGGTTTAGGACCCGATGGGAATGCGGGGTGAAGATACCCGCATAGCACAAGGGACGCGCTAGGGGAAATAGTTGCTGGATAAAACACCCGCAACTAACGGGTAGATTACCCGGGGAGGGTGCGGGTTGAATATCCGTACCCTAGGGGTATGATATCCGTTGTGAACGGGTAACGTATCTCTGTAGGATTCGTTTAGATTCCCGAGGTTCGGGATTTGGTAAGCGTAGGTGGCAACGACTCGTATCTAGTCGTGTGCTTTGCTAGTTAAGCCCTAGGACTTACATAGTCTTAGGAATCGTTGTTTATAACGTTGTGATATCGCGTTATAGGTGGATTATAACTATTGAAGTTGATTGTCAGTATAGCTATTTGTGTTGATTGTGGAGATAGTCATTTGGATTGATTATCGGGATTAGATCAAGGAACGAAGCTAATTGTGAGCTTGTGATCTTGTTGAGGTGAGTTCATACACTTAAACTCTTTTGAAATGATGGTATGTTTTACAAAACTAGATGTGTTGCTTAAACCTGTTTTGGTTGCAAATGATTGTGAGTTTTTGTATAAACTCTTTTGGATTGGTTGAGTTCTTAAACTGTTGTTTTTAAACGGTTGGCTAGCAATCTACGGTAAATATCGGGCAATACCACTCCAGATTATAGGGGTGACGCGGGTAAAACTTAGAAGGGTATATGCATATATTCTGCTCCAGCGCAGACGTGCCAGACGGAGTTGTTGAGGGGTTTTATTCGTATTGTCTGGGAATATTTAACGGATGATGTTAGCATGTTTGTGAAATGTTTGTAAGTGATGGAGTTCATGGTAACTCTTTGATCAAGGTTTTTACAAGCATTTGGTTGAACGTTTTGAAATGTTTTGTAAAATGTTTTATTATGAACTCACCAGCGTAAGCTGACCCTTTCTTTTAAACTTTTTGGCACACATCTTAGGTGCCGAGTGATGCAGGAAAGCATTGTTGAGGCTAGAGAAGGTAGAGGGCTTGCGGGCTTAGAAGATAGACGCTCTGGACCTAGAATAGTTGCTAGCTTTAGTTTGTTAATGTTATGTATCAAACAAACAATTGTCGTTTTGTAATCAATGTATTGTATATATGAAGTTTAATGTATGCACAACTTTAAGTTTTAAGCTGTGTGTATGTACGTTTGTTGAATTCCGCTGCGTTGCACTTGATATCCATTCGTCACATGTGATAACCCCCGGGCACCTGGGACCGCCCGCCGCGTTGGGGTTGTGACAGCAAGATACAGCCGGATCCAAAAGGCAAATCCGTTGATCAAACACTGTACAGATGATAGGTTCAATTGGATCGATATTGCTACAAATCAGAATGATCTAAGTACAAACACAACAGTTCAATCAACAACACAATCCATTACTAAATAATTCTCTTGTATTGATGATCAAAGCAATAGAGTTGCAGTACAATGTGCAGGAGAATACAGTCACACATAGTTCTCTCTCTAACGTGTAAATTGTGATCTAGACTCTCTCTCTAACATTCTCTAGCAACATGCTTTATGCGTCAACACTTTAGGGAAAATACAAAATTAACCCTAAACTATACAAACTTGTATAAACAAAGTACAAAGTAAATCTTCTAACAGGAACGAGCCCTAACAGTACTCCCCCTACGATTTAACTTTGGACTTTAATAAAAAATTCTCCAGCTTTCAACTCTATGCTTTTCGGCTTCAATCTCTCAAAAATCTTCAGGTTCTTCTTTGACCTTCAGCAACGGTTTTCCTTTATGTTCTTCTTGTTCTTTCATAGCTTCTTCAATGCACGACTTGAACTTCTCAGCGATCACAACTTGTCTTGGTTTAGACTCGTTTATGATGATGTCACAAGTCGCCATTCTTTTCAGAGTGTCCAAAGTGATACCTGCAAAATCAATGTTAGCGTAAAATTCGTACGGCCTTTTCTTTCCTTTGGCCTGTACTTGCAAAGTACCCTTTGAAGTAACTCTCATATACTCAATCTCTAGTATGTCGATCTTCACAAGGTCAGCATTGAGTAATGCTTTCCTTAATCGGATCTTCTCAGTTGCAGCACCGATCACTTCAACCATTATCTCGTACAGTGTTCTGTCTGCTTCAGCAACTGGATCTTTCATCTTTTCCATCTTGTGATTGCGTAAATGATCAATGTAAGATGGGTGTAGCAGTTTGAGCTCGAACATGCTAAACAAAGTGATCATATCTTGATCCCAATCTTCCAAATTTCGAACCAGCTTCAACTCATACGTCTTTTCATGATAAAAGAACTTCATAATAGGCTTCGTCTTTTGCGAACCATCAAATACCTTCAACCCAGGATTGTTACTTTGTCGAAGTATTCGTCTGGAAACTCATCTAAATACATATCATGTAAGATCAACTTCTTCTGCTTCCTCTTCAAGTATGCAGTATCTTCTTGTTGTCCCCAAAACTCCAAGACCTTTGGCATGCGGCTGATCCCAACATCCAATAAAATCGCACACTTATCACCACGTTCTGCTCGTGTGTGATTTATCAACCTCAGCTTGTGCAGTTCTTTTAAGTCTTGAACCGGCAGCTTGAAAATACTCGAGTAATAGTGATAAACATCACATAATCCATTCACCCTCTTGATCAAACACGCATCGAAGATCTCATCATACTTCCATGAAATAATTTTCACATCCTTGGATTTTTCCGGTATGATCATTGAGTCTAATAATTCAGCAACGGACTGACCTTTACTCAGCAGTGATCTAACGATATCACCTGCTGTGGCAGATTTGTGCCATGACTCGCGTACGTCCATAGGAATGTGATATGATTTCACTTCACTTGGAAAGATATCTATCAGTTCTTTCCTTTTCTTGTGAGCATCTTCGGGCAGCGCCATCAATGGTATCTCTTTGGGCTCAAGTACTTTGAACCGTTTGGTTAGTTCAAAGTATTGTGGATTGTTATAATCCAAAAAGAGCATACAGTTATGCATCTTTTCAGATTTCTGAAAGCTCACCACAATCTTCTTCAACGATTCTCTCTTCAACCTCTTCAACGTCTTATACGGATAGTTTCTCGAACTTAACCACTGACGCATGCTCCTAGTCGTCATCTCTTCAGGATTTTGATGATATAATTCTTCTGGAGGAAGATCATCAATATTCAGACTTTCCTGAAGAGGCGTCCACTCACCAGGCTCTACAACAAATTCTTTAGCATCACCTTCAACTCGATCCTGAGCATTCATGCACATCTCATATTCCTCGTTTATTTGACTGACAGTGAGTCCATTAAAATGGACAGGATTATATTTCATATTCTCCAAATATGCAAACCTTTCATCCAAATCATCAGGTATATCTTCACCAACATTTGCTTCTGGTTCAGATTCTGTGAAGTCAACTTCATCCAAGTCATCCAACACTTCGATTGTAGGTGCAGTTTCAGTTTGAACCGGCTCAGACTGAACTGTTTCTTCTATGCTCGCTTTCTTCACAGTCACATCTTTTTTAACAATCTCAGGAACTTCATCCAGTTTACGTTTTCCCTCCGCTTTGTCATGAACAACAACATCAGCAGCATCATCGGGAATAGGAATTGGTGCTTCAACCTTTTCACCCAAAGCCTTAGATCCTCGTGATCTAGTATAGTAAACCTTTATCTCCTTTGAAGGCTCGGTCACTTCTACAACTTCGTCAGAAAAATCTTTGTCAGATGGAGGCCCTGACCTTTTTGGTTCAGCTTCTTCTAACCATTTCTCCAACATCTCTTTTTCAGCATTCAAAGTATTACATTCAGCATAAAGCTCTTTGTAATCATCTTTGAGCTTCTCATACTCAGAATCAAGCTCTTTGAAAACCTTCATATTCTTCACATTGGTTTCTCTGAACTCATTCAGTCTAACCTTTTTCCGTTCATTTGAAGCCTTTAACAACTCATTTTCCTTCATCAAATCTTCTACCAACTTATTCAAACGCTCAATCTCTTTGTCTTTTTCCTTCAGAATATCAATTGAAACAACTTTTGGTGAAGACTCCATAGGTTGTTCAATTGGTGGAGATGCAGGAGTTGATGTTGTGGGAAAATTACTGGTTCAGAATGAGTGACACCCGCATCAGTATCATCAACTGCCTGTGCCACAATCTCCACTTCAGCCATCACTTCTTGTGCAATCTGAACAATATCAATCTGTTCGGCCACACTGACTTCTTCAAAAACATTCGGCTCCTCTACAATCATAGGCTCAACCACAGTCTTAGATCGTCCTGATCTAGAATAGTAGACTGTGATATCCCTAGGAGCTTCAACAGTAACAGCTTCTGCTTCTTTTTCTACTTCAACAGATTCTTCATCAGTTTCAGAATCTATATCACTTGCAACAACATTGTCATCGTCATTACCATCATCATTTTGATCATCATCATCATCCTCAGACGCTTCTTCATTACTATCATCTCCCTCATCATCATTATCTTCATCACCTTCCGGATATCTATCCAAAAACTCATCATCATCAAGTAAGTTGTCTGGAATCTCATCCACAAGATCAGACGGGTTTACTACTTCACCTTGAGATATATGAGGATAAACTTCTCCAATATCTTCTACATGGTTTGCTATATCTCGCATATAGTCAAACATCTGGACATTCTCTACATTCCCAATACTCATCTTTCGGTAAGATAGAGCATTCATGTCTTCAGTATATAAGATTCCACCTTGAAATCCTTCTTCTCTTATCACAGGATGTGCAATGTTGATCAACAGTTGCAAAAATCTTGGATACATCAGAAACTTGAATCTTTTACCTTTCACCAGATTGAATATGAATCCTTTCATAATCCACTTTGACATATTGAATGGTCTATTCATCGCTATTGCAACTATTGGGGATGCAATATCCGATGGAAAGTTGACAAAGCCAACACTTCTTCTTGACATGCACTGTTGTATAACATAACCTAGCAATTTCCATTGCTTTCCCATTCTGGCTCTAACAAACTGTTGCTTAGGAAATACAGGAGGATGTCCCATATTTATGAAGCATGTCTGACATTCAGCAGTTGTCAGTTCATCTGGAGCACAAACTTCTTCTTTATCTATCCTCAATGCAGTCCGGATGGACTCTTCAGACACAGTTATATGTAACTGTCTGGTATTGTTTCCTCTAACCATAGATATACCAGCTTCATCAGTGATCACCTCTGCAGTCCTCCAGAAACTCTTAATAAGTCTTGCATACACAATGGGTTTGGCACACATTGCATATACATACTTTGTCCTTAAGAATCTGATCATATATCTCTATACCCTTCTGCTTCTGGTATAGATTCATCCAACATAGCAACAAGATTATGCTTGGGCTCAAACTTAAGATCATTCATCTGTTTTGACAAAACAAGGCACATGTGTTAGACTTTTTCATTCACCAATAACAGGATTTGCATAAGAATTTAAACATAAAGAAAAAGTGTAACAAATCACACAGACATTTATCACCTAAGTTAATTTCAACAATCTGATAATCATCATTTTGTTCAACAAAAACTTTTGTGTATCAATGATCATGTAACACTATACACTTAACTTCTTAAAAAACTTAAGTACACTTAGTTATTTGCACAATGAAGTTGTATAACATGTTTCAGTTCATTTTTAACATCGATTAGTCACACAATAGCAGATAATCCATCATTTGATATCAAAAACATGAACAGCTCAAAGGTTCATCAATGGCGGTTCGACAGAATTTGAACTTTTTCATTTGATTCAGTCGATTTCAAGTGATTTGGTGTAAATTAATGGATGAAATTGGTAATTAACAGTTATTACACCTATTACAACACTCGATTTAAGTTTTAACACACATAATCAAAGGTCGATTCAAAGTCCAATTACTGTTCATCATCAATATTTCGTTTTTGTGAACAATCGGTGGGTTTAGCATTGTCGAAACATGTAGAATATACCTTATTCAATCACTAAAACTTGTTATAGAATCAACGATTGAATATGATATTGGACGATTATAGTACAGAGGATTTGCTTGATAGTGTTTGTGAAAAGTGATAAGTGTTTTGAGAAAAAAGCGGGTATATATATGTTGTTCAGCCGGCTCAAGAATTAGGTCAAACTCAAAGAGACGGGTCAACATTTTGGACGGGTAAACAATCAGGCCCATAAACCTTTGGACGGGTCATGTACTGTTGAGACGCGTCAAGTACTGTTGGGACGGGTCACAGCTTTGGGACGGGTCAACATTTAACATGTACAACACTTAAACGGGTCAAGTACTGTAGAGACGAGTCAGAGTTAGGAACAACTACACCTTTGTTTTGGTTTTACCTATCACCCGGCTGAATAGTAGACTCCTTATCATCACCCGGCTGCACAATGACTTCATGTTCATTACCCGGCTGCACAGTGATAATGTCTTTCATCACCCGGCTGTACAGTTGCCATACTTACCCGGCTGCACAATGTCTTCACTTACACGGCTGTATAGAAACTTCATTCTATAACCCGACTGCATAGTGTCTTCACTTCATCACCCGGCTGTATAGTAACTTACAACTTTTGTCACCCGACATCATTTCCTTCTTTCACCCAGCTACTTATCATTCAGTCACCCGGCTGAACAGTGATGCCTTCACCCGGCTTCAACACTTAACAGATTTTTCACTTTTCTTTGTCTGTTGACTTTTCAACTGCATTTATTGCACCTGCAAACATTCTCGACATATTAATTAGACAAGACATCCTTATTAGGGTTTGTCAAATTAAATAATCAAAAATAGAATTTAGGGCAACAAATTCATCAAAATTAATTCACATTAATTTCCTTTTTCATTTTCTTTGATTTTTCTCACAAAAATGTTTTTGCACAACCAATATTTCTATATCCCGAAGCAATTTTCTAAAAACAAATCACAAGACCTTAGGTTTGTTTTTAACACATCCAATACATTTGCTTTCATTAACCACATGATCCTTACATTCAACACACTTATTTCAAATATTTTTGGCTTTTTGTAAATATTTTTCTTCCCCTCAATTATTCTCCCCCTAAACTTGAAGTTTCTTGAAATTTTTAAGTTTAAAAAAAAGATGTCGATGTGTCAATAAAGATTCCATATGCCTGCACACAAAAGCACACACATTAAAGTAAAAACATATGCAATGCAATGAATCAAAATATCGCAGTGAGATCATACCACACATTATCTGAACATGTTTTGCAAGTTTTGAATTGACATTTGACTTATGTTTGATTGAGTGATGATATGAAAACATACCAATTAGCTCGAATTGACACACTTACTTTTTCAGTATCATGATGAGATTAAGGTTCAATTAAAATGACTTATGTGACCCTCATGAATACATATGTCAACATATTTCCTCATCAACCATCACTTGAATGCATATTGCACAAAAACCTGGTCACTTACAATCATAAACAGTGTGGAATCTGGGTTCTATTCGGATTTGGTCCACTTTGGGACTTCTTTTGAATTCCTTTTTGGAATTTTTATTTTCCTTTCGTTCCCCTTGGGAATCTTCTGAATTCTTTTTTGGAATTTTGTTTTGGTGATGGTCCACATTTGGGACTCTTTTTGTTTCATCTTTGGGAATCTTTTGCTGCACCTTGAAGCTCAAAAGAGACTTCGTGTGAGACTTCAGGTCTGTGGATACCACAACAAAGAAGCTCACGATGCAGTTCATCACACTGAATAGACTGCATCATTACCAGATTATGAACAACTATCATCACAAGCAATGCATCCAAAGATATATATTTAGACATGTATAGCAAAGGAACTTAACACAAAGATCATTAAGTTTAGATTTGTCAACAATGAACTTACTTTTTCAATCTAATTGCCTGAGCTGTCTCGCACATCAATTAACATTCATCAGTCTTTATTATAAAAATGATGAAACAAATAATGTGTAGTGTAACTATCATTTCTTACTTTTGGCAATATAGATTCTTATGACATGAATTTCTTTTTCTTTTGCTTTTCTTTTTCTTTTTGTTTTGCTTTTTCTTTTTCATGCACACATACACAATGCAATAAAATAAAAAGACAAAGGAATCAATACTTGACATCGACTTATTCTATTTTTGACTTTTATATTTTCTGATTTTGTATTGGTTTTTGTAAAACAAGAATTAATCATGGTTGATTAACCCTATGGATTGAATTAAGAATTCAAACCGTCCTGACAAAAATGGTTTTGTGAAAAGATCAGCCAGTTGTTTGTCGGTATGAACCTTAATCAAAATTATTAAACATTTTTCAGAGTTGTCTCTGAGAAAATGATATCGAATTTCGATATGTTTGGTTTTTGAGTGGATTAGCAGTAATAAACATAGCAGCAGTATTGTCTATGTAAATAGGAGTTTTGAGAAAGTTAAACCCGTAGTCAAGCAATTGGTTTCGTAACCACAAAACTTGAGAACATCCTGCAGATGCAACGATATACTCTGCTTCAGCTGTGGATACAGAAACGTTGGTCTGCTTTTTTGCATTGCCAAGAAACAATTCTAGGACCTAGAAATTGACATCCACCCGTGGTCGATTTCCTGTCAAGAGCACACCCACCAAAGTCACTATCAGAATAACTATATAATTCAAAATTGCCTTCATAAGGATACCATAACCCGAGATTCTGCTTCCCTTTAAGGTATCTGAAAATACGTTTAACAGCAACTAGGTGCGACTGATATATGGCACACACACATACAGCATACATGATGTCTGGTCTTGATGCAGTAAGATACATCAATGAACCAATCATTGATCTGTACAGTGTTTGATCAACAGATTTGCCTTTTGGATCCGGCTGTATCTTCCAATTCACATCAGATGGCGTTCGAATGTTCTGACAATCCTGCATCTTGAACTTTTTCAGCAACTTTTCAACAAACTTTGATTGGTTGATAAAAATTCCTTCAGCTGACTGTTTAACTTGCAATCCGAGAAAGAAATTAATCTCTCCCATCAAACTCATCTGAAATCTGAATTTCATAATCTCTTCAAACTCTTTGCACATGGATGGACTTGTTGATCCAAAGATGATATCATCCACATACACTTGAACACATAAAAGATCTTCATTTTCCCGCTTCATGAATAAAGTAGGATCAATATGTCTTCTTGTAAAACCATGTTCCAGCAGATGTTTAGATAACGTCTCGTACCAAATCCTTGGAGCTTGATGTAGACCATACAAAGCTTTGCTCAATTTGTATACACGATGTGGATACTCAGGATCCTCAAAACCTAGAGGTTGTCTGACGTACACATCATCGGTAATTGGTCCATACAAAAATGCGCCTTTAACATCCATTTGAAACACTTTGAACTTAATGAAAGAGGCATATGCTAGAAAAACGCGAATAGCTTCAAGTCGAGCGACCGGAGCAAACACTTCTTCATAGTCGATACCTTCTTCTTGAGTGTAACCTTGTGCAATAAGTCTTGCTTTATTTCGTACAACAATGCCACGTTCATCGGGCTTGTTTTTGTACAACCATCTTGTACCAATCGCATTTTCTCCTTCAGGTAAGTCCACCAATTTCCACACTTCTTGTTTTCTGAATTGAAGTAACTCCTCTTGCATGGCTTCAATCCAACTATTATCTTGTAACGCTTCTGAAATGTTCTTCGGAACCACTTGAGAAAGAAAACATGAATAAAGACAAACGTTTGCATGTTCAGTCTGACTTCTCATAGTTCTCTAATTCAAAGGTCCTATAATCTGAGAAAGAGGATGATTCATGTGAACTCGGTGAGTTGGATTTGAATCACCTTGTACTTGCGTCTCCAGATTAGACTGATTCAGATTCGGTAGATCTTGTAGAATTGAAGAAGCATGCGGAGTGAAATTAGGAACTTGTTCTGGTGAATTGATGAAGTAGTCAAATGTTTCTGGGACAACTTCAACATTCGGATCTGATGATGGTTGATTTTGAACAGATCCACCAACATTAGGAGAATTTTGCGGAATCACATCATCACCAAAATTGTTTGATTCTTGATCTTCTTAAGAACCAGATGGACCCGGAGCTTGATTGGATACACCATTATCAGGATTATGAAATGACATGAACCTATACTCAGAGTTGAGATTGCTATCATCGTCAATATCAGAATCATCATGAAACATCCCAAGTCTCCTGATTCTTTACGCGATTTTCCTGAAAAGTCAAACAAGTTAGAATTGAAAGATTTTGATAACGAATCTAAATCAAACAACCATTCGGGACCATGAGCCACTGACGGAAACGAATTTTCTAAAAACTTTACTTTAATAGTTTCAATAACAATGTTCGTTTTGCTACTAAAAACCTGATAAGCCTTTGAAACCGAAGAGTAACCAAGAAAATATCCATCGTCAGATTTTGACTCAAATTTACTGAGATGATCCCTTAAATTTAGAATCGATATAGGACAACCAAATGCTTTCAAATATGAAATATGTCCTGTTCTGTACAAAGCAAGCAGTAGCAATAGCTTCATCCCAGAATGTGATAGGGATTTTGGCATCAGCGAGCATGGATCTTGCAGCTTCTATTAGCGTTCGGTTTTTCCATTCTGCCACGCCGTTTTGTTGTTGCGTTCTTGGAGCACTAAATTGATGCGCAATTCCTTTTTCTGCACAAAACAAATCGACATTAGAGGTTTTAAACTCGGTTCCATTGTCACTTCTCAAGATTTTTACTTTACAATCCAACTGATTTTCAACTTTCATAATGAATTCTTTTAACAACTCAGCAGTTTCAGATTTAACATGCAAGAAATAAACCCAAGAAAATCTAGTAAAATCATCAATGATGACAAAACAATAAGACTTCTTTCCGGTGCTTTGAACATTTGTTGGTCCGAAAAGATCCCTGTGTAGCATCTGTAAGGGTTTTGAAATGGAGTTTTCTGGCTTGGACATAAAAGACATTCGGTGCTGTTTTCCTTTCAAACATGCTGGACAAAGATCAATTGTTGAGAATTTCTTTGACGGTATTCCCACAGCATGATTTCAAGTCACCAGTCGGTTCATGTTTCTGAAGTTTGAATGGCCCAGCCGTCCATGCCAAAGCTGACTCTCATCATTCGATGCATGCGCAATGAGACATGTGGTTTCGGTTTCAGCATCAATCTGAGACATATCAAGCTTGTACACATCTCAATCTCTTGGAGCTTTAACCACCACCCATTCATTGTCAATCTTGAAACCTGGTTTGAGTATGTAACAAAAAGAATCATCAAACAATGTTGAATATGATTTGTCACAAATTTGAGATACACTTAGCAAACTAAAGTTCAACTGTGCACAGTAGTTGACTTTTTTCCACCAGTTATTTGACACGGTTCTTTCTCCAGTTATTTTTCCACCAGCATCTCCTCCAAATGCAACGTGAGTACCATTCTTAAACTTAAAGTCTTGAAGCAAGGCATGATTGCCTGTCATATGCCGGCTACACCCACTATTGATAGGTTCAATTGGATCGTTAATATTACTCACAATGATCAGAATAATTCGCACAAACAAACAGTTCAATCACAAACACAATTCATACTAATAATTCTCTTTGTATATTGATGATCAAAGCAAATTTGTAGTACAAGTGCAGGAGAAAATAAATCACACACAGTTAACTCTCTCTCTAACGTGTAATAGTGATCTAGCTCTCTGCCTCACACTCTCTCACTACATGCTTTAAGCAACAATTACAAGTTTAAGGAATATACAAAATAGACCCTAAACTATACACAAACATATAAACAAATACAAAGTAAATCTTAACTAGGAAATAACCCTAACAGTACTCCCCCTAAGATTTATCTTTGAATCTTCAGCAAAATCTTCAATCAGTTTTTCATCTTGTTCAGCATCAATCTCTTTTCACCAATCTTCTGGTTCCTCTTTGATATCCAGCATCTCTTTTCATTTAAACTCTTCTTGTTCCTTCAGTGCTTCTTCTATGCAAGACTTGAACTTTTCTGCTATCTTTGCTTGTCTTGGCTTTGACTCGTTGGTAAGTATTGGGCAGGCATTCATGCGTCTCAGAGAATCCAGATTTAAACCTGCAAAGTCAATGTTAGCATAAAACTCATAAGGCATCTCCTTCCCCTTGACTTGCACCTCCAAAGTACCCTTCGCACTAATCCTCATAAATTCTATCTCTGGTATGTCAACCCTCACGAGATTAGAATTCAGCAATGCCTTCCGTACTCTGATCTTTTCTGATGCAGCAGCTATCACTTCTATCATTACCACAAACAATTTTCTATCAGCTTCAGCCAGTTTATCTTTACATTTCTCCATTCGGCAACTTCTCAGAAAATCGATATAGGATGGATGCAGCAGTTTCAGCTTAAAGGTACTAAATAAAGTAATCATATCTTTATCCCAATCCTCCAAATTTCGAACAAGCTTCAACTCAAATGTTTCTTGATTGTAGAAAACTCTAAGTATTGGCTTTGTCGCTTGAGATCCATCAATTACTTTCAATCCCGGATTGGTTACCTTATCAAAATACTCATCAGAAAATTCCTCCAAGTACATGTCCTCACTAACAACCAACTTCTTTTTCTTTCTTTCTTTCTTTCTTTGCTTGCACATACGCACTATCTTCTTGTTGACCTCTGAAGTCCAAATATTTCGATGATCTGGCTAATCCGGCATCAAGTAACATTGCACATTTATCACCACGCTCAGCATGCGTGTGATTTATCAGTCTAAGTTTGTGCAATTCTTTCAGATCTTGAACTTCCAACTTAAAAATGCTAGAGTAATAATGGTATACGTCACATAAACCATTAACTCTTTTAATCATAAAAGCATCGAACACCTCGTCATATTTCCACGCTATAATCTTTACCTTCTTGGACTTTTCCGGTACGATCATAGAATCAAGCAGTTCAGCAATCGACTGACCCTTGCTCAGCAGTGACCTAACAACGTCACCTGCTGTGGCTGATTTGTGCCATGACTCACGTACATCCATAGGTATGTTATATGACTTAGCTTCACTTGGGAACATGTCCATCAACTCATGCCTTTTCTTGTGTGCATTCTCAGGTAGCGCCATCACCGGTATTTCTTCAGGTCCAAGAACTTTATATCTTTTAGTCAGCTCGTAGTACTGAGGGTTGTTGTAGTCCAAATAAAACATACGATTGTACATTTTCTCCGTCTTCATGAAACTAACAACAATTTTCCTCAGCGACTCAGATTTCAATCTCTTCAGAGTCTTATACGGATAATTCCTTGAGCTCAACCAATCTCTCATATTCCTACTGGACATCTCTTCCGGATTTTGGTGATACAATTCAGTTGGAGGCAAGTCTTCGATGTTCAGACTTTCTTGGTGCATTGTCAGTTTGAACCGGCTCAAACTGACTTACATCTTCAGGAACAGTTTCAGGCATATCTTCAACTGATAGGTTCAATTGGATCGATAATATCACTCAAATGATCAGAATAACTTGCACAAACAAACGATTCAATCACAGACACAGTTCATACTCATAAATTCTCTTGTATATTGATGATCAAAGCAATTCGTAGTACAAGTGCAGGAGAAACAAAATCACACACAGTTAATTCTCTCTCTAACAGTGTAAAAGTGATCTAGCCTCTCTCCTCACACACACACACTACATGCCTATATCAACCAATTACAAGTTTAAGGAATATAACAAAATAGACCCTAAACTATTTACAAACATATAAACAATAAACAAAATACAAAGTAAATCTTAACATGGAAATAACCCTAACAGTACTCCCCCTAAGATTTAACTTTGGATCTTCAAAAACTTCAATCTTTTTCTTCTTTTATCAGCATCAATCTTCAATCTTTTTCTACTATTCTTCTGGTTCTTCTTTCACTTTTAGCAACTCTCGTCCTTTATACTCCTCTTGTTCCTTTAAAGCTTCTTCAATACAAGATTTGAACTTTTCAGCGATCTTAGCTTGTCGAGGCTTGGATTCATTCGTCAGAATTGGTAAAGCATTCATACGTCGAAGCGAATCCAGATTCAAACCTGCAAAATCGATATTAGCATAAAACTCAAATGGCATCTCCTGGCCTTTGACTTTCACCTCCAAGGTTCCTTTTCTGGATATCCTCATATACTCTATCTCTGGCAAATCCATCCTCACGAGATTAGAGTTCAGCAACGCCTTTCTCACACGTATCTTCTCAGTTGCAGCTGCTATGACTTCAATCATTACCACAAATAAATTCCTGTCAGCTTCAGCTAATTTATCCTTACATTTCTCCATTCTATAACTTCTCAAAAAGTCGATATAAGAAGGATGTAGCAACTTCAACTCAAAAGTACTGAAAAGAGTAATCATGTCTTCATCCCAATTCTCCAAATTTCGAACAAGCTTCAGTTCAAACGTTTCCTGATTGTAGAATACTCTGAGTATAGGCTTCGTTGTCTGACTTCCATCAATCACCTTCAATCCAGGATCTGTAATCTTGTCAAAATACTCATCTGAGAACTCTTCCAAGTACATATCTTCAGTTACCACCAATCGCTTCTTCTTTCTTTGTTTCTTAGCTTGCACATATGCGGTATCTTCCTGTTGACCTCTAAAGTCCAGAAACTTTGCTGTTCTACTCATTCCAGCATCAAGAAGTATCACGCATTTATCACCACGCTCAGCATGCGTGTGATTAATTAACTTCAGTTTGTGCAGCTCTTTCAAATCCTGAACCTCCAGTTTAAAGATGCTTGAGTAGTAATGATAAACGTCACATAAACCATTTACCCTCTTTATCATAAACGCATCGAAGACTTCATCATATTTCCAAGCAATTATCTTTACCTTCTTATTTTTCTCTGGCACAATCATTGAGTCAAGCAACTCAGCAATCGACTGTCCTTTGCTTAGCAGTGACCTTACTACGTCACCTGCTGTTGCTGACTTATGCCAAGACTCACGCACCTCCATTGGTATGTTGTAGGATTTAGCTTCGCTTGGAAACATGTCCATCAGTTCGTGTCTTTTCTTATGAGCATTTTCAGGAAGCGCCATTACCGGAATCTCTTTTGGACCAAGCACTTTGAATTTCTTCGTCAGCTCAAAGTACTGAGGATTGTTATAGTCCAAGTAAAACATTCTGTTGTACATTTTCTCCGTTTTCATAAAGCTGACTACAATCTTTCTCAAAGACTCAGACTTCAACCTTTGCAAAGTCTTGTACGGATAGTTTCTCGAACTTAACCAACTCCGCATATCAGAAGTAGTCATTTCATCTGGATTTTGATGATAAAGCTCAGTCGGTGGCAGATCTTCTATATTCAAACTTTCCTGCATTGGAGTCCATTCGCCCATCTCAGTCACAAACTCCTTCTTATCTGCTTCAGCTTTGTCTTGATGAATCATGCATTTCTCGTATTCTTCATTAATCTGAGTCACCGTCAACCCATTCAAAAACACAGAGTTGTACTTCATTCTCTCAAGATACGCAAACCTCTGATCCAAATCATCTGGTAACTCTTCAACAGTATTCTGTACTGGTTCTGGCTCTGCTTCATTTTCAGACTCAGTCCAATCTATGTCATCTAAATCATCCAATGCTTCTATCATAGGTGCATCATCAGCTTGAACCGGCTCAGACTGACTAGCAACTTCAGTAACAGTTTTAGGCGCACTTTCAACTTCACCAGCTTCAGGTTGAATCGGCTCAACCTGAACTGTTTCCTCAGAGCCAACCTCCTTCTCACTATCAGTTACAGCAAATACCTTGGTTTCAGCAACAGAATCAGATTGAACCGGCTCAATCTGACCTGATTTAACATTCTCAGCTTCAGTCACTTTCTCGGTCTCAATCACAGCTACAGATTGAATCGGCTCAATTTGCACTGGTTCATCAATCTTCGCCTTTTTCGAGCTTCTTTCATCACCAAAAATTTCCGGTATTGCATCTATCTTCCTCTTTCCCTCAGCTTTGTCCATATTGACAGTATCAGCAACAGCTTCATCGGGAATAATAATTGGTGATTCTACCAAAATACCAACATTTGAAGTTCCTCGAGCTCTAGTCAAATAAACTTTTGGCACATTCGATTCAGTCACTTCAATTATTCCATCAGAAAAGTCTTTGTCTGAAGATGAGCCAGCCTTCTTCGGTTTCATATCTTCCAACTCTTTTTCCAACATTTCCTTTTCTGCATTCAAAGTATTACACTCAGCTTGTAATTCTTTGTAATCAAATTTCAGATTTTCATGCTCATCCTTAAGTTTTTCATAATCTCCTTTCAACATCACATGTTCATCAACAAGTTTAACATGATCCTCATCTAATTTCTTGAAAATTTTCACATTCTGATTATGTATATCCCAGTACTCATCCAATCTTTTCCTTTTCCGTTCATTTGAAGCTTTCATCAAATCATTTGCTTCAATCAGTTTGGCCACCATTTCTTCTAATTCTGCAATACGTTTCTCCTTTTCATCATCAATCTTTGACACCACGTATGGTGAAGACTCCAAACCTTGTTCAACATTTTCAGCAATTTGTGGTGAATTGGTGGGTAAATCATCAATAATAGGATCAGTAGCGCCAGCATCAGCATCCTCAACTGTCTGTGCCACAGTTTCAGCCTCGGCCACTACCTCCTGAGCAATCTGAAGAACATCAATAACTTCAGGCTAAATAATCACTGGTTTCGACCTTTTTCTTCGAACATACTTAACAGACACCTCCTTTGGAACCTCATCCACTACTTCTTCAACCACAGAAGCAACCTCAACAGGTTCTTCTATCACCATAGGCTCACTAATCTCAACATTCTCTATATTCTCTGTCTCAGTCTCCATTGGTTCAGCCTCCTCTGAATTAGATTCAGATTCAGCATCATCACCACCATCATGTCCATCATCACTATCACTACTATCATCCTCATCATTATCTGGTTCATCATTACCATCATCTTCTTCATCTACTGGATGACGAGCGAAGTACTCGTCATCATCCAACAAATTGTCTGGCACCTCATCCACAAGGTCCAGTGGATCAACAATCTCTCCATGAGATATATGATAGTAAATAGCTTCTACATCTTCTTCATTGTTGATTATATCTCTCATATAATCAAACAATTCAACATCAGGCACATTCCCGATACTCATCTTTCGGTAAGATAGATCGTTCATGTCCTCTGTATATAGCATACCTCCAGAATATCCTTCATTTCTGATGACAGGATATGCAACATTGATCATTAGTTGTAAGAACCTCGGGTACATGAGGAACTTAAACCTTTTGCCCTTGACCAAGTTGAATACAAACCCATTCATTATCCATCTCGAAAAGTTGAATGGTTTGTTCTCTGCTATAGCACAAATTGGTGAAGCAATATCTGAAGGGAAGTTATCGAAACCTGCACTCCTCCTGGACATGCATTGCTGTACAACATAACACAACAGCTTATACTTCCTTCCCAACTTAGCTCTGTAAAACTGTGACTTTGGAAACACAGGTGGATGTCCCATGTTCACAAAACACGCTTTACATTCCTCCATAGTCAGTTCATCCATCATACCAATCTCATCCTCATCTATCCTCAGGGCTTGTCTAATAGCTTCTTCAGTAACATTCAGTACCCAATCTCTAGTAATGTGCCCTCTCACCATAGTAACACCATTCTCCTCTCTCACAACCTCAGCTGTTCTCCAGAAGCTCTTGATCAGCCTAGCATATATGACCGGTTTGGCACATATAGCATATACATATTTAGTCCTCTTGATGAACTTAATCATATCCCTATAACCTTCTGTTTCAGGAAGTGATTCATCTAAACATGCCACTAGATTATGTTTAGGCTCAAATTTGAGATTCTCCATCTGTTAAAAACACAAACAAACACAAAACAAGACAAATGTATTAGATTCTTCATTAAACTTATCAAAAATTTTAATAAGTGTTTAACTGAAAGTTAGAAAGTAAAACATTAACATAATCAGTTTAAATCCTAAATTGTTCTAATAACCTGATTTTCATCATTTTAATCAAACAACATTGAATTTTAAAGATTATACTTCATGTTTAAACTTTTAACAGTTAATCACTTAGGCAAAATTTTGACAAATTTATGATGAGAAAGTTTAACATGTTTTGGTTCAGTTTTAACACTTTTAATCACTTTTAAACAAACATTTCATCGTTTTGATGTTTAACTTTTAACAGCTTCAAAGTTCATCAATGACGATTTTTATCAGTTAAGAACATTTCACTTGATTCAGTTGATTTTAAGGTGTTTTAGTGCAAATGAATGATTGATTGATGATAATCGAGTGTTTTTACACCTAAATCAACATTCGATTTCGGTTTTAACACACAAAAACGAAATGTCGATTCAATGTCCAAAACACTGTTCATCATCGTTTTTCTTTTAAACAGTTGATTTGCAGGTCTATTAAGGTCAAAAACACTTAATCACTACCTTATTCAATCGATTAACCTTGTTACAGAACAAACGATTGAATATGATAACACGACGATTTTTCGTTCAGAGGATTTTGTGTGAAAGTAAATGTGTGAAATGATAAGTGTTTGTGAAGAGGCGGTAGTTTGTATCGTCAAAAAATTTTTAGGTCAAACTTTAAGTGCCGGGTCAACAAAATGACGGGCAAGATTAAAAAGGCCCAATAAGCCTTGCCGGGTCAAATACTGTATGGACGGGTCATGTACTGTAGTGACGGGTCAAGTACATAAGACAAGTCGCAAACATATGAAAAACACTTGACGGGTCAAGCACTGTAGGGACGGGTAAGTCACTGTAGTGACGGGTAAAGGTTAGGAACAACTACACCTGGGGTTTTATTCATCACCCGGCAGAATAGTTATCTTCAACATCACCCGGCAATATTTCTTCATCACCCGGCAACACAGTTGCTTTCCTTCATCCGGCTTGCTTTCTTCTTTACACGGCAACCTTCTTCTTCACAAGACAACTTTCTTCACACGGCAATCTTCTTCATTACCCGGCAACACAGTGTCATACCTTTACACGGCAAGAAGATTTCTCTTTTACCCGGCTGTATAGTAAACACTTGTCACTTGGCAAGATATCTATGACCTTCACCCGGCTGTATTTGACATGATCATTGCCCGACTGTACAGTGGTCACAATATCTTCACCTTTTCCTCAATCACCCGGCATATATCAGACTTACAACCTTACCCGGCAGAACAGTTCTTTACCCGGCAACATAGTTGCATCTGATATCTTTGCCCGGCTATAACACTTGTTCAATTTTTCTTCATTTTTCTCGTCTGTTGACTTTTTCAACGTCATTTATTGCACCTGCAAACATTCTCCGACATATTAATTAGACAAGATATCCTTAAAAAGAATGTTTGTCATATTAATTATCAAACAATATTTAAACATTGCAACAAATTTAATTCCAATTAATTCATTTTTCTTTTTCTTTTTCAAAATGTTTTTGCACAACCAATTTTTCTATATCCCGAAGCAATTTCTTAAAAAACAAATTACAAGACCTTGGGTTTGTTTTTAACACATCCAATACTCTTGCTTTTCATACCACATAATCTTGTTCATTCAAAAACACACTTATTCAAAACAATATTTTGGGATTTTTGTAGATATTTTTCTTCAATCTTATTCTCCCCCTAAACTTGAAATTTCTTGAAATTTTTAAGTTTATCAAGGATGTTGATGTATCAATAATGATTCCATATGCCTGCACACACAAAGCACACACATTAAAATAAAGACATATGAATGCAATGAATCAAAATATCGCAGTGAGATCATACCACACATTATCTGAACATGTTTTGCAAGTTTTGAATAGACATTTGACTTATGCTTGATTGAGTGATGATATGAAAACATACCAATTAGCTCGAGTTGACACACTTACTTTTTCAGTATCATGATGATATTTAAGGTTCGATTAGAATGACTTATGTGACCCACATGTATACATATGTCAACATATTTCCTTATCAAACACTACCTGAATGCATATTGCACAAAACCTGGTCACTTACAGTCATACACAGTGTGGAATCTGGGTTCTATTCGGATTTGGTCCACTTTGGGACTTCTTTTTAATTCCATCTTTGGGAATTTTTCTTTCCTATCGTTCCCCTTGGGAATCTTCTGAATTCCATTTTGGAATTTTTGTTTGGTGTTGGTCCACATTTGGGACTCTTTTGTTCCATTTTGGAATCTTTTGCTGCACCTTGAAGCTCAAAAGAGACTTCGTGTGAGACTTCAGGTCTGTGGATACCACAACAAAGAAGCTCACGATGCGGTTCATCACACTGAGAAGACTACATCGTTACCCGATCATGCACAACTATCATCACAAGCAATGTATCAAAAGATATATATCTAGACATGTATAACAATGGAACTTAACACAAAGATCATTAAGTTTATGTTTGTCAACAATCAACTTACTTTTTCAGTCTAATTGTCTGAGCTGTCTAGCACATCAACTAACATTCATCAGTCTTTATTTAAAAATGATGTACCAAATAATGTCTAGTGTAACTATCATTTCTCACTTTGTGCAATATAGATTCTTATGACATGATATTTTCTTTTCTTTTGCTTTTATATTTTGTTTTTGCTTTTCTATTTTCTTTTTCATGCAAGCACACACAATGCAAAACATAAAGTAAAAGACAAAGGAATCAAAATATAACATCAACTTATTATATTTTTGGCTTTTATATTTTTCTGATTTTTGTTTTGTTTTCAAAAATAGAATCAATCATGATTGATTAATCCTATGGATTGAATTAAGAATTCAAACCGGCCTGACAAAAAAGATTTTGTGAAAAGATCTGCCAGTTGTTTGTCGGTATGAACCTTAATCAAAATTATTAAACCCTTTTCAGAGTTATCTCTTAAAAAATGATATCTAATTTCGATGTGTTTGGTTTTAGAATGTTGAACAGGATTAGCAGTTATAAACATAGCAGCAGTATTGTCTATGTAAATAGGAGTTTTCAAAAAGTTAAACCCGTAGTCCAGCAACTGATTTTGTAACCATAAAACCTGAGAACATCCTGCAGATGCAGCGATATACTCTGCTTCAGCTGTGGATACAGAAACATTGGTCTGCTTCTTGCATTGCCAAGAGACAAGCCTTGGACCCAAAAATTGACAGCCACCAGTTGTCGATTTCCTGTCAAGAGCACAACCACCAAAATCACTGTCAGAATAGCTATATAGTTCAAAATTTCCTTCATAAGGATACCATAACCCAAGATTTGGTTTCCCTTTGAGATATCTGAATATACGCTTCACAGCAACAAGATGCGACTCTTTCGGATCTGACTGGTATCTGGCGCATACACACACAGCGTACATGATGTCTGGTCTTGATGCAGTAAGATACATCAGAGAACCGATCATTGATCTGTATAGTGTTTGGTCAACTGCTTTGCCCTTTGGATCAGGTTGAATCTTGCAGTTCACATCAGATGGAGTTCGAATTGTTTGACAATCTTGCATCTTGAATTTCTTCAACAACTTCTCAACAAATTTTGATTGATTGATGAAAATTCCGTCAGCAGACTGTTTCACTTGTAATCCAAGAAAGAAGTTAATCTCCCCCATAGAACTCATCTGGAATCTAGACTTCATGATTTCTTCAAATTCTTTGCACATTGACGCACTGGTTGATCCGAAGATAATATCGTCCACATAAACTTGAACACACAATAAGTCGTCATTCTCCCTCTTCATAAACAAAGTTGGATCAATCTGTCCTCTTGTGAATCCATGTTCTAGTAAATGCTTGGATAATGTCTCATACCAGATTCTAGGAGCTTGGTGTAGACCGTATAAAGCTTTACTCAACTTGTATACACGATGAGGATAGTCAGGATCTTCGAAACCCGGAGGTTGTCTGACATATACGTCATCTGTAATTGGTCCATACAAGAAAGCACCTTTAACGTCCATTTGGAATACTTTAAACTTCATGAAAGAAGCATATGCAAGGAAAACGCGTATGGCTTCAAGTCTTGCGACCGGAGCAAACACCTCTTCGTAATCAATGCCTTCTTCCTGAGTGTATCCCTGTGCAATCAGTCTTGCTTTGTTTCTAACCACGATGCCACGTTCGTCTGGCTTGTTTTTGTACAACCATCTTGTACCTATTGCGTTCTCTCCTTCAGGTAAGTCCACAAGTTTCCAAACTTCCTGTTTGCGAAACTGAAGTAATTCCTCCTGCATGGCCTCAATCCAACTGTTATCTTTCAGCGCCTCTGAAATATTCTTTGGCACCACTTGAGATAGAAAACACGAGTAAAGACAAACATTTGCTTGCTCTGTCTGACTTCTTGTAGTTCTCTGATTCAACGGCCCAATAATCTGAGAGACAGGATGTTTCTTGTGAATTCGATGAATAGGAATATCACCTCCTTGCACTTGAGTCTCTAGATTAGAAGTATTCAGATTTGGTAGATCTTGTAGTATGGAAGAAGTATGCGGTGTGAAATTCGGGACTTGATCCGGTGAATTGATGAAGTAATCAAAAGATTCTGGAATAACTTCAGCATTCGGATCTGATGATGGTTGATTCTGAACAGATCCACCATCATTAGGAGAAATCACATCTTCTTCATGATTGTTCGAATCTTGATCTTCATGCGAACCAGAAGGACCCGGAGCTTGACTGGATTTGACATGATCAGGATTGTGAAAAGACATAAATGGATATTCAGAGTTGAGATTTCCATCTTCGTCATTATCAGAATCGTCACTAAAGCATCCTAAGTCGCCTGATTCCTTCCTTGCGTTTCCTGAAAAATCAAATAAGTTGGAATTGAAGGATTTCGATAATGAATCTAAATCAAATAACCATTCGGGACCATGAGCCACTAACGGAAACGAATTTTCTAAAAACTTGACGTTGATAGTTTCAATAACAGTATTTGTTTTGCTATTAAAAACTCGATAAGCTTTAGAAACAGACGAATAACCTAGGAAAAATCCATCGTCAGATTTTGACTCAAACTTCCCGAGATGTTCATTTAGATTTAGAATCGATACCGGACAACCAAATGCTTTTAAGTAAGAAATATTTGGTTTCCTTCCAAACAACAACTCATAAGAAGTTTTCTTTTTATCTTGCACTAATAATGTTCTATTTTGTACAAAACACGCAGTAGCAATTGCTTCGTCCCAAAAAGTAATCGGGATTTTGGCATCTGCGAGCATGGATCTTGCTGCTTCAATTAGTGTTCGGTTTTTCCGTTCCGCAACCCCATTCTGTTGAGGCGTTCTAGGCGCACTAAATTGTCGAGCAATCCCCTTTTCTGCACAAAATAAATCAACATTAGCATTCTTAAATTCCGTTCCATTATCACTTCTTAACACTTTAACTTTGCATTCCAATTGATTTTCAACTTTAATGATAAATTCTTTTAATAGTTCAGCTGTTTCAGATTTTGCATGCAAAAAATAAACCCACGAAAATCTCGTAAAGTCATCTATGATAACTAAACAATATGATTTTCTCCCGATGCTTTGAACGTTGGTCGGTCCAAAAAGATCCATATGTAGCATCTGCAAGGGTTTTGAAATGGAGTTTTCGAGCTTGGACTTAAAAGACATCCGATGCTGTTTTCCCTTCAAACACACTGGACAAAGATCAGTTGTGGAGAATTTCTTCGATGGGATTCCCACAGCGTGATTTCCAGTCACCAAACGGTTCATGTTTCTGAAGTTGGAATGTCCCAGCCGTCTATGCCATAGCTGACTCTCATCATTTGAAGCATGGGTAATGAGACAGGTTGTTTCGGTTTCAGCATCAATCTGCGACATATCCAATTTGTATACATCACGATCTCTAGGCGCTTTCACCACTACCCACTCATTGTCAATCTTGAAACCTGGTTTCAGAATATAACAGAAAGAATCATCAAAAAGAGTTGAATAAGATTTATCACAGATTTGAGATACACTAAGTAAGTTAAAGTTCAACTGTGCACAGTAGTTGACTTTATCAAAACTTATGACCCCGTTCGAAACAGTTCCTTCTCCTGTGATTTTACCACCCGCATCACCTCCAAAAGCTACGTGAGTACCATTCTTTTGCTTGAAATCCTGAAGCAAGGCATGGTTGCCTGTCATGTGCCGGCTACACCCACTATCAACGAACCACGAGTTGATAGGTCTTCTTGGGCGTACCTGCAATTCAAACATTTTCAGTTAGTTTGGTCAACCCAGGCCCACACGGTCTTGGGTTTTCCGAATTTATCCGCAATTGTAACTTGTTTATATTGAATATTTTGAAAATTTGATTCATTCATGAGATTTTGATGCTGATAACTGTTGTTTCGCCCATTGGCGTTCATTGACTGCTTTCTTATTAAAACCCTGAACCTTTCCTCCAACTGAGGATCAAGGTTGTTTTCAAAATTTTGGTTTCTTACCAACAAAGCTCTCGGCTTAAAATTGTTAACCTGCACACTTCTTGACAAGTTAGAAACAGAATTGTTTCGATTGAAATTTCTCAAAACCGGAGAATGACTTTGACTCATATTTTGAAAACCAAATGAATGATTTCTTTTAAAGTTTGAAAACGGAGTCATTTCTCTAGTCGAGTTTGATCGAAAGAAACAATCCTTTGTGTCATGGTTTCTTCTCTCACAAATATCACAAAATTTGTTATAGTAACATTCTTCTGAAGAATGGTTTCTTTTGTTACAGAAACTGCAGTACCTGTTAAAGAAACATTCAGCAGTTGCATGATTATACCTATTACAAATTTCACAATGTTTCTTGCTAATCCTAAAGAGCCGATTGTTAACTTTTGATGTTGAACCAAAACGTGATTCATTATCTTGGTTATTCGGTTTTAGATTAACGCTCTTTTGTGGAGTCTTGGTTTGCGATTTTGATTGCATGGGACTTTGATTCGATTTTAAACTGTTCTGTTTGGTTACCTTTTTGTTTTCAATTCTCTTATCATTGACAGCGGAAGACTTAGGACCTGAACCTGTTTTCAGACCAGAGTTAGATTTGATTTGAGCATTGATTTGGTTACCATAAGAACCGTTCATGTTGAAAGTACCTGCAGACACAAACTTGATTGTCTTACCTTTTGACACTTTCTTGACAGGTTTAACTTTGTCAGTTTTAACACTTTGAACTTTTGTGTTATCATTCGATTTTAAGACATTTTTGCCTTTTGATTCTTTTGTTTCAGATTGATTTGTCATTGTTTTCGCTTTCTGCTTCTTTGCAGTTGAAACGTCAGTTTTCTTCACTTCTTGCTTCTTGATCAACTGAGCAGCAACTTGCGCCTTTTGTTCTTTCTTCCACTTGATATACTCAGGATCATTGAATCCTGAAAATTCACCTTCTTCCTTCACCGATTCTGGTTCTGGATTAAGCTTTGGATATTCAATCAGTTGAATAAGAACAGGCTCCAGTTTGTTATCAGATTTGTTGCTTGCTTCATCATCAGCTTCAGTTGTCATTCCTTCTTCTTCTCTCAAACTTTCAATCAACACCTCAGATCCTTCGGACTCGGATTTACTTCTTTGAATTTCTTTGAATTTACGTTCATTTTCAGGTGAATGATCAAATACATTAAAGTTTTCCGGTAAGGTTTGAGTGATTGAATTTGGCATCGGTTCATGAGTAAAACCCAACCCGGTTTTGTTTTTGTTACCTCTTTCATTAATGAGTTGTTCAACCATTGTTTTACAACTTTTAACTTTCTTTAATTCAACTTGTGTGACAGCATGTTCAACTTTTTCTTGTTCAAAGTTCTTTGTCATTTCTTCAAGTTGTTTGGTAACAAGTTCCAATTCTTTTAAAGTTTTGTTCCATGACTCAGTCAGTGACAAAATCTTCTCATCAGAAATTTTGTGATCAATTTTAAGTTGTTCATGAATCTTTTCATGTTTGCTTAATTTGTCACCTATTTTAAATGAATGAGTTCGATAATGTTCTACTTGTTGAATGCACTGTTCAGAACATAACCTTTCTTTCACATCTAAAGGCAATGGAACATAGTTAGGAGGGAGTTTAGAATTAACCTTTGGTTGCTCAGTGGAAGATGAAGACTCATTAGATGTTGCCATTAACGCAACTTCGGTTTCAGTCTCTTCAGTAGGATCTGCTTTTGCGCTCCAGTCATAGTCTTCAGCATCTTCACTGACATCTTCAACCATTTTTCCATCCCCTTCTTCCGACCAGTCTTCTTCTTCAATTTCACACACCAGTGCAAGATTTGATGTGAGATCAGATGTAAACTGTTCTGCATATGCACTCCAGTCGTATCCGTCTTGTACACTTACAACCAATGCTTTAGTCTGATCTTCTGGCTTCTTTTCATTTTCCTTCAATTCAGGCATAGGAAGACTTTGGTACGGTTTCTGAAAGAAACGTTGATTTCTGCCTTGATAACTCGTAGACTGTTGAGAACTTTGACCTTGACCTTGATTGCTTGAACTAGCTTGATCATTGAAATTCTTTGGAGCTTTGCATTCTCTTGAGAAATGACCATACTGGTTACAATTAAAACATCTGGCCTTTGATTTGTCAAATCCAACTGTCTTGTTAGCATGAGGTTTGTAACTTCGATTAACGTATGCATGCTTTTGAGTTCGATATGCAACCATAACCATTTGCCAATTCAGATCCATTTCTTCAACATCAACTGGATCCATTTCAAATAAGTCTTGAAGGACCACGTCCATTTGACTTAAATGACTTCCTTGGTACGCTTGAAAACTTGCCATAAAAGCAGTAAAGGCAGTTTTAGTCTCATCATCTTGAAGCAGAATATTAATTACGTCTTTCACCTTGGCTTGAACAGTTGAACTCTGATTTTCTGATTGACTTTGAACTTGCGCTCTTGGTGGAGATTGAGGTTGAGAATAAGTTGGTGAATTTGGAAAATATGCTGAATCAGTAAAGAAACTTGCACCAACAAATAAGTCACCCTCATCTTCAAACTTTGTTACATCTTGTGCAAGAAAAGCGTTATCCACAGTATTGGCAGGATTTACCACATACTTATACTGAGTTTGTGAGCTTGATCTATCAGTATTTCTTGATCCTTCATCAATCTCAACTTCTTCAATTTTTCCAATAAGCAAATCAAGTTCCATTGGAAATTTCTCAGTATGTTTCAACAAGGTAACAGTTTGTTTCCATGATGATGGTAAGGCACATAATAATCGATCATTCAAATCTTGAAGTTCAGTCTTTACTCCGAGATTTGTCATCTCAGTAGTTAAGTGAACAAACCTGTTCATCATCTGGTGTACTGTCTCTCCATTAATGTGTTCAAACAACTCCAATTGTCTTTTCAGTTTCGACTTCTTCAAACTTCTCAATTGTTCTCCTCCTTCACATATCGACTTCAATGCCTTGAAACATGTATAACCAGTCTGATATCCATCCAATCTAGACAAAACTTGAAGTGGCAGTCCCTTGCACATTAAAGAATAAGCCTTGCTATCATTCTTTACTTTCCTCAGATCTTCTGCTGACAAATTATCTTCTGGATAAGGTTCAGTAGAGTCTTTTGTGTAGGTACTAGCACTGTCTGGAGCAGTCTGAGTTGGAATATGAGGACCCTTCTCAATGGATTTCCATAAGTCATTGTCAATTGAACACAAGTGATGTCTCAACCTGATGGTCCAGTTCTTGAAATCTGCACGATTCAAAAGTCTAGGAACACGGTTATCAGAATCATCATTAGGAGCCATTTTTAACAATTTTAAAAGAAAATATTTTTGGTGTTTGTTAATTTTTGAAAAGAAATGATTAAAATACTAAAATAAAGAAGTAATTAAAGACAAGATAAGAAACAAGTATTAAAAACAACTAATATGAGTCACACGGCAAAACAGTGAAAATCCTTCTTCACCCGGCTAAACAGTGTTTTTGTTCTTCACCCGGCAGGAAAAAGTCTTTACACGGCTGAACAGTTAGACGGCTCAACAGTTGAAAATACTTTTGTTCTTCACCCGGATGAACAGTTACCCGGCAGCAAGAAAAATTTCACACGGCAATAAGTCTTTGACCTGGCAGAATCTTGACACGATAAAAAGCTTCCCCGGCTGAACAGTACTCGATCACACGGCAGAGTTGTTTACCCGGCAACACAGTTGATGCTTATCCGTCTGACTTTTGTTCTTCACACGGCGTAACAGTGTTTTACCCGGCACAACAGTGTATCACCCGACTGAACAGTAATACTTTTTCAAGTCAAATTCTTCACCCGTCTAGAACAAATTCCCTTACACGGCAATACAGGACCTAATTTCTTCTCCAATCTAAGTCCAAGGAAATTGTCTAAGTCAAAAATATTCACCCGGCAAGTTAATCTTCAACCAACATCATAATGTTCATCATTTTCGTCAAATGAATTTTCTGGGTTTTGTCTAAAACTTGTCCAAATTGTCCAAAATTCACACACAAGCTGTGAAATAGTCCGATTAACAATCCCTTTTATCAATCAATCCAAAACATGATCAAATCTGATGAAATTGAGCAAAAATTTGATCGAACAGTAACTTCTTAATTCTTCAGATCTGATGATGATCTGATAGAATCTGCACAATCGATGTGTATAGGAGTGATTGCGATGATAAATCACAACTAAAAACACGATCAATTCATTCAGATCATGATATTTGAGCAATATTGATGTGTTTTGCTTAAGAACAGCGAAGAACACAATACCGAAAGCTCTGATACCAATTGATAGGTTCAATTGGATCGATAATATCACTCAAATGATCAGAATAACTTGCACAAACAAACGATTCAATCACAGACACAGTTCATACTCATAAATTCTCTTGTATATTGATGATCAAAGCAATTCGTAGTACAAGTGCAGGAGAAACAAAATCACACACAGTTAATTCTCTCTCTAACAGTGTAAAAGTGATCTAGCCTCTCTCCTCACACACACACACTACATGCCTATATCAACCAATTACAAGTTTAAGGAATATAACAAAATAGACCCTAAACTATTTACAAACATATAAACAATAAACAAAATACAAAGTAAATCTTAACATGGAAATAACCCTAACATCAACTTCAACAGCTTCAGATTGAATCGGCTCAATCTGAACTGGTTTAGCAATTTCAGCTTCAGTTACAGTCTCATCAACTTTCGCCAAATCAACTATCTCAGTTTCAACTACAGCTACAGATTGAATCGGCTCAATCTGCACTGTTTCATCCAGTTTTGCCTTCTTTGAAACAAATGTGTCTTCAATGATTTCTGGCACAACATCTAACTTTCTTTTTCCCTCAGCCTTGTCATAAATGACAGTTTCAGCAGCAACTTCATCGGGAATAACAATCGGAGATTCCACCCTTATGCCAACATTTGTAGTGCCTCGTGCTCTAGTGAGATAAACTTTTGGTACTTGAGTCGCTTCAGTCATTTCAACAACTTCATCTGAAAAATCTTTATCAGATGTGGACCCGGATTTCTTCGATCGAGTTTCTTCTAGCCATTTCTCCAACATCTCTTTTTCTGCATCCAACGTATTGCATTCAGCCTTTAAATCCGTATAATCAAACTTCAAAGTTTCATGTTCCTCCTTCAAATTTTCATATGCAGCCTTTAACTTGTCATGATCAATCTTCAACTTTAAATGATCAGCATCCAAAGCTTTAAAAGTTTCCAGATTTTGATTGTGAGTAGCCCAAAACTCTTCAAGTCTTTTCTTTTTCCTATCATTTGAAGCTTTCAACAGTTCATTCATCTCTAACAACTTTGCCACAATCTCTTCTAACTCGATAATTTTCTTCTTATCCTCATTTTCTTCAACACTTGACACAATTTTTGGCGAAGACTCCAAAATTTGTTCAATGTTTTCAGCAACAGGGGATGATGTGGTAGGTATCTCAACAGGAATAGGATCAGTAACGCCAGCATCAACTTCATCAACTATCTGTGCAATAGTCTCAGCCTCGGCCATTACTTCCTGAGCAATCTGAACTACATTTATCTCTTCAGGCTCACTTAAAACTTTCTCCACAACAGATTTAGATCTTCGAGATCTAACATACTGTTTTGTGATTGGCTTTGCAACTTCAATTTCAACCTCTTTTTCAACAGAAGCAACCTCAACAGGTTCTTCTATCACCACTTGTTCAATAACTTCAACATTTTCTGTTTCTAATTCCATCGGTTCAGCTGCTTCACTAATCTCTGCCTCCTCTGAATCAGATTCAGCATTATCACCACCATCGTCATTACCACTTTCACTATCACTATCTTCCTCATCCCCATCATCATCATCATTATCATCATCTTGATCATCATTACCATCACCATTAATCTCTTCATCTTCTGCATGACGAGCATTATACTCATCATCATCTAAAAGATTATCAGGCACCTCATCAACCAGGTCCTGAGGATTCACTATCTCACCGTGAGAGATATGGTGATAAACACTTTCAACATCTTCTTCGTTATTTGCTATATCTCTCATATAGTCAAATAAGTCCACACTAGGCACATTCCCGATACTCATCTTTCTGTAAGATAGATCGTTCATGTCCTCAGTATATAATATACCTCCAACAACACCTTCTTCTCTGATGATTGGATAAGCAACATTTATCATCAGCTGCAAGAATCTCGGGTACATGAGAAACTTGAATCTTTTCCCTTTAACCAGATTAAATACAAACCCATTCATGATCCACCTTGACATATTGAATGGTTTGTTTTCAGCTATAGCAACAATTGGAGATGCTATATCAGATGGGAAGTTGTCGAAACCTGCACTCCTCCTAGACATGCACTGTTGGACAACATAGCATAACAGCTTCCATTTCTTTCCCAATCTGGCTCTATAAAATTGTGACTTTGGAAATGCAGGAGGATGTCCCATATTAACAAAGCACGATTGACACTCAGCCATGGTCAATTCATCATTCATTCCTACTTCATCCTCGTCAATCCTCAAAGCAGTTCTGATTGCTTCTTCAGAAACTGTTAACACCAACTCTCTGGTAATATTTCCTCGAACAACAGCAACACCATTATCATCTCTAATAACTTCAGCTGTTCTCCAAAAGCTCTTTATCAACCTTGCATATATGACCGGTTTGGCACACATAGCATACACATACTTGGTCCTCTTAATGAATCTCATCATGTCTCTGTAGCCTTCAGTTTCAGGGATAGACTCATCTAGACATGCCACAAGATTGTGCTTAGGTTCAAACTTGAGATTCTCCATCTGTTAAAGCAAAAACAAACACAAACAAGACAAATATGTTAGATTCTTCATTAAAACATATCAAATTTATATAAGTGTTTGAACAAAAGTTAAGAAGAAAAACATTCACATAATCATTTTTAACCCAAAATTGATCTAACAAACTGATTTTCATCATTTTGATCAAAACAACTTTGAATGTTAATGATTATACAACATTTATCAATTTTAACAGTTTAACACTTAAGCATAATTTTGATATTTATAAGATGAAGTTGTTTAACATGTTAATCTTAGTTTTAACAATGATTTGTTAATGTTCAACACATATTTCATCAGTTTGAAGTTAACACTTAATAATTTTCAAGGTTCATCAATGGCGGTTTTAACAGTTATGAACAATTTTTATTGATTCAGTTGGTTTTAAGGTATTTTGATGCAAATGAGTGTTTGATTGTTAATGATCGACAGGTTTTACACTTAAAACAACATTCGATTATGGTTTTAACACACACAATCAAAGTGTCGATTCAATGATCAAAAACACCGTTCATCATCGTTTTTCATTTTATCGGTCGATTTGCAGGTTAATCAAGCACAAAACATGTAAGTTATACCTTATTCAATCAATATAACTTGTTACAGAACGATTAATGGAATATGATAATCAACGATTTTAAGTACAGAGGATTTGCTTGAAAGTGAATGTGAAAAATGATAAGTGTTTGTGAAGAGGCGGGTTTTTATATGGTTAAAATTTAGGTCAAACTTTGAGGTGCCGGGTCAACAATTTGGGACGGGTAAGCATTTAGAGCCCAATAAGCCTTGACGGGTCAAGCACTGTTGAGCCGCATCATGCACTGTTGGGACGGGTCATGAACCTTGGGACGGGTCACAACATGGACGGGTCAACATAAAAATTTGTAAACACACTTGACGGGTCAACCACTGTAGAGACGGGTAAGTCATTGTAGTGACGGGTAAAGGTTAGGAACAACTACACCTGATTGGTTTTATTAATCACCCGGCAGCATAGTAGTCGTCAAAACATCACCCGGCAACCTTTCTTCATCACCCGGCAACACAGTTCCTTTCACTTTCACCCGACATGCTTTCTTCTTTACGCGGCATGCTTTCTTCTTCACACGGCAACATAGTTGTCTTCTATATCACCCGGCATGCTTTTCTTCATTACCCGGCAACACAGTGTTATACTCTTACACTGCAAGAAGATTTCTCTTTTACCCGGCTGTATAGTGAACACTTGTCACCCGACAGATATCTATGACCTTCAACCGGCTGTATTTGACATGTTCATTGCCCGGCTGTACAGTGGTCATAATATCTTCACCCGGCTTCAATTCTTTTTCTCAATCACCCGGCTCATCAAACTCACAACCTTTACCCGGCTGAACAGTGTGTTCATTACCCGGCAGAATAGTTGTCTCTGATATCTTTGCCCGGCTACAACACTTGAGCAATTTTCTTCACTTTTTCTCGTCTGTTGACTTTTTCAACAGCATTTATTGCACCTGCAAACATTCTCGACATATTAATTAGACAAGACATCCTTAAAAAGAATTTGTCATATTAATTATCAACAACATTTCTAGGGCAACAAATTTAACACAATTTAAATTCATTTTTCTTTTTCTTTTTGAAAAACATTTTGCACAACCAAAATTTCTATATCCCGAAGCAATTTCTGAAAAACACATTACAAGACCTTGGGTTTGTTTTTAACACATCCAATACCTTTGCTTTTCATACCACATAATCTTGTTCATTCAAAACACACTTATTCACAATATTTTTGGATTTTTTGAATATATTATTCTTCTTCAATTTATTCTCCCCCTAAACTTGAAATTTCATGAAATTTTTAAGTTTAACAAGGATGTCGATGTGTCAATAAAGATTCCAAATGCCTGCACACACAAAGCACACACATTAAATTAAAGACATATGCAATGCAATGAATCAAAATATCGCAGTGAGATCATACCACACATTATCTGAACATGTTTTGCAAGTTTTGAATAGACATTTGACTTATGTTTGATTGAGTGATGATATGAAAACATACCAATTAGCTCGAATTGACACACTTACTTTTTCAGTATCATGATGAAATTTAATGTTCGATTAGAATGACTTATGTGACCCACATGTATACATATGTCAATATATTTCCTAATCAACACTACCTGAATGCATATTGCACAAAACCTGGTCACTTACAGTCATACACAGTGTGGAATCTGGGTTCTATTCGGATTTGGTCCACTTTGGGACTTCTTTTTAATTCCATCTTTGGGAATTTTTCTTTCCTATTGTTCCCCTTGGGAATCTTCTGAATTCCTTTTTGGAATTTTTGTTTGGTGATGGTCCACATTTGGGACTCTTTTTGTTCCATCTTTGGGAATCTTTTGCTGCACCTTGAAGCTCAAAAGAGACTTCGTGTGAGACTTCAGGTCTGTGGGTACCACAACAAAGAAGCTCACGATGCGGTTCATCACACTGAATAGACTGCATCGTTACCCGATCATGCACAACTATCATCACAAGTAATGCATCAAAAGATATATATCTAGACATGTATAACAATGGAACTTAACACAAAGATCATTAAGTTTATGTTTGTCAACAATCAACTTACTTGTTCAGTCTAATTGCCTGAGCTGTCTAGCACATCAATTAACATTCATCAGTCTTTATTTAAAAAATGATGTAACAAATAATGTCTAGTGTACTATCATTTCTCACTTTGTGCAATATAGATTCTTTTGACATGATATTTTCTTTTCTTTTTGCTTTTATATTTTGTTTTTGCTTTTCTATTTTCTTTTTCATGCACACACACAATGCAAAACATAAAATAAAAGACAAAGGAATCAATACTTGACATCAACTTATTATATTTTTGACTTTTAAATTTTCTGAATTTTTGTTTGTTTTTCGAAAAATAGAATCAATCATGATTGATTAATCCTATGGATTGAACTAAGAATTCAAACCGTCCTGACAAAAATGATTTTGTGAAAAGATCTGCCAGTTGTTTGTCGGTATGAACCTTAATCAAAATTATTAAACCCTTTTCAGAGTTGTCTCTTAAAAAGTGATATCGAATTTTGATATGTTTGGTTTTTGAGTGTTGAACAGGATTAGCAGTAATGAACATAGCAGCAGTATTGTCTATGTAGATAGGAGTTTTTAGAAAGTTAAACCCGTAGTCAAGCAACTGATTTTGTAACCATAAAACTTGAGAACATCCTGCAGATGCAGCGATATACTCTGCTTCAGCTGTGGATACAGAAACGTTGGTCTGCTTCTTGCATTGCCAAGATACAAGTCTAGGACCCAAAAATTGACATCCACCACTAGTCGATTTCCTGTCAAGAGCACATCCACCAAAATCACTGTCAGAATAACTATATAACTCAAAATTTTCTTCATAAGGATACCATAACCCGAGACTTGGTTTCCCTTTAAGGTATCTGAATATACGTTTCACAGCAACAAGATGAGACTCTTTCGGATCAGACTGATATCTGGCGCATACACACACAGCGTACATGATGTCTGGCCTTGATGCAGTAAGATACATCAGTGAACCAATCATTGATCTGTATAGTGTTTGATCAACTGCTTTTCCCTTTGGATCCGGTTGAATCTTGCAGTTCACATCAGATGGAGTTCGGATAGTCTGGCAATCTTGCATCTTGAACTTTTTCAGCAACTTCTCAACGAACTTTGATTGGTTGATAAAAATTCCGTCTGCTGATTGTTTTACTTGCAATCCAAGAAAGAAATTAATCTCCCCCATCGAACTCATCTGGAATCTTGACTTCATGATTTCTTCAAATTCTTTGCACATTGACGCACTGGTTGATCCGAAGATAATATCGTCCACATATACTTGAACGCACAACAAATCATCATTCTCCCTCTTCATAAACAAAGTTGGATCAATCTGACCTCTTGTAAATCCATGTTCTAGTAAATGCTTGGATAATGTCTCATACCAGATTCTTGGAGCTTGATGTAGACCATATAGAGCTTTACTCAACTTGTATACATGATGAGGATAGTCAGGATCTTCAAAACCCGGAGGTTGTCTGACATAAACATCATCTGTAATTGGTCCATACAGAAAAGCGCCTTTAACGTCCATTTGGAATACTTTAAACTTCATGAAGGAAGCATATGCAAGGAAAACGCGTATGGCTTCAAGTCTTGCGACCGGAGCGAACACTTCTTCATAATCAATGCCTTCTTCCTGAGTATATCCCTGTGCATTGAGTCTCGCTTTTTTTCTCACAACAATACCACGTTCGTCTGGCTTGTTTTTGTACAACCATCTTGTACCTATCGCATTCTCTCCTTCAGGTAAGTCCACTAATTTCCATACTTCTTGTTTGCGAAACTGAAGTAATTCCTCTTGCATGGCTTCAATCCAACTGTTATCTTGCAACGCCTCTGAAATGTTCTTTGGCACCACTTGAGATAGAAAACAAGAATAAAGACAAACATTTGCTTGCTCAGTTTGACTTCTTGTAGTTCTCTGATTTAGCGGCCCAATAATCTGAGAGACAGGATGTTTCTTGTGAATTCGATGAATTGGTATGTCACCTCCTTGCACTTAACTCTCCAGATTAGAAGTATTCAGATTTGGTAGATCTTGTAGAATGGTCGAAGTATGCGGAGTGAAATTCGGGACTTGATCCGGTGAATTGATGAAGTAATCAAATGATTCTAGAACAACTTCAACATTCGGATCGGATGATGGCTGATTCTGAACAGATCCACCATCATTAGGAGAAACTTGCGGATTCACATCTTCTTCAAGATTGTTTGATTCTTGTTCGTCTTGAGAACCAGAAGGACCCGGATCTTGACTGGATTTGACATGATCAGGATTGTGAAAAGACATGAATGGATATTCAGAACTGAGATTTCCATCATCGTCATTATCAGAATCGTCACTAAAGCATCCCAAGTCGCCTGATTCTTTGTTTGTTTTTCCTGAAAAATCAAATAAGTTAGAATTGAAAGATTTCGATAACGAATCTAAATCAAATAACCATTCGGGACCATGAGCCACTAACGGAAACGAATTTTCTAAAAACTTGACGTTAATAGTTTCAATAACAGTATTTGTTTTGCTATTAAAAACCCGATAAGCTTTAGAAACAGACGAATAACCTAGGAAAAATCCATCGTCAGATTTTGACTCAAACTTCCCGAGATGATCACTCAAATTTAAAATCGATACAGGACAACCAAATGCTTTCAAGTAAGAAATATTTGGTTTTCTTCCAAATAACAACTCATAAGAAGTTTTCTGTTTATCTTGAACCAATAATGTTCTATTTTGTACAAAACACGCAGTAGCAATAGCTTCGTCCCAAAAAGTGATAGGAATTTTGGCGTCTGCGAGCATGGATCTTGCTACTTCAATTAGTGTCCGATTTTTCCGTTCCGCAACCCCGTTTTGTTGAGGCGTTCTTGGCGCACTAAATTGTCTAGCAATCCCCTTTTCTGCACAAAATAAATCAACATTAGTGTTCCTAAATTCAGTTCCATTATCACTTCTTAAAATTTTTACTTTGCATTCCATTTGATTTTCAACTTTAATGATAAATTCTTTTAATAATTCAGCTGTTTCAGATTTAGCATGCAAAAAATAAACCCAAGAAAATCTAGTGAAATCGTCAATAATGACAAAACAGTAAGACTTCTTTCCGATGCTTTGCACATTTGTTGGTCCGAAAAGATCCATATGTAGCATCTGCAAGGGTTTTGAAATGGAGTTTTCTTGCTTGGACTTAAAAGACATCCTATGCTGTTTTCCCTTCAAACACGCTGGACAGAGATCAGTTGTGGAGAATTTCTTTGACGGTATTCCCACAGCATGATTTCCGGTAACCAGACGGTTCATGTTTCTGAAATTTGAATGGCCCAGCCGTCTATGCCAAAGCTGACTCTCATCATTTGAAGCATGAGCAATGAGACAAGTTGTTTCGGTTTCAGCATCAATCTGCGACATATCCAACTTGTATACATCACGATCTCTTGGAGCTTTAACCACTACCCACTCATTGTCAATCTTGAAACCTGGTTTAAGAATATAACAGAAAGAATCATCAAAAAGAGTTGAATAAGATTTATCACAGATTTGAGATACACTTAGTAAATTAAAGTTCAACTGTGCACAGTAGTTGACTTTATCAAAACTAATGACCCCATTCGAAACAGTTCCTTCTCCTGTGATTTTACCACCAGCATCACCTCCAAATGCGACGTGTGTACCATTTTTCAGCTTAAAGTCTTGAAGCAAGGCATGGTTGCCTGTCATATGCCGGCTACACCCACTATCAACGAACCATGAGTTGATAGGTCTTCTTGGGCGTACCTGCATTTCAACAATCACTTAGTTAGTTTGGTCAACCCAGGCCCACACGGTCTTGGGTTTTCCGAATCTATCTGCAATAGTAACTTGTTTATATTGAATATTTTGAAAATTTGTTTCATTTAAGAGATTTTGACGCTGAAAACTGTTTCGCCCATTGGCGTGAAATGATTGCTTTCTTCTCAAAGCCATAAACCTTTCCTCTAACTTAGGATCAAGGTTATTTTCAAACTTTTGATTTCTTACCATTAAAGCTCTTGGTTTAAAACTGTTATCCTGCACATTTCTTGATGAAAAGTTAGAAACAGAATTGTTTCGATTGAAATTTCTCAAAACCGGAGAATGACTTTGATTAAAATTTTGAAAACCAAATGATTGATTTCTTTAAAAATTTCGAAATGAAGTCATTTCTCTTGTTGAGTTTGATCGAAAGAAACAATCCTTTGTGTCATGGTTTCTTCTTTCACAAATATCACAAAATTTGTTATAATAACATTCTTCTGAAGAATGATTTCTTTTGTCATAGAAACTGCAGTACCTGTTAAAGAAACATTCAGCAGTTGCATGATTATATCTATCACAAATTTCACAATGTTTCTTGCTAATCCTAAAGAGCCGATTGTTAACTTTTGATGTGGAACCAACTCGTGATTCATTATCATGTTTGTTCGGTTTTAGGTTAACGATCTTTTGTGGTGACTTTGTTTGTGAGTTTGATTGCATGGGACTTTGGTTCGATTTTAAACTGTTCTGTTTGGTTACCTTTTTAGATTCAATTCTCTTTTCATTGACAGCGGAAGACTTAGGACCTGAACCTGTTTTCACACCAGAGTTAGATTTGATTGGAGAATTGATTGGTTTACCATAAGATCCGTTCAAATTAAACGTTCCTGCAGACACAAACTTGATTGTCTTACCTTTTGACACTTTCTTCTTAACAGTTTTAACATTTTGAGCTTTGGTATTGTCATTTGATTTTATGACACTTTTACCTTTTGATTCTTTTGTTTCAGATTGATTGTTCATTACTTTCAATTTCTGCTTCTTCGCAGTTGAAACTTCAGCCTTTTTCACTTCTTTCTTCTTGATCAACTGATTAGCAACTTGCGCCTTTTGTTCTTTCTTCCACCTGATGTATTCAGGATCATTGTATCCTGAAAACTCACCTTCTTCCTTCACTGTTTCTGACTTCGGAATCAGTTCCGGATACTCAACAAGTTGAATCAGAACAGGCTCTAACTTGTTATCAGCTTCGTTGCTTGCTTCATCATCAGCTTCAGTTGTCACACCATCTTCTTCTTTCAAACTTTCCATCAACACTTCAGAACCTTCAGACTCAGATTTACTTCTTTGAATTTCATTGAATTTTCGTTCATTTTCAGGTGAATGATCAAATTCATTAAAGTTTTCCGGTAAGGTTTGTGTGATTGAATTTGGCATTGGCTCATGAGTAAAACCCAACCCGGTTTTGGTTTTGTTACCTCTTTCACTTACCAATTGTTTCACCATGTTCTTACAACTTTTAACTTTTGTCAATTCAACTTGCGTGACTGCATGAGCAACTTTTTCTTGTTCAAAGTTCTTTGTCATTTCTTCAAGTTGTTTTGTTACCAGTTCCAGTTCTTTTAAGGTTTTGTTCCATGATTCTTTAAGTGACAAAATCTTCTCATCAGAAATTTTGTGATCAATTTTAAGTTGTTCATGAATTTTCTCATGTTTGCTTAATTTATCACCAATTTTAAATGAATGAGTTCGATAATGTTCTACCTGTTGAATGCATTGTTCTGAACATAACCTTTCATTCACATCAATAGGCAATGGAACATAATTAGGGGGTAAGTCATTACTAACCTTTGGTTGTTCGGTAGATGATGAAGACTCACTGGCAGTAGCCATCAGCGCAATTTCAGACTCAGATTCTTCAGTAGGATCAGACTTTGCACTCCGGTCATAATCTTCAGAATCTTCACTAACTTCTTCAATCACCTTGTTATCTCCTTCTTCTGACCAATCCTCTTCTATTTCACATACCAGTGCCAAACTTGATGTAAGATCAGATGTAAATTGTTCTGCATAAGCGCTCCAATCATAACCATCTTTTACACTGACCACCAGTGCCTTAGTTTGATCTTCTGGTTAGCCTTCATCCTTCAGTTCCGGCATAGGAAGACTTTGATATGGTTTCTGAAAGTAACGTTGATTTCTTTGTTGATAGCTTGAAGACTGTTGTGAGCTTTGACCTTGACCTTGATTACTTGAACTAGCTTGGTCGTTGAAATTCTGATTCTTAGGAGCTTTGCATTCCCTTGAAAAATGACCATAACAGTTACAGCTAAAACATCTGGCCTTCGATTTGTCAAATCCAACTGTCTTGTTTGCATGAGGCTTGTAGCTTCGGTTAACATATGCATGCTTCTGCGTTCTATATGCAACCATTACCATTTGCCAGTTTAAATCCATTTCTTCAACGTCATCAGGATCCATCTCAAATAAATCTTGAAGGACAACGTCCATTTGACTTAAGTGACTTCCTTGAAGGACAACGTCCATTTGACTTAACTTGCCATAAAAGCTGTGAAGGCAGTTTTGGTCTCATCATCTTGTAACAAGATGTTCATCACATCTTTTACCTTTGCTTGAATATTCGAACTTTGACTTTCTGACTGATTCTTCAGATTCTGACTTTGAACTTGAGCTCTTGGTGGAGATTGAGGTTGAGAATAAGTTGGTGAATTTGGAAAGTATGATGAATCAGTATAGAAACTTGCACCAACAAATAAATCACCCTCTTCTTCAAACTTCATGGCATCTTGTGCAAGAAAAGCATTCTCCACAGTATTGGCAGGATTTACCACATACTTATATTGAGTTCGTGAGCTTGATCTATCAGTATTTCTCGATCCTTCGTCAATCTCAACTTCTTCAATTTTTCTAATAAGCAGATCTAAATCCATTGGAAATTTCTCAGTATGCTTCAAAAGAGTAACAGTTTGCTTCCATGATGATGGTAAAGCACATAACAATCGATCATTCAAGTCTTGAAGTTCAGTCTTAACTCCGAGGTTTGACATCTCAGTAGTTAAGTGAACAAACCTGTTCATCATCTGGTGTACTGTTTCTCCATTAATGTGCTCAAACAACTCCAATTGCCTTTTCAATTTTGATTTCTTCAGACTTCTCAATTGTTCTCCTCCTTCACATATTGACTTTAATGCCTTGAAGCATGTATAGCCAGTTTGATATGCATCCAATCTCGACAGAACTTGAAGTGGCAATCCCTTACACATTAAAGAATAAGCCTTGCTATCATTCTTCACTTTCCTCAAATCTTCTGCTGACAGATTATCCTCTGGATAAGGTTCAGTAGAATCTTTGGTGTAGGTACTTGCACTATCTGGAGCAGTCTGAGTTGGAATGTGAGGACCTTTTTCAATTGACTTCCAAAGATCATTATCAATAGAGCATAAGTGATGTCTCAGTCTGATTGTCCAATTCTTGAAATCTGCACGATTAACAAGTCTAGGAACACGGTTATCAGAATCATCATTAGGTGCCATTTTTTTTTTAAAAAAATTTTAAAGAAAATATTTTTGGTTTTTGTTAATTTTGAAAAGAAATAGTTAAACTACTAAATTAAAGACAAGTAATTAATGACAAGATAAGAAAACAAAGATTAAAACAACTAAAATGAGTCACACGGCTGAACAGTGAAAAATCCTTCTTCACCCGGCAAAACAATAGCTTTTGTTCTTCACCCGGCAGAGAAAAGTCTTCACCCGGCTAAACAGTCACACGGCTCAAAAAGTTGTAAGTCTTGGATTCTTTACCCGGCTGAACAGTTACCCGTCTGAACAGTTACACGGCAACAAGAAATAACTTCACACGGCAGATAAACTTGACCCGGCTTGAATCTTGACACGGCAAAAGCTTTACCCGGCTGAACAGTTGTCGATCACACGGCAAGGTTGTTTACCCGGCTACACAGTCTTTGATCACCCGGCTGAAATTTCTTAATCACCCGGCGTAACAGTGTATTACCCGGCACAACAGTTGATGATCCGGCTGAACAGTAACACTTTTCCTCGTCAAATTCTTTACCCGTCTAGCACAAAATCCTTTACACGGCTGCACAGGACCTAATTTGTTCACAAATCTAAGTCCAAGGAAATTGTCTAAGTCAAATTTTATCACCCGGCAAGTTAATCTTCAACCAAGTTCATACTGTTCATCATCTTCTCCATGAGAATTTTTCAGGGTTTATCAAAAACTTGTCCAATTCGTTCAAAATTCACACACAAGCTGTGAAATGGTCCGATTATCAATCCCTAATCTCAATCAATCCAAAACGTGATCAAATTTTGATGAATTTGAGCAAAATTCGATCGAACAGTAACTTTTTCTTTCTTCTTAATTCCTCAGATCTGATGATAATCTGATGGAATTTGCACAATCGTTGTGAATTAGAAGTGATTGCGATGATAAATCACAACTAAAAACAGCAACAATTCATTCAGATCATGATATTTGAGCAATATTGATGTGTTTTGCTTGATGAATAGCGAAGAACACAATACCAACAGCTCTGATACCAATTGATAGGTTCAATTGGATCGTTAATATTACTCACAATGATCAGAATAATTCGCACAAACAAACAGTTCAATCACAAACACAATTCATACTAATAATTCTCTTTGTATATTGATGATCAAAGCAAATTTGTAGTACAAGTGCAGGAGAAAATAAATCACACACAGTTAACTCTCTCTCTAACGTGTAATAGTGATCTAGCTCTCTGCCTCACACTCTCTCACTACATGCTTTAAGCAACAATTACAAGTTTAAGGAATATACAAAATAGACCCTAAACTATACACAAACATATAAACAAATACAAAGTAAATCTTAACTACGAAATAACCCTAACAACTATCAACAAACCATGAGTTGATAGGTCTTCGAGGGCGCACCTGCATTTCAACATTTACTTAGTTAGTTTGGTCAACCCAGGCCCACATTGTCTTTGGTTTTCCGAATCTATCTGTAACAGTAACTTGTTGATAATGAAGATTTGGAAAATTTGATTCATTTGTGATTTTTGGTTGAAAACTGTTTCTGCCACTAGCTTGATTTGTTTGCTTTCTTCTTAAAGCTGAAAACCTTTCCTCTAACTTAGGATCAAGGTTATTTTCAAATTTTGGATTTCTTACCATCAAAGCTCTTGGCTTAAAACTGTTAACCTGCACATTTCTGGGTGAAACTTCATTAAAACCAGAATTGATTCGTTTGAAAGGTCTCAAATCAGGAGATTGACTTTGGTTAAGTTTTTGAAAACCAAAAGATTGATTTCTTTAAAGATTCGAAAAAGGAGTCATTTCTCTTGATGAGGTTTTTCGAAAGAAACAATCTTCAGAATAATGATTTCTCCTTTCACATATCTCACAAAACTTGTTATAAAAACATTCCTCTGACGAATAATTTCTTTTGTCACAGTAATTGCAGTACCTGTTTAAGAAACACTCAGTAGTAACATGATTATAACGATCACAAATCTCACAATGATTCTTGCTAATCTTAAAGAGCCGATTGTTAACTCTAGATGTTGAACCCACTCGTGAGTCATTATCAGTTTTGTTCGGTTTTAAGTTAACTGGATTCTTTTATGGAGATTTTGTTTGTGACTTTGATTGCTTGTTATCAAGTTTTGATTGTTTGGGAACTTGGTTCGATTTTGAAACATCTTGCTTAGTGACCTTCTTTGATTCAAATCTTTTATCATTGACAGCGGAAGTCTCAGGACCTGAACCTGTTTTCAGACCAGAGTAAGATTTGATCTTAGAATTTAATTGGTTACCATGAGATGAGTTCATATCAAACGTTCCTGCAGACACAAACTTGATTGTTTTAACTTTAGACACTTTCTTTTTCACAGGTTTGACATTGTCAGCTTTAACAATTTGAGCTATGGTGTTGTCATTTGATGTTATGACATTTTTACCTTTTGACTGTTTTGTTTCAAATTGATTGTTTGACAGTTTTGATTTTTGCATCTTTGCATCAGAAACTTCAGTCTTCTTCACTGTTTTCTTCTTGATCAGTTGATCAGCAACAATTGCTTTCTGTTCATTCTTCCACTTGATGTATCTGGATCATTGTATCGGGAAAATTCTGCTTCATCCTTCATCGTTTCTTCTGGCTTAGGATTCAGTTTCGGATATTCAACAAGTTGCACCAGAATAGGATCAGATTTGTTGCTTGCTTCATCATCAGCTTCAACAGTCACACTGTCATCTTCTTTCAAGCTTTCGAGTAAAACTTCAGATCCTTCGGATTCAGATTTACTTCTTTGAATTTCTTTGAATCTTTGTTCATTTTCAGGTGAATGATCAAATTCATTGAAGTTTTTAGGTAAAGTGTTCGTGATTGATTTAGGCATTGGTTCATGTGTGAAACCCAATCCTAGTTTGCTTTTGTTTCCTCTTTCACTCACAAGTTGTCTAACCATTGTATTACAACTTTTAACCTTTGTTAGTTCAACTTGTGTAACAGCATGAGCAACCTTTTCGTTTTCAAAATTCCTTGTCATTTCTTCAAGTTGTTTGGTTACTAGTTCCAGTTCTTTCAAGGTTTTGTTCCATGATTCTTTAAGTGACAATATCTTCTCATCGGAAATTTTGTGACCAATTTTAAGTTGTTCATGAATTCGTTCATGTTTGCTTAATTTGTCACCAATTTTGAAAGAATGAGTTCGATAATGTTCCACTTGTTTAATGCATTGTTCAGAACATAACCTATCTTTCACATCATCAGGTAAATGAACATAGTTAGGGGTAGTTCGATACTAACCTTTGGTTGTTCAGCAGATGAAAAAGACTCTTCAGATGTAGCCATAAGAGCAATTGCTGATTCAGATTCTTCAACAGGATCTGACTTTGCACTCCAGTCATACTCTTCAGAATCTTCACTTAAGGCTTTAATCACTTGATCATCCCCTTCTTCAGACCAATCTTCTTCCTCAATTTCACAGACCAGTGCCAAACTTGATGTAAGATCGGATGTAAACTGTTCTGCATAAGCACTCCAGTCATATCCGTCTTTTACACTAACCACCAATGCTTTGTTCTGATCTTCTGGTTTCTTTCCTTCATCTTTTAAATCTGGCATGGGAAAACTTTTATATGGCTTTTGCTTGAAACATTGATTCCCGTTTTGATAGCTTGAAGACTGTTGCGAGTTCTGACTTTGTCCATGATTTTGTCCACTTGAACTAGCTTGATCATTATAGTTCTGATTCTTAGGAGCTTTGCATTCCCTTGAAAAATGACCATAGCAGTTGCAGTTGAAACATCTGGTCTTTGACTTGTCAAAACCAACTGTCTTGTTTGCATTAGGCTTGTAGCTTCGGTTCACATATGCATGTTTCTGAGTTCGATATGCAACCATAACCATTTGCCAGTTTAAGTCCATTTCTTCAACGTCATCAGGATCCATTTCAAACAAATCTTAGAGAACAACATCCAATTGAGTCAAGTGACTCCCTTGATAAGCTTGAAAGCTTGCCATGAATGCAGTAAAAGCATTCTTAGTCTCATCATCTTGTAACAAGATGTTCTTCACATCTTTTACTTTGGCTTGAACTGTGGAACTTGAACTTTGATTTTCTGCTTGAGATTTCATAGATTGGCTTTGAACTTGAGCTCTTGGTGGAGATTAAGGTTGAGAGTATCAACCATAACAAATTCTGCACCTTTCCCACTTCAACAGGTTCTGTCTCACTCACAATTTCTCTATCACTCACAACAACATTATCATCCTTATCACTATCATCATCATCCTGAGTATCATCATCATCCGACACTTCTTCTTCTTCTTCTTCTGATTCAGAACTACTATCTTCTTCTTCTGGATGACGAGCAATGTACTCATCATCATCAAGTAGGTTGTCTGGAATCTCATCCACAAGGTCTATCGAGTTCACTACTTCACCTTGAGAGATATGATGATAAACTTCTTCAATATCTTCTTCATTGTTTGCTATATCTCGCATATAGTCAAACATCTGAACATTCTCTACATTCCCAATAATCATCTTTCGGTAAGATAGAGCATTCATGTCTTCAGTATATAAGATTCCACCTTCAAATCCTTCTTCTCTTATCACATGATGTGCAACGTTGATCAACAATTGCAGAAATCTTAGATACATCAGAAACTTGAATCTTTTTCCTTTCACCTGATTGAATATTGTTGGTCCCATTAACACCTTTGAATCAGTAATTTGTGAAGATTTTGGATCAAAAGACATAAAACATGAAGAACAAATGAAGAACACAATGAAAAACTCAGATTTGATTCATATTTTTCGATTTTCGTTGAAATCGAAAATTTTTCGATTGTTGATGTGTTGTTGATTTTAAATGTGTTGTTGTAATCAACAGATCTGATGATTGTTGATGAAGATCTGATGATTTTAAACCCAGATCTGGTTTCTCTCTCTAAAAACCCATCAGATCTTGTTTCTCTCTCTAAAACTTCTACACAATTCTTTAAAATCAGCTTCAATCTTCAACAAAATGATTGAATTGGATCTATGTTAGGCTTTGATACCAATTGTTGGTCCCATTAACACCTTTGGCTCTGATACCATATTGTTGGTCCATCTAGATCGAGATTTCAGTGGTATAATGATTTGTAGAACAACAATACCAAATAGATTCAATGATTAATAGTCCAAACACTCTAAACAAACAATAACAAGATCAAATGATGACAATCAGAGGAAATCAAGCTACAATGATAATGAAAATATGCTCCTAGCACCTCCAGCCGTCACACACAATTTAGAGTTCAACTATAGATTTGCTGATAGATTCGCTGGCAGCGAATCTATCAAGCGAACTATAGCTTCGCCGGGCACAAACAGGTTCGCCCGGTCGCCAAAACTGAATAACAAAAACAAACTATACTATGTATCAAGCACATCAAGATCAATAATTTCCGCCTGAATATCTTCTGTATGCTCCTCACCGATCACATCCTCAACAACCTCAACAGGTTTCTCAAACCTTTTCTCTATCGATTTATCAAGCTGTTTGGACAAGTCATCCATATCCATTCTTTGTTCGTCAGTCATCCTCAGCCTTTCGTTTACCTTCCTCAATTCAGCACGTATACCCCGGGCTTTGTTAGCGACTTTCACGAACAAGTTCGCTTCAGCCCGCGTATCATCTCCTGCCCCGTGCTTTATACAGTTCTCACACAAAACCTTCAAATCCTCATAGCAAAAAGAGAAGACCTCCATTGGATCAAACAGACGTATTTCTGGACGGTCATCTCCTTTAAGTCTAATAACAGCCTCACCCGTACCGTTGTCATAAAACCATTTCAGAAATTCTTGCAGTCTCGGTGGCTGTGTATCAGGAACTCTTACCCTATTCATAATCTTTGGAGCACTCAGCTTTAGCACAACCTTCCCTTTCCATGAGACCCAATGTCTATCCTTGTTCTGCCTCATTCGCTTTGGTTTCTGGTACCCGAAATCAACAAAGTCATTTTCCGCAGCCCTCCTGATAGACAATTCAAACGCGCATGCTCTCCCACTATCTTCCTTTCCTAGCAAGGGGAGTTCAGCTAACCTACGCAAATCCCACCTCGGCAGTGTGGCGAAATGCTTCCTGTTCTTAATGTAACAGATATCCCCACCTCTTCTTTTAATCATATATGCATCAACAAGACTGTTATACTTCCATGCAATCACCTGCCTATCCAATTGCGAAGTGTTTGGCTCATCGAGATGTTGAAAGATGGGAACTTCTGGAACAACCTCTACATCCCTCTTGAACCACTCAGATTTGTCTAGATCAATATGTTCAAACTGATAACTCACACTTTTTTCTTCGACGTTATACTTTTCCGGCTCATTCTCCAAGTCCTCTTCACTATCAATATCCACAGCAACTTCTGGTTCGTCTATCAAACTGAAATTTACACTTGTACCCCCAGCAACCTCAGCTCCTTCAAATATATCTAAATCGATACCCATATCTTCATCAAAGGCCTCTTCAACAGCTTTTCCTTTATCCTTATCCCCAAACGCAGATTGCATTAACGGATACTTTGCAGCATCCGTTAAGCTTTTCAGCTCCAACTCAGACATTGCCGAATCCGACCCATCCTTCTCCTTTAAACTATTCAGCTCCTTGAATATTCGAACGATCAAGCACTGTTGATCCCTCATCATCCTACCCATCTCAGTAATCACAGTCAGTTTTTCTACATCCTTTGTTTCCAAATCAGCATATCTACTTTTTAGATCCACAATCTCAGACTTCAGACTTACTATTTCACCCTTCAACTCACTAACAGATTCAGCAGATGTACCCGAAACATCATGCTTCGTTTTCTTTGCAGCTTCAGTGGGTGCATCTGATTTCCTGTTGGTCCTTTTCTCCCTACCCCCATCAATTTCAGCTTGTATCTCATATATTTCCCGATCTAAAGAATAATCTTTGTCTTTAGCATACGGCTTTCGCTTCCTCAGCTTCTTCTCAATAACCTCAATGTTTTCACCACCCCGTTTCCTCTCAATCTCCATTAACCTTTGTATATGTACCCATCTATCAGCAGGGTACATATTCTCCCATAAATATGAAGTCCTACCAACACAGTCAGAACGTGCCGATCTGCAGTCACCAAAAATTCTTGAATGCATATCCCAAATCTTCAGCACATCACCAACAACGGGCAGATTGGGCAGCTTGTCATTCAGAATCATTTGCAAGAATCTAGGTTACATCAGCCACTTGTTCCCCTTAGTGGCATGAATGTTTTCGAGCATGTAGTTGTAGATGAGCTTTGCTAGATTTGCCTTCTGCCCTCGACAAAACAAAACCATGGGCCTTGCCCAGTCTAGATTCAGCCCATCAGTACCACCTTTCCTATGATCAAGGCACATAATGAACATGTGTGCTATGTACCTCCATTCCTTGATCAAATAGGATTTGACAAACTCCATCTTCTTCTCCCCGGCATAGGACATTCATAACCCACAGTCCTAAAAGCCCCATAAACCTCTTCAGCAGTCATATTAACCTCCTCACCTACATCGTCCTCTAACCTTAAAATCCTTGCCACATCAGCTTCGGTAAACTCTAAATCAAACCCATTAATCTTGACTCATTCAAGCCCCAAACCCTAATTGCCATTTACTATTTATAGCCTAATGACACTTTGGACTAATGACAATTAGGACCCTAAACTTAAACTAAAACATGACAAATGGAAATTAATACAAATAAAACCCTAATGTTTAGTCTAATATATATTTTGTCATTTAAGACAAAATATATATATATATATATATATATTACATAGAATACTAAAATGACGAAAGCGATTAAATATATTTTGTTGACACAAAATATATTTATTAACAATAAAACTCCGTCGCCTTCAATGTCTTGTCTCTAATCTTCGTCCCGAACGCGTCGTGTTGACTTTTACGTTGATTTTGACCGTTAACGTTGACTTTTGTTGACTTTGACTGTGTTGATAATATTAGACTACAATTCAGGTCCAACAAATCTCCCCCATAGTCTATTATTATCAACGTCTTGCATCGTGTTCAGCACCGATAAGTCAATACAGTTGGATCTTCAATTTGGTAAGCTTCAGTCTTGATTTCAGATCCAACAAAACTCCCCCAAGACTGATGCTTGCCAAATTATGTTGCTGAAGATCTTTTTATATCACAAGCTCCCCCACATTGTATGCTCCCCCATTTTCCGTGCATCTTTTCATAAAATCTGGAACGGCTTTCCAACTATCTTTTCTTGAGTGCTTCAGAAGATGTAGGAGAAGGATTCCTAGCTCGGTATCTTCTGCAAACTTTGAGGAATAGGTTCTCTGGTAAATTCTTTGCTCAACTAATGATCGGCCATCACTTGTAGCAAATATCTGTAACACAATCACAAACAAAATCTCGAGATTTCTCATTAGATCATTTCATTTAACAAAATAAACCCGTGTTTATTTGTGTATGAAAACAAGCGAACCCGTGTCCGTTTGTGTGTGCAATTTCCCGTGAAATGCATGTGAAAATGATAGCATATTAATAGCATAATATGGAAGACTTGAAAATGATTTGAAATTAAAATCTTTTTAGATTTTTTTTTAACTAAAAATTAAAACTTCGGAAATGAGAGGACGAGTCCGACAAGATCACAAATATTTTTGACAAAGAGAACATATCCCATAAGGTACACACGACCAATAAGACTCGAGAATTAAACATGAAATAAAATAAAAATAAAAACTTTCACGAAAGGATATCAGATAATGCGCTTCGAGCAACCATCCGTAGAAACAAAGACTTGGCTAGATTGTCAATATGTTTGTCCATTTAAACCCATGCCTTGTTCCTTTCAACAAACAATCTGTGATGGTCTTATCATGTTTTAGGTTCGATTTGAAGAAACTCATGCAACTCGGTCCCCACAGACATCTTGGTAAAAAACTTGTCCTATCATCAGGGTTTATAGAGCAATATGATTGACTTTGCTTGAATTTCATGAATAAAATTTTGAATATTGATCAATTTATGAGCCTCTTTTGACATTCTGCATTTTTGCATTTTTGGGAGTGGAGCTTATGAACAATGATTCTTTTGAACACATTGGGACTTATTATTTGGGAAACTCAACTGATTAGAGCTCCAGGTCTATACTGACGTATAACAGAGGAGATAATCATTTGAGCATGCTCGGTGAATCTTCAGGTCAATACTTCCGTATAGCAGAGAAGATCCACCAACTCCAGGTCAATACTTCCGTATAGCAAAGGAGTTAAGCACTTTGACTCGATACATTCTGAGGAGTTAACAAGTAACTCACTCAGAGGTTTTTCTGAAGAGCAACACTAGCAGCTTTTTATTTTGTTTTGCTAACTAGAAACTCTATTCAGGGTTAGGGTAAGGGTGATTTGGGATATTTAGGGAAATCAATGCAAAGATTTGACGCTCTCAACCCATTTTTGATAGGACTTGTAACTTTGTGCAGGCCAATCATGTCAAGGAGATAATCCTCATTGCCGAGTTCTTGAACATAGTTTTATCACAGAATTGTTGTTTAATTCTATTTGGGCTGAGCCTATTGACACATCATTGCACAAATCAATATCCTCCTTCAGTTGCTTTTCCACACATATCTGAAACCTGTAAAAGCACACAAAATATTTACACAACAAGATTTTGGTCAATGATATGCAGTATGCTAGAGATATTACTCCCCCAAAATTTCTATTTCAGCAGAAAATTGAAATTTTCAACAGACACAAGAGCGACCTCAAAGAGATGTGAAAACTTGATCAAAAATACAAGTAAAAAAGTTAGGCTCCCCCAAATATTTTTTTTTAACTATCTACAATATATAAAATAGAAATAACGAAAGAAACACCTTCCATATTACTCTATCAAAAGATTATAAATGAGATATCAAGAAAAATGCAGTGGCTGTGAAATTAGATATGTGAAAATCAAAGAATGATCCAGACTGTGGATAAGATACCAGAACCGTAACCTGTTTGTTCCGCCTCAAATTTAAATAAGGAACATTCTCTGTCAGTAAACCGGATTACTAACAGTCCTCCTGAAATGTTCCTGTACTTATTAACAGATTAGTTAGAAAGGGGAACCCAGGCCATCGTAGTCCTGGGCGTTCCATTTTCATCAGTGTAAGACACCTGTTTAAACACACAATGAGTTTTTGTATTACTTATCTTTTCCTCTTTCTTTTTAATTTGCCAAATTTGTTTAGGTTCAAACATTTTCGATTTGAAAGAATTAAATTTGGAAATCATTTTCTGTTTAAACCCCGAGGAAAAAGGTTTTGGTTTTGATGATGTGGTCACATTCATCTTTGAATCATGTGAAACCGGCTTCACATGAGAAGATGGGGATGGAATGTTCGTCATCCGACCATTCAAAGATGTATGATTATTAACTTGAAATTCAAATAAACAAACCTTTTTACTTTACCAAGTGGAGGATTCTTTCTAGACTCTAATCCGGAGAAGCAAACCTGTTAGCCTTTACCATCCAAAGCATGTCCTTGTGGGCATTTCTTGAGCACATGATCATCCTTTCCACACTTGAAGCAAGCCTAGAATGGCTTTTGATGCTTGGTTGGCCCGTGTGGAGCAGCTGGGGGTGGGGCTTTCTTCGAGCTTGATGCAACTTGTTGAGAAGCTTTTGGCGTCTTTTTTTAGTTGTGGGTGGTTGCTTGATTTTTGTTTTGCTTTGTTGGATGGGAGATGAGATCTTCACTTGCTTGTTCTCAAGTCTTTTACAAACTTGAGATAGGATGGACAGAGGTGAAGGCTTTTTCTTTTGAGCTTTTGATCGATGGCTTGCCTGTTTTGCAGCTGGGACTGAGATCCGGATTTGTCTTGATTCAGGTTTTGGAAGCATTTCAGATTTGACAGTTGCAGATGACATCTTGATCTTTGAATCTCCATGACTCTCCTTTGTCTTTGATTCATCATCTGAACTTGTCCAGTCTTCAATAAGTACCTATGCTTCCAGCGGATCTTGATTGATAGGAATTGGATGTGTTGATGTGATTGGAGCTTGATGATTAGGTGATTCCTAAAAGATCTCTTCCTTCACATTCTTGACAGGCTCAAATATAGGAATGTCACCTGCTTTAAACTTATCAAAGAAATTAGTAGAAACAGAAGGTACAGATACTAACACCGGAAACTGAACAACCATTGGCTTGACTGACAGCATCCGGTTTACTGTATCCAATACCAGTCGGGGACTCATAATCATCTCGCACCTCTTTAAGATTCACATTCTCCAATCCTGCATACAAACTATCAGTATCTTTCTTAATTATTTCATGAATCAACTCATTGGTCGGGTGTGGAGTTGGTGTAGGAGAGTAACAGTAAGTGCTGGGAGGAGGATATACAAAAGCCTTATCTTCATGACCCAACCCAGTCTTAATACGAGCCCCCCGTTGGCGTTTGATTAAATCCTCAAGTTTCATCCCCGAAATTGTCAATTTTTCAAGTTTCGTTTGCAACTTACTGATTCATTGTATTTTTCATTGAAGACTTCTACACAATGAAAAACCCATCAGATCTTGTTTCTCTCTCTAAAACTTCTACACAAATCTTTAAAATCAGCTTCAATCTTCAACAAAATGATTCAATTGGATCTATGTTAGGCTCTGATACCAATTGTTGGTCCCATTAACACCTTTGAATCAGTAATTAGTGAAGATTTTGGATCAAAGTGACAAAATAATGATGAACTAGATGAAGAACATGAAGAACACACTAATAAAACCCATTTGATTCATTTGATTTGCATCAGATTTTGTTTACATGAAAAAGACCTCAAATCATGCTCATTCAAGCCCCCTAAACCCTAATTGCCAATTACTATTTATAGCCTAATGACACTTTGGACTAATGACAACTAGGACCCTAAACTTATACTAAAACATGACAAATGTAAATAATACAAATAAAACCCTAATGTTTAGTCTAAATATATATATATATATATATATATATATATATAGGATTAGGTTCATTTGAGAAGACTCATATATTGCAAGAAGAAAAAGAAGAAACCTAAATCACTAAAAAAAACTTATCAATTGTTTAGTTTTTTAAATAAATTCACTTCCTACATACAAATGTGTAATGTATAAACTAAAAAAAATTATTAAAATATTTTTTACGTATGTATTTTTAGCGTTTTAAATTTACCTACACATGTGTAAGTAACCTAACTTACACATGACTTCCACATGTGTAGGTTTAACAAATAAACGAAATTTATTCAATTTTATTTTTTGTATGTCAAAGTTAATGAATAAATATTGCATTTCTATCATTTTTTTGTATGTTAAAAACGTTTTTTGTTGAAAAAAATGAAGAATGTAGCTATTTCTTACACTTCTCGCAATATTTGCTCTTCTCAAATGAACCCTCCCCTATATATATATATATATATATATATATAACATAAAATACTTAAAATGACGAAACTGATTAAATATATTTTGTTGACACAAAATATATTTATTAACAATAAAACTCCGTCACCTTCAACGTCTTGTCTCTAATCTTCGTCCCGAACGCGTCGTCTTGACTTTTGCGTTGACTTTCACCGTTGACGTTGACTTTTGTTGACTTTGACTGTGTTGATAATATTAGACTACAATTCAGGTCCAACAATACTCCCCCATAGTCTATTATTATCAACGTCTTGCATCGTGTTCAGCACCGATAAGTCAATACAGTTGGATCTTCAATTTGGTAAGCTTCAGTCTTGATTTCAGATCCAACAAATATGAATCTCTTCATAATCCACTTTGACATATTAAATGGTCTATTCATTGCTATTGCAACTATTGGGGATGCAATATCCGATGGAAAGTTGTCAAAGCCAGCACTTCTTCTTGACATGCACTGTTGAATAACATAGCATAGCAATTTCCATTGCTTGCCCAATCTGGCTCTAACAAACTGCTTCTTGGGAAATACAGGAGGATGTCCCATATTTATGAAGCATGTCTGGCATTCAGCAGTTGTTAGTTCATCTGGAGCACCAACTTCTTCATCTATCCTTAATGCAGTCCGGATGGACTCTTCAGACACAGTTATCTGTAACTGTCTGGTAATGTTTCCTCTAACAACCAATACACCAGCCTCATTGGTAATCACCTCTGCTGTCCTCCAAAAACTCTTTATCAATCTAGCATATACAATGGGTTTGGCACACATTGCATATACATACTTTGTTCTTCTTAAAAATCTGATCATATCTCTATACCCTTCTGCTTCTGGTATAGATTCATCCAACATAGCAACAAGATTATGCTTGGGCTCAAACTTAAGATCATTCATCTGTTTTGACAGAGCAAGGCACATGTGTTAGAATTTTTCATTCACACATAACAGAATTTGCATAAGGTTAAACATAAAGAGACAATGTAACAACTCACACAGACATTTATCACTTAAGTTAATTCAACAATCTGATAATCATCATTTTGTTCAATAACAAATTTTGTGAAACAGTGATTATGTAACATTACTCACTTAACTGTCTAAAAACTTAAGCGCAAATTTGTTGTTTGCAAAGTGAAATTGTATACCATGTTTCCGTTCATTTTTAACCTCAGTTAATCACTTAACAACAGATGATTCATCATTAGATATCAAAGGCAAGAACAGCTCAATGGTTCATCAATGGCGGTTTCGACAGAATTTGAACTTTTTCATTTGATTAAGTCGATTTCAGGTGATTTGGTATAAATTAATGGATGAAAATTGGTGATTAACAGTTATTACATCTATTACAACACTCGATTTAAGTTTTAACACACACAATCAAAGTGTCGATTCAAAGTCTAATTACTGTTCATCATCAACATTTCGTTTTTAAGAGCAATCAGTGGGTTTAACATTGTCGAAGCATGTAGAATATACCTTATTCAATCACTAAAACTTGTTATAGAATCAACGATTGAATATGATATGGGACGATTATAGTACAGGGGATTTGCTTGAGAGTGTTTGTGAAAAATGATAAGTGTTTGAGAAAAGGCGGGTATATATATGTTGATGAGCCGGCTCAAGAATTAGGTCAAACTTAAAGATACGGGTCAACATATTGGACAGGTAAACAAACAGGCCCAAAAAACCTTTGGACGGGTCATTGCCTGTTGAGACGTGTCACGTACTGTTGGGCCGGGTCACAACTTTGGGACGGGTCACAACCATGGGACGGGTCAACATTTAACATGTAAAACACTTAGACGGGTCAAGTACTGTAGAGACGGGTCAGAGTTAGGAACAACTACACCTTTGTTTTGGTTTTACCCATCACCCGGCTGAATAGTAGACTCCTTATCATCATCCAGCTGCACAATCACTTCATGTTCATTACCCGGCTACACAGTGATAGTGTCTTTCATCACCCGGCGGTACAGTTGCCATACTTACCCGGCTGTACAATGACTTCACTACACGGCTGTATAGAACCTTCATTCTATTACCTGGCTGCATAGTGTCAATCACTTCATCACCCGGCTGTATAGTGACTTACAACTTTTGTCACCCGACATCATTTCCTTATTTCACCTGGCTACTTTTCATTCAGTCACCCGTCTGAACAGTAAGTGATGCCTTCACCCGGCTTCAACACTTAACGAGTTTTTTTCAACTTTTCTTTGTCTGTTGACTTTTCAACTGCATTTATTGCACCTGCAAACATTCTCGACATATTAATTAGACAAGACATCCTTATTAGGGTTTGTCGAATTAAATGATCAAAAATAGAAGTTAGGGCAACAAATTCATCAAATTAATACACATTAAATTCCCTTTTTCATTTTCTCACAAAAATGTTTTTACACAACCAATATTTCTATATCCCGAAGCAGTTTTTTTAATCAAAAACAAATCACAAGACCTTAGGTTTGTTTTTAACACTTCCAATACATTTGCTTTCATTTATCACATGATCCTTACATTCAACACACTTATTTCAAGAATTTTGGCTTTTTGTAAAATATTTAACTTCTTCACTTATTCTCCCCCTAAACTTGAAATTTCTTGAAAATTTTTTAAGTTTAAACAGGATGTCGATGTGTCAATAAAGATTCCATATGCCTGCACACAAAAGCACACACATTAAAGTAAAAACATATGCAATGCAATGAATCAAAATATCGCAGTGAGATCATACCACACATTATCCGAACATGTTTTGCAAGTTTTGAATAGACATTTGACTTATGTTTGATTGAGTGATGATATGATAACATACCAATTAGCTCGAATTGACACACTTACTTTTTCAGTATCATGATGAGATTAAGGTTCGATTAAAATGACTTATGTGACCCACATGTATACATATGTCAACATATTTCCTTATCAACCACAACTTGAATGCATATTGCACAAAAACTTGGTCACTTACAATCATAAACAGTGTGGAATCTGGGTTCTATTTGGATTTGGTCCACTTTGGGACTTCTTTTGAATTCCTTTTTGGAATTTTTCATTTCCTATTGTTCCCCTTGGGAATCTTCTGAATTCCTTTTTGGAATTTGTTTGGCGATGCTCCACATTTGTGACTCTTTTTGTTCCAACACTGGGAATCTTTTGCTGCACCTTGAAGCTCAAAAGAGACTTCATGTGAGACTTAGGTCTGTGGATACCACAACAAAGAAGCTCACGATGCGGTTCATCACACTGAAAAGATTGCATCGTTACCCGATTATGTACAACTAATCATCACAAGCAAAGCATCAAAAGATATGTATTTAGACATGTATAACAAAGGAACTTAACACAAAGATCATTAAGTTTTATATTTGTCAACAATGAACTTACTTTTTCAGTCTAATTGCCTGAGCTGTCTCGCACAACAATTAACATTCATCAGTCTTTATTATTAAAATGATGAAACAGATAATGTCTAGTGTAACTATCATTTCTCACTTTTTGCAATATAGATTCTTATGACATGAATTTCTTTTTCTTTTGGTTTTCTTTTTCTATCTTTTTGTGTTCTTTTTCTTTTTCATGCGCACTCACAATGCAATAAAATAAAAAGACAAAGGAAACAATACTTGACATCGACTTATTATATTTTTTGGCTTTTATATTTTCTGATTTTGTATTGATTTTTGTAAAAGTAGAACTAATCATGGTTGATTAACCCTATGGATTGAATTAAGAATTCAAACCGTCCTTACAAGAATGGTTTTGTGAAAAGATCTGATAGTTAAACCTTTTTCAGAGTTGTCTCTGAGAAAATGATATCAAATTTCAATATGTTTTGTTTTTGAGTGTTGAACAGGATTAGCAGTAATAAACATAGCGGCAGTATTGTCTATGTAAATAGGAGTTTTGAGAAAGTTAAACCCGTTGATGTGTGCAATACTATATATAAAATAATAACTAAAAACACCTAAGTTTTAATATTTATAAACTAGGACTCTCTAAACTAACCTAAACATACAACTGACAGTGTACCGATCGAGTGTAGAATAGCCTAAGTAAGTCCGAGATCGAACCCACAGACTCTGTATAACTACGTTTAACTGACTCGATCTAACTTAATTAATTACACTAATTGTTTTTTGTTTGAGGGGGGTTTTGTCTAATTAACCTAACTGTCACTATAGATTAACTAAAAACAATGTCACGACTTAGATTGAAATGAGAAACTAGAATAAATGAAGATTTACTACCTAGGCTAGAATCCGGCTTATGACTTCATGACATCAATTGGACTTGCGTTTACTCATTTGGCTTCCGGGATTTAAATTGTTAACTAAAGAACTACCTAAAGGACCCTCGAGCCTTCTCAAGAAGAAACCTATTGGTAATTTAATAGTTATGTTAATCCACCGGTAAATCAGATAACCTCACGGTTCACCTAATATTGCTTAAACTCTCTCCTTAAAGACTATCTACCTTACAACACAATAATCCAACACCCTAAGGTGATAAGGAGGAACTCTCAATTGAAAACCAGACTTAGGAATGCTCAAAAACACCTAAAAGAACTAAGTTGACTAGCTAGACCCTTCTCCTGCAATAGACAACTCAAATCCTAGAAAGGGCTGAGACACAACTACTAATCCGCACTTCACAGATATTAGGTTAAACAGACCAATTATATCTAAATTAATCCAAACCAATGCTCCTACAGTTGTTTTGGCCAAATTAATTGTAAAGGTTGAAAACCGCAAAATTTATAACCTAATTATATTCATACATGACATAGACCATCACAAAAACATCAATGAAGCAATAATTTAGTTTAATAAAGCTATAATTAGTCATACGCAATCTGACATTCAAATAAGATACAAGTTCAAAACAATTCCAAAATCATTGAAAACCACAACTATGTCCAAAATCAACCAATCAATCAATAAACGTTCATCTAATCCTAGATAGTAAATAAAGTTTAGTCAACCAACATGATAACAACACCAAAACCAAAGTAAAAGTTATGAGACATGATGAAAAGAACAAAAGAAATAAAGGAATCGAAGAACCCGAGATTGCAAACCGACGAGCCTTGATCCTTAGCTTTTCTTCTCTTCTCTTGACGTCAACTCCGCTCCAAAATACCCTTTTTCAGCCTCTAATTCGTCCCCTAGGGTTTCTAGGAGGCTAGGGTTTCATAAGGAGTGTTTATATAGCGAACCGGGCCAAGAAAAGCCCAAACTTTCTTCGTTTTCGCGTACCAGCTCGCTCGTAACTCCGTTTCGCGCCCCGTTTTCGCCTACGGATTCGATTTTTCACGATCTTTCCGTTTCTTTATCAACATGGGACCTACGAAACATAAAAACGTTAGTTGTGTCAAAAATGATATAAAAACGTTACCAAAACGACACAAAACCTAAATAAATGTAACACGGGGTTTATGTATATTTTATACTCTATCAAACATCCCCACACTTAACCTTTTTCGTCCCTGAAAAAGCATGCACATAGAATCACAACTAATCAAGGCTTCAAATTTCATCACAGTTTCTCAAACAAGAACCGAATTCTGATAAGCATTGGTGCGTTTATGATAGTCACTGTATAGGTCGGACTCACCGGTATGTCGGTGTTATAAATTTTGTACGTATTTTGTAATGTTTAGTTCTAGCGAACCTACGGGCGAATCTATAGATTCGCCCGTAGCACAGTATAGCTTTTGTGATTGGTGTCGACCGAGCGAACCTGATTGTGCCCGGCGAACCTATGTGGTTCGCTAGATAGATTCGCTGACAGCGAATCTATCAGCGAACCTAAGTCTGTTATATATTGTAACCTTATCTTCATGAAATGGTAACTTTTGCACAACTTTAACAGAAATCTTATCCAAAACCCTTGTGTCATTTGTGTGTTTACTGGAGGTGCTAGGAGCATATATTACTCATCTTTGTAGCGTATTTACCTCCGGTTGTGTGGTTTTAAGCTTGTTATTAGTTGTTTGGTTATATTGAACTTTGTTTGTTAGAGTCAAGAGTATTTGTTGTTAGACAAGTCATTATAGCACTGAAATCACGTTCTAGATGGACCAACAATATGGTATCAGAGCCATAGTGCTCTTGATTATTTGATTCTAGAGATTTTTGTGTTGATTTTAGGGTTTTTGTGTCAAAACACTATTTGATTCTTTTCTAGACTGGTTTGTGTGTTTATGTGTTGTATTTTGCTTGGGATTTGTGATATTTGGTCATAGGAAGCTTTTAAAACAAACGAGTCTACAAATGGTCAAGTTTTGAAGCTGTTTTGTTTGTTTTCGTACTATAACAGGTTTGTTCGTAACCCAGCGAACCTATCTGTTCTTCCAGCGAAACTGGTTGTTCATCCAGCGAATCTAGTACAAATCTTGTGTTCTGTAATTTTGTGTTTGTGGCTAGCGAATCTGACATCTCACCGAATGAAAGTTCACTTGTTTGGCTCATTGTGCAAGCGAAACTGCTGCCAAAATCTGTCGAGCGAAACTGTGCTTGCTGGTCAGCGAATCTGTTTGTTTGTCTAGCGAATCTGCGAGCGAATCTGTTTGTTCTTTGGGCGAATCTAATCCAGCGAATCTATTTGTCTTCAGCGAATCTATAATCGGTTTGAAATTATGAATACATCAACCCTGAATATGAATGATCTGGATAGTGTTCAACCTAACAGGCCACCGAGGCTTGTTAGTGGTGAAAATTTTGAAGACTGGAAGAGGTGTTTGAAAGCCTTTTTCTACTACACTAACTATAATCAATGGGAGTCAATTGTAAATGGTCCGCACGTGCCAAAGACAGTTGAAGGAACTGTTACTTCAATAAACACTGATCCAACTACTTTTACTGAAGCAGACACCAAGTTGCTTGATCGTGACAAAAAGGCACTCGGGGCATTGATACTTTGTTTGCATCAGGATATTAATTCTGTTTCTAGTAATGTGTTATATTCAGACAATTCCATGTTTAATAGTAATTTAGGGTGCACTACTTCAAACCCTAATGTGTTGAATGATGATTTGATTGAAAATACGTGTGTCAATGACAAAGATAAACATTCAGGTAATGTCTCTGAAAGTCAAACCAAAACAAACTGTTTTCAAAAGTTCTTCACTCATCAAATTCCGTCTTTCACACCAGTGAGAATTTCAAAACCTAAATCTGAATCTGAAAAGGTAAAAGTCACAACAGGTAAATCAAAAGAACCTTATGACTCTTACAGTGATTGCAATTCTCAACTGTCTGAATGTGATGAGGAAATTGAAATGGATAAAATTCCTATTAATAAAGTTTCCAAAGTCGGTTTGAGATCTCATTGCTTTAAATGTGGAAATATTGATCATACTGTTAAGTAATGCCCCAAGTTAGTCAAAAACAGTTCAAAGCAAAAATCTTTTGGAAAAAGATTAAACACGTTTGTAAATAATTTCTTTTGTAATCCTTCCTCTGTTCCACCACCCAAGTACACAAAAGCTTGGGTGCCAATTTCAAAGGTCTAACTTTTAATTTTTTTAAATAAATGTCAGGAACATTCAAATGCCGTTGTAAATAGTCATTGGCATATTGACAGCGGATGTTCCAGACATATGACAGGGTTGAAGGACCTACTGACTAACTATCGGATTATCAATGGCGGATATGTTGCTTTTGCGGGAGACAAGAAAGGTGGTAAAATGGTTCACTAACTTTGGAAGACGTCAACTATGTTCCTGAACTGGCATTCAATCTTCTCAGTGTATCACAAATCTGTGATAAGAATATCCTAGTGATGTTTCTTCCAAATGAATGTTTGTTCTTGAAGCCAGAGTTTTCTATTCCTGAAGAATTGGTGATCATGCGAGCTCCGAGACGAAATGATACATATATGCTGAATATGGGATCAAAAGAATCAACTTCCACCGTGACCTGTCTCCTGTCCAAAGCTTCATCTTTTGAATCTTTTCAATGGCATAGACGTTTAGGGCACATTAATTTTAAAATTCTAAATAAATTAGTTAAGAACAATTTGGTCAGGGGTTTACCACTTAAAGATTTTTCAGTGGTTGAGAAATGCATGGCTTGTGCTAAAGGAAAGCAGCACAAAAGGCCACATAAGCTTAAAATTACAAATTCAATCTCAGAACCCCTCGAATTGTTACATACTGATTTATTTGGTCCAATAAGTGTCAAATCTATTGCTAAGAAATCTTATTGCTTGGTTGTCACAGATGATTACTCTAGGTACACCTGGGTGAGATTCATGGCATACAAGAGTGAGACTGCTGAAGAGCTAATGAAGCTGATCCCTCAAATCGAGGTTCTTGGAAAGCGAAAGGTTCAAGCCATCAGAAGCGATAACGAAACGGAATTCAGAAACCATATCTTCAACTCTTTCTGTGAACAACGGGGTATTCTCAAACAGTTCAGCGTCGCACGAACACCACAACAAAATGGTGTTGCTGAAAGGAAGAATCAAACTCTTGTGGAGGCTGATAGAACTATGCTGATTGAGTCAAAGCTTCCAATTATCTTCTGGGCAGAGGCAGTTAATTGTGCCACTTATGTTCTGAATAGGGTACTGATTGTCAAAGAAAAGACAAAGACGTCATACCAACTGTTTCGAGGGATTAAGCCGTTGATTGATTTTCTGTGCCCGTTTGGATGTTCTTGTTCTCTGTTGAATACTCAAGATCAGAAAACGAAGTTTGGTGCTGTTTCGGATGAGTGCTTCTTTGTAGGATACTCGAACACACAAAAAGCGTATCGTGTCTACAACAAGCGAACGCGGATTGTGCAAGAGTCCTATTATGTTGACTGACAAGAGTCAAACACCACAAGCATTGGCAGTGAACCTGCATGGTTTTATGATTCCACCACTATCTTCAAATCATTCAATCTTCCTGACTCTGACGATGATGACATCATTCCTCACACATCAGTTTCGATCTTTAACCATCCACCTACACAATCACAACCACAACCTTCATGGGTTGAGAGCGTCAAATCTTTGCCTTGATTTCCCTAAACATCCCAAATCACCCTCACCCTATCCCCGAATCGAGTTTCTAGTTTGCAATACAAATAAAAAGCTGCTAGTGATGCTCTTCGGAAAAGCCTCTGAGTGAGTTACTTGTTAACTCCTCAGAAAGTTTTGAGTCAAAGTGCTTAACTCCTCTGCTATACGGAAGTTTGACCTGGAGTTGGTGGATCTTCTCTACTATACGGAAGTATTGACCTGAAGATTCACCAAGCATGCTCAAATGTTTATCTCCTCTGTTATACGTCGGTATAGACCTGGAGCTCTGAACTATTTGAGTTTCCCAAATAATAAGTCGCATTGTGTTCAAAAGAATCAATTGCTGACAAGATCCACTCACAAAAAGATGCAAAAATTGCACAGTGTCAAAAAAAGCTAATGCATCGATCAATATTCAAAAATTTGATCCTCGAAATTCAAGCAAAGTCAATCGTATTGCTCAGATATATCCTGATGACAGAACTTGTTCTTTTTACCTAGATGTCTGTGGGGACCGAGTTGTCCGAGCTTCTTCAATCAAACCAAAAACATGATAAAAGAAGCTGCTGATCTCTTGTTGAAAGGACTAAGGCATGGGTTTAAATGGACAAACATATCTGCAATCCCGCCAATCAATGATTCTCCGGATTCTGCTCAAAACGTCATGAAAAATATATATATATCCTTCTTTAGCTTTTACTTCTTGCTTTTTCTTTCATTTTATTTTTTTTTATCTTAATTTTCTCTTGTTTTTATTTTTATTTAGGTTAATGTGTTTATTTTCGGAGCGTTGAAATCGTGGGACATTTTCGTGGATTTACAAAGAATTTAAAATTTGAGAAAAACCAAAAACATTTTTAATTTTTCTTGTTTTGTGTCCCAGCGAATCTACTAGTGAACCTATAGGTTCGCCATAACCTCAGGTTCGCCCGGAACCTCTTTACATCGCCGCCGTAGTTTCTCATGTCTTTTGGTCTTCGGGCGAATCTAAAGTTCGCTAGTGGGTTGGTCAGCGAACCTGTGACTGTATATATATGTAGTGACAGCGAAACCTTTCACACATTCGCTGTCACTATTACTGTAGCCGTTTCATATTTTTCAAAAAAATCACACGTTCGATTCTCACTCACCAACGGTCTTTCTCACAATAATCTGACCTAATTCTGTTTGGTATGTCATCGTCTTCATCTTAATCTATGTTTCAACCCATCAATCGCGCATTAAACCTCTTAAATCCGTCGATCTGTGATATTGCGTAAATCAAATGACTGATTTTGTGTTATTAGTTAGGAATTAACTTCATAATATCCTCGTTTGATGATTATATTGCCTGATTGTTGCTTTGTTTGCTTGATTGTGGTGTATTGACTGTGATTTCGGCCGTTTTTCAAAAACTAGGGTTTCCAGCGAACCTATGTGTTCGTCTGGCGAATCTGAACGAAAGTTCAAAACTTCGAGCGAACCTATGCCGTTATGCCGCCCGTGCATCAACATAGATTCGCCCGACTGTTTCTAGCGAACCTATATATTCGCTCGACCAAATGACTGATTTTTCATGTCAGCGAATCTATAGGTTCAGGTGTCAAAACTCAGGTTCGCCCGTGCAGCGAACCTATTTATGTCATCGAATCTATTGACTGTTTCAAAGAATTTTGTGTCTGATCAATTTCCGTTTATTTTCCAGGCACGATGTCTACATTATTCTTTGAAAGGAAGCACAATATGTGTGCTTTGCTTGACGAGAATCATGAGAAAGCAGTGGGATATAAAGATTGCATCAGATGGTTGAAGTCGTCTCACATTCATCACGCCATTTCTCATTCACCGACTATATACGAGCTGCATGTTCGAGATTTCTGGAGAACAGCAGTAATGAACGTGTCTGTACAGCCATCGCGTATATGTGCCAAAGTTAGTGGGTTTGATTTGGAGTTTACTGAAGCCGATCTGGCTAGGATTTTAAGGTTAGAGGAAGATGTTGGTGATGAAGTTAGAATGACGGCAGAAGAGGTGTATGGTGCTCTTCGGACCGCTGGTTATGAGGGTCCAATGCCTGGTGAGAAGAAAATGGAGTTCGTGAAATCCTACTTGATCAAGGAGTGGAGATATATTGCACATGTTTTTATCATGTGCCTTGATCATAGGAAGGGTGGTACTGACGGGCTGAATCTTAATTGGGCTAGAGCAATGGTTTTGTTTTGCAAAGGGCAGAAGGCGAATCTAGCAAAGCTCATATACAACTACATGCTAGAGAACACTCATGCAACGAAAGCAGGAAAATGGTTGATGTACCCTAGATTTATCCAAATGATCTTGAATGACAAACTGCCCAATCTACCTGTTGTCGGTGAAGTGCTGAAGATTTGGGAAATGCATTCTAGGATTTTTGGGGATTGTAAATCGGTGAGATCGGATTGCGTTGGTCAGACTTCATATTTGTGGGAAAACATGTACCCAGCTGATAGATGGGTACAAATACAGATATTAATGGAAAATGAGAGGAAACGGGGCGGTGAGAACATAGAGGTTGTTGAGAAGAGGATAAAGAAAAGGAAGGCGTATGCTAAAGAAAAGGATTACTCGTTTGATCGGGAGATTGATGAGGTTCAGGCTGAAATTGATCAGGGGAGAGAAAAAAGGACCAAAAGGAAATTGGATCCTCAAACCGAAGCGGAAAAGAAAGCGAAGCATGATACTCCGGGTACATCTACTGAATCTGTTAGTGTGTTGAAGGGTGAGATTGATAGTTTGAAGGCAGAGTTGGGGGATCTGAAGAGTAAATATGCGGAATTGGAGACCCAGGATGCTGAAAAGTCAACGGTTATATTTGAAATGAGGAGAATGATGAAGGATCAACAGTGCCTAATTGTCAGAATATTCAAGGAACTGAATAGCCTGAAAGAAAAAGATGGGTCAGATCTGCTATGTCTGAAGCTGAACTGAAAAACTTAACGGATGCTGCAAAGTATACGTTAATGGACTGTGTGTTTGGGGATCAGGATAAAGGCAAAGGTAAAGCTGCCGAGGAGCTGTTCGATGAGGATATGGGTATAGATCTGGATGTATTTGAGGGGGCTGAGGTTGTTGGAGGCTCAAGCGTAAATTTTAGTCTGATAGATGAACCGGAGGATGATGTAAATGCTGACAGTGAGGAAGACTTAGAGGATGAGCCAGAGAAGTATAAGGTCGAAGAAAAGGGGGTCAATTATCAGTTCGAGCACATTGACCTAGATAAATCGGAGTGGTTCAAAAAAGACGAAGAAGTTATTCCTGAAGTGCCCATCTTCCAACATCTTGACGAACCAAACACCTCCTAACTGGATAGACAAGTTATAGCATGGAAATACAATTCCCTTGTGGATGCGTATATGATCAAAAGGAGAGGAGGTGATATTTGTTATATCAGAAATAGGAAGCATTTCGCCACTTTGCGAAGGTTGGCCGAACTTCCTCTGATAGGAAAGGATGACAGTGGAAGAGCCTGTGCGTTTGAGGTCACAATCAGAGAAGCGGCTAAGAATAACTTTGTAGATTTTGGGTATCAAAAGCCGAGGCGGATGAGGCAGAAGAAAGACAGGCATTGGGTTTCGTGGAAGGGAAAGGTTGTTCTGAAGATTGAAGCGCCGAAGATCATGACTAGGGTCAGGGTTCCGGATACACAGCCCACGAGACTACAAGAATTTCTGAAGTGGTTTTATGATAATGGTACGGGAGAAGCGGTTATCAGATTGAAAGGGGAAGATCGTCCAGAAATCCGATTGTTTGACCCAATGGAGATCTTTTCCTTTTGCGATGAAAGTATTGTGCGAGAACCGTATCAAGCACGGGGCTGGAGATGACACTAGGACTGAAGCGAACTTGTTCGTTAAAGTCGCTAACAAGGCCCGGGGTATTCGTGTTGAATTGAGGAGTGTGAATGAAAGATTGAGAGCGACAGATGAGCAGCAGATGGATATGGATGACTTAACTAAACAGCTTGATCAAACGATTGAAAAGAGGTTCGAGAAACCGGTAGAGGTTGTGGATTTGGATGTGGAAGGCGAGGAGCATACTGAAGACATTCAGGCGGAAACGATTGTTCTGGATGTGCCTGATACTGATGTCGCCGAAGCAGAGTTCGTGGAGTCGTTGCTGGTGTTCAGTGAAGATGAAGAGGCCGGATCAGAAGATGTTACTAATCCATTGGCCGGTATTGAAGATAGGGCAGGAGCGTATATTGAGAACTTATGAAGCCGAAAAAGACGGAGCTTAAAAACAGAAGACTTCCCCGGGTGAGGTCCAACCTAGGGGGAGTATTGATAGTCACTGTATAGGTCGGACTCACCGGTATGTCGGTGTTATAACTTTTGTATGTATTTTGTAATGTTTAGTTCTAGCGAACCTACGGGCGAATCTATAGATTCGCCCGTAGCACAGTATAGCTTTTGTGATTGGTGTCGACCGGGCAAACCTAATTGTGCCCGGCGAACCTATGTGGTTCGCTAGATAGATTCGCTGACAGCGAATCTATCAGCGAACCTAGGTCTGTTATATATTGTAACCTTATCTTCATGAAATGGTAACTTTTGCACAACTTTAACAGAAATCTTATCCAAAACCCTTGTGTCGTTTGTGTGTTTACTGGAGGTGCTAGGAGCATATATTACTCATCTTTGTAGCGTATTTACCTCCGGTTGTGTGGTTTTAAGCTTGTTATTGGTTGTTTGGTTATATTGAACTTTGTTTGTTAGTCAAGAGTGTTTGTTGTTAGACAAGTCATTATAGCACTGAAATTACGATCTAGATGGACCAACAGTTTACATAAACACCCTAACACTAGCTAATTAAGTTTCCCCTTATGTTTAATCTAAATTTAATTAAATCATTTATCTATAAGGCCTCACACAGAGGAAAAATAAGTTAGCCCAATTATTGTTGCTTGACGAGGCACCGGATAAACCACAAAGGTTTTCCTATCAAAATAACCTAAAGAACTTAACTAAATTAAGAACTAGTGCCATATTAGGGTGGATTTTGATGGATGAATTTTGTGGGTATAGACTGTTATTCTTTTTTTTTCATAAAACAAGATCACCTCACCCAGGGGTGTCGTATCCAAGTCGCTATCCCGGAGGTAGAGCACTTGAGGTCTTGGATCACTTGCCTTATATTTTTAATTTTTTTTTTTGAATTGGCTCTTTGAGCTCTTTTATTTAGTAGCTACTTTGAGCGCTTTTCAGTATTATACCCGGTGGACATTTTATTTGCGGATGCGCCACTTCTTTCACAAGAAGTGTGTTATAAATCCTAAAATGGCACTACCCCTTAACCTATTTAAGTTCTAAAGCCTACAATGGTGCCTAATTGTTATTTAGTTAAGGCCTTCCTATTCCTCCTACGATGACAACCCACGAGATTCACGAAAAATTAACTTTCTATTATTACATTTAGGGAAACCATCTCAGCTAATTGGGTTACCAAAAGTTTATCCAAATTCATCTTTGTTTCAAAAACCACAACTCATTTGAAAACCACAATCAATTTACTATCATTTTCTATTTCAAGTGCACAGCTTAAACAAAGACATTTTTCAATTTTTTCAATTTTTTTTTGGATTTTTTTAAGACTCTATAAGACTCAAAACAAACAACTAAGACTCAGACGCCATTTCCCATCCCCACACTTAAGTTCTACATTGTCCCTAATGTAGAAATGGAAAATAGCTAAAAATCAAAATTAAATTGCCAAAATTAAAAGATAGAAGGGTGAATTGGAAAAGACTTAGCTGGTAATATGCCGAACGCGTATGCTCCAAGTCTTCATTCCAACTGCAGCTTCGATCGTATAGAATTTCGGTCGCGATCGAGCTTTCACCGACACTCCCGAGATCCATCTTCGTCTTCACAAATACAAACTCGCCCGAATGGAGATTGGGTACGGGTGAGAATGATTTAAACCTGCAAAAACAAAAACAAGAACACCCGAGCGTAACACTGACTCGACAAAAATAAAATAAAATAAAAATAGAAATAAAAATAAAAATTTCGACTCAATATACAAACTCTACAAACCAATGAGAAACCTCCCCACACTTGAACTTAATCAGGAGGTTTCTCTTTGATCTGGATCCTATCTAACCCGTTCAATTCCATCCGCTTCACACAAATACTTATAAAATTAACGGTGAAATTGAAAACGGTTTTGAAAAATAAATTAAAAACTCGGAACGGGTCGGACCACCAATATTTAAACTTACCTGGAAAGAACCGGATGCATGACAAATATCGTGAAGATTGGTCGTTCTTGCACTTCAAGGGTTTCTTCATCCTTGTAAACCATCTTCTGATTTGCAACAGTGTGCGCTCCCTCGGTTCTTTCCTTGCTTTCAACCGAGGTGTTGAGGGATCTTCATTATGTACCTCTTCCTCATGCTCACTTGGTTCTTGACTCATCCCCACACTTGGCGTTTGATTGTATACTAAGTCTTTGAGAATCTTCAAATCGCCAAGTGGGTCAAATTCTACTTCTTCACAAATAGGCAGGCCCACCAGTTCATCAGCAAACTCATCCTCCCAGGATGGAACTGGTACCTCCTTCATATCTCCCTCCTGCTCAGATTCAACATTTAATACCTGCACACCATCATCCTCAACAGGCAAACATGAAAAATTTAATGAACCCGATGACTCGAGTTCATCCTCAATTAAGTCAAATGATTCAGGAATATCAAAATCAGAATGATCAGATTGAAGTTCAGAACACTTACCTGGTTCAGGATCGTGATGCAAATCTTCACAACTAAAGTCCCATTCATCTTCATCATCGCTAGAAGAATCATCTTGGACGGAAAAATCATAGATACCGGCAGGTGGTAAATCCTCATTACCTTTGACCACATACCTCTCCATGATTTCTGGCTCTTTAGTTGCTTCTGGTTGGATTCTCTTATATTTCTCAAGTTCCTCCGAAATTAATCCGTGAACCTCCAGAAGTTTTCGCTTATCATCATTAGTAAACTCATCCCAGCGATACATCATCATATCCTGCACTATCTTCAACTGATCCCTTAATTTCTCTTCATCCTCCCTTCTCCTTTCTTCTATGTACTCTGCACCATCTTGGGATGTTTGACATTCCTGTGAATAATATGGCTGCGCATGCATAGAGGGGTTAGTAACACAAGGTGATGCAGAGGACCCCGTATATTCTGGACATAAACAGGTAAAGTGAGATCCTCCACAGATTTCACACATGATTAATATTACAGAAAGACTCAATGGGGAGAGAAACAGAGAAAATAATAACTAATCCTACGATTCAAACAAAACTAAAACAAATAGCACAAATATAATCAATTAAGTAAAATCAAAGTAGTTAACGCAATCGCCAAGAGTCCCCGGCAACGGCGCCAAAAACTTGATGTGTGCAATACAATATATAAAATAATAACTAAAAACACATAGGTTTTAATATTTATAAAATAGGACTCTCTAAACTAACATAAACACCTAAACGGCAGTGTACCGATCGAGTGTAGAATAGCCTAAGTAAGTCCGAGATCGAACCCACAGACTCTGTATAACTACGTTTAACTGACTCGATCTAACTTAATTAATTACACTAATTGTTTATTGTTTGAGGGGGGGGGGGGGGGGTTTGTCTAATTAACCTAACTGTCACTATAGATTAACTAAAAACAATGACACGACTTAGATTGAAATGAGAAACTAGAATAAATGAAGATTTACTACCTAGGTTAGAATCCGGCTTATGACTTCATGACATCAATTGGACTTGCGTTTACTCATTTGGCTTCCGGGATTTAAATTGTTAACTAAAGAACTACCTAAAGGACCCTCGACCATTCTCAAGAAGAAACCTATTGGTAATTTAATAGTTAGGTTAATCCTCCGGTAAATCAGATAACCTCACGGTTCACCTAATATTGCTTAAACTCTCTCCTTAAAGACTATCTACCTTACAGCACAATAATCCAACACCCTAAGGTGATAAGGAGGAACTCTCAATTGAAAACCAGACTTAGGAATGCTCAAAAACACCTAAAAGAACTAAGTTGACTAGCTAGACCCTTCTCCTGCAATAGACAACTCAAATCCTAGAAAGGGCTGAGACACAACTACTAACCCGCACTTCACAGATATTAGGTTAAACAGACCAATTATATCTAAATTAATCCAAACCAATGCTCCTACAGTTGTTTTGGCCAAATTAACTGTAAAGGTTGAAAACCGCAAAGTTTATAACCTAATTAATATTCATACATGACATAGACCATCACAAGAACATCAATGAAGCAATAATTTAGTTTAATAAAGCTATAATTAGTCATACGCAATCTGACATTCAAATAAGATATAAGTTCAAAACAATTCCAAAATCATTGAAAACCACAACTATGTCCAAAATCAACCAATCAATCAATAAACGTTCATCTAATCCTAGATAGTAAATAAAGTTTAGTCAACCAACATGATAACAACACCAAAACCAAAGTAAAAGTTATGAGACATGATGAAAAGAACAAAAGAAATAAAGGAATCGAAGAACCCGAGATTGCAAACCGACGAGCCTTGATCCTTAGCTTTTCTTCTCTTCTCTTGACGTCAACTCCGCTCCAAAATACCCTTTTTCAGCCTCTAATTCGTCCCCTAGGGTTTCTAGGAGGCTAGGGTTTCATAAGGAGTGTTTATATAGCGAACCGGGCCAAGAAAAGCCCAAACTTTCTTTGTTTTCGCGTACCGGCTCGCTCGTAACTCCGTTTCGCGCCCTGTTTTCGCCTACGGATTCGATTTTTCACGATCTTTCCGTTTCTTTATCAACATGGGACCTACGAAACATAAAAACGTTAGTTGTGTCAAAAATGATATAAAAACGTTACCGAAACGACACAAAACGTAAATAAATGTAACACGGGGTTTATGTATATTTTATACTCTATCACCCGTAGTCAAGCAATTGGTTTTGTAGCCACAAAACATGAGAACATCCTGCAGATGCAGCGATATACTCTGCTTCAGCTGTGGATACGGAAACATTGGTTTGCTTTTTGCATTGCCAAGAAACAAGTCTAGGACCCAGAAATTGACAGCCACTCGTAGTCGATTTCCTGTCAAGAGCATACCCACCAAAGTCACTATCAGAATAACTATATAATTCAAAATTGCAACCAGGTGCGACTCTTTTGGATCAGACTGATATCTGGCACACACACATACAACATACATGATGTCTGGTCTTGATGCAGTGAGATACATCAATGAACCAATCATTGATCTGTATAGTGTTTGATCAACGGATTTGCCTTTTGGATCCGGCTGTATCTTGCAATTCACATCTGATGGAGTTCGAATATTATGACAATCTTGCATCTTGAACTTTTTCAGCAACTTTTCAAGAAACTTTGATTGGTTGATAAAAATTCCTTCAGCTGACTGTTTTACTGCAATCCGAGAAAGAAATTGATCTCTCCCATCGAACTCATCTGAAATCTGGATTTCATAATCTCTTCAAACTCTTTGCACATGGATGGACTTGTTGATCCAAAGATGATATCATCCACATACACTTGAACACATAACAGATCTTCATTTTCCCACTTCATGAATAAAGTAGGATCAATCTGACCTCTTGTAAAACCATGTTCTAGCAGATGTTTAGATAACGTCTCGTACCAAATCCTTGGGGCTTGATGTAGACCATACAAAGCTTTGCTCAATTTGTATACACGATATGGATACTCGGGATCCTCAAAACCTGGAGGTTGTCTGACGTACACATCATCGGTAATTGGTCCATACAGAAATGCGCCTTTAACATCCATTTGAAACACTTTGAATTTCATGAAGGAGGCATATGCTAGAAAAACGCGAATAGCTTCAAGTCGAGCGACCGGAGCAAACACTTCTTCATAGTCGATACCTTCTTCTTGAGTGTAACCTTGTGCAATAAGTCTCGCTTTATTTCGTACAACAATGCCACGTTCATCCGGGTTGTTTTTGTACAGCCATCTTGTGCCAATCGCATTTTCTCCTTCAGGTAAGTCCACTAATTTCCCCACTTCTTGTTTTCTGAATTGAAGTAACTCCTCTTGCATAGCTTCAATCCAACTGTTATCTTGTAGCGCTTCTGAAATGTTCTTCGGAACCACTTGAGAAAGAAAACATGAATAAAGACAAACGTTTGCATGTTCAGTCTGACTTCTCATAGTTCTCTGATTCAAAGGTCCTATAATCTGAGAGATAGGATGATTCCTATGAACTCGATGAGTTGGAATGGCATCACCTTGCACTTGAGTCTCCAGATTAAACTGATTCAGATTCGGTAGATCTTCTAGAATTGTAGAAGAATGCGGAGTAAAATTAGGAACTTGTTCTAGTGAATTGATGAAGTAGTCAAATGTTTCTGGAACAACTTCAACATTCGGATTTGATGATGGTTGATTTTGAACAGATCCACCATCATTAGGAGGGGTTTGCGGATTTCCATTACCACCAAAATTGTTTGATTCCTGATCTTCTTGAGAACCAGATGAACCCGAAGCTTGATTGGTTACACCATTATCAGGATTATGAAATGACATGAACGGATACTCAGAGTTGAGATTGCTATCATCGTCATTATCAGAATCATCACTGAAACATCCCAAGTCTCCTGATTCTTTACTCAATTTACTGAAAAATCAAATAAGTTAGAATTGAAAGATTTTGATAACGAATCTAAATCAAACAACCATTCAGGACCATGAGCCACTGACGGAAATGAATTTTCTAAAAACTTTACGTTAATAGTTTCAATAACAACCTTCGTTTTGCTATTAAAAACCCGATAAGCTTTTGAAACCGAAGGGTAACCAAGAAAAAATCCATCGTCAGATTTTGACTCAAATTTACCGAGATGACCACTTAAATTTAGAATCGATACAGGACAACCAAATGCTTTCAAATATGAAATATTCGGTTTTCTTCCAAACAATAACTCATATGATATTTTATGTTTATCCTGAACCAATAATGTCCTGTTATGTACAAAGCAGGCAGTAGCAATAGCTTCATCCCAGAATGTGATGGGGATTTTGTTATCTGCGAGCATGGATCTTGCAGCTTCAATTAGCGTTCGATTTTTCCGTTCTGCGACTTCGTTTTGTTGTGGAGTTCTTGGAGCACTAAATTGACACGCAATTCCTTTTTCTGCACAAAACAAATCGACATTAGCGTTTTTAAACTCAGTTCCAATGTCACTTCTCAAGATTTTTACTTTACAATCTAACTGATTTTCAACTTTGATTATGAATTCCTTTAACAACTCAGCAGTTTCAGATTTAACATGCAAGAAATAAACCCAAGAAAATCTAGTGAAATCATCAATGATGACAAAACAATAAGACTTCTTTCCGATGCTTTGAACATTTGTTGGTCTGAAAACAAGGGTTTTGAAATGGAGTTTTCTGGCTTGGACTTAAAAGACATTCGGTGTTGTTTTCCTTTCAAACATGCTGGACAGAGATCTGTTGTTGAGAATTTCTTTGACGGTATTCCCACAACATGATTTCTAGTTACCAGTCGGTTCATGTTTCTGAAGTTTGAATGGCCCAGCCGTCTATGCCAAAGCTGCCTCTCATCATTCGATGCATGCGCAATGAGACATGTGGTTTCAGTTTCAGCATCAATCTGAGACATATCAAGCTTGTACACATCTCGATCTCTTGGAGCTTTAACCACCACCCATTCATTTTCAATCTTGAAACCTGGCTTAAGTATGTAACAAAAAGAATCATAAAACAATGTTGAATATGATTTGTCACAAATTTCAGATACACTTAGCAAATTAAAGTTCAACTGGGTACAGTAGTTGACTTTATCAAAGCTTATTATCCCATTTGACACAGTTACTTCTCCAGTGATTTTTCCACCAGCATCTCCTCCAAATGCAACATGCGTACCATTCTTTAGCTTAAAATCTTGAGGCAAGGCATGGTTGCCTGTCATATGCCGGCTACACCCACTATCAACAAACCATGAGTTGATAGGTCTTCGAGGGCGTACCTGCATTTCAACATTTACTTAGTTAGTTTGGTCAACCCAGGCCCACATAGTCTTGGGTTTTCCGAATCTATCTGTAACAGTAACTTGTTGATAATGTAGGTTTTGAAAATTTGATTCATTTGAGAGATTTGGTTGAAAACTATTTCTGCCACAGGCTTGATTTGTTTGCTTTCTTCTTAAAGCTGAAAACCTTTCCTCTAACTTAGGATAAAGGTTATTTTCAAATTTTTGATTTCTTACCATCAAAGCTCTTGGCTTAAAACTGTTAACCTGCACATTTATGGATGAATATTCATTAAAATCAGAATTGATTCATTTGAAAGGTCTCAAATCAGGAGAATGACTTTGGTTAAGTTTTTGAAAACCAAAAGATTGTTTTCTTTGAAAATTTGGAAAAGGAGTCCTTTCTCTTGATGAGTTTTTCCGAAAGAAACAATCTGCAGTGTCATGATTTCTCCTTTCACAAATATCACAAAACTTGTTATAAAAACATTCCTCTAAAGAATGATTTCTTTTGTCACAGTAATCGCAGTACCTGTTAAAGAAACATTCAGCAGTAACATGATTATAACGATCACAAATCTCATAATGTTTCTTGCTAATCTTAAAGAGCCGATTGTTAACTCTAGATGTTGAACTCACTCGTGATTCAGTAACAGAATTGTTCGGTTTTAAGTTAACTTGGTTCTTTTGTGGAGATTTTGGTTGTGACTTTGATTGTTTGTTATCAAGTTTTGATTGTTTGGGAACTTGGTTCGTTTTTGAAACATCTTGCTTAGTGACCTTCTTTGATTCAAATCTTTTATCATTGACAGCGGAAGTCTTAGGACCTGAACCTGTTTTCAGACCAGAGTTAGATTTGATCTTAGAATTTAATTGGTTACCGTGAGATGAGTTCATATCAAACGTTCCTGCAGACACAAACTTGATTGTTTTAACTTTAGACACTTTCTTTGTCACAGGTTTGACATTTTTAGTTTTAACAACTTGAGCTTTGGTGTTGTCATTTGATGTTATGACACTTTTACCTTTTGACTGTTTTGTTTCAGGTTGATTGTTTGATAGCTTCGATTTCTGCATCTTTGCATCCAAAACATCAGTCTTCTTCACTGATTTCTTCTTGATCAGTTGATCAGCAACACTTGCCTTTTGTTCATTTTTCCACTTGATGTATTCTGGATCATTGTATCCTGAATATCTTGCTTCATCCTTCACCGTTTCTATTGGTTTAGGATTCAATTCCGGATATTCAACAAGTTGCACTAGAATAGGATCAGATTTGTTGCTTGCTTCATCATAAGCTTCAACAGTCACACTGTCATCTTCTTTCAAACTTTCGAGTAAAACTTCAGATCCTTCGGAATCAGATTTACTTCTTTTAATTTCTTTGAATCTTTGTTCATTTTCAGGTGAATGATCAAATTCATTGAAGTTTCCAGGTAAAGTGTTCGTGATTGATTTAGGCATTGGTTCATGTGTGAAACCCAATCCTAGTTTGTTTTTGTTTCATTTTTCACTCACAAGTTTTTTAACCATTGTTTTACAACTTTTTACCTTTGTTAGTTCAACTTGTGTGACAGCATGAGCAACCTTTTCTTGTTCAAAATTCTTTGTCATTTCTTCAAGTTGTTTGGTTACCAATTCCAGTTCTTTCAAGGTTTTGTTCCATGATTCTTTAAGTGACAATATCTTCTCATCAGAAATTTTGTGATCAATTTTAAGTTGTTCATGAATTCGTTCATATTTGCTTAATTTGTCACCAATTTTAAATGAATGAGTTCGATAATGTTCTACTTGTTTAATGCATTGGTCAGAACATAACCTACCTTTCAAATCATCAGGTAAAGGAACATAATTAGGGGGTAATTCGATACTAACCTTTGGTTGTTCAGCAGATGAGAAAGACTCTTCAGATGTAGCCATAAGAGCAATCTCTGATTCAGATTCTTCAACAAGATCTAACTTTGCACTCCAGTCATAATATTCAGAATCTTCACTGTCAGCTTTCATCACTTGATCATCCCCTTCTTCAGACCAATCTTCTTCCTTAATTTCACAGACCAGTGCCAAACTAGAAGTAAGATCAGATGTAAACTGTTCCGCATACGCACTCCAGTCATATCCGTCTTTCACACTAACCACAAGTGCTTTGTTCTGATCTTCTGGTTTCTTTCCTTCATCTTATAGTTCTGGCATGGGAAGACTTTGATATGGCTTTTGCATGAAACGTTGATTCCTGTTTTGATAGCTTGAAGACTGTTTCGAGTTCTGACTTTGATCATGATTCTGTCCACTTGAACTAGCTTGATCATTATAATTCTGATTCTTATGAGCTTTGCATTCCCTTGAAAAATGTCCATAGCAGTTGCAGTTGAAACATCTGGCCTTTGACTTGTCAAAACCAACTGTCTTGTTTGCATTTGGCTTGTAGCTTCTGTTCACATATGCATGTTTCTAAGTTCGATATGAGACCATAACCATTTGCCAATTTAAATCCATTTCTTCAACGTCATCAGGATCCATTTCAAATAAATCTTGAAGCACAACATCCAGCTGAGTCAAATGACTTCCTTGATAAGCTTGGAAGCTTGCCATAAATGAAGTAAAAGCATTCTTAGTCTCATCATCTTGTAAGAAGATGTTCATCACATCTTTTACTTTAGCTTGAACTGTGGAACTTGAACTTTGGTTTTCTGCTTGAGATTTCATAGAATGGCTTTGAACTTGAACTCTTGGTGGAGATTGAGGTTGAGAGTAAATTGGTGAGCTTGGTAGATATGATGAATCAGTGTTAAAACTAGCACCAACAAACAAGTCACCCTCATCATCAGGCTTAGCAGCATCCTGAGCGAGAAATGCATTCTCCATTGTGTTAGAAGGATTCACCACAAACTTATACTGAGTGTGTGAACCTGCTCTGTCAGAGTTTCTTGAACTTTCATCAATTTCCACTTCTTCAATCTTTGCAATAAGTAGATCTAAGTCCATTGGAAACTTTTCTGTATGCTTCAGTTGAGTCACTGTTTGTTTTCATGAAGATGGAAGAGCACATAGTAATCTATCATTCAGGTCTTGAAGATCTGTCTTTGCACCAACATTTGTCATCTCAGTAGTTAGATGCACAAATTTGTTCATCATCTGGTGCACAGATTCTCCAGCAATATGCTCAAACAATTCCAGTTGTCTCTTCAATTTCTGCTTCTTGAGACTTCTCAATTGTTCTCCTCCTTCACAAATTGATTTTAATGCTTTGAACAATGTGTAGCCAGTTTGATAAGCATCCAATCTTGACAACACTTGAAGAGGCAGCCCTTTACACATTAAAGAATAAGCCTTACTGTCATTCTTGACCTTTCGTAAGTCTTCTGGTGATAGATTATCTTCAGGATAAGGTTCAGTTGAATCTTTGGTGTAAGTGCTTGCACTATCAAGAGCAGTCTGAGTAGGAATATGAGGACCTTTATCAATTGACTTCCAAAGATCATTGTCAATAGAGCATAGATGATCTTTCAATCTGATTGTCCAGTTCTTGAAATCTGCACGATTAACCAATCTAGGAACACGGTTATCAGAATCATCATTAGGTGCCATTTTAAGTTTGTTAAAGAAAATATTTTTGTGTTTTTGTTGATTTTTGAAAAGAAACATGTTAAACTAAATGTAACTAAACAGTAACAAATTGAGATAACAAGTTTAAAACAATTGAAAATACGTCACACGGCTGAACAGTGAAATTTTGTTCTTCACCCGGCTGAACAGTCACACGGCTAAACAGTTGTCAAATCTTCAACACTTGATATCTTCACTTGATATCTTCACCCGGCTAACAATGTTACCCGGCTGAACAGTTACACGGCTGATCGGATATAACTTGACACGACAAAGAAACTTGACACGGCTGAAAACACTCTATCACCCGGCTTCACAGTTATCAACACTTTCACCCGGCTGTACTTGACACGGCTGAAAATAGATAATGACCCGGCTGAACAGTAACAAGTTGATCCGGCTGTAATGTTGATCACCCAACTGAACAGTTGCTTCACCCGTCTGAATAGTAACTTCACACGGCTGCACAGTAGCTTCACCCGGCACAACAGTACACAACCTTTACTTGCAAATCTTCACCCGTCTAGACAATTTTTCCTTTACACGGCTGAACAGGACCTATTTGTTCACAAATCTAAGTCCAGAAATATTGTCTAAGTCAAATTTTATCACCCGGCTAGTTAATCTTCAACCAGTTCATCATGTTCATCATCTTCGTCATATAGATTTTTTAGAATTTTAGAAAAACTTGTCCAATTTGTTCAAAAATCACATCCAAACAGTGTTTGATACCGATAAACAATCTCCTATATCAATCAATCCAAAACATGGTCAAATTTCGATGAATTTGAGTGAAAATTCGATCTAACAGTAACTTCAATTTCTTCTTAATTCCTCAGATCTGATGGAATTTGCACAATCGTTGTGAATTAGAAATGATTCCGATGATGAATCAAATCCAAAAACAGCAACAGATCATTCAGATCATGATTTGAGCAATATTGATGTGTTTTTGCTTGATGAATAGCGAAGAACACACACAATACCAACAACTCTGATACCAATTTATAGGTTCAATTGGATTGATATTGCTGCAAATCAGAATGATCTAAATACGAGCACAATAGTTCAATCAACAACACAATCCATTACTAAATAATTCTCTTGTATTGATGATCAAAGCAAATAGTTGCAGTACAATGGTGCAGGAGAATACAATCACACACACAATTCTCTCTCTAGCGTGTAAGATGTGATCTAGACTCTCTCTCTAACATTCTCTAGCAACATGCTTTATGCATCAACACTTTAGGGAAAATACAAAATTAACCCTAAACTATACAAACTTGTATAAACAAAGTACAAAGTAAATCTTCTAAACATGATACTGCAGATTGTTTCTTTCGAAACTGTGATATAAGAAATCACTCTTTAGAAGAATGTTATTATAACAAGTTTTGTGACATTTGTGAAAGGAGATACCATGATACTGCAGATTGTTTCTTTCGAAACACCTCATCAAGAGAAATGACTCGTTTTCCAAATTTTTCAAGAAATCGATCTGTTGGTTTTCAAAAATCAAATCAAAGTCTTTCTCCTGATTCGAGGCCTTTCAAAAGAACCAATTCTGGATTTGATGAAGTTTCATCAAGAAATTTTCAGGTTAACAGATTCACATCGAGAGCTTGATGGTTCGAAATCAACGAAATGAAAACAACCTTGATCCTAAGTTAGAGGAAAGGTTTTCAGCTTTAAGAGGAAAGCAATTGAATCAAACCGGTGGTAGAAATAATTTCCATACCAATCTCTTGAATGAATCAAACTTTAATAACTTACATTATCAGAAAGTTATTGTTACAGATAGATTCGGAAAACCCAAGACCATGTAGGCATGGGTTGACCAAACTAACTAAGTAATTGTTGAAATGCAGATGCGCCCTCGAAGACCTGTCAACTCATGGTTTGTTGATAGTGGGTGCAGCCGGCATATGGCAGGCAATCATTCCTTGCTTCAGGATTTTAAGCAAAAGAATGGTACCCATGTTGCACTTGGAAGAGATGCCTGTAGAAAAATCACTGGTGAAGGAACCGTGTCAAATGGGATTTTTAGCTTTGATAAAGTCAACTACTGTGCCTAGTTGAACTTTAATTTTCTAAGTGTATCTCAAATCTGTGACAAATCATATTCAACATTATTTGATGATTCTTTTTGTTATATACTCAAATAGGTTTCAAGATTGATGATGAGTGGGTTGTGGTTAAGGCTCCAAGAGACAGAGACGTATACAAGCTTGATATGTCTCAGATTGATGCTGAAACTGAAACAATTTCCCTCATTGCTCATGCATCAAATGATGAGAGTCAGTTATGGCATAGACGGCTGGGCCATTCAAACTTCAGAAACATGAACAAATTGGTGACTGGAAATCAAGCTATGGGAATATTGTCAAAGACATTCTGAACAACTGATCTTTGTCCAGCATGTTTGAAAGGAAAATAGCACCGAATGTCTTTTAAGTCCAAGCTAGAAAACTCCATTTCAAAACCCTTATAGATGCTTTATATGGATCTTTTCGGACCAACAAATGTTCAAAGCATTGGAAAGAAATCATACTGGTTAGTCATCATTGATGATTTTACTAGATTTTCTTGGGTTTATTTTCTGCATGCAAAATCTGAAATTGCTGAGTTATTAACAGAATTTATTATTAAAGTTGAAAATCTATTGGAAACAAAAGTAAAAATCTTGAGAAGTGATAATGGAACCGAATTTAAAAATGCTATTTTGGACTCGTTTTGTGCAGAAAAGGGAATTGCGCAACAGTTTAGTGCTCCAAGAACTCCTCAACAGAATGGAGCTACAGAACGGAAAAATCGGACACTAATTGAAGCCACAAGATCCATGATAGCAGATGCTAAAATCCCTATCACATTCTGGGAAGAAGGTATTGCTACTGCTTGCTTTGTACAAAACAGGACGATATTGGTTCAGGATAAACACAAAACTCCTTATGAGTTGTTGTTTGGAAGGAAGCCGAATATTTCATACTTGAAAGCATTTGGTTGTCCTGTCTTGATTCTAAATCTAAGTGATCATCTAGGAAAATTTTAGTCAAAATTTGACGATGGTTTCTTTCTTGGATACTCGTCTGTTTCAAAAGCCTATCGGGTTTATAACAGTAAAACTAATGTAGTCCTTGAAACTATCAATGTTAAGTTTTTAGAAAACTCTTTTCTGTCAGTGGCAAATCTGACGATGGTTTCTTTCTTGGATACTCGTCTGTTTCAAAAGCTTATCGGGTTTATAACAGTAAAACTAATGTAGTCCTTGAAACTACGAATGTTAAGTTTTTAGAAAACTCTTTTCTGTCAGTGGCTCATGGTCCCGAATGGTTATTTGATTTAGATTCGTTATCCAAATCATTCAATTCTAACTAGTTGATTTTTCAGGAAAATCAAAGAACGAATCGGGAGATTTAGGATCTTTCAGTGATGATTCTAATAATGATGATGATAACGATTTCAATTCTAAGTATCCGTTCATGTCGTTTTACAATCCTAATGTTGAATCCTTCAACCAAGGTCAAGGTCCAACAGATTCTCAAGCTGATCAGGAATCGAACAATCATGAAGATGTTCAGAATCAGCAAAATTCTCCTAATGATGGTGGATCTATTCATAATCAACCATCATCATATCCGAATGTTGAAGTTATTCCAGAATCATTTGATTACTCATCAATTCACCAGAACAAGTTCCTAATTTTACTCTGCATACTTCTACAATCCTACAAGATCTTCCGAATCTGAATTAGTTTAATATGGAGACACAAGTACAAGGTGAAGAAATTCCAACTCAACGAGTTCATAGGAATCATCCTATCTCATAGATTATAGGTCCGTTGAATCAAAGAACTATGAGAAGTCAGACTGAACATGCAAACATTTGTCTGTATTCATGTTTTATTTCTCAGTTGGTACCGAAGAACATTTCAGAGGCGCTGCAAGATAACAGTTGGATAGAATCCAAGCAAGAGGAGTTACTTCAGTTCAGAAAGCAAGAAGTTTGGAAATTAGTGGACTTACCTAAAGGAGAAAATGCTATTGGTACCAGATGGTTGTACAAGAACAAGCCAGATGAACGTGGAATCGTTGTGAGAAATAAAGCAAGACTACTTGCACAAGGTTACACTCAAGAAGAAGGTATTGACTACGAAGAAGTGTTGCCTCCAGTCGCTCGACCTGAAGCTATTCGCGTTTTTCTAGCTTTCGTGATAGGTTCAATTGGATCGATATTGCTGCAAATTAGAACAATCTTAGTATACAAACACAATTCAATCAACAACACAATCCATTACTAATAATTCTCTTGTATTGATGATCAAACCAATATTTTGTTGTAGTACAATGTGCAGGAGAATACAAATCACACACACAGTTCTCTCTCTAGCGTGTAATTGTGATCTAGACTCTCTCTCTAACATTCTCTCACAACATGCTTTATGCATCAACATATTTAGGGAAAATGCAAAATAAACCCTAAACTATACAAACATGTATAAAATAAGTACAAAGTAAATCTTAACTAGAAACAAGCCCTAACAGTACTCCCCCTAAGATTTAACTTTGGACTTCAAAAATCTTTATCAGTTTTCAACCTTTGCTTTCCAGCTTCAATCTCTCACCAATCTTCAAGTTTGTCTTTAACATCTAGCAACGACTTTCCTTTGTATTCTTCTTGTTCTTTCAAAGCCTCCTCAATACACGATTTGAACTTCTCAGCAATCTTTGCTTGTCTCGGCTTTGATTCATTTGTAATAATATCACATTCTTTTCAGCGTATCCAGAGAAATACCTGCAAAATCTATGTTAGCATAAAACTCGTATGGCATCTTCTTTCCTTTCACTTTCAGTTCCAATGTACCCTTCGAAGTCACCCTCATATATTTGATTTCCGGCATATCAATCTTCACAAGGTTAGCATTAAGCAATGCCTTCCTTAATCGGATTTTCTCTGTGGCAGCTCCAATCACCTCTATCATAATCACAAATAAACTTCTGTCATTCTCAGCAACAGGATCTTTCAGTTTCTCCATCTTGAAGCTTCGAAGATAGTCAATGTAAGATGGATGCAACAGTTTCAGCTCAAAAGTACTAAATAATGTAATCATGTCTTGATCCCAATCATCCAGATTTCGAACTAACTTCAGCTCATAAGTCTCCTGATTGTAGAAAACTTTTAAAATGGGCTTTGTTGTCTGCGAACCATCTATTACCTTCAAACCCAGATCTGTCATCTTGTCAAAATATTCATCTGAAAACTCTTCCAAATACATGTCACGCGTTATCAGCTTCTTCGGTTTCTTCTTCTTTGTATCCAAATACACTTTATCTTCTTGTTGTCCTCTAAACTCTAAAAACTTTGGCATGCGGCTGATCCCGGCATCCAACAACATAGCACATTTGTCACCACGCTCTGCACGCGTGTGATTAATCAATCTCAATTTGTGCAATTCTTTCAGATCTTGCACCGGCAGCTTGAATATGCTCGAATAATAATGGTACACATCGCATAACCCATTTACCCTCTTGATCAAAAACGCATCAAACACCTCATCATATTTCTAAGCAATGATCTTCACTTCTTTGGACTTTTCCGGCACGATCATTGAATCAAGCAATTCAGCAACAGACTGACCCTTACTCAGCAGTGATCTGACAATATCACCTGCTGTGGCAGATTTGTGCCATGATTCTCGTACTTCCATTGGAATGTTGTAAGATTTCATCTCGCTCGGAAACATGTCAATAAGTTCCTTTCTCTTCTTATGCGCATCTTCGGGCAATGCCATCAAAGGTATCTCCTTAGGTTCAAGCACTTTGTATCTTTTGGTCAACTCATAATACTGTGGATTATTGTAATCCAAGAAGAACATACGGTTATGCATCTTCTCAGTCTTCTGAAAGCTCACCACAATTTTCTTCAACGATTCTCGTTTCAACCTCTTCAAAGTCTTGTATGGATAGTGCCTGGATTGCAACCATTAGCGCATGTCAGTGGTAGACATGTCCTCAGGATTTTGATGATAAAGTTCTTCCGGGGGAAGATCATCAATATTTAGACTTTCTTGGAGCGGCGTCCACTCACCCATTTCCACTACAAACTCTTTTTCATCAGCCACCACTTTGTCTTGCGCATTCACACACTTTTCATATTCCTCATTTATTTGACTGACTGTAAGTCCATTCAAATAAACAGGATTGTACTTCATCTTCTCTAGATATACAAATCGCTCAGCAAGATCAATAGGTATATCATCATCAGGATTAGCTTCTGGCTCAGAATATGTAAAGTCAATATCATCCAAATCATCCAATGCTTCTATCATTGGTGCAGTTTCAGTTTGAATCGGCTCAAACTGAAATGCTTCTTCAATAACAGTCTCCGTCACTTTCTCATCTTCTTTAACAATCTCAGCCACTTTAACCACTTCGGGCACTTCAGTTGCCATTACAGACTCAGATTGAATCGGCTCAATCTGAACTGTTTCTTCAGTTCGAGCTTTCTTTATACACACATCTTCTTCCACAATCTCTGGCACATCATCCAGTTTACGTTTTCCCTCGGCTTTGTCAAGATTGACAAGATCAGCAGCTTCATCGGGAATAGGGACAGATTCTACAATTGGTTCTGTCACAGTTTTATATCGCTGTGATCTAGTTTGATAAACTGTGACGTCCCAAGGAGTCTCAGACACTCTAACGTCTTCTTCAACCATGAAATCTTTGTCAGATTCAGAACTCACCGACTCTTTTTCTTTCATCCATTTTTCCAAAACCTCCTTTTCCGCACGTAAAGTGTTGCATTCTGCTTGCAACTCTTCATAATCGGCTTTCAGCTTTTCATGATCATCATCTAATGCTTTAAATGTTTCCAAATTCTTCTGATGAATAGCCCAAAACTCTTCCAGCCTCTTTTTCTTCCTTTCATTAGATGCTTTCAATAACGCATTAGCATCTAAGAGTTTGGCTATCATCCTCTCCAAATGAAAAATTTTATCTTCTTCTTCATTCAAATTAACACTTGAACCAACTTTAGGTGAAGACTCCTTTGGTTGTTCAACATGTTCAGCTGCTTTGGAGGATGTGGCAACATCTACTGGATCAGAAACAATCATGCAATCATCAGTATCATCAACTGTCTGTGCCACAGTCTCCACTTCAGCAATTGCTTCTTGTGCAATTTGAACTATATCAATCTGTTCAGGCACATACACGTCTTCAGAAATATTCGGCTCCTTAGCAATCATAGGTTCATCCACAGTTTTAGATCTTCGAGTTCTAGAATAATGAACTGTGATGTTCCTAGGATCATTAACAGTAACATCTTCAACTACTTTCACAACCTCAACAGATTCATCAACCTCTAATGGTTCCTCAACAAGTATATCTTCTTCTTCATGTTCTGCCTCCTCAGAATCTGATTCAGCACTTTCTTCTTGAACAACATCATCAATTCCATCATCACTATCATCATCTTTACTATCTGACTCAGCACTCTCAGACTCATTCTCATCCTCATCATGTTCTTCATCTTCTGGATAACGAGCAGAGTACTCATCATCATCTAACAAATTATCCGGAATCTCATCAACAAGGTCCATTGGATTCACAATCTCACCTTGTGATATATGATGATATACTAATTCAATGTCCTCATCATTGTTTGCTATATCTCGCATATAGGCAAACATCTCAACATCTTCAACATTTCCAATACTCATCTTTCGGTAAGATAGAGCATTCATATCTTCAGTATATAGTATCCCTCCTTCAAATCCTTCTTCACGAATGATTGGATAAGTAATGTTGATCATTAGTTGCAAGAATCTTGGATACATAAGAAACTTGAACCTCTTCCCCTTAACAAGATTGAACACAAAGCCTTTCATAATCCACTTCGACATGTTGAAAGGCCTGTTCTCAGCAATAGCAACAATAGGGGATTCAATGTCAGAAGGAAAGTTGTCAAAACCAGCACTTCTCCTTGAAATGCACTGCTGGATTACATAACACAGCAATTTCCACTTCTTTCCCAATCTAGCTCGAACAAACTGCTGCTTTGGAAATATGGGAGGATGACCCATATTGATAAAACATGCCTGACACTCAGCAGTTGTTAGCTCGTCTGTGGCACCAATCTCATCATCATCTATTCTCAGAGCAGTTCGAATAGATTCCTCAGACACAGTTAATTGTAACTGCCTGGTGATGTTTCCTCTAACCACTGTAACTCCGGCTTCATCAGTCAAAGCCTCAGCAGTCCTCCAGAAACTCTTTATAAGTCTTGCATATATGATTGGCTTCGCACACATTGCATACACATACTTCGTTCTTCTCAGAAATCTGATCATGTCTCTATACCCTTCAGCTTCTGGTATAGATTCATCCAAACAAGCAACGAGATTGTGCTTGGGCTTAAACTTAATATCATTCATCTGTTTTGACAAAACAAGACATATGTGTTAGACTTTTCATTCATAAATAACAACATTTGCATAAATATTTAAACATAAAGTTACAATGTAAAACAGTCACATAATCATTTTATCACCTATAATAATCTAACAAACTGATTTTCATCATTTTGATCAACACAACTTTGGGAATTACTGATCATACAACATTTTACACTTAACAGTTTAAACACTTAAGAACACAAATCTGAAATTTTGTATGATGAAATTGTTTAACATGTTTTAGTTCAGTTTTAGCATCGACTTGTCACACACAAACAGATAATTCATCAGTTTAATCTCAAACATTTGATCATTCAAAAGTTCATCAATGGCGGTTCGATAATGACATAAACTTTGCAGTTGATTCAGTTGATTTTACACGATTTGATGCAAATTAATGAATGATTATTGATGATCGACAGTTATTACACCTAGTACAACATTCGATTTAAGTTTTAACACTCAAAATCAAAGTGTCGATTCAATGGTCCAATTACTTTTCATCATCGTTTTTAGTTTTTACGGTCAATCAGCAGGTTTATTAGGTCGAATCATGTAAAGTATACCTTATTCAATCAATACAACTTGTTACAAAACAATCTATTGAATATGGTAAGAGCGATTTGAGGTACATGGGATTTGCTTGAAATTGTTGGTGAAAAATGATAAGTGTTTGTGAGAGGCGGGTTTTTATATGATTGAAAATTAGGTCAAACTTAATGAGACGGGTCAACAATTTCGGACGGGTAAACAATTTAGCCCAATAAGCCTGGACGGGTCATGCACTGTTGAGCCGCGTCAAGCACTGTTGGGACGGGTCACAGTCTTGGGACGGGTCAGAACCTTGGGACGGGTCAACATAAAACATGAAAACACTTAGACGGGTCAATCATTGTAGAGACGGGTCAAGTACTGTAGAGACGAGTAAAGAGTTAGGAACAACTACACCTGTTTTGGTTTTACCCATCACCCGGCTGCATAGTAGTCTTCTTAACATCACCCGGCTTGCACAATAACTACATTACCCGGCTGTATAGTGATACTCTTTCATTACCCGGTTGTATAGTGACAGCTTTTCTTCATCACCCGGCTGTACAGTTGTCATACTTACCCGGCTGCACAGTGTTCTTCACTTACACGGCTGTATAGAATCTTCATTCTATTACCCAGCTGTACAGTGTCAACACTTCATCACCCGGCTGCATAGCAACTTATAACTTTCTCACCCGGCTTCCTTTTCTTCTTTCACCCGGCAACCTTCTTTCAATCAATCACCCGGCTGATATCAACATCACTTCATTACCCGGCTGAATAGTGACTTATTCATTACCCGGCTAAATAGTTAAGTCTGATATCTTCACCCGGCTGATGCCTTTACCCGGCTGCACACTTAGACGATTTTTCACTTTTCTCCGTCTGTTGTCTTTTCATCTGTATTTATTGCACCTGCAAACATTCTCGACATATTAATTAGACAAGACATCCTTATTAGGGTTTGTCACATTAATAATCAAAAATATTAACTATGGCAACAAAATTTAATTCACATAACATCCCTTTTCCATTTTCTTTGATTTTTCCCAAAAATGTTTTTGCACAACCAAAATTTCTATATCCCGAAGCAATTTTCTAAAACAAAAACACAAGACCTTAGGTTTGTTTTTGACACATCCATTACTTTTGCCTTCATTCATTAACCACATAATCCTTACTTCAACACACTTATTTCAAATATTTTTGGTTTTTGTGAAATATTTTTCTTCTTCATTATTCTCCCCCTAAACTTGAAATTTCTTGAAATTTTTAAGTTTAACAAGGATGTCGATGTGTCAATAAAGACATATGCAATGCAATGAATCAAAATATCACAGTGAGATCATACCATACATTATCTGAACATGTTTTGCAAGTTTTGAATAGACATTTGACTTATGTTTGATTGAGTGATGATATGAAAACATACCAATTAGCTCGAATTGACACACTTACTTTTTCGAAATCATGATGAGATTAAGGTTCAATTAAAATGACTTATGTGACCGTCATGAATACATATGTCAACATATTTCCATATCAACCACCACTTGAATGCATATTGCACAAAAACCTGGTCACTTACAATCATAATCAGTGTGGAATATGGGTTCTATTCGAATTTGGTCCACTTTGGGACTTCTTTTGAATTCCGTTTTGGAATTTTTCATTTCCTATCGTTCCCCTTGGGAATCTTCGGAATTCCTTTTTTTGGAATTTTGTTTGGTGATGGTCCACATTTGGGACTCTTTTTGTTCCAACTTTGGGAATCTTTTACTGCACCTTGAAGCTCAAAAGAGACTTCGTGTGAGACTTCAGGTCTGTGGATACCACAACAAAGAAGCTCACGATGCGGTTCATCACACTGAATAGATTGCATCGTTACCCGATCATGAAAAACTATCATCACAAGTAGAGCATCAAAAGATATATATCTAGACATGTATAACAAGGAACTTAACACAAAGATCATTGAGTTTAGATTTGTCAATAATGAACTAACTTTTTCAGTCTAATTGTCTGAGCTGTCTCGCACATCAACTAACATTCATTAGTCTTTATTATAAAAATGATGAAACAAATAATGTCTAGTGTACTATCATTTCTCACTTTTTGCAATATAGATTCTTATGACATGATATTTTCTTTTCGTTTTCTTTTTCTATCTTTTTTGTGTTCTTTTTCTTTTTCATGCACACTCACAATGCAAACATAAAATAAAAAGACAAAGGAATCAATAGTTGACATCGACTTATTATATTTTTGGCTTTTATATTTTCTGATTTTGTATTGATTTTTGAAGAAATAGAATTAATCATGGTTGATTAACCCTATGGATTGAATTAAGAATTCAAACCGTCCTAACAAGAAAGATTTTGTGAAAAGATCTGCCAGTTGTTTGTCGGTATGAACTTTAATCAAAATTATTAAACCTTTTTCAGAGTTGTCTCTGAGAAAGTGATATCAAATTTCGATATGTTTGGTTTTTGAGTGTTGCACAGGATTAGCAGTAATGAACATAGCAGCAGTATTGTCTATGTAAATAGGAGTTTTGAGAAAGTTAAACCCGTAGTCAAGCAATTGGTTTTGTAGCCATAAAACTTGAGAACATCCTGCAGATGCAGCGACATACTCTGCTTCAGCTGTGGATACAGAAACGTTGGTCTGCTTTTTGCATTGCCAAGAAACGAGTCTAGGACCCAGAAATTGACATCCACCCATACTCAATTTCTTGTCAAGAGCACACCCACCAAAGTCACTATCAGAATAACTATATAATTCAAAATTCCCTTCATAAGGATACCATAACCCGAGATTCAGTTTCCCTTTAAGGTATCTGAAAATACGTTTAACAGCAACCAGGTGCGACTCTTTTGGATCAGACTGATATCTTGCACACACACATACAACATACATAATGTCTGGTCTTGATGCAGTAAGATACATCAGTGAACCGATCATTGATCTGTATAGTGTTTGATCAACGGATTTGCCTTTTGGATCCGGCTGTATCTTGCAATTCACATCAGATGGTGTTCGAATAGTCTGACAATATTGCATCTTGAACTTTTTCAGCAACTTCTCAACAAACTTTGATTGGTTGATAAAAATTCCTTCAGCTGACTGTTTTACTTGCAATCCGTGAAAGAAATTAATCTCCCCCATCGAACTCATCTGAAATCTTGATTTAATAATTTCCTCAAACTCTTTGCACATGGACGGACTTGTTGATCCAAAGATGATATCATCCACATACACTTGAACACATAAAAGATCTTCATTTTCCCGCTTCATGAATAAAGAAGGATCAATCTGACCTCTTGTAAAACCATGTTCCAGCAGATGTTTAGATAACGTCTCGTACCAAATCCTTGGGGCTTGATGTAGACCATATAAAGCTTTGCTCAATTTGTATACACGATATGGATACTCAGGATCCTCAAAACCTGGAGGTTGTCTGACGTACACATCATCGGTAATTGGTCCATACAGAAAAGCGCCTTTTACATCCATTTGAAACACTTTGAACTTCATGAAAGAGGCATAAGCTAGAAAAAACGCGAATAGCTTCAAGTCGAGCGACCGAAGTAAACACTTCTTCATAGTCAATACCTTCTTCTTGAGTGTAACCTTGTGCAATAAGTCTGGCTTTATTTCTTACCACAATGCCACGTTCATCTGGCTTGTTCTTGTACAACCATCTTGTACCAATCGCATTTTCTCCTTCAGGTAAGTCCACTAAATTCCAAACTTCTTGTTTGCAAAATTGAAGTAACTCCTCTTGCATGGCTTCAATCCAACTGTTATCTTGTAACGCTTCTGAAATGTTCTTCGGCACCACTTGAGAAAGAAAACATGAATAAAGACAAACGTTTGCATGTTCAGTATGACTTCTCCTAGTTCGCTTATTCATAGGCCCAATAATCTGAGAGAGAGGATGATTCGTATGAACTCGATGAGTTGGTATAACGTCACCTTGTACTTGACTCTCTAGATTAGACTGATTCAGATTCGGCAAATCTTGTAAAATTGTAGAAGCATGCGGAGTGAAATTAGGAACTTGTTCTGGTGAATTAATGAAGTAGTCAAATGTTTCTGGAACAACTTCAACATTCGGATCTGATGATGGTTGATTTTGAACAGATCCACCATCATTAGGAGAAACTAGCATATTCACTTCATCACCAAAGTTGTTTGATTCTTGATCTTCTTGAGAACCAGATGGACCCGGAGCTTGATTAGATACCACATGATCAGGATTATGAAATGACATGAACGGATACTCAGAATTGAGATTGCTATCATCGTCATTATTAGAATCATCACTGAAACATCCCAAGTCTCCTGATTCTTTACTCGATTTTCCTGAAAAATCAAACAAGTTAGAATTAAAAGATTTTGATAACGAATCTAAATCAAACAACCATTCGGGACCATGAGCCACTGACGGAAATGAATTTTATAAAAACTTTACGTTAATAGTTTCAATAACAACGTTTGTTTTGCTATTAAAAACTCGATAAGCTTTTGAAACAGACGAGTAACCAAGAAAAAATCCATCGTCAGATTTTGACTCAAATTTACCGAGATGATCACTTAAATTTAGAATCGATACTGGACAACCAAATGCTTTCAAATATGAAATATTCGGTTTTCTTCCAAATAACAACTCATAAGATGTTTTATGTTTATCCTGAACCAATAATGTCCTGTTTTGTACAAAGCAAGCAGTAGCAATAGCTTCGTCCCAAAATGTGATAGGGATTTTGGCATCTGCAAGCATGGATCTTGCTGCTTCAATCAGTCTCCGATTTTTCCGTTCTGCAACTCCGTTCTGTTGTGGAGTTCTTGGAGCACTAAATTGTCGCGCAATTCCTTTTTCTGCACAAAACAAATCGACATTAGAGTTTTTAAACTCGGTTACATTATCACTTCTCAAGATTTTTATTTTACAATCCAATTGATTTTCAACTTTGATGATAAATTCTTTTAACAACTCAGCAGTTTCAGATTTAACATGCAAGAAATAAACCCAAGAAAATCTAGTAAAATCATCAATGATGACAAAACAATAAGACTTCTTTCCGATGCTTTGAACATTTGTTGGTCAAAATAGATCCATGTGTAGCATTTGTAAGGGCTTTGAAATGGAGTTTTCTTGCTTGGACTTAAAAGACATTCGGTGCTGTTTTCCTTTCAAACATGCTTGACAGAGATCAGTTGTTGAGAATTTCTTTGACGGTATTCCCACAGCATGATTTCCAGTCACCAGTCGGTTCATGTTTCTGAAGTTTGAATGGCCCAGCCGTCTATGCCAAAGCTGACTCTCATCATTTGATGCATGCGCAATGAGACAAGTAGTTTCAGTTTCAGCATCAATCTGCGACATATCAAGCTTGTATACATCACGATCTCTTGGAGCTTTAACCACCACCCATTCATTGTCAATCTTGAAACCTGGTTTGAGAATGTAACAGAAAGAATCATCAAATAATGTTGAATATGATTTGTCACAAATTTGAGATACGCTTAGCAAATTAAAGTTCAATTGTGCACAGTAGCTGACTTTATCAAAGCTAATGACCCCATTTGACACGGTTCCTTCTCCAGTAATCTTTCCACCAGCATCTCCTCCAAATGCAACATGAGTACCATTCTTTAGCTTAAAGTCTTGAAGCAAGGCATGATTGCCTGTCATATGCCGGCTACACCCACTATCAACAAACCATGAGTTGATAGGTCTTCAAGGGCGTACCTGCATTTCAACATTTACCTAGTTAGTTTGGTCAACCCAGGCCCACATGGTCTTGGGTTTTCCGAATCTATCTGTAACAGTAACTTGTTGATAATGTAGATTTTGAAAATTTGTTTCATTTGAGAGATTTGGTTGAAAACTGTTTCGCCCAACGGATTGATTTGTTAGCTTTCTTCTTAAAGCAATGAACCTTTCCTCTAACTTAGGATCAAGGTTATTTTCAAATTTCTGATTTCTCACCATCAAAGCTCTCGGCTTAAAATTGTTAACCTGCACATTTCTGGATGAAAAGTCATTAAAACCAGAATTGTTTCGTTTGAAAGTTCTCAAATCAGGAGAATAACTTTGGTTAAATTTTTGAAAACCAACAGATTGATTTCTTTGAAAATTCGGAAAAGGAGTCATTTCTCTTTATGAGTTTTTCCGAAAGAAACAATTTGCAGTATCATGATTCCTCCTTTCACAAATATCACAATACTTGTTATAAAAACATTCTTCTGAAGAATGATTTCTTTTGTCACAGTAATTGCAGTACCTGTTAAAGAAACATTCAGCAGTAACATGATTATAACGATCACAAATCTCACAATGTTTCTTGTTAATCCTAAAGAGCCGATTGTTAACTTTTGATGTTGAACCCACTCGTGATTCATTATCAATTTTGTTCGGTTTTAGATTAACAACATTCTTTTGTGGAGATTTTGTTTGTGATTTTGATTGCTTTGGAACAAGGTTCGATTTTAAACCATCTTGTTTGGTTACCTTCTTTGATTCAAATCTTTTATCATTGACAGCGGAAGTCTTAGGACCTGAACCTGTTTTCAGACCAGAATTAGATTTGATTGAAGAATTGATTTGGTTACCATAAGATCCATTCATATCGAAAGTTCCTGCAGACACAAACTTCATTGTTTTACCTTTTGACACTTTCTTTTTCACAGGTTTGACATTGTCAGTTTTAACAATTTGAGCTTTGGGTTTGTCATTTGATGTTATGACACTTTTACCTTTCGAAGGTTTTGTTTCAGATTGATTGTTTGTTATTTTCGATTTCTGCACCTTTGCATTTGAAACTTCAGTCTTCTTCACTGGTTTCTTCTTGATCAGTTGATCAGCCACAATCGCTTTCTGCTCATTCTTCCACTTGATGTATTCTGGATCATTGTATCCTGAAAATTCAGCTTCATCCTTCCCCTTTTCTGCTGGTTTAGGATTCAGTGCAGGATATTCAACAAGTTGCACCAGAATAGGATCAGATTTGTTGCTAGCTTCATTATCAGCTTCAACTGTCACCTCATCATCTTCTTTCAAGCTTTCCAGTAACACTTCAGAACCTTCGGATTCAGATTTACTTCTTTGAATTTCTTTGAATCTTTGTTCATTTTCAGGTGAATGATCAAATTCATTAAAGTTTTCAGGTAAAGTGTTTGTGATTGATTTAGGCATTGGTTCATAAGTGAAACCCAATCCTAGTTTGCTTTTGTTTCCTCTTTCACTTATAAGTTGTTTAACCATTGTTTTACAACTTTTCACCTTTGTTAATTCAACTTGTGTGACAGCATGAGCAACCTTTTCTTGTTCAAAATTCTTTGTCATTTCTTCAAGTTGTTTGGTTACTAGTTCCAATTTCTTTAAGGTTTTGTTCCATGATTCTTTAAGTGACAAAATCTTCTCATCAGCAATTTTGTGATCAATTTTAAGTTCTTCATGAATTTTTTCATGTTTGCTTAATTTGTCACCAATTTTAAAGGAATGAGTTCGATAATGTTCTACTTGTTGAATGCATTGTTCAGAACATAACCTACCTTTAACATCATCAGGCAAATGAACATAATTAGGGGATAATTCGATACTAACCTTTGGTTGTTCAGCAGATGATGAAGACTCATCAGATGTAGCCATAAGCGCAACTTCTGGTTCAGATTCTTCGACAGGATCTGACTTTGCACTCCAATGATACTCTTCAGAATCTTCACTCACAGCTTTAATCAGTTGATCATCCCCTTCTTCAGACCAATCTTCTTCAATTTCACATACCAGTGCCAAACTTGATGTAAGATCAGATGTAAACTGTTCCGCATAAGCACTCCAGTCATATCCATCTTTCACACTAACCACCAGTGCTTTGTTCTAATCTTCTGGCTTCTTGCCTTCATCTTTCAGTTCTGGCATTGGAAGACTTTGATATGGCTTCTACATGAAACGTTGATTCCTGTTTTGATAGCTCGAAGACTGTTGAGAGTTCTGACTTTGACCATGATTTTGTCCACTTGAGCTAGCTTGATCATTGTAATTCTGATTCTTAGGAGCCTTACATTCCCTAGGAAAATGACCATAGCAGTTACAGTTGAAACATCTGGCCTTTGACTTGTCAAAACCAACTGTCTTGTTTGCATGTGGCTTGAAGCTAGGGTTAACATATGCATGTTTCTGAGTTCGATATGCAACCAACACCATTTGCCAATTTAAGTCCATTTCCTCAACATCATCAGGATCCATTTCAAAAAGATCTTGAAGTACAACATCCATCTGAGACAAATGACTTCCTTGATAAGCTTGAAAGCTTGCCATGAAAGCAGTAAAAGCAGTCTTAGTCTCATCATCTTGTAACAAGATGTTCATCACATCTTTTACTTTAGCTTGAACTGTAGAACTTGGATTTTCTGACTGAGTTTTCACATTCTGACTTTGAACTTGAGTTCTTGGTGGATATTGAGGTTGAGAATATGTTGGTGAGTTTGGAATGTATGAAGAATCAGTATAAAAGCTTGCACCAACAAATAAATCACCCTCATCATCAGTTTTTGCAGTATCTTGTGCAAGAAAAGCATTCTCCACTGTGTTAGAAGGATTCACAACGAACTTGTACTGAGCATGTGAACCTGATCTGTCAGTATTTCTTGAACTTTCATCAATCTCAACTTCTTCTATCTTTGCGATGAGCAGATCTAAGTCCATTGGAAACTTTTCTGTATGCTTCAGTAGAGTCACAGTCTGTTTCCATGAAGATGGAAGAGCACACAATAATCTGTCATTCAGGTCTTGAAGATCTGTCTTTGCACCAACATTTGTCATCTCAGTAGTTAGATGAACAAATCTATTCATCATCTGGTGCACAGATTCTCCAGCAATATGTTCAAACAGTTCCAATTGTCTCTTCAATTTCTGCTTCTTGAGACTTCTCAACTGTTCTCCTCCTTCACAGATTGATTTCAATGCCTTGAACAATGTGTAGCCAGTTTGATAAGCATCCAATCTCGACAACACTTGAAGTGGCACCCCCTTGCACATCAAAGAATAAGCCTTACTGTCATTCTTGACCTTTCGTAAGTCTTCTGCTAATAGATTATCTTCAGGATAAGGTTCAGTTGAATCTTTGGTGTAGGTACTTGCACTATCAGGAGCAGTCTGAGTAGGAATGTGAGGACCTTTATCAATTGACTTCCATAGATCATTGTCAATAGAGCATAGATGATGCTTCAATCTGATTGTCCAATTCGTGAAATCTGCACGATTAACCAATCTAGGAACACGGTTATCAGAATCATCATTAGGTGCCATTTTAAAAATTTTAAAGAAAATATTTTTGTGTTTTTGATGATTTTTGAAAAGAAACAGTTAAAATTTTAAACTAAAAGTAAGTAAATAATGATAAGATAAGATAACAAAGTTTGAAACAACTGAAAACGAGTCACACGGCTGAACAGTGAAAATTTGTTTTTCACCCGGCTGAACAGTGTAGATTTTTTTTCACCCGGCTGAGAAAAACTTCTTCACCCGTCTAAACAGTGACACGGCTCAACAGTTGTCAATCTTCAACACTTGAAATCTTTACCCGGCAGGTAGAGTTACCCGGCTGAACAGTTCCACGGCTGAATAGTAACACTTGACACGGCTGAGAACTTGACACATCAGAAAAAAAAATTGACACGGCTGAACAGTATCAAATATATCACCCGGCTGACTTGACACGGCTGAAATATAGTGACCCGACTGAACAGTTGATGGTCACACGGCTGAACAGTTGTTTACCCGGCTAAACAGTAAATGAATCACCCGGCGGAAATGTCTCTCACCCGGCTGAACAGTTTATCACCCGGCACAACAGTTCTTGATCCGGCTGAACAGTACAAACTTTTTCTCGCAAATTCTCTACCCGTCTAGACAAAAATCCTTTACACGGCAGCACAGGACCTAATTTGTTCACAAATCTAAGTTCAAATGATTTTGTCTAGGTCAATTCTATCACCCGGCTAATTAATCTTCAACCTGTTCATCCTGTTCATCATCTTCGTCATACGAATTTTTCTGGGTTTAACAAAAACTTGTCTAATTTGTCCAAAATTCACACCCTGTTAGTGAATTATACCGATTATCAATCTCCAATCTCAATCAATCCAAAACAAGATCAAATTTTGATGAATTTGAGCAAAATTTTGATCGAACAGTAAACTTCTCTTCCTTCCTAATTCCTCAGATCTGATGATAATCTGATGGAATTTGCACAATTGTTGTGAATTAGAAGTGATTGCGATGATGAATCACAACTAAAAACAGCAACAGATCATTCATATCATGATTTGAGCAATATTGATGTGTTTTATCTTGATGAATAGCGAAGAACACACACAATACCAACAGCTCTGATACCAATTGATAGGTTCAATTGGATCGATATTGCTGCAAATCAGAACAATCTAAGTATACAAACACAATTCAATCGATATTACTAATAATTCTCTTGTATTGATTATCAAAGCAATATTTTGTTGTAGTACAATGTGCAGGAGAATACAAATCACACACAGTTCTCTCTCTAGCGTGTAATTGTGATCTAGACTCTCTCTCTAACATTCTCTCACAACATGCTTTCTGCATCAACACATTTAGGAAAAATGCAAAATAAACCCTAAAGTCTACAAACATGTATAAAATAAGTACAAAGTAAATCTTAACTAGAAACGAGCCCTAACATTTTGCCTCATTCATGAAGTTCAAAGTGTACCAAATGGATGTTAAAGGTGCATTTTTGTATGGACCAATTACCGATGATGTATACGTCAGGCAACCTCCAGGATTCGAAGACCCTGAGTATCCATATCGTGTATACAAATTAAGCAAAGCTTTATACGGTCTACATAAAGCTCCAAGAATTTGGTTCGAGACGTTATCTAAACATTTGTTGGAACTTGGTTTTTCAAGAGGTCAAATTGATCCAACTTTATTCATGAAGCGGGATAATGAAGATCTTCAGTGTGTTCAAGTTTATGTGGACGATATTATCTTCGGATCAACAAGTTCATCCATGTGCAAAGAATTGGAGGAAATTATGAAGTCTAGATTTCCGATAAGTTCTATGGGGGAGATTAATTTTTTTCTTGGATTTCAAGTTAAACAATCTGCAGACCGAATTTTTATCAACCAATCAAAGTTTGTGGACAAACTGTTGAATAAAATCAAGATGCAAGATTGTCAAACTATTCGAACTCCATCTAATGTTAACTGCAAAATCCAGCATGATCTAAAAGTCAAATCTGTTGATCAAACACTTTAAGGATCAATGATTGATTCGCTGATGTATCTTCATGCATCAAGACCAAACATCATATATGATGTATGTATATGTTCCATATATCAGTCAGATCCTAAAGAGTCGCACCTGATTGCTGTCAAACGTATATTCAGATATCTCAAAGGGAAACCTAATCTCGGGTTATGGTATCCTTATGAAGGAAATTTTGAATTATATAGTTATTCTGATAGAGACTTTGGTGGTTGTGCTCTTGACATGAAATTAACCACATGTGGATGTCAATTTCTGGGTCCTTGTCTAGTCTCTTGTCAATGCAAAAAGCAAACCAATGTTTCTGTATCAACTGCTGAAGCAGAGTACATCGCTGCATTTGCTGGATGTTCTCAAGTTTTATGGTTACAAAATCAATTGCTTGATTACGGGTTAAACTTTCTCAAAACTCCTATTTACATAGACAATATTGCTGTAATGTTCATTACTGCAAATCCTGTTCAACACTCAAAAACAAAACATATCGAAATTTAATATCATTTTCTCAGAGACAACTATGAAAAAGGTTTAATAATTTTGATTAAAGTTCATACGGACAAATAACTGGCAGATCTTTTCACAAAATCCTTTTTGTCAGGAAGATTTGAATTCTTATTTCAATCCATAGGGTTAATCAACCATGATTAATTCTATTTTCATGAAAATCAAAATACAAAATCAGAAAATATAAAATCCAAAAATACAATAAGTCTTTGTCTTTTATTTATTCTTATGTCATTTTGTTTAGGCATTGTGAGTGTGCATGAAAAAGAATCAAAAAAAGAAAAGAAAAATCATTTCATAAGAATCTGTATTGCAAAAAGTGAGAAATGATAGATACACTAGACATTCTTTATTACATCATTTTCAAATAATAAAGACTGATAAGTGTAACATGATGTGCGAGACAGCTCAGGCAATTAGACTGAAAAAGTAAGTTCATTGTTGAAAAATCTAAAACTTAATGATCTTTGTGTTAAGTTCCATTGTCATACATGTCTAAATATATCTCTATTGATGAACTTCTTGTGATGTTATTTGACCATAATCGGGTAACGATGCAATCTATTCAGTGTGATGAACCGCATCGTGAGCTTCTTTGTTGTGGTATCCACAGACCTGAAGTCTCACATGAAGTCTCTTTCGAGCTTCAAGGTGCAGCAAAAGATTCCCAAAGATGGAACAAAAAGAGTCCCAAATGTGGACCGTCACCAAAAATTCCAAAATGGAATTCAGAAGATTCCAAAGGGGGAACAATAGGCAAAAGAAAATTCCAAAATGGAATTCAAAAGAAGTCCCAAAGCGGACCAAATCCAAATAGAACCCAAATTCCACACTGTTTATGTTGTAAGTGACCAGGTTTTTGTGACAATGCATTCTGGTAGTTGCTGACAAGGAAATATATTGACATATGTATACATGTGGGTCACATAAGTCATTTTAATCGAACCTTAATCTCATCATGATACTGAAAAAGTAAGTGTGTTAACTCGAGCTAATTAGTATGTTTTCATATCATCACTCAATCTAACACAAGTCAAATGTCTATTCAAAACCTTGCAAAACATGTTCAGATGATGTATGGTATGATCTCACTACGGTATATTGATTCACTACATTGCATATGTATTACTTTAATGTGTGTGCTTTGTGTGTGCAGGCATATGGACTCTTTAAAGACAAAACGTCATTCTTTTTAAACTTAAAATTTCATGAAATTTCAAGTTTAGGGGGAGAAATAAGTTGAAAAGTATTCTATGTTGAAAAAGAAAAAGTTGAAAAATATCAAAATTATTTGTTGAATGAAAGGATCAAGTGATAATTGAATGCAAATGTATTGTTTGTGTTGATTAAAACAAACCCAAAGTCTTGTGATTATTTTTCATTAAAAATGCTTCGGGATATTGAAATATTGGTGGTGCAAAATTTTTGTAAAAAGAAAATCAATGAGAAAATGCGAAATTAAAATGCGTGACATTTTAATTGTGAATTAATCGAAATAGAATTTGTTGCCCTAATTCATGATTGAAATTAATTGCATAAACCCTAATTAAGGATGTCATGTCTAATTAATTTGTCAAGAATGTTGCAGGTGCAATAAATGCAGTTGGAAAGTCAAGAGACGAAGAAAATGAAGAAAACTGTCTAGAGTGTTGTAGCCGGGTGATGGAATTTTTATGTCACTATGTAGCCGGGTGTTGAAATCTCATGCTACTATGTAGCCGGGTAATAAAGACTCATGCTACTGTGCAGTCGGGTGATGGGTAAATCAAAGTCAAGGTGTAGTCGTTTCAAATTATTTGTGCATTAAAATGTGACACGACTCAACTATGACACGACCAAATTGTGTCATCCCTTGATTGTTGAAGTGTTATTAATGTTGACCCGCCTCAACTTTTGATACATCTCAACAAGTGTTCAATCGACTAAGTCTTGCGAAATATTGTTGATTCAAGCTTTGACACGACCAAACTGTGTCTGACCCATCTCAATTGTACCTCACACGACTATGTCATGACCCGTCTCAAATCTACTTGATGAACATGTCTGAAACAAGTGTTGACACGTCCCAACAGTTGTATGACACGACCAAGCATTCACATTAAGAAATTTTATACTGTATAAACACTCTGACCGGTCCCTACAATGTTGACACGACTCAACAGTCTTTGACCAGTCTCAACAGTGTGTGTGACACCCCGCCCGGCGGCGGAAACACCGGGCTGTCATTGGAATGGATATCATTAGTAACCAAAGCTCATGGCATCAATTTATTAATGACTAATAATTGTACTTATAAGTTTGGAACATAATTCATAAATAGCAAAACGACAAAAGTCATAAACGAAGAAGTAATGGTAATGAAGTCGTTTTTTATTAACTAAGTCCAAAGCATCCTATGTCTTGGCAAAAGTAAAATCTCATAATCACGCAACACCTGAAATATGTGAAAAGACACAGTTAGCTACACAAGCTAGTGAGTAAAAACACAATTTGATAATACTAGTATTGAAATCCGAGATCAACAAGATATGCTGCGCAAGCTTACATGTATAGTCATTTCGTAATATTACTCGACCATGACCCCTAGAATAGAATAGAACACAACCACATAGAATCCACACTTCTTGATTTTGCCATTTTGTCATGAGGAACCAACTCATGTATTTGTGTTACTGATAACTTTTTACCAACCGTCAATTAACCGTCTCGTTTGTAAGTTATCAGTAATCAATTAGCAACTTAGGGACATGGCATAGCAACTAGCATCATAGTATAGCAACAACCGTCATAGCATCGCAACCATAGTAAACATAGAATAGAATGGCCGGGTTAAATCACCTATCGATGTTGTCCAGGCAGGTGGGTTTGTCAAACCATTAGCGCTAACATTGTACCGGTGGGATTACAAAGCAATAAACTACTATAAACTACCACATAAGTTTGCATCTTGTCGCGAGTCAAGACTAACATATTTGTATGATCTCTTTTTAGAAAAATACTAAATAGTAAACGTAGCACATATTTCAGCCCCAAAACGTAAAAGTAAAAAGGGGAGTGAGTTTACTCACCTCGAATACGAGTCTGAAATAGTATAGCAACCACTTAGATAGAACCGAGGACTTCTCAATTACCAGAACTACCTAGGTATTGAGAATCCTAACTTAGAAAACATATAATATAGAAATATGGAATATAAACAATAGAAAACTAGGACGATTGAGATTCTAGGGTTTTCGGATTTTGGGGATTTAGAGTTTTCGGTAAAACGATTAGAAAATATATAATTTATTTAATCGTAGCGTCGTGCTAGATAATAATATTTCTAACAATAAGTATTTGAAATTCAAACAATATATATGTATACACAACAATTTATCGTATCGTCATGATATATAATAGTAATTCGAAATATATATATATATAAATTACCTAAAAGTACTTTAAAACATTTATCATAATTTTTGAAGCATACAAAGTCCATATAAATTATTACTTAAAAATCTTTGTATATATATTTCTAAAAAGTATTAAAAAGGTTTGTAACAGCTAAAGTTTTATAAAATCAAACCTATAGGAAAATCATGTACTAAATACATTTATAAGATTTAAACATTTTTATGGAATATATATAGTATAGTTTTAGTTTTAGGGTAGTATTTTGGTTAAAAGGTTAAGTAGAAAAAAATTAAATGGAATATGATCAGGCCCTGGTTCGAACCCAGGACCTTGAGTTTGTGACAAAGAGCATTAACCAGCAGCACCAAGTCGAGTTGTTGTTTTATTTTAGAAATTAATTCTTTTAACATGATTAAAACAAAACCCACAATTTCCTTTTAAACCCTAGAACACAAATCATTCAAATTCGTGGATTTTGAACACTGAATTCAGAAATTGAGTGCGTATTATCAAACCACGCATGAAGAGGATCATTTCGATATATAGAACTCACTTGATTGATGACGATTTGGATCAAGGGATGATGAAGAACAGTATGCGACGGGTTCGGATTCAAACAGGGACCTAGAGGCTTTTATAGTTCAATTGCTCCTGCAGATCTGATCCTTGATGTGTAAATATTGAAAGCCCTAAATCAATTTAAGACTATGTTAACGATTTGATGATGAACAGTTGATGAACAAACTTGAACAAAACGAAGATCACTTACGGTTTGTTGATGATAGTTGCTTGGGATTGATATGACAGGAAGCAAATTCGTGTAATGGGGAAGGAGTGTGACGATTTAATTGAGTTTTTGTGAACTCGAAAGGGTAGAATAGGTTTAAGGTAGAAGACGGGTTAATTAGGATTAAAGGTTGTTTAATTCTTAGTTTTTAATCAAATTAATTGTTGTTAACGGCTTCTAATTGATAAAATGAACGTTGAGGTCGATACAATTTAGTGATTTGGAGCGTTTTGAAACGATTGGGTTTAATGGGTGTAGAGCTACGGTTTTGAAACCGTTTTTGATGTGAATTAGCTTGATTAAACACTGATTAGGACATAGTATTGGGTTCGAATTTTACATAGGAACGTTTTGGTATATTTAATTTGCTTGAAAGTGGGTTAAAACCCGGTTTTAGTGTGTCGCCGGAAAACGCAGGTTCCGGCCAAACCTGCCGGAACAGTGGAAACGGATTCACGGGGGTGATGGGGGGTGGTTTGGGTAACTTTTTAAATTTACAGTTTCAGTCCTTTTTGTTTCTTTTTGTTTCTGTTTTTCGTTTTAAACTTTTATTAAGTTTCAGAATGTACATTATTGACACAAAGTTAATTTACAAGATATGTTAACTAACTAACTTAACCGAATAACGTTGTAACGTTTATAGAACTGATATTTTTACATCTTTAGCTCGTTTTTGACGTTGGAGGGTAATTTTGAGGCTTTGCTAATATTTATTTTCAATAATCTTTATAATAGTATATATATATATATTTGTTTTTAATAAAATGTCATATATGTATGTATATATACTTTAGAGGTTTAATATTTGCACTTAGTAACTAATTAGTAAATGTTTAATAATAATTTAGTCGATTTATTGAAAACGGAAAATAGCTTAAAGGTTCGGCATATTTATTATATATTCTTAATGACGAAGCGTTACGTTTAACGGGGATAATTACAAATACATTAAACGCGGATAATTTCGGGTTCGAGTCGGGCATTCGGGTTCGGGTTCGGGTTCGGGTTCGGGGCAGATGTCACAGTGTGTGACCCGACTAAGTGTTTTTACATGATAAAATTGCATGTTCATCAGTTGTCCCTTCCCAAAGATTTGACCCTTCCCAACACTACATGACCCGTCTAAGGTTATTGGGCCTGTTTTTTACCCGTCTGAAACTTTGACCCGTCCCAATTTGTTGACCTAATTTGCGCCGACTCAACATCATATAAATACTTCGTTCATTCACAACCCTTATCATTTTTGATAGTGTTCGAGATGAACCGAGCTTGGATCTAGATCTGAGATTGTTTGGGGATGTTGTTTGCAATCAGTGATGCGGAAACTCACTGATCACGTATTGATGCTTGAATGTTCATGAAGATCAATGCAAAGTATGATGAAGATGATGATAATATGAATAGGTGAATTGTATTAGATCAATGGAGAGGTTACAAGGGATTTTCAATGAAATGTATGCAACTCTTTTAACAAATGACCTAGGTGATGGTATTTATAGTCCATACCATTCACCTTACATTTCAACCTAACCACGTGCAGTTAAGCACAAACGCACATTTAAGCACAAAACGATTACACAAATATTCTAAGACAAATACAATTAATGAACGTCTTCACCCGCGCTTGCTCGTGATGATGCTCGATATCTTCACTCGCTTATATTTGGAAAGTGACATCTTCAAATAACCCCAACAGTACTCCCCCTAAGATGACACTTTACAAATCTGACATATCAGCTTAAATCTTCATGTGACGAGCATAGAAAGCAACTTAAAGTTTTGGTATGCATTATCTTCAAGAGGACCCAACAGTACTCCCCCTAAGATGATGCTGCCAAAAATCTGTCTTTCAACAAGCAATCTGCATCCTTCTCTCCCTTTTGAGTAACATCAGAGACTATGGAAAGAAATAAGCAGAGAGTAGATTCCGGTGAATCTATATATCAGCAACGGGATCTTCTTCAACGGTTGAAGTAGAATGAGAAGACTTCTTTGACCTAGAATACTCCCCCTCAACTTTTGCTTTAGAGGTAAATAGGATCTGTGTATGAGATATTAAGAGGAGGATTCTTAACACTCAGCAATCTGACTTGGAGATCTTTGGACTGGAATCAGGCTTGAACAGGAACATCTTCAAGTCGTGTGGAAGCTTGTTCTGCAATGGAAACTGTTCCTGCAACTCAAAGAAAAACATTAAAACTCAGGCAATAATGTGCATTTATCATCAATGTAAAGATTAAGTTCTCAATCGGATGAGATATTGCTTGATGAACAACTCCTACATCAATAACACATGTTAAACTGCCAACACAAAAGAAAAAGATTAAAAACAAAATCTTTTTGTTCTTTTTGAATTTTTCAATGTTTTTGATATTTTTTGGAATTTTCTCTTTACATTAATGAATCTTTTACCTGCAATGAGATCATACCAGCAATTTATCCAACACATGTTTTGCAGTTTTGAGAATAGACATTTGAATTTTGAAGTAATTGAGTGATGAATTGTTGAACAAATCAATTAGCTCGAAGTGACACACTTACTTTTTCTATTCTTGATGATTAATTAGGTTGATTAAGAATAAGTTTTGAGTGACCCATACCTTGCACATTAGAAAGTTATACACTTCATCTAAATATCATGAGAACAACTCAACACGTCAGGTCACTTACAATCATAAACAGTGTGGAATTTGGGTTCTATTTGGATTTGGTCCACTTTGGGACTTCTTTTGAATTCCTTTTTGGAATTTTTCTTTTTCCTATTGTTCCCCTTGGGAATCTTCTGAATTCCATTTTGGAATTTGATTGGTGACGGTCCACATTTGGGACTCTTTTTGTTCCATCTTTGGGAATCTTTTGCTGCACCTTGAAGCTCGAAAGAGACTTCATGTGAGACTTCAGGTCTGTGGATACCACAACAAAGAAGCTCACGATGCGGTTCATCACACTGAATAGATTGCATCGTTACCCGATGTAAATTGGATGCTTCACGAGATATCTATTTGATTTGTATAAACATTTCACATGCACTAAGATGTTTCAACCACAAAAACTCATTAGAATTTAGTTAAATCATCATAGAATATACTTGTTCAGTATAATTGTCTGAGCTGTCTCGCACATCAATTTTCACGCTTCAGTCTTTATTTTTTAAAATGATGCGTTGAATAACTCTAGTGTACTATCATTTCTCATGTACGTGCAAGTAGATTCAACATATTTTTTTTGGATTTTTCTGATTTTATCATTTTTTTTTTATATTTTTTTTTAATAATGATTTCTCCCCCTAAACTTTTAAATTTCTAGGAAAATTGAAAGTTTAATGAAAAGAAAATGGCAGATATGTTATCAACGTATGAAAAGTGCATGCAATATACTTAATCTAAACAGACGAAATGAAACATCGGTTGTTTCTTGCACTGCCATCATTGTTTGATTTTTGAAAATGTTTTTTTTTAAATTCCTTCAATGATTCTTTTTTGTTTCCAACTCCATTTGGTGTCAGTTGCATCGAAGATATCATGAACAAGATTCGGTATCTTGTCATGATAAGGGATCAGCCACGGTCTTCTTTTCTTTGTTAGACCGGCCTCCATAACTGTCCCTAACACACTAACAAATCAGTTAGAGGGTGAAATCCAAGCCATTGCGGTCTTGGATTGTCCGAAATCATCAATATTGGTAACTTCTTGATAAATTGCATCTTCTGGTGGACCATCGATTGATGAAGCACGTTGCTCATCTTGTTTCTTAACAGGTGTTTTTCTCCACAACTGTTTTGTGTGGGACCAAAGGAATGCTTTGGTTTGGACACCCATATAGAATCATTCATGGAAGATCTGTCATAGTCATTTCTAAACCTATTTTTCAAAAATCGGTTTTGTTGACTATTTTGCTTATGCAAAAATGGATTTGTTTGATTTTGTTTTCTTACAGATCTTGGTTTCCATGAATCACTTAAATGATCACCATTAGAGAATTTAAAATCAGAAACATACCTGGCAGAATGTGCCGATGATGAATTTCTTTGGACATACCTTCTCGGCTTCATCCTTGAGTTTTTGTTGTAGAAGCAATCCTGAGTGTTGTGATTGACCATGTCACAAATGGAGCAATACTTGTTGTAGTAACATTCCATTGTGTCGTGGTTGTACATCTGACAGTTGGTGCAGTACTTGTTGTAGTAGCATTCCGTTGTCGTGTGATTGTACATTTCACATATCTCACAGTACTTTTGATGAGCCTTGAAGGGAGACTTCTTTCTTTGCTTTTGAGAAGCCTTTGCTGTTGAAGATCTTTGTTTCTGAGAAGCTTTGCCATTTGAGTCTTGTTGTTTTTGAGGAGCTTTGACCTCTGAATCTTGTTGAAGCTTGATTGAAGAAGCATGAGTCTTGAACTTGTCACCTTTTGAGCTATAAGGGAAGACACCTTGACTATAGATACAATCAGAGACATGATGAGTTTCAGAGTCACAGATTAAACAATAGATGTTACTGTTTGAATCACTCGGGGATTCGGAATCTTGAGACTTTGGAGTAGAAGGAGTTTGTGGTGTAGAATCAGTTGAAGCGGCCTTTGTCTTGTTCTTCTTGGCTTTGCTCTTCTTTCTTCTAACCTTCTTCTTCTTCTTCTTTGACTGAAACTCTTCTGCCTTTTCTTCTTGAGAAGATAGTGATCCAACAATTCCGGTTGGCACTAATCCCTCATCTTTCTTTTCAACAGACTTTCCTTTTTCGACTTCCTCTTTGATAAACACAAGATCAGATTGTGATCTGTTGAGTTTATCAGTGAGCTCCATGAGTTAAACATTCAGATTATGCTTTTCGATAAGCATTGAATCAGCATTCTGTGTAAGAGATTTGAATCTGTCTTCACACATTTTGTGATCTTCTTGAAGACTTGCGTGTTTCTCTTGTTCTTCTTGCAACTTGGTTTTCAGAATGATGTTCTCTGAATTAAACATCTCAGACAATTTCTTCAACTTTAGAATCTCTTCTTGCAAATCTTTGATCACACAGGATGAGTGTGCATTTGATGTTTCAGCTTCATTCTTTGCATTTGTAACTTCTTGTTCACTTTTCTTGAGTGACTCTTCGAGAGACGTGATTCTTTGATCAGATATTTCGTGTTGTTCTTTCAGATTCTTGTGCATGGTTTCTTCTTTCTTTAGTTTATCACAAATCCAAAGTGAATATAATTTGCACTCTTCAATTTCTTCAAAACATTCTTTGGTGCACTTCTTTTCTCTTTTATTTTCTTCTTGGATCATGTTTTTAATGTTTGATTTTGGGAGATTTGGTGTTTGTGAAGATGATTTGGGTTATGAGAGCTAATATGCTATTAAAATTGCTCGGTTTGGACAAAAATTTCAGCCCATAATGTTTTCGGAATGAAAATTCAGCACTTGGAACACTTAGAAATGAATTTCTGGTGTTTCTTGGCAAAATTTTGTGTTTCGCCCCCCTAGACGGGCCAGGAGGTCTGTTTGGACGCGTCTGCCCCCCCAGACGGGTCAAGGGGACTGTTTGGACGTGTCTGCCCCCCCTAGCGGGGTCAAGGGTACTGTTTGGACGTGTCTGCCCCCCCTAGCCGGGTAAGGGACTGTTTGGACGTGTCTGCCCCCCTAGCCCGGTAAGGGACTGTTTGGACGTGTCTGCCCCCCCTAGCCGGGTAAGGGACTGTTTGGACGTGTCTACCCCCCCTAGCCGGGTAAGGGACTGTTTGGACGTGTCTGCCCCCCAGTCTGACAGATTTCGCCCCCCCTGTTCGTTTCAGCCCCTCCTAGACGGGTAAACTTGTATTTTTCAGCAATTTTTGGATGTTTCAACACTTAGGAAAAATTTCCTTCAACCTAACACTTAATTCTTCAATTCTTCTTCAGATTATGATACGTTTCTGGGCAAATATCAGTCAATTCTTCAAATCTTCATATCAGATTGACTTTTCAAAGTCAAAATTATGATGAACACAAGATCAATTCTTCAATATTTGTTGTTTTTATTCAATTCAATACTTGTATTAGATTAGGAATGATGTTTCTAACACTCCTTCAAAGTTTTTCTACCTTGAATCAAGCTAAATCTCACTCAAATCTGGGTTTTTTGTGATGAACACAACTATTGGGTTTTGACAAAAATGACAAAATATGGAATGAAATCAACAAATCTAATTGGTTTGATTATGAACGAGGCTTAGGATTATGATTTCTAACATATCTCAATCATCAATTTCTCAAAACATCAACAAAATTTCGGATCTCAAATTTGAGCAGTGAATATGACGAACATTAACAATTTCTTCAAAAACTCAATCAAATCTTCACCAATTGATCTCAAACTTTGCAGTTCTTTACACAAATATGAATCAAAGCTAATGGTAGCTAAAATTCCATCAATAACAACAACAATCAAAGATCACCCAACAGCTCTGATACCAATTGATAGTATTCGAGATGAACCGAGCTTGGATCTAGATCTGAGATTGTTTGGGGATGTTGTTTGCAATCAGTGATGCGGAAACTCACTGATCACGTATTGATGCTTGAATGTTCATGAAGATCAATGCAAAGTATGATGAAGATGATGATAATATGAATAGGTGAATTGTATTAGATCAATGGAGAGGTTACAAGGGATTTTCAATGAAATGTATGCAACTCTTTTAACAAATGACCTAGGTGATGGTATTTATAGTCCATACCATTCACCTTACATTTCAACCTAACCACGTGCAGTTAAGCACAAACGCACATTTAAGCACAAAACGATTACACAAATATTCTAAGACAAATACAATTAATGAACGTCTTCACCCGCGCTTGCTCGTGATGATGCTCGATATCTTCACTCGCTTATATTTGGAAAGTGACATCTTCAAATAACCCCAACAGTACAAATCTGACATATCAGCTTAAATCTTCATGTGACGAGCATAGAAAGCAACTTAAAGTTTTGGTATGCATTATCTTCAAGAGGACCCAACAATTTTTCACAAACACACTTCATCAAATCCTCTGTTTTCAAATCGATAGTTTATATCTTATTCAATCTTCGATCCTATATCAAGTTTTTAAGATTGAATAAGGTAGGATCATCATAATCATCATCGTCGACATCAACTAACTTCATCTCTTTCCTAAAAATCGAAAAATCATTGATGAACAGTAAATGGAACTTGAATCAACACTTTGATTCTTAGTGTAAAAACTGAAATCGAATGGTCTAATAGGCTAAGTTTAAATCACATCACAACACCTAAAATCACCTAAACTCAAGAAAAAGTTTAAATCAGGTCGAAACCGCCATTGATGCCCATGAACCCAAGTGCATGATCTTGATCAGAATGAAATAAAGCATGTTTTTAAGATGATCAACTGGTGCTAAAGCATGATTTAAACATTTAAACTAACTTCATTCATCAATAACAAAATTGTGATTAAAGTAATTAAGTGATTGATGTATGAAACTTGATATAACAGTTAAAAGGACATTACACTTATTTCTTTACACAAATGTTGATTACTTGTCATTCTTGATTTCTAACACATTTGTATCTAATTTCAGATGGATATTCTCAAGTATGAGCCTAAACATAACATTGTGGCTATGCTAGATGAGACAATTCCTGAAGTCGAAGGATATCAAGAGATGATCAGGTTTCTCATAAGGACTAGACATGTATATGCAATGTGTGCCAAACCCATTGTGTATTGAAGATTGATCAAATCTTTTTGGAGGACTGCTGAAGTAATCACAGATGAAGCAAGAGTATCTGTAGTTAGAGGTTTTATTACCAGACAGTTACCACTAATTGTGTGTCTGAGGAGTCCATAAGAGATGCTCTGTTTCTTGATGATGAAGATGTAGGAGCACTTGATGAATTTACAACTGCTGAGTGCCAAGAGTGTTTTATAAATATGGGACATCCCCCCATATTTCATAAACAGTAGTTCGTAAGGGCTAGATTAAGCAAGCAATGGAAACTGTTATGTTATGTGATACAACAGTGCTTATCTAGAAGAAGTGCAGGTTTTGATACTTTCCCATTTGATATTGCATCCCCAATTGTTGCAATAGCCACAAACAGACCGTTTAACATGGCAAGATGGTTAATGAAAGGATTTATCTTTAATCTAGTGAAGGGTAAGAGGTTCAAATTCCTTATGTATCCTAGGTTTTTGCAACTTATCATCAATGAGGCTTACCCAATGATTAAAGAAGAAGGAGTGAATGGTGGTATGCTGATGACTGAAGATATGAATGCTTCATCTTAGAGAAGAAGATATTGGCATTGAGTATCATCACATAGCTCAAGGTGAATTGTTTGATCCATGAGATATTGTTGATGATATTCCTGATGCTCTTTTGGATGATGATGAGTATTTTGAAAGACATCCGGAAGAAGGAGGAGATGATAATGATGAAAGTGAGGATGATAGTGGTAATGGTGATGATAACCGTGATGATGATGAAGATGAATCTGATCATGCTAAGACTGGTAGTGATGATTCAAATGATGGTAGCGAAAATGTTCAAGAAGAAGATGTGATTGAAAATGTAGAAGAAGATTCAGAAAATATTATTGAGATGGAACCGTTTGTTGAAGAAACTGTTTCTCAGAATGAACCGATTGATGTTGTACAGATTGCTCAAGAAGTGATAGCTGAAGCTGAGTCTGTGGCACAGGCAGATGATAAAGTTGAAGTTATTATGCATGTTTCTAAACCTATTGATATTGCAACAACTTCTACTCCAGCAACTGAACATGCTGAACAACCAATGGGGTCTTCACCTAAGGTTGGTTCAGATGTTAATATGAATGAAGAAGATGATGAAAATTTTCATTTAAAGAGGATGATAGCCAAGTTGCTAGATGAAAACGCTCTCTTTAAGGCTTCATATGAACGTAAGAAGAAAAGACTTGGTGAATTTTGGACTACACATCAGAAAAACACCAAAGTGTTTCAAGAGTTGGATGCTGAATACGAACAACTCAAGGCTGATTATGAGGAATTACATACCTTGAGGCTGAAAAAGATGTGTTAGAAAGGTGGTTAAAGGAGAAGGAGACAGAAAGCTCTGAATCTGACAAAGACTTTTCAGTCAAAGAAGACGTTAGAGTGTCTGATACTCCTAGGGACATCACAGTTCATTATACTAGATCACGACGATCTAAAACTGTGACTGAACCAATTGTAGAATCAGTCTTTATTCCCGATGATGCTGCTGCTATTGTTACATATGACAAAGCGGAGGGAAAACAAAAACTGGATTTGGTTGAGCCGAGGAAGTTACTCAGGTTGAGCAGGTTCAAGCTGAAAGTGTGAAAGAAGTAGAGATGGTTGATATTTCTGGTGAACCTAGCCCATCAAGTTTTGAACAAGAAGTTGATGTTATTGAAGATGTTCCAAAGAGATACCACTTATGGCATTACCGGAAGATGCACATAAGAAACGAAAAGAATTGATAGATATGTTTCCAAGTGAGGTGAAATCATATCATGTGCCAATGGAAGTTCGTGAATCATGGCACAAGGCATCGACTGCAGGTGATATTATGAGATCACTGCTAAGTAAAGGCCAATCTGTTGCTGATCTTCTAGACTCTATGATAGTTCCAGAAAAGACAAAAGATGTGAAGATTATAGAATGGAAGTATGATGAAGTGTTTGATGCCTTCATGATCAAGAGAGTTAATGGTTTGTGCGATATATATCACTACTACTCGAGTATCTTCAAGTTGCCTGTTCAAGATCTCAAGGAGTTGCATAAACTGAGACTGATCAATCATACAAGAGCCGAGAGAGGTGAAAAATGTGCTATGCTATTGGATGCTGGAATCAGTAGAATGCCAAAGTTTTTGGAATTTCGTGGTCAACAAGAAGATAAAATTTATCTTGATAAGAAGAAGAAGAAACAGAAAAGGTTGATTCTCAGATATATGTACCTTGAAGAGTTTTCAGATGAATACTTTGACAAGGTAACCGATCCTGGATTGAAAGTTTTTGATGGATCACAAAAGACCAAACCAATACTCAAGTTCTTCTATCACGAAGAAACTTTTGAGTTTTTTATGGATCACAAAAGACAAAAGATGTGACTTAGACGATTGGGATCGTAACATGATCACATTATTCAGTATGTTTGAGCTGAAACTGTTACACCCATTGTATGTTGATCATATGATAAGTCACAAGATGGAGAAGATGAAGAATCCATTGGCTGAGGCAGACCGAAAGTTATTTGAGATTATGATTGAAGTAATCGGAGCTGCTACTAAAAAAATTCGATTAAGGAAAGCATTACTTAATGCGAACCTTGTGAAGATTGACATTCAAAATATTGAGTTTATGCGGATCACATCCAAGGGAACCTTAGAAGTACGTGCAAAAGGAATGAAGAAGGCGTATGAGTTTTATGCTAACATTGATTTTGCAGGTATTTCCTTGGATAAGGTTAAACAAATGGCTGCCTGTGACATTCTCACCAAACGAGTCAAAGCCAAGAAAAGCTAAGATAGCTGAAAAGTTCAAATCTAGATCACAAATACAAGTTAGAGAGAGAAAGCTGTGTGTGAGTGTGTGATTGTATTCTCCTGCACAATTGTATTTGCAACGAGTTTGATCATCAATACAAAGTGAATTATTTAGTAATGAATTATGTGTTGATTGAATGTTGTGTTACATAGATCATTGTGTTTTGTGGCAGTAATCGATCCAATTGAACCTATCAATATTTAATCACATCAAACCAAACTTTAATCAAAAATCCACTTTTGAAAAAATCAAAAAAGTTCACATAAAACCACAACATTTACCAATATAATCACACCAAAACCAAACTTTCGGAAAAAAATTTAACTAAAAACAAATTTGATCAAAAAATCAACTTTTGAAAAAAAAAATTCACATAAAATCACAACATTTACCTATATAATCACACTAAAAAACAATTTTGATCAAAAAAATCATCTTTCAAAAAATAAACACATTTTCACATAAACCGACAAAATTTTACCTATTTTTAATCACACCAAACCAAACTTTCATTAAAAAATAACTTTTGAAAAAATAAAAAATTTTCGAATAAAACCACAACATTTACCTAAATAATCCACTGTTGAAAAAATCAAAAAATTTCACATAAAACCACAACATTTACTTATATAATAATCGCACCAAAACCAAACTTTTATAAAAAAAATCAACTGTTGAAAAAATCAAAAACATTCACATAAAACCACAACATTTATCTATATAATCACAACAAAAATAAATTTATCAAAAATTCAACTTTCAAAAAATCAACAAATGTTCACATAAACCAAAGTATTTTACCTATATTTAATCACATCAAACCAAACTTTAATAAAAAAAATCCACTTTTGAAAAAAAAAATTTCACAAAAAACCACAACATTTACGTATATAATCACACCAAAAACAAATTTAATCAAAAAATCAACTTTCGAAATCATCAAAAATTTTCATATAAAATAACAACATTTACCTATATAATAACACTAAAAACAAATTTGATCAAAAAATCAACTTTTGAAAAAATAAAAAAAAATTACATAAAATCATAATATTTACCTATGTAATCACACTAAAAGCAATTTTGATCAAAAAAATCATCTTTTAAAAAATCAACAAATTTTCACATAAACCCACAAAATTTTACCTATATTTAATCACACCAACCAAACTTTCATCAAAAAATCAATTTTGAAAAAGTAAAAAATTTTCATATAAAGTCACAAAATTTACCTATATAATCACTCTAAAACCAAATTTGATCAAAAAATAACTTTTGAAAAAATCAAAAAAATTCACATAAAATCACAATATTTACCTATAAAATCACAACAAAAACAAATTTAATTAAAAAAAATCAACTTCTGAAAAAATCAAAAAATTTCACATAAACCACAACAATTACATATATAATCACACCAAAAACAAATATGATAAAAAATCAACTTTTGAAAAAATAAATAGTTTTCACATAAACCAAAATGTTTACCTTTATTTAATCACACCAAACCAAATTTTCATTAAAAATCCATTTTTGAAAAAATCAAAACATTTCACATAAAACCACAACATTTACATAAATAATCACACAAAAAAAATTTGATAAAAAAATCAACTTTCGAAAACATCAAAAATTTTTATATAAAACCACAACATTTACCTATATAATCATACCAAAAATAAATTTGATCAAAAATTATATTTTGAAAAAATAAAAAACTTTCACATAAAACCACAACATTTACGTATATAATCACAATAAAAACAAATTTGATCAATAAATCAACTTTCCAAAAATCAACAAATTTTCTCATAAACCGCGGTATTTTACATATATTTAATAACATTAAACCAAACTTTCATTAAAAAATCCACTTTTGAAAAAATAAAAATTTTTCGCATAAAACAACAAAATTTACCTATATAATCACACCAAAACCGAACTTTCATAAAAAAATCCACTTTTGAAAAAATCAAAAATTTTCACATAAAACCAAAACATTTACCTATATAAAAAACAAATTTGTTCAAAAATTAACTTTTGAAAAAATCAAAAAAATTTCACTTAAAACCACAACATTTACCTATATAATCATAACAAAAACAAATTTGATCAAAAAATCAACAAATTTTCTCATCAACCACAATATTTTTCCTATATTTAAACACATCAAACCAAACTTTCATAAAAAACCCACTTTTGAAAAAATCACAAATGCTTACAAAACACCACAACATTTACCTATATAATCACTCCAAAACCAAACTTTTATAAAAAAAAAATCCACTTTTGAAAAAATCAAAAATTTTCACATAAAACCACAACATTTACCTATATAAAAAACAAATTTGATCAAAAAATGAACTTTTGAAAAAATCAAACACTTTCACATAAAACCACAACATTTACCTATATAATCACAACAAAAACAAATTTGATCAAAAAATCAACCTTCAAAAAATTAACAAATTTTCACATAAACCAAAGTATGTCACCTATATTTAATCACATCAAACCAAACTTTCATAAAAAAATCCACTTTTGGAAAAATAAAAAACTTTCACTAGAAACCACAACATTTACATAGATAATCACACCAAAAACAAATTTGATAAAAAAATTAACTTTCGAAAACATCAAAAAATTTTATATAAAACCACAACATTTACCTATATGTCACACCCCGGAGTGTGGGTGACGTGTGACGACTGATAATCAACGAAGTGGCGGAAGCGTACTTCTAATAAACCAAGGATTAAAGGAAATAAGCATGGCATTAATTCATTACATACATAAAAATAAGTTTAGTCTCGTCCACTAAGGACGTAAAACGTGTTTCCGAAAATCAAACGACAGGTGTCTTATCCAAAAAACATAATATAAAATTGTCTTTTAAGCTTAAACAATGAAATAGTAATGCCATTATAACAGGTTGACTTCTGAGGCTTCTTCCTCTAATGATAGTCAGCTAAGTCCAACTTCAATTACCTGAAAACATGCTCAAAAGATAATGGGTCAACAAAAAGTTGGTGAGTTTCAAGTTTATGTTTCGAAATATAACTGTTTGTAAAACATGGTTTAATTCATGATAAAACATGAATATTAATTTCGAGGTTTTCATATAAAGTAAAGAAAACCAACGTTTTATGTTGTCTCGCGAAGTTACACAATGAAATAATGTTTCGCGACGTTACACAATCAACCCTGTACTTAGCCCGGCTTGTGCCTCATCAAATACCAAAAGAGCCGGGACTAAGCCCAAATACATATTCCCACTCTGCTAGTGTAAGAACACTTGTCTCAGTCAAAAACCTGTCACATGCCGCGAACGACCCCGCAGGATCTCAGTGCGGACCCTACCTCTAACGCCATTTGTGTATGGCAAGTAGGCACTGCGCGTGGGGGATTCCCCAAGTAGTACTACCCATATAAACAAGCGGTCCATCTCAAAGATAGAATTAATGATCGTGTAAATAATTTAGCAGATAGAATCAGATACATCACAAATAGCACAACAAATAACTCAAAATAACATATCAAATGTATAAGCTTCAAAACTTTTAAAAAATAGCATGCTTCCATCCCAAAACATTAAGTAAAAAGGGATTCATGAAACTCACCTTGACAATTAAGCAACTAGTCACAAATAAGCAAAACGCCCGAACTTGCTTCTTAGCAACCTATTATAATGTTGTATACTCATAAGTTTCTATTTTATGAGCTATTATATAACCATGTGCATCCCTAAGTGTGTGCAATATTCAAATAGTTCACCTCATGGTGTTGTTGTCGAGTTTTATAAAAATAAAGCTTCTTAAATTGGAAAGTCTTATTATTTATCACTTGTCATTATATTTTCATGACGTGGACCTGTTCTATGAGTTCCAACTCAGCCCCAAATATTACACTTGTTTTAGATAGCGCGTTTCGGGTGTCGTTAATTAATATTGTTACACACGCCTAGCTTACAAGTTTTTAAGGTTTAGTTCATTACCTATCGAGCTTTTCTTACCATAACTTGTGTAACCTGTTGTTTACTAATTTTTATAAGGTTTCGGTTCCAAAACAGAAAGATTTTCGGAGTTGTCAATATTAGTCCCTTAAGTTTCAAAAATGACACTTTTAGTCCCAAAATTTGGTATTTTGACGCTTTTTGACCCAACAAGGGTCCATACTCATTTTATAAATCTAATATACTTATTTGAGTTATATTATAACCAAAAATTCCAGAAAGTATTATATGTTATGAAAATATACATTTCGGTTTTACCGGTTACGGTAAAACGGTCACATTACACGTTAAAAATCCACTTTCTCAATCACTTGACTAAAGACCTTAAAAATCAGTATAATAGGCTCACATGAGTGTATATAACCTGTAAATAACATGTTTTTATGTTAGGAGTACACAAATCTCAAGTTTTACACAAAACCGTTAAAAACCCGTTTTAACCGTAACCGTAAGGTTAAATATAATATTTTCCCACTTTTATTTCAAAAACCTATTTTAGTTGTCATATGCTACTGTAAAATATCAAATTTGTGATTTTTACCCCTTTTGACTAATTATTAGGATTTATTCACGAAAATGTGTATTTTAGTGATTATTTTCACTAATAAATTTGTATAAAATACATTTTAAGGCAATAAATCATGAAAATTATTTTTTATCACTAAAATATGTCCATAACGGCCTGGAGATAACAAAAATTAGGTTTCGTAATGTTTGGTGCAAATTTGTAGTTTTAAGGCTTACCGGGTGCTCGGTTTTTGTATCTTTTTACTAGTTTAATGCTCGTTTTGTTACATCCAACCCAAGTCACGATTTTTACACTATATTTCCAGCCCATTTTCATATTCAAATCTGAAAGTTATGTTGGTGTTCATGTTCATCTCTTTTTCGGGTTTTGAAGTGTTCAAAATCATTATTTACATCAATGTAATCCACATAGTTTTGTACCAAACCAAACCAAAACTTATTATATCTTTTAACCATACTTATAAAGAGTTTGTTTACTGTTTTAAAAGGTGTTTTTATGTGGGATTTTATAGAGTTTCAAAACAAGGTAATAAATGGTGGAAACTAGTGCAAAAATGAAGGTTTTAAGGGTGTTTGGTCATGTACCAACCTTGGTCCAAGCTTGGCTTCGAGATAAACGACTTGTGAGACGTGGAGGGCTCCAAGAACTCGTGACTTTGCTGCTGGTTGCTACTGTTTCGTACAAAAGAATGAGTGTTTGCGAGATTTAAGTGAAGAAAACTCATAGAATGACCTAAATGGTTACCTTTAAGCTTTAGGAACGAGTGGGAACACTTGGAATGCTCTATGATCTGAATGTAGGAGGTGATTTGCAGCTGTAGTTGAGAGAATATGGGTGTGAATTTCGTGGGATGTGAAGAGAAATGAAGTGGGAGAGAGTATTTTGCATGTATGGGTAAAAACAAAGGTAGGTTGAGTGTTTAAGTATTTTTTTGTTGGGAAAAGGGGGGGTGGTTGAGTGTCTTGGGATAAAGAATATGGCTGGAACACAAAGAAATTAAGGGTTGGGTCAATCAATTTTTTTTTATTAGGTGTTGAAGAGGTGGTTTCAATTATTCAATCACTCAAAAACTAAAGATAAGTAAATATTGTGATACTTGAATGAATGTGGACGTGATGTGTGTGTGCATACACACATATTTACATTTTTAACTAATGTGGTAATTTATTTATTGTGATAAGTAATTTAAAATGAAGTTAGTTGAGTTATTGGTATTTTTAGTGGTTATTTGTTTGGCGTAATAGGAGTTGTTTGAAAATTATTAGATTTATGAGGGGTTTTCATTGTGTTTTTGTGGTATAAATATTAACCCATTGATTTCATTGTATGAGTGTCAGGTAAATTTTATTTGTTTGCTTCTTAAGAATAATATTGTATTAAAGCAATGTTTCACTATTGTCTCTAATGATTTTACAAGTCTAATATAAGGCACTATAGTAATCATCTAGTCATAAATAAATACACGTGTAAAAATAATACCCGGGTACTACTAAAGTAATATTTTGTGTCTTAAATATTTGGATGCACCTAAATAATGGTTAATTAGGATAATCACAAGTAATCATGTCCCTTATAATATAATTATCTAATAGTAAGTAAGGTTACAGTGGGACCTGAAAGTCGGGTTGTCACATTCTCCCCCTGTTAAAGAGATTTCGTCCCCGAAATTAGCTTTAGTTATTCTCTGGAGGGTTTGGCTCGAATAAGTGTAGATACTTTCTCTTCATTTCGCTTTCGCGTTCCCAAGTGAACTCGGGTCCGCGTCTCGAGTTCCACCTTACTTTCACTATTGGTATATGACTTCGTCTCAATTTCTTTACTTGGCGATTCATGATTTCGACCGGTTCTTCCATAAAGTTCAACTTATCATTAACACGTGTCTCTACAAGGGGGATTACCAACGTTTCATCCGCAAGGCATTTCTTTAAATTTGACACGTGAAATGTATCATGTATGTTGCTTAACTCTTGAGGTAAATTTAGTTGGTAGGCTACGGGGCCTACCCTTGCTAGAATCTCAAAGGGTCCTATGTATCTAGGACTTAATTTTCCTCGTTTTCCAAAACGGATGGTGCCTTTCCATGGAGACACCTTTAACAACACCCTATCACCAACTTGAAATTCCAAAGGTTTACGCCTTTTATCGGCATACTTCTTTTGGCGGTCCCTTGCGGCAACCAAACAATCTTTTATTTTGAAAATCTTATCGGTGGTTTCTTGAACAATGTCGGGACCTGTGATTTGAGTGTCACCAATTTCATTCCAACACAAGGGGGATCGACACTTACGCCCGTAAAGTGCTTCGTAAGGTGCGGCTTTAATGCTAGCATGATAACTATTGTTGTACGAAAACTCTACCAGTGGTAGGTGGGTGTCCCAACTACCACCAAATTCTAATACACAAGCCCTTAACAAATCTTCCAGTGTTTGAATCGTTCTTTCGCTTTGTCCGTCCGTTTGAGGGTGGTAGGCGGTACTCAAGTTTAATTGAGTTCCTAAGGCTCGCTGTAATGTTTTCCAAAAGCGTGAAGTAAAGCGACTATCATGATCCGATATGATTGACAATAGTACACCATGTCTTGTTATAATCTCCTTAACATAAATTTGGGCCAATCGTTGCAATTTGTAATCTTCCCTAATTGGTAAAAAGTGTGCAGATTTAGTTAGTCTATCTACAACGACCCATATGGCATCATGCCCACTAGCCGTTCTTGGAAGCTTCGTAACGAAGTCCATAGTGATATTGTCCCACTTCCATTCGGGGATTTCGGGTTGTTGTAGGTACCCCGAAGGCTTTTGGTACTCCGCCTTGACTCTTGCACATGTCACACATTTCGCCATATAGGTAGCAACTTCCTTTTTCATCTCGGGCCACCAAAAGTGTATTTTCAGATCTTTATACATCTTGTCACTACCCGGGTGAATTGAATACCTAGACCTATGTGCTTCATTCATAATTGCGGTCCTAATATCCCCGTGCCTCGGTATCCAAATTCTACGGTCAAGCCTTAACACTCCATCATCTCTTGCCTCTAAAAGTTTTTCCATCCCTGGGGGAAGCTCCCCGGATTGGTTCGTACTACCATATGCTACCATTTGTGCGTCTTTAATTCTATTGAGTAGTTCGGTTTGGACCGTTACCCTTATGGCATGCAACTTAAGGGGCTTATCCCTAACCTTCCTACTAAGCGCATCCGCTACAACGTTAGCTTTTCCCGGGTGGTACCGAATCTCACAATCATAATCGTTCAATAGTTCAAGCCATCTTGTTTGGCGCATGTTCAAGTTCTTTTGGTCTAGGATGTGTTGCAAACTTTTATGGTCGGTGTAAATCACGCATTTGGTGCCGTAAAGATAGTGTCTCCAAATTTTTAACACGAACACCACGGCTCCTAATTCTAGATCGTGTGTGGTATAATTTCTCTCATGAATTTTGAGTTGTCGTGAAGCATAAGCGATTACCTTGTCCCTTTGCATCAAAACACAACCAAGACCTTGGTGAGAAGCATTGCAATACACGACAAAGTCGTCATTTCCATCGGGTAAAGACAATATGGGCGTGCTACATAGCCGTTGTTTTAGCGTTTCAAATGCTTCACTTTGCTCTTTTCCCCATATGAACTCCATCTTCTTTTGGGTTAAGGTGGTTAAAGGCAATGCAATACGAGAAAAGTTCTTAATAAACCTCCTATAATACCCGGCCAACCCAAGGAATTGTCGTATCTCGGTAGGAGTTTTTGGGGCTTCCCATAACTTAACGGCTTCTATTTTCGCGGGATCTACTTGAATGCCACTTTCATTCACAATATGTCCTAAAAATTGTACTTCACGCATCCAAAATTCACACTTAGAGAATTTTGCATAAAGTTTCTCCTTTGCTAACAATTCTAGGATCAATCTAAGGTGTTGCTCATGGTCCTCCTTATTGCGAGAGTAGATCAATATATCATCAATGAAAACAATCACAAACTTATCTGGGTATGGCTTACACACACGATTCATGAGGTCCATAAACACGGCGGGTGCGTTTGTTAGACCGAAGGGCATAACTAGGAACTCGAAGTGACCATACCTAGTCCTAAAGGCGGTTTTAGAAACATCACTTTCCTTTATCCTTAATTGATGATAACCAGATCTTAAGTCAATTTTTGAGAAATAAGTTGCACCTTGAAGTTGGTCAAAGAGATCATCAATCCTCGGAAGAGGGTAACGATTCTTCACTGTTACCTTATTTAATTCCCTATAATCGATGCACATTCGCAACGTTCCATCTTTCTTTTTGACGAACAATACCGGTGCTCCCCACGGTGAAACACTCGGACGAATAAAACCCTTATCTAATAACTCTTGAACTTGTTTCATCAATTCTTTCATTTCGGAAGGAGCTAACCGATAAGGTGCTTTAGCCACCGGTGCGGCCCCCGGTAGAAGTTCGATTTGGAATTCAACTTCTCTAGTGGGAGGGAGGCCGGGTAGTTCATCGGGAAACACATTGGCAAAATTTGAAACTATTGGGACCTCCTTTATCGACTTTTCCTCTTTTTGGGTCATCACATAAGCTCTAAACGTGTCACAACCCCGCTCTAAATACTTAGCAACTTTAGCGCATGAGATGATGGATAAAGAATGAGTAGACCTTTCACCGGAAATTTCTAACACATGATTATTGGGTAGGGGGAGCCTAATAAGACGTTTATCACACACAATTTCGGCCCTATTTTTAGCTAGCAAATCCATTCCAACGACCACATCAACACCCCTTAGTTCTATAGGCATCAAATCGATCAAGAATATATGATTCTCTAGGTTAAGTGAACAATCCCTAAGAATTTCGTTTGCCTTGATTAGTTTGCCATCGGCTAGTTCTACCACGTATGGATTATTTAAGGGAATTGATTCTTTATTAATAAGAGGCCTAAGACTAGAAGATACGAAGCTACTTGTTGCGCCGGTGTCAAATAATATGGAAGCATAATGGTTGTTTAAGAGAAACGTACCGGTGACAACGTCGGGTTCATTGCGTGCTCGAATCGGGTTCATGACAAAGGCTCGGCCTTTAGGCTTCTCTGGTTCGGGGTCCTTATCCCTTCCTAACTTTGGGCATTTGTTCCTCCGATGGTTTGGATCCCCACATTCGTAGCATTGCGCACCCTCACCGTATTTGCAATCCTTGATCAAGTGCCCTGTTTTGTTGCACCTAAAGCAAGTCATGGGTTTGCATTCCCCTTGGTGATGCAACTTGCACTTAGCACACTTGGGGTTAGTGCCTTGGTACAATTTCCTTTCCCTTGGTTCTTTGTTTGCCTCGGGCTCCTTCTTGCCCTCGGGTTTTCTAATGAATCCACCCTTGTAACCGTTGGGACGCCTTTTGTCATCACCCCATTTGCGCTTCTTATTCTCCTCCCACTTACGTTTCTCACCGGACTTGGGGCGTTCTAGAACTCCCGCCCTAACCAAATCGTCAGTCAGGCCACTGGTCGAGTCAACCGCTGCCTGCAAGGTCAGAGGCTTAGATGCTTTCACCATCGCACGAACCTTAGGGTTTACACCCCAAATGTACCTAGCGATCCCCTTGGATTCTGGGGTCACCAAGTGTGGTACCAAGCGAGACAACGCGTGAAACCGATTTGTGTAGGTGACGTAATCCGCACCAACCATTTCCAAGGTTAAGAATTCAACCTCGATCTTCTCCACCTCATTTATTGGGCAATACCTATCAGTAATTAGTTTCCTAAATTCACTCCACCTCATTCTGCTAACCGCATTACGCCCCCTCGGCTGGATTATAGACTTCCACCACTCAGCCGCCGCCCCCTTTAGTGAAAGGGTGGCAAACTTCACCATATTCTCGTTCTTACATTCACTGATGTCCAACACCGCTTCAATTTCATCTAACCACCTAAGAGTTTCAATCCCTCCTTCGTAACCCCGAAGTTCCCTTGGCTTACATGCCATGAAAGTTTTGTAGGAACAACCATTCCTTATTTCTGTGTCATTCTCCTCTTCTTCCTCGCGTCCTCCACCCACTCCATTATTAGTTTCACGCTCCGCATTAATTTGCGCGATAATGGTAGGGATGGCATTTGCAATCTGTTGAGCAACTAGGTTTGCAATTCGTTCGTCCTCGTGGTTTGTTCCACCTTCACGGGTGTCGTCATCACGGTTCTCAATTTCAGGAGTAGGTTGTCGGTCACCACCTCCTCCCCTAGTTCGCATCCTACGACCACCACGTGCAGCTTGTCGTCTTGGAGGCATTCTGGTGAAACACATGATATTAGTATCAAAAAGATTTTAAATTTTGTCTCAGCATTTGTATCATTCAGTTCCTAAAGGTCTTATTACCATGCTCGGTTCGTAGCTATACTTAGAACATATGAGGTGGTTACTACCCCTTGACAAGTACATCATTTATAGAGGTCATATGGTTACTTATCTTTAAAACAATACTATTTATGTATTCAAACATTTTGTAAATTTTCATTTGTACCTGCAATAACGTTAGTCTCATACAATTGTGTATTAGGCAACATAACACAAATATCACATAAAATAATTGGTTCGTAAATGACACAAATAAATAACCAAGAGATTTTGTCTCTTTCATTCAAAACCAAAACTTAGGGCACTATAACCCGTGCCCTATAAAGGAATGTCAAAACCACAACAATTGTCTCAATGCAAGTACCACAATAGTCATAATAGTAAAATATTAAAAATAAAGTCTCATATGGCGTTTCCCAAGTGTTCACCCACTACTATCATCCCTTTTTATTCCAGTTCCACTGCCACGGCCAGCCGAACCCCTTCTTTTTCTTTTGTTCCACATTGATCCTTTGCACACCCGAATTCGCCGCGTGGGCAGTAAGGAATGCCGAAGTCGCCGTACGAGAGATTTCATCTAATGAACGCCTATGAGCTACTTGGTCCTGGCGCATGATATCCATTTGCGCCTTTAACTGCTCGTAATCACTTGCCCTCCAACTTGACAACGCGTAGGGATCTCCCATGCGAATCGCAGAGGGATCTCCGTGCACACTGTGTCGGGGTGGCACCAAGAGCTAGCAGACGGGTCTTTACGGTTTTGCACGGGACACCATGGTTCGGGGATGGGAGTCATTCGAGGTGGCTCCCTTGGCGGCATTCGAAATGATACTGAGGTGCCGGGTCGAACCCTCATCCTCGGCTTCCGAGGAAGGGTTGGGCCATGACCATACGGATACTGGGTCGGAGGTGGGATGTGGGGCGAGTGGGACCGGGTACGGCTACGCTGCTGCGGTGACGGTGACAAGTCAGTGTCCTCTGACGGATCCGTATCGGAAGAGGTGATTGGGATACACCCGTGTTCAGTCGGCGTGTACTCCGGTGTGCCATCCCGACGGAATGATCCGGATGCCCTCCTAACGTGGCCAACGGGCACAATCTCCTCTTCTGCTAACGCTGCGGCTTTTCCTCTACACGCCATTTCCTGTGATGTTTGATTCGAATAAGTATTTGTATCTTCCCGAAGGAGTAAAATAATTGTATATATATATAAAAAAAATTGCACACAAACAAAATGAAAGGATATGAGTAAAAATAAATGTAAAAACAAAAATAAGCTTTGTGAAACACTTTTAAATTTATTATATATATAAGCATATTATGAGTTTTTGGTTGTAACAATTCCTTATTAAAACTTGCACGTCTAATAAATTCACGATTACGTTGATCAGGTGTAATCGTCAATTTATTTAACCCGTTAGTCCTAATAATTCATTATCACAACGAGGTAGTCCTAAGGGTCTCGGTTGTAGCTTAAGTTTCTCCTAAGAGTCTTATTTCCCTACAACCTTTGGCTCTGATACCAATCTGTCACACCCCGGAGTGTGGGTGACGTGTGACGACTGATAATCAACGAAGTGGCGGAAGCGTACTTCTAATAAACCAAAGATTAAAGGAAATAAGAATGGCATTACTTCATTACATACATAAAAATAAGTTTAGTCTCGTCCACTAAGGACGTAAAACGTGTTTCCAAAAACCAAACGACAGGTGTCTTATCCAAAATACATAATATAAAATTGTCTTTTAAGCTTAAACAATGAAATAGTAATGCCATTATAACAGGTTGACTTCTAAGGCTTCTTCCTCTAATGATAGTCAGCTAAGTGCAACTTCAATTACCTGAAAACATGCTCAAAGGATCATGGGTCAACAAAAAGTTGGTGAGTTTCAAGTTTATGTTTCGAAATATAACTGTTTGTAAAACATGGTTTAATTCGTGATAAAACATGAATATTAATTTCGAGGTTTTCATATAAAGTAAAGAAAACCAACGTTTTATGTTGTCTCGCGAAGTTACACAATGAAATAATGTTTCGTGACGTTACACAATCAACCCTGTACTTAGCCCGGCTTGTGCCTCATCAAATACCAAAAGAGCCGGGACTAAGCCCAAATACATATTCCCACTCTGCTAGTGCAAGAACACTTGTCTCAGTCAAAAACCTGTCACATGCCGCGAACGACCCCGCAGGATCTCAGTGCGGACCCTACCTCTAACGCCATTTGTGTATGGCAAGTAGGCACTGCGCGTGGGGGATTCCCCAAGTAGTACTACCCATATAAACAAGCGGTCCATCTCAAAGATAGAATTAATGATCGTGTAAATAATTTAGCAGATAGAATCAAATACATCACAAATAGCACAACAAATAACTCAAAATAACATATCAAATGTATAAGCTTCAAAACTTTTAAAAAATAGCATGCTTCCATCCCAAAACATTAAGTAAAAAGGGATTCATGAAACTCACCTTGACAATTAAGCAACTAGTCACAAATAAGCAAAACGCCCGAACTTGCTTCTTAGCAACCTATTATAATGTTGTATACTCATAAGTTTCTATTTTATGAGCTATTTTATAACCATGTGCATCCCTAAGTGTGTGCAATATTCAAATAGTTCACCTCACGGTGTTGTTGTCGAGTTTTATAAAAATAAAGCTTCTTAAATTGGAAAGTCTTATTATTTATCACTTGTCATTATATTTTCATGACGTGGACTTGTTCTATGAGTTCCAACTCAGCCCCAAATATTACACTTGTTTTAGATAGCGCGTTTCGGGTGTCGTTAATTAATATTGTTACACGCGCCTAGCTTACAAGTTTTTAAGGTTTAGTTCATTACCTATCGAGCTTTTCTTACCATAACTTGTGTAACCTGTTGTTTACTAATTTTTATAAGGTTTCGGTTCCAAAACAGAAATATTTTCGGAGTTGTCAATATTAGTCCCTTAAGTTTCAAAAATGACACTTTTAGTCCCAAAATTTCGTATTTTGACGCTTTTTGACCCAACAAGGGTCCATACTCATTTTATAAATCTAATATACTTATTTGAGTCATATTATAACCAAAAATTCCAGAAAGTATTATATGTTATGAAAATATACATTTCGGTTTTACCGGTTACGGTAAAACGGTCACATTACGCGTTAAAAATCCACTTTCTCAATCACTTGAGTAAAGACCTTAAAAATCAGTATAATAGGCTCACATTAGTGTATATAACCTGTAAATAACAAGTTTTTATGTTAGGAGTACACAAATCTCAAGTTTTACACAAAACCGTTAAAAACCCGTTTTAACCGTAACCGTAAGGTTAAATATATGATTTTCCCACTTTTATTTCAAAAACCTATTTTAGTTGTCATATGCTACTGTAAAATATTAAATTTGTGATTTTTACCCCTTTTGACTAATTATTAGGATTTATTCACGAAAATGTGTATTTTAGTGATTATTTTCACTAATAAATTTGTATAAAATACATTTTAAGGCAATAAATCATGAAAATTATTTTCTATCACTAAAATATGTCCATAAAGGCCTGGAGATAACAAAAGTTAGGTTTCGTAATGTTTGGTGCAAATTTGTAGTTTTAAGGCTTACGGGGTGCTTGGTTTTTGTATCTTTTTACTAGTTTAATGCTCGTTTTGTTACATCCAACCCAAGTCACGATTTTTACACTATATTTCCAGCCCATTTTCATATTCAAATCTGAAAGTTATGTTGGTGTTCATGTTCATCTCTTTTTCGGGTTTTGAAGTGTTCAAAATCATTATTTACATCAATGTAATCCACATAGTTTTGTACCAAACCAAACCAAAACTTATTATATCTTTTAACCATACTTATAAAGAGTTTGTTTACTGTTTTAAAAGGTGTTTTTATGTGGGATTTTATAGAGTTTCAAAACAAGGTAATAAATGGTGGAAACTAGTGCAAAAATGAAGGTTTTAAGGGTGTTTGGTCATGTACCAACCTTGGTCCAAGCTTGGCTTCGAGATAAACGACTTGTGAGACGTGGAGGGCTCCAAGAACTCGTGACTTTGCTGCTGGTTGCTACTGTTTTGTACAAAAGAATGAGTGTTTGCGAGATTTAAGTGAAGAAAACTCATAGAATGACCTAAATGGTTACCTTTAAGCTTTAGGAACGAGTGGGAACACTTGGAATGCTCTATGATCTGAATGTAGGAGGTGATTTGCAGCTGTAGTTGAGAGAATATGGGTGTGAATTTCGTGGGATGTGAAGAGAAATGAAGTGGGAGAGAGTATTTTGCATGTATGGGTAAAAACAAAGGTAGGTTGAGTGTTTAAGTATTTTTTTGTTGGGAAAAGGGGGGTGGTTGAGTGTCTTGGGATAAAGAATATGGCTGGAACACAAAGAAATTAAGGGTTGGGTCAATCAATTTTTTTTTATTAGGTGTTGAAGAGGTGGTTTCAATTATTCAATCACTCAAAAACTAAAGATAAGTAAATATTGTGATACTTGAATGAATGTGGACGTGATGTGTGTGTGCATACACACATATTTACATTTTTAATTAATGTGGTAATTTATTTATTGTGATAAGTAATTTAAAATGAAGTTAGTTGAGTTATTAGTATTTTTAGTGGTTATTTGTTTGGCGTAATAGGAGTTGTTCGAAAATTATTAGATTTATGAGGGGTTTTCATTGTGTTTTTGTGGTATAAATATTAACCCATTGATTTCATTGTATGAGTGTCAGGTAAATTTTATTTGTTTGCTTCTTAAGAATAATATTGTATTAAAGCAATGTTTCACTATTGTCTCTAATGATTTTACTAGTCTAATATAAGGCACTATAGTAATCATCTAGTCATAAATAAATACACGTGTAAAAATAATACCCGGGTACTACTAAAGTACTATTTTGTCTCTTAAATATTTGGATGCACCTAAATAATGGTTAATTAGGATAATCACAAGTAATCATGTCCCTTATAATATAATTATCTAATAGTAAGTAAGGTTACGGTGGGACCTGAAAGTCGGGTTGTCACACTATATAATCATACCAAAAACAAATTTGATTAAAAAATCAACTTTTGAAAAAATCAAAAACTTTAACATAAAACCACAACATTACCTATATAATCACAACAAAACAAATTTTATCAAAAATTCAATTTTCAAAAAATCAACAAATCTTTACATAAACCAAAGTATTTTACCTATATTTAATCACATCAAACCAAACATTCATCAAAAAACCCACTTCTGAGAATTTTCACATAAAACAACAACATTTACCTATATAATCACACCAAAAACAAGTTTGATCAAAAAATCAACTTTTGAAAAAATAAAAAAAATTCATATAAAATCACAATATTTACCTATATAATCACACTAAAAACAATTTTGATCAAAAAAATCAACTTTCAAAAATCAATAAATTTTCACAGAAACCCACAAAATTTTACCTATATTTAATCAAACCAAACCAAACTTTTATCATAAAATCAACTTTTGAAAAAATAAAAAAAATTTCACTTAAAACCACAAAATTTTACCTAAATTTAATCACACCAAACCAAAGTTTCATCAAAAAATCAACTTTTGAAAAAATAAAAAAATTTCACATAAAAACACAATTTACTTATATAATCACACCAAAAACATATTTGATCAAAAACAACTTTTGAAAAAAATCAAAAACTTTCACATAAAATCACAACATTTACCAATATAATCTCACTAAAATAATTTTGATTAAAAAAATCAACTTTCAAAAAATCAACAAAATTTTCACATAAACCCACAAAATTTTTCCTATATTTAATCACACCAAACCAAACTTTCTTCAATAAATCATCTTTTTCAAAAATCCAAAAATTTAACATAAAACCACAACATTTACCTATATAATCACAACAAAAACAAATTTGATCGAAAATTCAACTTTCAAAAAATCAACAAATCGTCACGTAAACTAAAGTATTTTACCTATATTTAATCACATCAAACCAAACTTTCATAAAAAAACCCACTTTTGAAAAAACAAAAAAATTTCACAGGAAACAACAACATTTACCTATATAATCACACTAAAAACAAATTTTATAAAAAATCAACTTTCGAAAACATCAAAATTTCCACATATAACCACAACATTTACCTATATAATCACACCAAAAACAAGTTTGATCAAAAAATCAACTTTTGAAAAAATAAAAAAAATTCACATAAAATCACAATATTTACCTATATAATCACACTAAAAACAATTTTGATCAAAAAAATCATCTTTCAAAAAATCAACAAATGTTCAAAGAAACCCACAAAATTTTACCTATTTTTAATCACCCCAACTCAAACTTTCATCAAAAAATCAACTTTTGAAAAGATAAAAAAAATTTCACTTAAAACACAAAATTTTACCTAAATTTAATCACACCAAACCAAAGTTTAATCAAAAAATCAACTTTAAAAAAAAATTTCACATAAAACCACAACATTTACTTATATAATCACACCAAAACAAATTTGATCAAAAAAACTACTTTTGAAAAAAATCAAAAACTTTCACATAAAACCACAACATTTACCTATATAATCACTCCAAAACCAAATTTGATCAAAAATCAACTTTTGAAAAAATAAAAAAATTTCATATAAAATCACAACATTTACCTATATAATCACACTAAAAACAAATTTGATCAAAATATCAACTTCTGAAAAAATAAAAAATTTTCACATAAACACAACATTCACCTATATAATCACACCAAAAACAAATTTGATCAAAAAATCAACTTCTGAAAAAATCAAATATTTTCACATAAACAAAAACATTTACCTATATTTAATCACACCAAACCAACCTTTCATTAAAAATCCACTTTTGAAAAAATCAAAAAATTTCACATAAAACCACAACATGTACCTATATAATCACACACAAAAAAATTTGATCAAAGAATCAACTTTAGAAAACATCAAAAATTTTTATATAAAACCACAACATTTACCTATATAAACATACCAAAAATAAATTTGATCAAAAAATCTGTAATGCACGCCATACGGCAAGTACCACAGTTGACATACATAAGCATAAAAACAACCATATAATTAGTAAAATCTAAAATGCAGCGGAATGCTTGGTTAAAACATCATTACATCATCTTAAATTGTCTTAAAAACTTCGTAAAGCATTACAAAATATAAGTTCGATCTTAAAACTTCTTTTCTTCTATGCCAGTCTTCAACAAGCTTCTAGCTCTTGCCCATGCCAAGCAGCTCTCTAAATCTTCTGACCTGCACATCATTCTAACATGCATACAAAAGTCAGCTACGCTGAGTGATTCTAGTTTTTAAAATGTCATTAAGCACATTTCATATATTCTTTGTATTATACATATGTAACATCGTTACTTCAAGTTGTATTTATAATCGTATTACATTTATGTAAAATCATCACATTATTCTTTGATCATTCCTTTATTGCGCATAGGTAATGTCATCATATCGTTCAGCATTTCATGTTTATCTTTTAATACACAGAGTTATGTATTACACGGATGTAATATCGTTGTCTAATACATATCTATAACTCTTACGGAGCCTACCGATATAACGGTTCTTCACTGGTATTGTAACCCCCAGCCGGATCATAACTCTTCGACCGTCATGGAGTCTACCTGTATATATAGCATCTTCACTGGTATTAAAACCCCTAGCCGGATTATAACTCTTCGACTCTTATGGAGTCTACCACTTTGGTGGCGTCTCTTTACTAGTATTATGAACCCCCAGTTGGATTACTGTCTATATTCCTATCATTACTATACATACTCTTCATATAGTCAACACGTATTCATTCACATACTCTTCACCACGTAGGGCAATAATATAAACATATTTGTATGCATGTTAGCCTCAAAAACGTATCTAAAACGAAACGAAAGTAAGGTCTAGAACTCACCTGATTCTTAGGAAATCTTGCTTGTTTGGACAAGGTTAAGGTAGTGGTATTGGTGCATGATCTGCATTTAAGTTATTATGGAAAATCGTCATTTTTTACTTTAGTTTCGCAAATAGTTTCGCAAACAGTTTCGTAAGACGAAACACAGTGTCGCATGCTGCTTCAGCAGCACCTCCACTTGTAGTTTCGCAAGGCACTTGCCCAACTTTCGTTGGGACTTAAACTACTTTCACAAGCACACTCCAACACATGACACGTAATCAAGAGATTATAGTTTCGCAAAAAGAACATTAGTTTGGCATTATGAATACACAGTTTCGCAAAACGGGGTTTCAGCTGGGTTTCAACCTAAAATCTTTGTTTTTCAACCAAATCTCAAACTTTTTACGTCCAAAACCTGGTTTTATCATTTATATGACCAAATCTAAGCTTTTTACATGATACCAAACATAAAAATGCAACTTTTATAAAAAAAGTTATTATAAAACATCACGATGGAGATTGGGCGATTCTAGGGTTTCACCTTTGAAACTTTGGATCTGATCAGTTTTTGGATTGATAGTTCGATTTTGTGCCTAATCTGAATTCTATTTGCTTATTCCTAATCGGATTCTTATTATTTGATCAGTTATTTGCGTCTTTATGCATATTAGGGTTTGGTTGATTTTCGATCATAATCAGATTTGGGTTTCATCATAATCACTCGTGCGTCATAATAACTGAAGCCTTTATTGATCTGATTCTGGGTCGTGGTTGTTTATTACTTTGTTTTGATACTTTGCATCACTTGTTGAGGGTTTCTTGATTCATCTTAAACGGCTGATTTGATCAAACCCTTGCTTTGGCTCGCAACCCTAATTAGCCCTATTGGGAAAAACGGAATTAGGGTGTTGTGGGGTGATGTGGTCTAAATTATATATATTTTATATAAATAATCTCTATACTTTTTGGGTACTTTTAGGTGAATTATATACTCTTAATCGCTTCATAGCACTTTAATGTGAATGTTTGTAGTTTGCGACATAATTCTTATTTAATTTATTAAATAAATATATTAATTCATTGTTTGCTTGAAATAAAAAACGCAGGTTATGTGTTGATAGACTTGGAGGTACAATTTAATATTGACTTGGAGGCCCACTTAAAGAATTAATAGGGTTGTCATCAAAATAAGAAAAGAAAAAGTTTTGGCCGTGGAAAAAAAAAAGAGAAAGGATAAAAGTCGGCCGTGAATTCGAAACAGAAAAGAAGAAAAAAAGCAAGCTACTAGGCACGTCATCAAAAGTCAAACGTGATCGATCGAATTAATTAAGCAGGCTAGCAGGCTGCTGAATTAATTTAAGCTAGCAGACAGGCTGCTGAATTATTTTTATTCTTTTTCGATGAACGGTAACTCTGTTTATGTTTCAGTTTTTGTTTCTACTTTGATTATGGTAGGCTAATCATTTAGAACTACCTAGGCGTTGTGATGATTTGTTAACGTTACGTTGGATTTCATGTTTGGTTGATTTTTGCTTATGGATTGTTATGCATGATTAAAGTTTTAATCTTTATTGTTGATTGATGCGTATTACATGTTTATATTTGTTTGATTGATATCATTAGTCCACGCGTTCTTGGTGATTGTCTATGTCACATAATAGGGTGCGTTTTAGCCATTAACTTGCGTTGTGGTTTTTTATGGTTAACCTGCAGTAAAACCATAGGATTAATATTATTAGTTAAACGGGTAAAAAGCGTGTAGCTAATCTAGATAACCATGAGGTGATAGATTATTAATAAGTCGTGGTTGAATGATTTGCTAGGTTTAGGTCTTTGTGAAAAGTCTGTTTTAGTATTAATTATCAACTTTGCTTGTTAAATTAATTAACTAGGTTGAAATGGCTTTAGAGTCTGTATCGTGAGATAGGCCTTTAATTTAAGTCAATCAAGCATAATCAGATTAGGTAACTGTGAGGAAATTTAATCTTGTAACTGGTGTGATAATAACTTAATGGTGATACTTTAGGTTTCTTCTCGAAAAGGGTCGAGGGTCCTAGTTAGCGTCGCATTTAAGTGAATATCCGGTTCCATAAACGTTAAACCAAACATGAGTGATAACTGAAGTTGGCAATGATTCTAGCCTAGGTGGTTTGTCTTCATTCTTCTGCTTTACGTCCGTCTTTAATTTCATCGGTTTCTATTTTTAGTAAGTTTCCAAATTTAGAAAGTTTGCATTTTTAGTAAGTTACTATTTTTAGCAATAACCCCCATTTTTCAAATACTCTTTCATTTAAGTCCTGTTTAGTCAGTCGAGTCTTAGCTAGTTAATTTAACGTAGTATATAGAGTCTGTGGGTCGACACCCGGACTTACTTAAGCTATATTACATTCGACCGGTCCACTGCCGGTTGTGTGTGATTTAGTAGTTTGTCTAGGTTTTATAAATTTAAAACTTAGGTGTTTTTAGTGTCTATTTTCATAAAAAAACGATTAGGGTGGATCATGGGGTTGCAAATTAGGGTTTGTGGAGGCTGTAATTGTTTGAAACCTGATTCATTGCGAATTAGGGTTTTCATCTCAAATTACAATAACGCTAATCCTAGATAATCAACCATATGGAGACGGAAATTACTCCAAAACCTATTAGTGCTCGAAAAGTAAGATTTGTAGAGAATACAGAGCCAAAAATTGAGGGTATTGCTCGGAAGGTGGTGAATATTGATGGTGTTCTGCTTCCTCGTCGTGGTAAGATTATAAATCAAGCGGATGTTAAAATTGAAAAACAAGCTGTGATTTTACCTGACAAAGATAATGAGGCTGCCACTAGTGACCAGATTATTGAGCCTAATGTGAATTCTTATACTGCTACTCTACAATCCGATACATCCAAAAGTAGCATTAATTTTCGTTTTTTGGAGTCTTTGGATACACAACAAGGTGTTGATGTGGTTCTCCCTAGGGAATCGGTTAAAATTGTCCAAGATAAATTAGCTTTCAATCTATATGGGTATTTTCTAGGGGATAGAGTTGCATATCTGATTGTTGAGCATTTTGTGAAAACAAATTGGAAGAAGTATGGTCTTCAAAAATGTATGATGAATGCTAATGGCTTCTTTTTCTTCAAATTTGTTGATAACAAGAGTATGCTTAATGTGCTTGAAGGGGGACCTTGGCTAATTCGCAATAAACCGATCGTTCTAAATACATGGTCTCCTACTACTGTCCTTAAAAAAGAAGACATTAGGAAAGTGGTGGTTTGGGTTAAATTGCATGATGTGCCTATTGCTTCAAATAAATCGATCGTTCTAAATACATGGTCTCCTACTACTGTCCTTATACGAATGATGGGTTAAGCATGCTTGCTTCAAAGATTGGTTCTCCAAGGTTACTAGATTCCTACACTACTTCTATGTGTTCTGAAAATTGGGGTAGAAGTAGTTATGCAAGGGCTCTTATTTAAATTTCAGCAGAGCACGAGTTTAAGGATGTGCTAACTATGGCTATTCCCGATGTGGATGGAGATAAATACGCTATTGAGAGTGTTGGTGTGGAGTATGAATGGACGCCCCCGAGGTGTACGCAGTGTTGTGTGTTTGGACATCTAAATGATGAATGTCCTAAACAGGTTCGTGTTACATCTAACCTAGAACAGGTTGGTGCTAAACCTAATACTGCCCCTAAACCAAAGGTTAATAGGGATGGGTTTACTAAAGTAAAGGGGAGGAAAAAGGATAACAAAAGTGGGTTTCAAGTTACCAACCAGAAACCAAAATTTGAATATCGAGCGTTTGACTACAAGAAAATGATGGGAGCAAGACCCACTACTTCGGCTGGTAAAGGTAGAGATCCCCTGAAGATCCAAGTACAAAAATCCTTTAGTGCTCTAGATTCGGAGCATGTGAAGGATGGGGGGCGTTGGAATCTATCAAAGCGAAGGATAAATTTATGAGAGAGATGCTTGAAGTCTTGGATGAGGAAGAGTTTGAAGATATCTTTGATGAAATAAGAGATATATCTAGAGATAAATCAGTGGGAAGCTCCTCTTCTCATGCGGTTTCCAATGGATAATAGTTTGCTCGGGTTTTGGAGGTGGATTTCCAAGGGTGGAGAGTTCATATTTGATGATGGCGGATGATGGTTTGGTTTTTGTTAGTTTTTTTCTATTAGGTCGTTTATCTGTGGTAAACTAGTTTGTTTGGATTGTTTTGGTTAGTTATCTATTTTGTTCACATATGTGGGGGTTTGTCCCACATATGAACTAGTGTGGAATGTATCCTCACTACTTGTACTTCATTGACGGTTGTCTTTATAACAGAATCACCGGGGTAACCCTTTACCAAAAAAAAAATGCAACTTTTTTTGATTTCTTTGAAACTTTTGAAAACCTTAAAAACTCCATTAAAGGCCAGATCCGTTTTGTGTTATGAAAACATGTTTTAGGGGATGATTTTACCTTGATTTCCTGTTGTTTTATACCTTTTAACTTCAGATCTACTCTTTGATTTACAAAAATTTTGGTTTTCTTCTTCTTGCCTTAGTTTTCTTCAAAGGATTATGGTTTAAATAGTAGGGTTTCTATATTGGGTAGGGTTTCTATATTATGTGTGATGTTGTTAAGATGGTAGGTGAAAATGGTGGTTTAAATAGTAGGGTTTCTATATTGGGTATGGTTTTTAGGTGGGCTTGAGCTATAATTAGGTAATTAGGCTATTTTAGGAAGGTTTTTAACAAAATCATTTACCATTTTGGGCCTAGTTCACTCTTTCATCCTTAATGGACCATAATTACATCATAACCTCTTCATTAATCCTTTCCTTTTTTTCTAATTACCAAGTAATTAGTAATCACGTTTTTTTTACATTTTAATCAGGACTTCCGGGAGACTGATCTAGTCTAATAATCTATTCTAATCAGGACTTTCGGGTGAATCTATAGATTCACTCGTTGGTTCGCTAGTACAAAAACAACTAGATACATAACATATCAAAAGTAACACCGACATGCCGGTGAGTCCAACGCACATGTACTATCAATACTCCCGCTAGGTTGGACCTCACCTGGGGAAGTCTTCTGTTTCAGCTCCGTCTCTTTTCCAGCTTTAAAGATTCTCAATGAATGCTCCAGCTCTCGATTCAATACCGGCTAATGGATTAGTAACATCTTCAGATCCGGCCTCATCACTATCACTCAAATCCAGAAATGATTCAACGAACTGTGCTTCTGTGACAACTGTTTCAAGCAAATCAGTAACTATTGTTTTCTCCTAAACATCTGCTGTCTGCTCCTCACTTTGCACTTTAGATCCACTAACTTCCGCCTCGACAGGCTTTTCAAACCTCTTCACAATCGATTGATCCAGTTGTTTGGATAAATCATCCATTTCTAAATTCAGATCATCAGTCCTCCTTAGCCTCTCATTTACCCTTCTCAATTCAGCACGTACCCCCGGGCTTTATTGGCAACACTCACAAACAAGTTGGCTTCAGTATTGGTTTCATCTCCAGCCCTGTGCTTTATCTCATTCTCACACAAAACCTTCAATCTTCATCACAAAAGGAGAAGATCTCCATTGGGTCAAACAATCTGATTTCCGGACAATCTTCCCCTCCTAATCTGATAATAGCTTCACTAGTGCTGTTGTCATAAAATCACTTCACAAAATTTTACAGTCTTTGTGGCTGAGCATCTGGAATTCTGACTCGGTTCATAATCTTTGGAGTAATCAATTTCAGCACCACGTTTCCTTTCCATGACACCCAGTGTTTTGTCTTTCTTTCACCTCATCCTCTTCGGCTTTTGGTACCCAAATTCAGTGAAGTTGTCTTCTGCAGCCCTTCTGATTGTAACCTCAAACGCACTTTCCCTGCCACTTTCCTCTTTCCCAAGCAGAGGGAGTTCAGCCAATCTCCTCAGATCCCATCTGGGCAGTGTAGCAAAGTGCTTCCTATTCTTGATATAACAGATATCTCCCCCTCTCCTCTTTATCATATATGCATCAATCAAAGTGTTGTATTTCCATGCTATAATCTGTCTATCCATCTGCATGGTGTTTGGTTCATCCAAGTGTTGAAAGATTGGGACTTTAGAAGTAATCTCTTCATCCTTTTTGAACCATTCAAAGTTATCCAGATCTATGTGCTCAAACAGATAAGTCACATCCTTTTCTTCAACATTATACTATTTTGGTTCATCATCTGGATCATCCTCCACATCTTCTTCACCTCCTATATTCACATCCACGTCCGGTTCATCAATCAAACTGAAGTTCACATTAGCACCACCAGCAACCTCAGATCCCATAAATGCATCAAGGTCTATACCCATATCTTCATCAAACACATCTTCATTTCGAACACCATAATTCATTAACGGATATTTTGAAGCATCCGTTAAGCTTTTCAGTTCACGTTCAGACATTGCTTGAAATGACCCTTCTTTCTCTTTTAAACTGTTTAATTCCTTGAAGACGCGAACGATCAAGCATTGTTGGTCCTTGACCATCCTGGCCATTCCTTTGATCACGTCCCCTTTTTCTTTATCCCTCTTCTCCAACTCAGCATATTTAACTTTCAAATTCTCCAACTCAGTCCTGACCTCAGTATCGGTTTCCCTACGACTGGTTTCTTGTTGCAATTTCGATTTATTTTCCTTTTCGGCCGCAGATACATCAGTCTTTCTCTTTGTTCTCCTCTCCCACCAGCATCTAACTCAGCCTGAACCTCATCAATCTCCCTGTCCAGCGAGTATTCCTTTTCCTTTGCATATTGTTTTCTCTTCTTCAGTTTCTTTTGAACTTCCTCAACATTCTCTCCAACTCTCTTCCTCTTAATCTCTTTAATGAATGTGTACCCATCTATCAGCTGGATACATGTTCTCCCATAAATACGATATCTTCCCGGCACAATCATGTCTAGCTGCCTTGCAATCACTGAAAATCCTTGAATGCATCAGCCATATTTTCAGAGTTTCACCAAAAACTAGTAGATCAGGCTTCTTGTCGTTTAATATCATCTGCACGAATCGAGGATACAATAACCACTTATCCTTCTTTGCAGCATGAATGTTCTCAATCATATAATTGAAGATCAGCTTTGCTAGATTTTCTTTTTGCCCTTTGCAAAACAGCACCATCGCTCTTGCCCAATCAAGGTTTAAACCATCAGTACCTCCCTTTCTGTGTTCAAGGCACATAATAAAAACGTGAGCGATGTATCTCCATTCCTTGATCAGATATGATTTTACAAACTCCTTTCTGTGTTCAAGGCACATAATAAAAACGTGAGCGACCCTCATAACCAGCAGTCCTCAATGCACTGTATACATCCTCAGTTGACATCTTTACCTCATTTCCAAAATCTCCTTCAAGTTTCAAAATCCTTGCCAGATCAGCTTCAATAAAAACAACATCATTACCTTCAACCATTGAACTAATCTTTGGTGGTTGTACAGCAACATTTAACACAACATTCCTCCATAAATCACGAACCTGTAAATCGTACACGATCGGAGAATATGATATAGCATGATGAATCAAAGAAGATTTAAGCCATCTGATACAGTCCTTGTACCCTGTGGCTTTTTCATGGTTCTCATCCAACAATGCGCACAAATTATGCTTCTTCTCGAAAAATAATGTAGACATAATGCCTGAAACAGAAACGGGAGTTGATCAGAAACATAAGTTTGAAACAGTTTATAGGTTCGCTGAAAGTAACAGATTCGCTGAGCATGCGAACTTATAATTAGACTCCAGAACCTATAGATTCACCGGCATAAAAATCCGACACAAAGTCTCGGGCGAATTTATAGGTTTGCTAGAGACAGTAGGGCGAAGCTATGTTGATGCACGGGCGGCATAACGACATAGGTTCGCTCAAAAGTTTTGAACTTTCGTTCAGGTTCGCCAGACGAACACTAGGTTCGCTGGAACCCTAGATTTTGAAAATTGGGCAGAATCAATAGGATAAACCAATAAGAACACACAATCATGCTTTTAATCATAAGACGAGCACATTAATTTTGTCAAACAATCAACCACAACTTAGTACAAACAACAATAATACAGAATAAAAAATTAATGGGTTCGAATGGATTGAAACGATTAAGACATAGTTAAAACAAGGTGATATGGATTAAGGTGCATGCGTTTACATACCTGAAGGAATGAAAACGATTCAATTTGTGAAAAGCGGTATGCAAGATTCGAACTAGAAGTTTTTAGAAACGACCCGGTAATAGTGACAGCGAATGTATCAAATGGTTTCGCAGAACAACATATATATAAAGTACTAGGTTCGCTGAACATGCAACCGGTCGAACCTCAGATTCGCTCGGAGCTTAAGTTCAAGAAAAGTCGAACCTCAATTTGTGTAGGTTCGCTGTCAGTTTCGCTGGATTGAAAGTAAAAAAAAAAATATTTTTGTTTTCTTCTTAAGTTAGATTTCCTTTAAGAGTCCATGAAAACGCCCCACAATTTCAACGCTCAAAAACAAAATTTAAATGAAAAAGATAGACTAGAAGGAAAAATAATAAAATAAAAGTAAAACTAAAATTAAAACTAAAGAAGGATATATATATATATACTAGCAAAGTACCCGCGCGATGCGGCGGCAGGGCAATGCATCGACGACGACATTTTACCACAACATACGCATTTTCTTTTAGTTAATGATTACCTCGGGGCTTTTATAAAGTTTCAATTGAATAATAACAAACACATGAATAAAGAAATATCAGTCATAAACATATTACTTTAAAAACCAAATCTTACATATTAATAGTAATTGTAATATAAATATCAAAGAGAACACACAAATAAGAACCATATCAATCCAAACACATGAATAAGAAAAAACCAAGTCATGATGACTTTTTGCATCAAAATGAATAGAACATTCATGTCAAAAACTGAACTCAAAGTGTTGTAAACTGGTCAAACTAATTGCACAACACACATACGAATAAATCATGTTTCATTAACCAAATATAAGGTGCTAATCATAAGAATAAATCATAAGAATCATAAGCAAAAAAAATCATCCAACCCTTCTACATGAAAGACTTTGTACAAAATGATGTTACTATTTATTCAACTAATGCAAATATGGGGAAAACATTTTCTCGATCCACTCAATTGAGTCAATTCTTAATTCCTTTCTTACTGCTCCTAGTAACTAAACATTTTTCTAGGGATCGCTTGAAGTTGGGTGCATGTTCAATGAGTTTCCATGATTTACAATTGTAAGTGCTAACATTGGTTGAATCTATTCACTAAGTTGATCATATATACATAACAGTGATCCTAAATAAAGTTAAATGAAGTTGGACAATGTTGTTATAAGTTAAAACGGACAACAATTAAGTTGTTCATTTATACATAACAATGTTGTTTACAGAACCATTAAGTTGTGATAATGTTGTTTACAGAACCATCGTTCCTTATTTGCAAATCCTAGAGAGAATAAGCGACAATAAAGCGACCAACTTTAGCATGTAAATGGATCAAACTCAGACAAAGAGATAGACTATCATCTAACAGTCCTTTGTTGCGGAGTGATCTACTTACATGAATATTGGATCTTGTGACATGACATGATCCTCACACACGAGCGTGCATGCTTCAAGGATTGCATTGTTTCTACATTCAGGTGAGTTAACATAGAACCATCATCAATAATGTCATCATTAGGTTGTAGTAAAGAAAAAAAATAAAACCTACATCAACTCTAATCATTGGCAGACAATACACACCTGAAAATGGGAAATCATACAAATCACACACCTGACATTATAAATCGACATTTGACTGCTTCAAAATATATATAATTTTACAATCACAATGTATATAACACACATATATGAACTTCAAAATTGCAAGTGAAGATTTTAACAACAAAGGTTGATAATCAGCTACGGGTTGCCTACACATTGCTGCAATACAAAAAAATACTTCCATCTCATCATCATTTTACTTTATGTGGTAATAATCCACTTGAAGCATGCTACTAATAAATGGGTCAAATTTATTTGCTTTCTGGGTCAAATGGGTCAAAAACAAGTAGCCTATTTATAAAATGTTAAGTTAACTATTTATGAAATGAGTAAAAACTAAAAACTTATTTTAAGTTCCAGATTAGATATGAATTTTTTTGCACCTAAGAGCAAAAATTAAACTTTTTTACACACACAAACAATTACACAACCTCAAGAACTGTAAATGGGACACAAACATGACATATACAATTGGACTTACAGTTTGCACCTGCTATTTTTGGTTTGAATGTCTTGCTATTTCTGTGCAAGCTGCATTTTTTTTATCTGGACAGGTTGAGATGAAACATAACACAAATCAGCCCATTTAAAAAGGAAGTAAGGGGGTGTTTTTATAATTACCATTTTAAGAACACATAGCAGCAGGCCAAGTAAATTTCCTAGCAAAAAGGAAGCAAGGGGATGGTTTTCTCTTGCTGGTGCACCATTCTCTTCACTATTCTGTCTCGTAGTAGATATTGTCAATATCCTGAAATTTAGAATGCAAGGTAAATTTACAGTTGTCACAATATACATACCAAAAGCTAAGGTCTTATTCCCTCTTTTAAGTAAGCATTACCAAAAATTTAAGGTCTTATTTGTTGTAGGCATTCAACATTTTTTGAGGGTATCAAATATAACAAGTGCAAACAAGACACAAAGAGGTAATTCAGGAAAATGATATAAGCGAACGCAGCTGTTTCTACATGATTGTGCTAGGTCTGGAAGATGTTCGTTTTTTCAAAAATGCATTGGTCATGAGCTAAAGATAAATCTATATATATGTCCATACACATAGGTAGCGAAACAGTGGGTTTGGTAACGAGTCAAGATTATTTAGAAGGTCATACGCATTAAAAATACACTTCAAACAACTTTTGCCATTTTATTTTTAGCTATCTTTCATTTTACCTGTCTGTTTTAGCCAAAAACAACAGAAAAGATTGACCGGGAGGATACACTCTTGTCAAGAATGGACGAAAGTGGAACAATTAAATCTTCTCAACTGGTGCCAGGAAAAAGTAAAATGACATCACAATATAACACACTTAATTTTTTCCCATAAACATTTATGGACAGTGAGCCAAAATTAACCATGTTTCACCAACGCAAAACTCTAGATACGGCATTACTTTTACACACACGGTTGAAATGACAAAAAAGATATTTGATTTAATTGAAGGTGTGAAACAGTTTGTGAGTTTATATAACTTACCTTAATAGATTGAATAAGCAAGGCAGTAGCGTCAGCCAACTTGTAGGTCACGGGATGCCATCCTTGCCTCTCACGACCTTTGCTTGATGAAATATCCCATGAAGTGTGAGTTAAACTCCTCCTTGTGAGCTCTCCTTTAAGGCCATTTTGCTGATTATTGTAATCCAAAATTTTGAAACCATCAGCAAAAATGATAACTGGAGTTTGGTTGTTTTTATTTCTTAAAGTAAGAAGCTAAAGACAATTTGATATAATCATGTATCATGAACTTACAGCGAGTAATGTTGCAACATAATGTTCATCAGGTATACACTTATGCTCCTTTGAATTATCAGCCGGCTGCAAAGAAATAAATAGATCAGTTTGTATTGAAATGACACTGAAACAATTCGTTCTTATGCCTTTCACTAAAAAAAACCTGTCAAAACTATTCTTTGCGGTTGACACAATTGCTAACGTCAATTTGTTAAAAAAGCCATAACAAGATGAATCATGGAATAGTTAACAAACAAATAACTAATAAAGTTCAAGGCTCAAGGTTACAACGTGATCTCGTAGCAATAAAATACAGGTTTGTGGTCTGACCGATCACAAAATGCAAGATGCAATCAACAGAAAACATACTCACATGCAACCTATTCAGCATGGTATCATTTTTAGATAATTTTTCTTACCTTTTGAGATCAAACATAAACCAAACCAGCTGATTCAAGTAAATGGATCAAAACTACCAGATACATTTTTTAAATACAAGGCTTTAAGCTGTAATATGACATGTTTATACTAAAGAGTAACTTGTAGTCCGACATGTTACAAAATGCAATATTCACTCAACAAAAAAATGGCCTGCAACTTACTCAATGCCTTTTGAAATAAAACAAAAACTGAACTAACTATTCCAAATAAACGGTCGAAACTATAATGCCTTTGTTTAATATTGAACGATCATGAGATGCATGACTAATGAACATTTCACGTAAGATTAGTTATAAAATTGTAGTTGTATCTTGCTCGAACAACATATCTAGTGTTTCTAAAAGCAAAAAGAAAAAGAAAAAAAATTTTTGTGTGAACATATGAAAGTAAAATTTATATGAACTGTAAAAACAAAACAAATATTGAAGTTTTACCAATCCTGTATTTTTTCCTTAACAAAGCAAACACTTGAATTAGTGAATGCCCATTCAAGATGAATCTGTCAAAAATCAAATGGAGTGCACATAGATCAGGTTAAGCTTTCAAAGAATTTTGTGGACTTGTATAATACATGCTTATACAACACAACAAAACACATTCAACATTCACATACATTCATAAAACAACACTTTGACCCTTTTTGAAATGACACATTTACCTGTCAAAATGTCGAAATAAGCCACTACTTGTTTGTGTGTGCGTTGTGCCGTGTGTGTGCAGCAATTTCTTTGTTCCTTCAACTCTTTCATTACTTTAAGATTGATCATAACAAAAAAACATTCATACAACAACACTGCTGCTGTTTCAACAAACACAATACATTCATACACATTCATTTTCAACAGAACACAACACACACTTATATATAGTGTTTTAAACATCAAAGCACACACATTTATGCAAAAATTGCCCAAAATATAAGATATTTTCCAACACTGTGTGTTGCTGCTATTGTTATATTTAAAAGCATGTGAGCTGGTGTTTTTTATTATCTTGTGCAGCAGCATGTTTAACCCCCCCCCCCCCAACGCCACATTCTGATTAACCCGCCCCCTCGGTTCAAAAAACAAACATTCAATTGAAAATGACAGATTCATACAACACTTTGACAAAACACATTCATACAACAACACCTTCAACAGTAGCTGCTGCTTAGTCATATAGCACACACGTTCAAACACACCATGTGCAGCAGCAACAACCTTTTTTAAAACTTTTTTGAAATCTTTAAAAATTCACAACACCTTGTAAATTGGACACAAACAGAAATTCAAGCATACCAGAAAGGTAAATTGGACCCATCTTATATTAGCCAAGAAGCATGATAGCTTTCACTGCACATAACAAATCATATATAATGTAATTTTATGACCAATTTTTAGAAAAAAATAGTAGTTCATGAACGTACCAGCCCTGGAACTTTTGAAGGGTTGGATTCAAACATGTGTGTTTTCTGTAGTAGACATGTAATAAAAATGAATCAATATGAGTAATCTAAGATGAATAACACAACACGAACCTGGAAAAAAAAAAAAAAATTATGAACCTCAAAGTAAGAACTATGGATAAAATTAGAGTTCTTGCTGCAATTTGTAAAATAAAAAATCGGGTGTTCATGTGGTTGTGCTCGACCAAGAGGTGTCGCTTGGTGAACGTTCTTAATAGAAGGTGAGGAATGGTTAGCAGAGACGATGGTAAATCGCATACCTCTAATGGCGGATGTTGCGATGATGGCGGATGTTGCGATGGTGGCGATGGTGGCGGATGTTGTATGTAACTGAGAGAAGCTAGGGTTTTAGATGAGCGGCGATGAATGCTGAAGTTGTATGCAAAAGATGGGTAATTAGGGTTTCAGTTTTTATAGTGTTGAAAATTTAAGGAAATTGTTTAATTACTCTTTTGCCCATGTAAAATGTATTATAAGGTAGTATAGATATATATATATATATATATATATATATATATCTTGACGTTCTCGAGCAGAATCCAGAGAATCATAGATTGGCGGGATTGCCGATATGTTTGTCCATTTAAACCCATGCCTTATTCCTTTCAACAGGAGATCTGCAGCTTTATTTATTATGTTTTGGTTTGATTGAAGAAACTCAAGCAACTCGGTTCCCACAGACATCTTGGTAAAAGAACTTGTCCTATAATCAGTGTTTATAGAGCAATATGATTGACTTTGCTGGAATTTCTTTTGGATCAAATCTTGAATATTGATCAATTCATGAAGCACTTTTGACTTGATGCCATTTGGCATTTTTGGGAGTGGAGCTTTTCGACAATGATAGGTTCAATTGGATCGTGAATATCGCTCAATGATCAGAATAACATAAACACAAACACAGTTCAGTCATAAACACAATTCATACTAATAATTCTCTTTGTATATTGATGATCAAAGCAGTATTGTGATACAAGGTGCAGGAGAAAATAAATCACACACACAAGTTCTCTCTCTTACGTGAAATTGTGATCTAGCCTCTCTCCTCACACTCTCTCACTACATGCTTTAAAGCAAACAAATACAAGTTTAAGGAATATAACAAAATAGACCCTAAACTATTTACAAACATATAAACAAAATACAAAGTAAATCTTAACTAGGAAATAACCCTAACAGTACTCCCCCTAAGATTTATCTTTGAATCTTCAGCAAAATCTTCTATCTTTTTCATCTTTGTTCAGCATCAATCTCTTTCTACCAATCTTCTGGTTCGTCTTTGACATTCAGCAGCTCTTTTCCTTTAAATTCTTCTTGTTCTTTCAGCGCTTCTTCTATGCATGACTTGAACTTTTCCGCAATCTTGGCTTGTCGAGGTTTGGACTCATTTGTCAGAATTGGGCAGGCATTCATTCGTCTTAGTGAATCCAGATTTAAACCTGCAAAGTCAATATTAGCATAAAATTCAAACGGCATCTCCTGTCCTTTGACTTGCACCTCCAAAGTACCCTTCCTACTAATCCTCATATATTCTATCTCTGGTATGTCAACCCTCACGAGATTAGAATTCAGCAGTGCCTTTCTCACTCGGATCTTTTCAGTTGCAGCAGCAATCACCTCTATCATTACCACGAACAGTTTTCTGTCAGCTTCAGCAAGTTTATCTTTACACTTCTCCATTCTGTAGCTTCTCAAAAAATCTATGTAGGATGGATGTAGCAGCTTCAACTCAAAGGTACTAAACAGAGTAATCATGTCTTTGTCCCAATCTTCCAAATTTCGAACAAGCTTTAACTCAAAAGTTTCTTGATTGTAGAAAACTTTAAGTATCGGCTTTGTCATTTGCGAACCATCAATCACCTTTAATCCTGGATTCGTCACTTTGTCAAAGTACTCATCCGAAAATTCTTCCAGATACATATCTTCACTCACAACCAATCGTTTCTTCTTTCTTTCTTTCTTTGCTTGCACATAAGCTGTATCTTCCTGTTGGCCTCTGAAATCAAGATACTTTGGTGGTCTGGCAATCCCGGCATCAAGCAGCATTGCACATTTATCACCACGCTCAGCATGCGTGTGATTTATCAACCTGAGTTTGTGCAGCTCTTTCAAATCCTGAACTTCCAACTTAAAAATGCTCGAGTAATAATGGTATACGTCACATAAACCATTTACTCTTTTTATCATAAAAGCATCAAACACTTCATCGTATTTCCATGCAATTATCTTCACCTTCTTATTCTTCTCTGGCACAATCATTGAATCAAGCAACTCAGCGATGGACTGACCCTTGCTCAGCAGTGACCTCACCACGTCACCTGCTGTGGCTGATTTATGCCAAGATTCACGCACATCCATTGGTATGTTATAAGACTTAACTTCACTCGGAAACATATCCATCAATTCGTGCCTTTTCTTGTGAGCATTTTCAGGTAAAGCCATCACCGGAAGTTCTTTAGGTCCAAGAACTTTGTATCTCTTTGTCAGCTCGAAGTATTGAGGATTTTTGTAGTCCAAATAAAACATACGATTGTACATTTTTTCGGTCTTCATAAAGCTAGTAACAATCTTCCTTAGTGACTCATATTTCAATCTCTTTAGAGTCCTATACGGATAATTTCTCGAGCTTAGCCAACTTCGCATATCAGTACTTGACATTTCTTCCGGATTTTGATGATAAAGTTCAGTTGGAGGCAAGTCTTCTATATTCAGACTTTCTTGCATTGGAGTCCATTCACCCATCTCAATGACAAACTCTTTTTCATCGGCAGCAGCTTTGTCTTGAGCAATCAGACATTTTTCATATTCTTCATTTATCTGGCTCACAGTCAATCCATTCAAAAATACAGCATTATACTTCATTTTCTCAAGGTAGGCAAATCTTTGGTCCAAATCATCTGGAATCTCTTCAACAATATTAGTTTCTGGCCCAGCTTCATCTTCAGATTCAGTAAAGTCTATATCATCCAAATCATCCAATGCCTCAATCATCGGTGCATTGTCAGTTTGAATCGGCTCAAACTGACTTGCGTTTTCTGGTACAGTTTCAGGCATATCCACAGCTTCAGATTGAATCGGCTCAATCTGAACTGTTTCTTCAGAGCCAACTTCCTTCTCATTATAAGTGACCTCAACTACTTCAGTGTCAGCTACAGATTCAGATTGAATCGGCTCAATCTGAACTGTTTTGTCATCTTTCGCACCAGTCACCATCTCATCAACTTTTGCTAAATCAACTGTCTCAGTTTCAACTTCAGATACAGATTGAATCGGCTCAATCTGCACTGTCTCATCAATCTTTGCCTTTTTCAAACAGCCTTCATCACCCATTATCTCTGGTACAGCATCTAACTTTCGTTTTCCCTCAGCTTTGTCAGAGATGACAGTTTCAGCAGCAGCTTCATCGGGAATGATGATTGGAGATTCCACTCTTATGCCAACATTCGTAGTACCTCTTGCTCTGGTCAGATAAACTTTTGGAACATGATTTGCTTCAGTCGTTTCAACCACTTCATCTGAAAAATCTTTATCAGATGATGAGCCAGATTTCTTCGGTTGAGCTTCTTCCAGCCATTTCTCCAACATTTCCTTTTCTGCATCCAGTGTATTACATTCAGCTTTCAAATCTGTATAATCGAACTTCAAAGTCTCATGTTCTTCCTTCAATTTTTCGTACTCATCCTTCAACTTGTCATGATCAATCTTCAACTTAAGATGATCTGCATCCAATTCTTTGAAAGTTTTCAGGTTCTGATTGTGAATGTCCCAAAATTCTTCAAGTCTTTTCTTTTTCCTTTCATTAGAAGCTTTCAACAAGTCATTTGCTTCTATCAGCTTTGCCACCATATCCTCTAACTCAGCAATTCTTTTCTCATTCTCATTTTCATCAACTCTTGACCCAAAATTTGGTGAAGACTCCAAACTTTGTTAGATGTTTTGTGCAACGGGGGATGATGTGGTGGGTATATCAACAGAAATAGGATCAGTAACGCCAGCATCAGCTTCCTCAACTATCTGTGCAATAGTTTCAGCTTCGGCCATTACCTCCTGAGCTATCTGAATTACATCAATCTCTTCAGTCTCAATCACATTTGGTTCCTCTACAATCACAGACTCTTTTACTGATTTCGACCTTTTTCTTCTAACATACTGAACGGAAATATCTTTTGGGATTTAAGCAACTACTTCTTCTACAGAAGCAACCTCAATAGGTTCTTCTATCACAACATTCTCAGTCTCTACTTCCATTGGTTCAGTTGTTTCAACAATCTCTGCCTCCTCTGAATTAGATTCAGATTCAGCACCATCATTACCACCATCATCATTATCATCATCTTGATCATCATCACTATCATTGTCTCCATTTTCACCATCATCACTATTATCTCCTTCTTCATTCTCAGGCACATTTTCATCCTCTGGATGACGAGCAAAGTACTCATCATCATCTAACAAATCATCAGGCACCTCATCCACTAGGTCCTGTGGATTAACTATCTCACCATGAGAAATATGATGATAAAGACCTTCAACATCTTCTTCATTGTTGGCTATATCTCTCATATAGTCAAACAACTCCACATTAGGCACATTCCCGATACTCATCTTTCTGTAAGATAGATCGTTCATGTCCTCAGTATATAACATACCTCCAGTATAACCTTCAGTTCTGATGACAGGATAGGCAATATTGATCATCAGTTGTAAGAATCTCGGGTACATGAGAAACTTAAACCTCTTGCCCTTGACCAAGTTGAACACAAACCCATTCATTATCCATCTCGACATATTGAAGGGTTTATTCTCTGCTATGGCAACAATCGGAGATGCTATGTCTGATGGGAAATTGTCAAAACCTGCACTCCTCCTGGACATGCACTGTTGGACAACATAGCACAACAACTTATACTTCTTTCCCAATTTTGCCCTATAAAACTGTGACTTTGGAAATACAGGTGGATGACCCATATTAACAAAACACGATTGACATTCTGCCATTGTCAATTCATCATTCATACCAGCTTCATCTTCATCTATTCTCAGGGCATTTCTGATAGCTTCTTCAGAAACTGTCAAAACCATGTCTCTAGTTATGTTGCCTCGAACAACAGTAACACCATTCTCTTCTCTAATGACCTCTGCTGTCCTCCAAAAACTTTTAATCAACCTTGCATATATGACCGGTTTGGCACACATAGCATACACATATTTGGTCCTCTTGATAAACTTGATCATATCTCTGTAACCATCTGTTTCAGGGATAGATTCATCTAGACATGCCACCAAATTGTGTTTAGGTTCAAACTTTAGATTCTCCATCTGTCAAAACAAACACAAAACATAAACAAGACAAATGTGTTAGATTCTTCATCAAAAACATAACAAATTTTTATAAGTGTATGAACAAAAGTTAAGAAGAAAAACATTCATACAATCATTTTAACCCTAAATTGATCTAACAAACTGATTTTCATCATTTTGATCAAAACAACTTTGAATTTTAATGATTCTACAACATTCATCAATTTTAACAGTTTAACACTTAATACCACAAAATTTGAAAGTTATAGAGTGAAGTTATTTAACATGTTTTAGTTTAGTTTTAACATGGATTTGTCACTTTTAACACACATTTCATCATTTTGATGTTTAACATTTAAGAGCTTCAAAGTTCATCAATGGCGGTTTTTAACAGTTGTGAACAATTTTGACTAATTCAGTTGGTTTTAAGGTGTTTTAGTGCAAATGAGTGATTGATTGTTGATGATCGACAGATTTTATACATAAAGCAACATTCGATTTAGGTTTTAACACACACAATCAAAGTGTCGATTCAATGGTCAAAAACACTGTTCATCATCGTTTTTCATTTTATCGGTCGATTTGCAGGTTTATCAAGAACAAATCACAAGGACAATACCTTATTCAGTCGATTACACTTGTTACAGAACAATGACTGAATATGATAATCAAAACGAATTTAGGTACAGGGGATTTGCTTGAAAGTGAATGTGAAAAATGATAAGTGTTTGTGAAGAGGCGGGTTTTTATATCGTCAAAAATTTAGGTCAAACATGAGGTGCCGGGTCAACAAATGGGACGGGCAAGCTTAAAAGGCCCAATAAGCCTTGCCGGGTCAAGCACTGTTGATCCGTGTCATGCACTGTTGTGACGGGTCAAGTACATGAAACAAGTCACAAACAAGTGTAAAAACACTTGACGGGTCAAACACTGTAGAGAGGGTAAGTCACTGTAGTGACGGGTAAAGGTTAGGAACAACTACACCTGATGGGTTTTATTCATCACCCGGCAGAATAGTAGTCTTCAAAACATCACCCGGCAACCTTTCTTCATCACCCGGCAACACAGTTGCTTTTCTTTCATCCGGCTTGCTTTCTTCATCACCCGGCATGCCTTCTTCACACGGCAGCGTTCTTCTTCACACGGCAACAATCTTCTTCACACGGCAACATAGTTGTCTTCTATATCACCCGGCATGCTTTTATTCATTACCCATCAACACAGTTGCTTTTACTATTACCCGGCAACACAGTGTTATACATTCACACGGCAAGATAAGATTTCTTTTACCCGGCTGTATAATGACAACATATCTTCACCCGGCTATATAGTAACACAACTTGTCACCCGGCAGATATCTATGACCTTCACCCGGCTATATTTGACATGTTCATTGCCCGGCTACACAGTAGTCATAATATCTTCACCTTTTTCTCAATCACCCGGCTTGTATCAAACTCACAACATTACCCGGCTGAACAGTATGTTCATAACCCGGCAGAACAGTTGTATCTGATATCTTTGCCCGGCTACAACCTTTGAACGATTTTCTTCACTTTTTCTCGTCTGTTGACTTTTTCAACAGCATTTATTGCACCTGCAAACATTCTCGACACATTAATTAGACAAGATATCCTTAAAAAGAATTTGTCACATTAATTATCAACAACATTTCTAGGGCAACAAATTTAACACAATTTAAATTCATTTTTCTTTTTCTTTTTCAAAAATGTTTTTGCACAACCAATTTTTCTATATCCCGAAGCAATTTCTTAAAAAACAATTCACAAGACCTTGGGTTTGTTTTTAACACATCCAATACTTTTGCTTTTCATACCACATAATCTTGTTCATTCAAAACACACTTATTCACAATATTTTTGGATTTTTGTAAATATTTTTCTTCTTCAATTTATTTTCCCCCTAAACTTGAAATTTCTTGAAATTTTTAAGTTTAACAAGGATGTCGATGTGTCAATAAAGATTCCAAATGCCTGCACACACAAAGCACACACATTAAATTAAAGACATATGCAATGCAATGAATCAAAATCACAGTGAGATCATACCACACATTATCTGAACATGTTTTGCAAGTTTTGAATAGACATTTGACTTATGCTTGATTGAGTGATGATATGAAAACATATCAATTAGCTCGAGTTGACACACTTACTTTTTCAGTATCATGATGATATTTAAGGTTCGATTAGAATGACTTATGTGACCCACATGTGTACATATGTCAACATATTTCCTTATCAATCATTACCTGAATGCATATTGTACAAAACCTGGTCACTTACAGTCATACACAGTGTGGAATCTGGGTTCTATTCGGATTTGGTCCACTTTGGGACTTCTTTTTAATTCCATCTTTGGGAATTTTTCTTTCCTATCGTTCCCCTTGGGAATCTTCTGAATACCTTTTTGGAATTTTTTTTGGTGTTGGTCCACATTTGGGACTCTTTTCGTTCCATTTTGGAATCTTTTGCTACATCTTGAAGCTCAAAAGAGACTTCGTGTGAGACTTCAGGTCTGTGGATACCACAACAAAGAAGCTCACGATGCGGTTCATCACACTGAATAGACTGCATCGTTACCCGATCATGCACAACTATCATCACAAGCAATGCATCAAAAGAGATATATCTAGACATGTATAACAATGGAACTTAACACAAAGATCATTAAGTTTATATTTGTCAACAATCAACTTACTTGTTCAGTCTAATTGCCTGAGCTGTCTAGCACTTCAATTAACATTCATCAGTCTTTATTTAAAAAAAAATGATGTAACAAATAATGTCTAGTGTAACTATCATCTCTCACTTTTTGCAATATAGATTCTTATGACATGATATTTTCTTTTCTTTTTGCTTTTATATTTTGTTTTTGCTTTTCTATTTTCTTTTTCATGCACACACACAATGCAAGACATAAAATAAAATGTAACGGAATCAATATATGACATCAACTTATTATCTTTTTGGCTTTTATATTTTTCTGATTTTTGTTTTGTTTTTGAAAAATAGAATCAATCATGATTGATTAATCCTATGGATTGAATTAAGAATTCAAACCGGCCTGACAAAAAGGATTTTGTAAAAAGATCTGCCAGTTGTTTGTCGGTATGAACCTTAATCAAAATTATTAAACCCTTTTCAGAGTTGTCTCTTAAAAAGTGATATCGAATTTCGATATGTTTGGTTTTTGAGTGTTGAACAGGATTAGCAGTAATAAACATAGCAGTAGTATTGTCTATGTAAATAGGTGTTTTTAGAAAGTTAAACCCGTAGTCAAGCAACTGATTTTGTAACCATAAAACCTGAGAACATCCTGCAGATGCAGCGATATACTCTGCTTCGGCTGTGGATACAGAAACATTGGTCTGCTTCTTGCATTGCCAAGAGACAAGCCTAGGACCCAGAAATTGACAGCCACCAGTAGTCGATTTCCTGTCAAGAGCACAACCACCAAAATCACTGTCAGAATAGCTATATAATTCAAAATTTCCTTCGTAAGGATACCATAACCCAAGATTTGGTTTCCCTTTAAGATATCTGAATATACGCTTCACAGCAACAAGGTGCGACTCTTTCGGATCAGACTGATATCTGGCGCATACACAAACAGCGTACATGATGTCTGGTCTTGATGCAGTAAGATACATCAGAGAACCGATCATTGATCTGTATAGTGTTTGATCAACTGATTTGCCCTTTGGATCCGGTTGAATCTTGCAGTTCACATCAGATGGAGTTCGGATTGTCTGACAATCTTGCATCTTGAACTTCTTCAACAACTTCTCAACAAATTTTGATTGATTGATGAAAATTCCGTCAGCTGATTGTTTCACTTGTAATCCAAGAAAGAAGTTAATCTCTCCCATTGAACTCATCTGGAATCTAGACTTCATGATTTCTTCAAATTCTTTGCACATTGACGCACTGGTTGATCCGAAGATAATATCGTCCACATAAACTTGAACACACAATAAATCATCATTCTCCCTCTTCATAAACAAAGTTGGATCAATCTGACCTCTTGTAAATCCATGTTCTAGTAAATGCTTGGATAATGTCTCATACCAGATTCTTGGAGCTTGGTGTAGACCATATAGAGTTTTACTCAACTTGTATACACGATGAGGATAGTCAGGATCTTCAAAACCCGGAGGTTGTCTGACATAAACGTCATCTGTAATTGGTCCATACAGAAAAGCACCTTTAACGTCCATTTGGAATACTTTAAACTTCATGAAGGAAGCATATGCAAGAAAAACGCGTATGGCTTCAAGTCTTGCGACCGGAGCGAACACTTCTTCATAATCAATGCCTTCTTCCTGAGTATATCCCTGTGCAATGAGTCTCGCTTTGTTTCTCACAACAATGCCACGTTCGTCTGGCTTGTTTTTGTACAACCATCTTGTACCTATCGCATTCTCTCATTCAGGTAAGTCCACTAACTTCCATACTTCCTGTTTGCGAAACTGAAGTAGTTCCTCTTGCATAGCTTCAATCCACCTGTTGTCTTTCAATGCCTCTGAAATGTTCTTTGGCACCACTTGAGATAGCAAACACGAATAAAGACAGACATTTGCTTGCTCAGTCTGACTTCTTGTAGTTCTCTGATTCAACGGCCCAATAATCTGAGAGACAGGATGTTTCTTGTGAATTCGATGAATTGGTATGTCACCTCCTTGCACTTGACTCTCCAGATTAGAAGTATTCAGATTTGGTAGATCTTGTAGAATGGACGAAGTATGTGGAGTGAAGTTAGGAACTTGATCCGGTGAATTGATGAAGTAATCAAATGATTCTGGAATAACTTCAGCATTCGGATCTGATGATGGTTGATTCTGAACAGATCCACCATCATTAGGAGAAACTTGCGGATTCACATCTTCTTCAAGATTGTTTGACTCTTGATCTTCATGAGAACCAGAAGGACCCGGATCTTGACTGGATTTGACATGATCAGGATTGTGAAAAGACATAAATGGATATTCAGAACTGAGATTTCCATCATCGTCATTATCAGAATCGTCACTAAAGCATCCCAAGTCGCCTGATTCTTTGGTTGTTTTTCCTGAAAAACAAATAAGTTAGTATTGAAAGATTTCGATAACGAATCTAAATCAAATAACCATTCGGGACCATGAGCCACTAACGGAAACGAATTTTCTAAAAACTTGACGTTAATAGTTTCAATAACAGTATTTGTTTTGCTATTAAAAACCCGATAAGCTTTAGAAACAGACGAATAACCTAGGAAAAATCCATCGTCCGATTTTGACTCAAACTTCCCGAGATGATCATTCAAATTTAAAATCGAAACAGGACAACCAAATGCTTTCAAGTAAGAAATATTTGGTTTTCTTTCAAATAACAACTCATATGAAGTTTTCTGTTTATCTTGAACCAATAATGTTCTATTTTGTACAAAACACGCAGTAGCAATTGCTTCGTCCCAGAAGGTGATAGGGATTTTGGCATCTGCGAGCATGGATCTTGCTGCTTCAATCAGTGTCCGGTTTTTCCGTTCCGCAACCCCGTTTTGTTGAGGTGTTCTTGGAGCACTAAATTGTCTAGCAATCCCCTTTTCTGCACAAAATAAATCAACATTAGCATTCTTAAATTCAGTTCCATTATCACTTCTTAAAACTTTAACTTTGCATTCCAATTGATTTTCAACTTTGATGATAAATTCTTTTAATAATTCAGCTGTTTCAGATTTAGCATGCAAAAAATAAACCCAAGAAAATCTAGTGAAATCGTCAATAATGACAAAACAGTAAGACTTCTTTCCGATGCTTTGCACATTTGTTGGTCCGAAAAGATCCATATGTAGCATCTGCAAGGGTTTTGAAATGGAGTTTTCTTGCTTGGACTTAAAAGACATGCGATGCTGTTTTCCCTTCAAACACGCTGGACAGAGATCAGTTGTGGAGAATTTCTTTGACGGGATTCCCACAGCATGATTTCCGGTAACCAGACGGTTCATGTTTCTGAAATTTGAATGGCCCAGCCGTCTATGCCAAAGCTGACTCTCATCATTTGAAGCATGTGCAATGAGACAGGTTGTTTCGGTTTCAGCATCAATCTGCGACATATCCAATTTGTATACATCACGATCTCTTGGAGCTTTAACCACTACCCACTCATTGTCAATCTTGAAACCTGGTTTAAGAATATAACAGAAGGAATCATCAAAAAGAGTTGAATAAGATTTATCACAGATTTGAGATACACTTAGTAAATTAAAGTTCAACTGTGCACAGTAGTTGACTTTATCAAAACTAATGACCCCATTCGAGACAGTTCCTTCTCCTGTGATTTTACCACCAGCATCACCTCCAAATGCCACGTGTGTACCATTTTTCAGCTTAAAGTCTTGAAGCAAGGCATGGTTGCCTGTCATATGCCGGCTACACCCACTATCAACGAACCATGAGTTGATAGGTCTTCTTGGGCGTACCTGCATTTCAACAATCACTTAGTTAGTTTGGTCAACCCAGGCCCACACGGTCTTGGGTTTTCCGAATCTATTTACAATAGTAACTTGTTGATATTGAACGTTTTGAAAATTTGTTTCATTTAAGAGATTTTGATGCTGATAACTATTGTTTCGCCCATTGGCGTTCATTGACTGCTTTCTCCTTAGAGCACTAAACCTTTCCTCTAACTTAGGATCAAGGTTATTTTCAAACTTTTGATTTCTAACCATCAAAGCTCTTGGCTTAAAACTGTTAACCTGCACATTTCTCTTGTTGAGTTTGATCGAAAGAAACAATCCTTTGTTTCATGGTTTCTCCTCTCACAAATTTCGCAAAATTTGTTATAAAAACATTCTTCTGAAGAATGGTTTCTTTTGTTACAGAAACTGCAGTACCTGTTAAAGAAACATTCAGCAGTTGCATGATTATATCTATCACAAATTTCACAATGTTTCTTGCTAATCCTAAAGAGCCGATTGTTAACTCTTGATGTTGAACTCATTCGAGATTCATTATCAGTTTTCTTCGGTTTTAGATTAACTTGATTCTTTTGTGGAGACATTGTTTGTGATTTTGCTTGCATGGGACTTTGGTTCGATTTTAAACTGTTCTGTTTGGTTACCTTTTTGTTTTCAATTCTCTTATCATTGACAGCGGAAGACTTAGGACCTGAACCTGTTTTCAGACCAGAGTTAGATTTGATTTGAGCATTGATTTGGTTACCATAAGAACCGTTCATGTCGAAAGTACCTGCAGACACAAACTTGATTGTCTTACCTTTTGACACTTTCTTCTTAACAGTTTTATCATTCTGAGCTTTGGTGTTGTCATTCGATTTTATGACACTTTTACCTTTCATTTCTTTTGTTTCAGATTGATTGGACATTACTTTCGATTTCTGCTTCTTTGCATTTGAAACTTCATCCTTCTTCACTGCATTTTTCTTGAGCAGTTGAGCAGCAACTTTTGCCTTTTCTTCATTCTTCTTCCATTTGATGTAATTAGGATCATTGAATCCTGAAAATTCACCTTCTTCCTTCACCGTTTGTTTTGGTTCGGGATTAAGCTTTGGATATTCAACTAGTTGAATAAGAACAGGCTCTGGTTTGTTCTCGGATTTGTTGCTTGCTTCTACATCTGCTTCAGTTGTCACGTCATCTTCATCTTTGAAGCTTTCAATCAACACCTCTGATCCTTCGGACTCGGATTTACTTCTTTGAATTTCTTTGAATTTACGTTCATTTTCAGGTGAATGATCAAATTCATTAAAGTTTTCCGGTAAGGTTTGAGTGATTGATTTAGGCATCGGTTCATGAGTAAAACCCAACCCGGTTTTATTTTTGTTACCTCTTTCATTAACAAGTTGTTCGACCATTGTTTTACAACTTTTAACTTTCTTTAATTCAACTTGAGTGACTGCATGTGCAACTTTTTCTTGTTCAAAGTTCTTTGTCATTTCTTCAAGTTGTTTGGTAACAAGTTCCAATTCTTTCAAAGTTTTGTTCCATGATTCGGTTAGTGACAAAATCTTCTCATCAGAAATTTTGTGATCAATTTTAAGTTGTTCATGAATTTTCTCATGTTTGCTTAATTTATCACCAATTTTAAATGAATGAGTTCGATAATGTTCTACTTATTGAATACATTGTTCAGAACATAACCTTTCCTTCACATCAGCAGGTAATGGAACATAGTTAGGGGGTAAGTCATTACTAACCTTTGGTTGTTCAGTAGAAGATGAAGACTCATTAGCAGTAGCCATCAGCGCAACTTCAGATTCTGATTCTTCAACAGGATCAGACTTTGCACTCCAGTCATAATCTTCAGAATCTTCACTAACATCTTCAATCATTTTTCCATCCCCTTCTTCAGACCAGTCTTCTTCAATTTCACATACCAGTGCCAAACTTGATGTAAGATCAGAAGTAAATTGTTCTGCATAAGAACTCCAATCATATCCGTCTTTTACACTGACCACCAGTGCCTTAGTTTGATCTTCTGGTTTCTTTCCTTCATCCTTCAGTTCCAGCATGGGAAGACTTTGGTATGGTTTCTGAAAGAAACGTTGATTTCTGATTTGGTAGCTCGAAGACTGTTGTGAGCTTTGACCTTGACCTTGATTGCTTGAACTTGCTTGGTCGTTGAAATTCTTAGGAGCTTTGCATTCTCTTGAAAAATGACCATATTGGTTACAATTAAAGCATCTGGCCTTTGATTTGTCAAAACCAACCGTCTTGTTTGCATGTGGCTTGTAGCTTCGGTTAACATATGCATGCTTTTGTGTTCTATATGCAACCATTACCATTTGCCAGTTTAAATCCATCTCCTCAACGTCTACAGGATCCATCTCAAATAAGTCTTGAAGGACCATGTCCATTTGACTTAAGTGACTTCCTTGATATGCCTGGAAACTTGCCATAAAAGCTGTGAAGGCAGTTTTTGTCTCGTCATCTTGCAACAGAATGTTCATCACATCTTTCACCTTGGCTTGAACATTTGAACTTTGACTGTCTACTTGATTCTTCAGATTCTGACTTTGCACTTGAACTCTTGGTGGAGATTGAGGTTGAGAATAAGTTGGTGAATTTGGAAAGTATGCTGAATCAGTATAAAAACTCGCACCAACAAATAAATCACCCTCTTCTTCAAACTTCATTGCATCTTGTGCAAGAAAAGCATTCTCCACATTATTGGCAGGATTTACCACATACTTATACTGAGTTTGTGAGCTTGATCTATCAGTATTTCTTGATCCTTCATCAATCTCAACTTCTTCAATCTTTCCAATAAGCAAATCTAATTCCATTGGAAATTTCTCAGTATGTTTCAACAAAGTAACAGTCTGCTTCCATGATGATGGTAAAGCACATAACAAACGATCATTCAAGTCTTGAAGTTCAGTCTTAACTCCGAGGTTTGAAATCTCAGTAGTTAAGTGAACAAACCTGTTCATCATCTGATGTACTGTTTCTCCATTAATATGCTCGAACAGCTCCAATTGCCTTTTTAACTTTGATTTCTTCAAACTTCTCAATTGTTCTCCTCCTTCACATATCGACTTAAGTGCCTTGAAACATGTATAACCAGTCTGATATGCATCCAATCTCGACAGAACTTGTAGTGGCAGTCCCTTGCACATTAAAGAATAAGCCTTGCTATCATTCTTTACTTTCCTCAAATCTTCTGCTGACAGATTATCTTCTGGATAAGGTTCAGTAGAGTCTTTGGTGTAGGTACTTGCACTGTCTGGAGCAGTCTGAGTTGGAATATGAGGACCTTTTTCAATGGACTTCCATAAATCATTGTCAATAGAACACAAATGATGTCTCAACCTGATTGTCCAGTTCTTGAAATCTGCACGATTGACAAGTCTAGGAACACGGTTATCAGAATCATCAGTAGGAGCCATTTTTAACAAATTTTTTAAAGAAAATATTTTTGGTTTTTGTTAATTTTTGAAAAGAAATGATTAAAATACTAAAATAAAGACAAGTAATTAAAGACAAGATAAGAAAAACAAGAATTAAAACAACTAAAATGAGTCACACGGCTGAACAATGAAAATCCTTCTTCACCCGGCTAAACAGTAGCTTTGTTCTTCACCCGGCAGAGAAAAAGTCTTTACACGGCTAAACAGTTACACGGCTCAACAGTTGTAAATATTTTTGTTCTTGACCCGGATGAACAGTTACCCGGCAAGAAGAAACAACTTCACACCGCAGATAAACTTGACCCGGCTTGAATCTTGACACGGCAAAAGGCTTTACCCGGCTGAACAGTTCTCGATCACACGGCAAGCTTGTTTACCCGGCTACACAGTTTGATTATCACCCGGCTGAAATCTCTTAATCACCCGGCGTAACAGTGTATTACCCGGCACAACAGTTGTTGATCCGGCTGAACAGTAACACCTTTTCTAGTCAAATTCTTTACCCGTCTAGAACAAATTCCCTTACACGGCTGCACAGGACCTAATTGTTCTTCAATCTAAGTCCAAGGAAAATTGTCTAAGTCAAATTAATCACCCGGCAAGTTAATCTTCAACCAAGTTCATACCGTTCATTATCTTCTCCATGAGAATTTTCTGGGTTTTGTCAAAAACTTGTCCAATTCGTTCAAAATTCACACACAAGCTGTGAAATGGTCCGATTATCAATCCCTAATTTCAATCAATCCAAAACATGATCAAATTTGAGCAAAATTTGATTGAACAGTAAATTTTTCTTTCTTCTTAATTCCTCAGATCTGATGATAATCTGATGGAATCTGCACAATCGTTGAGAATTAGAAGTGATTGCGATGATAAATCACAACTAAAAACAACAACAATTCATTCAGATCATGATTTTTGAGCAATATTGATGTGTTTTGCTTAAGAACAGCGAAGAACACAATACCGAAAGCTCTGATACCAATTGATAGGTTCAATTGGATCGTGAATATCGCTCAATGATCAGAATAACATAAACACAAACACAGTTCAATCATAAACACAATTCATACTAATAATTCTCTTTGTATATTGATGATCAAAGCAGTATTGTGATACAAGGTGCAGGAGAAAATAAATCACACACACAAGTTCTCTCTCTTACGTGAAATTGTGATCTAGCCTCTCTCCTCACACTCTCTCACTACATGCTTTAAAGCAAACAAATACAAGTTTAAGGAATATAACAAAATAGACCCTAAACTATTTACAAACATATAAACAAAATACAAAGTAAATCTTAACTAGGAAATAACCCTAACAGACAATGATTCTTTGATGTTTTGAATACATTGCTACTTTATTATTTGGGAAACTCAAATGGTTAGAGCTCCAGGTCTATACCGACGTATAACAGAGGAGATAAACATTTGAGCATGCTCGGTGAAACTTCAGGTCTATACCGAAGTATAATAGAGAAGATTCACCAGAGGCTTTTCTGAAGAGCTACTTTATTATCTCCTTTGACTCAATACTTTCTGAGGAGCTAACGAATAACTCACTCAGAGGCTTTTCTGAAGAGCAACACTAGCAGCTTTTTATTTTGTTTTGCAAACTAGAAACTCAATTCAGGGCTAGGGTGTGGGTGATTTGGGATGTTTTAGGGAAATCAAGGCAAAGATTTGACGCTCTCAACCCATTTTTGACAAGGACTTGTAACTTTGTGCAGACCAAACATGTCAAGGAGATAATCCTCATTGCCGAGTTCTTAAACTTTATGTTTGGCTACACAATCACTGTTTACTTCGTTTTCGGGCTGAGCCTATCTGACATATCTCAAACACAATACTTCTGACCTCCTTCAATGTCTCTTCAACATCAATTTTAACGGCGATCCTGAAATATCAAAATTTGAAAAGCTATGTGTAGTTAATCTATAATATCTCCCCCAAAATTTCTATATGATAGCTATCTAATAGGAAATTTTTACTTTTCTGATTTTCTTAATATATTTACATGAGAAAGAGAAGAAATAAAATAAAAACAAAGTAAAATTAAAAAAGAAGGAGCGAAGAAATATGTGACTCTCAGATTCTCAAGGAAGAAAATGAAAAAAAAAATATTTACATATTTACAAGGCCATTATTCTTTAGAAGAAGGTTTTCAAAATGATATCAATCCCAACATAGAAATCAGTTCATAAAAACGTGCTTTATCGAATGTTTTTGTTAAAAGATCTGCTTTTTGCTTTCTTGTTTCAATAGAAATGATATTAATTAACCCCTTTTCTTGTGCGTCACGAATGGCGTGAATTCTTGTTTCAATGTGCTTGGTTCGTGTGTGATGAACAGGATTCTTAGCAATTCCAACAGCAGCTTCATTGTCACAAAAGAGTGGTGTATGAAGGAAGTTGATGCCGTAATCCATCATCTGGTGCTGAATCCATAGCACTTGGCAACAGCAGCTTGAAGCAGCAATGTATTCAGCTTCTCCTGTGGACAAGGAGACAGTTGTTTGCTTTTTGCTTTGCCAAGAAACAAGACATTCACCGAGATATTGGCATCCACCAGTTACTGATTTTCTGTTTATCCTGCAACAAGCATGATCACTGTCAGAAAAAGCATGTAAATCAAAGTTCCCACCTTTTGGGTACTAAAATCCCAAACGAGAGGAACCCTTAAGGTAACGAAAAATGCGTTTAACAGCTTTTTCATGCGATTCTTTAGGGTTGGCCTGGAAACGAGCACAGTAGTACATAGCAAATGTAATATCTAGACGGCTTGCAGTCAGATACATGAGAGATCCGATCATCGAGCGGTACTGATGAGCATCCAAAGGATTCCCATTATCATCAGAAGTTAGGCATGTTTGAGCAGTGAAGGGAATTAGTTCAGGAGAAGAATCGTCCATGCCAAACATTGTAAGGATTTCTTTGATGTACTTTTCTTGGTGGATAAGGATTCCATCAGGCTTCTGTTCCACTTGCAGCCCCAAGAAGAAGAACATTTCGCCCATGATTGTCATTTCAAATCGATCCATCATTACTTTCTCAGATTCTCTACACAGCTCCTCATTTGTCGATCCGAAGATAATATCGTCCACATACACTTGAACAATCATCAGCTCACCATTAACCTCCTTCTTGAATAGTGTCATATCTAAAGTCCCACGAGAGAAACCTTTGCAGAGCAGATATTGTTTCAGAGTTTTGTACCAGATTCGTGGAGCTTGATGCAACCCATACAGGGATTTATCAAGCTTGTACACCTTTGAAGGAAAATCTGGATCCTCGAAACCTGGTGGTTGACATACGTAGATCTCCTCATCGATATCTCCATATAGAAATGCACATTTAACATCCATCTGATAGACTTTAAAGTCTTTGTTAGCAGCATGTGCAAGAAAGATTCTAATGGCTTCTAGACGAGCGACAGGGGCAAACATTTTAGTGTAGTCAATCCCCTCCTCTTGATCGAATCGTTGAACAACCAATCTGGCCTTGTTTCTGATAACAACACCGCGATCATCTGGCTTGTTCCGGAAGACCCACTTAGTGCCAATGGGGCACTTATTTGGAGGAAGATCAACAAGCTCCTAAACTTTTAGCTTCCTAAATTGTTGTAATTCCATTTGCATGGCATCAACCCAACTAGGATCTTCAAGTGCTTTTTTATAATTCTTCGGAACAACCTGTGGTAAGAAGGCAACATAGAGACACTCAATAATCAAACCACTCTGACTCCGAGTTCTCACACCGTCAGTAATTGATCCAATGATATAATCATGAGGATGATCTTTTAAGGTCTTGAAGTTGTGTTAAGCAACATTGGGTTTGATTGTGATGAGGATGCTTGATTAGATGGTTGAGATGGAACGGTTGAAGTTAAAGGAGAAAGTGTGTCGATAGTAGGGTTTGGGATAGAGGACGATGATGATGGAATATCTAATGAAGGAATTGGATCAGTTGGAGGTGGTGGAGGAATGTCAAATGTGGTTGGAGGTAGTTGGGTGACATTTGGTGGTAGTGGTGATGGTGAGTGAGGTTGAGGATTGATTATATTAACTGGAGTATGAGGAATGATGTCATCATCGTCAGAGTTAGGAAGATTAAATGAGTTGAAAACAGTGGTGGAATCGTAAAACCATGCGGGTTCACAGCCAATGCTTGTAGAGTTTGATTCTTGCCAATCAACATAGTAGGACCGTTGCACAATCCGCGTTCGCTTGTTGTACACACGATACACTTTTTGTGTGACAGAGTATCCCAAAGAAACATTCATCTGAAACAGCGCCAAACTTCGTTTTCTGATCTTGAGTATTCAAACGATTACAAGAGCATCCAAAGGGGCACAGAAAATCGATCAACGGCTTTATCCCACGAAACAGCTGATACGATCTCTTCATCTTGTCTTTGACAATCAGTACCCAATTCAGGACATAAGCTGCATAATTAACTGCTTCTACCCAGAAGATAATAGGAAGCTTTGACTCAATCAGCATAGTTCGAGAAGCCTCCACAGGAGTTCGGTTCTTCCTTTCAGCAAGACCATTTTGTTGAGGCGTTCTTGCAGCGCTGAACTGTCTGAGAATACCCCTTTGTTCACAGAATGAATTGAAGATATGGTTTCTAAATTCCGTTCCGTTGTCGCTTCTAATAGCTTGAACCTTTCGCTTCCCAAGAACCTCAATCAGAGGAATCAGCTTCATTAACTCTTCAGCAGTCTCACTCTTGTTTGCAAGGAATCTCACCCAAGTGTATCTTGAGTAATCATCTGTGACAACCAAACAATAAGATTTCTTAGCTATTGATTTGACAATAATTGGACCAAATAAGTCAGTATGTAACAATTCGAGGGGTTGTGAAATAGAATTTTCAATTTTAAGTTTATGTGGCTTTTTGTGCTGCTTTCCTTTAGCACAAGCCATGCAGTTTTCTACCACAGAAAAATCTTTAAGTGGTAGTCCCCTTACCAAATTGTTCTTAACTAACTTATTTAGTATTTTGAAATTAATGTGTCCTAAACGTCTATGCCATTGGAAAGATTCAAAAGATGAAGCTTTAGACAAAAGACAGGTCACAGTGGAAGTTGATTCTTTTGATCCCATATTTAGCATATATGTATCGTTTCGTCTTGGAGCTCGCATGATCACCAATTCTTCAGGAAATTTAAACTCTGGCTTCAAGAACAGGCATTCATTTGGAAGAAACAGCACAGAAATATTGTTATCACAGATCTGTGATACACTAAGAAGATTGAATGCCAACTCAGGAACGTAGTTAACATCTTCCAAGGTTAGTGAACCATTCGAGACTTCTCCTTGACCAATCATCTTTCCACCCTTCTTGTCTCCCGCAAAAGCAACATAACCACTGTTAATGATTCGATAATTTGTCAGCAGGTCCTTCAACCCTGTCATATGTCTGGAACATCCATTATCAATGTGCCAATGACTATTTACAACGGCGCTGGAATGTTCCTGACATATTTCAAAAAGTGAATTAGACTTTTGAAATTGGGACCCAAGCCTTAGTGTACTTAGGTCTGAACTGAATAAGATTTACAGAAAAAATTATTTACAAATGTATCCAATATTCTTCCTAAAGATCTATGCTTTGTACTATTTGCAACTAACTCAGGACATTGCTTGACAGTATGATCATCATTTCCAGATTTAAACCAACTTTGGAAACTTTAGAAACAAGAATTCTATCTATTTCTATCTCTTCATCACATTCAGATAATTGAGAGTTACAATCACTATAAGAGTCATAGGGCTCTTTTGATCTACCGGCTGTGACTTTTACCTTATCAGGTTCTGATTCATGGATGAAAAAGATGGTTCCTTGTCTTTAGGTTTTGAAATCCTTATAGGTGTGAAAGATGGAATTTGATGAGAAAAGAACTTCTGAAAACAGTTTGTTTTGGTTTGGCTTTCAGAGACATGACCTGAAAGTTCATCTTTGTCATTCACACAAACTTTTTCAATCACATCATTATTCAAATGACCAATGTTTGAAGTAGAGCATCCTAAATTAGTATTACAAATAAAATTGTTTGAATGTAACATATGACTAGAAACAAAACTAATTAAGCTATTGTCTTCAACAGACTTCTTTGAATCAAAACTAAAACAACTAGAACTGCCAGCACAGCCAAGGCCACTACTCCCACCATAAGCATACTCCACTCAAACCTCTTTAAGATTTATTCCACTTCAACCTGCAATAGAGCTGTTAGTATCATTCTGTATAATCTCTTGTATCAACTCATTTGTAGGATGAGGAATGGGTGTCGGAGAATAACAGAAAGTACTAGGTGGAGGGTATACTTGTGCATCGATTTTATAACCCAATCCGGTCTTAATTCTAGCACCCTGTTGTTTCTTGCAAAGATCCTCCCTTTTCATGCTTGAAATTGTCCATTGTTCCAGTTTATTTTTTACTTTTCTTGTTTCAAATTCGGCAAGAGTTACTTGCTAAGTCAAATAGTTTATTTCACAGTTCTTTTCCGAAAGAGATCTTTTCAAATGTTCGTTTTCTTTCAAAGCATCTCTTAATTTAACAAAAAATTTTGATTCGTTCTCTTTAAGCTCTTTGTTGATTTTCTTTAATTCGTTTTCATTTGACATTAACAATTTATTAGCTTTATATATGCCAATCAAACGAATTTTGCATGGAGATGAACACATATCTTCAACAACTTCATAAGGAAGACCAATTACCAGTTTTTCAGCAGTAAGGGCACGTTCACACTGACAATAAGGCGTGTTCCTCTTGTACTCATTCACAGCTTCATGCTTGGACATTTCGATCATAGCTTCCATGTTCAGCTTTGATTCTTCAGCATTGTCAGCTTCAGTATCTGCATTCTTCACCCATCAACAAAAGTGACGAAAACCTTCTTTTCTTCATCAACAGCAACTTCACACACTAACCCAGAATGAATCACCTCTTCTTGACCCAGATGTCCTTGAACAATAACATCTGTGTGAACCTCAACTGTAACAGTAGCTTCCTGATCTTTACCATCTTGAACCTCTTCAACCATTACAACTTTCGACTCAGCAGCCTTATCAGAATTCTCACCATCTTCACCATAAAATTCTTAAAAAGGATAAGAGCAATCAATATAGTTGTCATCGAGAGTACGCTCCTCAACAATTTCAACAATTAATGCATGATTGATTTCTTCCTTTGTTTCTTCAATCTCAACGCTCCAATCAAAGTTGGTGAGTAGTGCAGTTTCTTTGCTTAGTTTAACTTCCTCAGCTCTGTCTTGAAGTGGAACAGTTCTAGAATTTCCAGAATTCACAGGTTCAGTGACGATTGGTAAAGGACATTCCCTCTTGAAGTGTCCCAATTGCTTGCAGTTGTAACACCTCAACTTTCCTTTATCATGTCCCAGTTTGTTGTTCTAACCCTGATTTCCAAAATTTCTTCGACCTGTTCTTTCCATAAATCTTCTAGCACGAAGAGTGAGCATTGCCATTTGCCATTGAATATCAGTTTCTTCAAGATCATCAGGATCCACCTGATACATGTCTTCAACTGTCAGTCCCTTACCTTTCAACTCTCCCGCAACCAGAGCTTCATAGCTATGAACAAACATCCCAAACAAAGCCATGGTGTCAGACGGAATCTGAGTGGAGACATATGCATTTGAGCCAGAACCTACACTTGTAGATGCAACTTCAGATTTAACAGACCCAAAACTTGATGATCCTCCATATACAGCACCATAAATATGTGAGTTTGCAGCGGATGTAATTAGTGCAGCATTCTGAGGAGGGACATTTGGAAGCATCATAGATTGATTGTATTCTCTTCACTTCACATCAAGATCAAATGACTTCAGCTTGTTTATCACATCCATGAGTTTAAAGTCTAGGAAATTTCGCTCTTGCTTCAACATTTTGATCTGAAGACTCCACTGAGGGGAAGTGAATCTAAAAGCTTTGTAACTTGCTCATGATTTCGCAGTTTCTCATCATACTTTTTCAGATTGCTTGATACAGATAGAAAACGGTTGGTTATATCAGTCATAATTTCTTGCTTATACCCCACAAATGAATTAAACTCTTTCTCAGTTGAACTTTTCTATCCAACTTGAGATCCTCATTACCATCATAGAACTCACACAACGCATCATACAAACTTTTTGCACTTGTGTGTTCAACAAACCTGTTGTAAATGTCTTGATGCAAACAAAGTATCAAAGCTCCAAGGGCCTTTTTATCACGATCAAGTAACTTGATATCACCCTCAGTGTAGGTACTTGGATCATTGTTTGGTAAAGTAACGGTTCCTTCAACCTTCTTTGGCATGTGTGGCCCATTAACAATCGACTCCCATTGGTTACAATCAGTATAGAAGAAAAAGGCCTTCAAACAACGCTTCCAGTCCTCAAAATTTTCACCATTCACAAGCCTCGGTGGCCTATTTTGTTGAAAACTCTCCATATCATTCACATTGCTGGTTGATATAGACATAACTTCAAGCAGATATTAGATTCGCTGGTTACAGATTCGCCAATAGATTCGCTCAAGAGAATCTAAATAGTTTCGCTTGGCAGTTAGTCAGAAGATTCGCGCAACAATGCACGATGAACACAGGTTCGCTAGGCAGATTCACTCGGCAATACAGAGATTTTGTTCAGGCAACAGGTTCGGCAGCAAATTCGAGATTTCAGATCGAGATTTCAGTGCTATGATGATTAATAAACAACAAAACACACTTAGATTCAATGAAACATTGTCCAAATACACTCAACACACTATAAAAAGGATCAAATCAACACAAACAGAGGTAAACAAGCTACAAAGATGATAATAAAAAGCTCCTAGCACCTCAGCCCTCACACACACAATTAGGGTTTGATAAACTTGTAAAACTTACATTCAAAATAAGAAAACATTACATTATATAGAGCAGCCTTGGGTTCGCTGACAGATTCGTTGACAGCGAATCTGTCATGCAAACCTATCAGCTTCGCCGGGCACAAAGCAGATTCGCCCGGCGACTGATCTAGTCTAATAATCTATTCTAATCAGGACTTCCGGGTGAATCTATAGATTCGCCCGTAGGTTCGCTAGTACAAAAACAACGAAATACACAACATATCAAAAGTAACACCGACATGCCGGTGAGTCCAACCTACATGTACTATCAATGTCCTTCCTTTTTTGTCGGTATAGAACTTTTCTAATTTCTTCGTTGAGGCCTCGACTACCTCCAAACTTCCGAGCTTTCTCTGACCAATTTCTCCCCAGCATACGGGAGTCCTACATATTCTTCTGTACAACATTTCATATGGCGACATCCTTATACTAGCATGATAACTGTTATTGTAGGAGAATTCTGCCAAAGGCAGATGGCTGTCCCAACTACCACAAAATTCGAGCACACAGGATCTAAGCATATCCTCCAACGTTTGAATTGTTCTCTCCGACTGTCCGTCGGTCTGTGGGTGGTAAGCTGAACTAATATGGAGCTTCACTCCCATCTCTTCATGAAATTTCTTCCAAAATTTTGACGTAAACCGAGTGTCCCTGTCGGACACAATGGACACCGGCATTCCATGCCTCGCCACAACCTCTTTGATAAATACCTCGGCTAATTTCTCTGAACTTATCGCTTCCTTGATTGGTAGGAAGTGGGCACTCTTTGTCAACCTGCCCATGACCACTCATATAGCATCATACCCCTTAGGAGTTCGTGGTAACTTCGTAATAAAATCCATAGTGATGTGCTCCCACTTCCATTCGGGTATTTCCATTGGCTAAATCTTACCATATGGTTTTTGATGTTCCACCTTGACTTGAAGGCAAGTCAGGCACTTGCTCACATATGTTTCTACCTCTCTCTTCATACCAGGCCACCAATAATCTTTCTTCAAATCTTGGTACATTTTTGTCCCTCTTGGATGGATTGAGTATCGGGACATGTGTGCTTCATCGAGTATACCTTTCCGTATCTCCCTGAATCGAGGTACCCATACCTGACCATATATCGTCTTCACACCATAGGTGTTCTCAGTCAATTCTAGTTCCATTTCAACCATTCTTCCTGTCTTAATCTGATCCTCCTTTAGGGCCTCTACTTGAGCCCTCCTGATCTCTTCCATAACTCCGGGTGTAATAATCAGCTGGCAAGCTCTAACCCGGATCGGTTCATGTTTCTCCTTTCTACTCAAAGCATCGGCCACTACGTTGGCCTTTCCTAGATGGTAATGAATCTCACAGTCGTAATCCTTGATCAACGCCAACCACTTTCTCTATCTCATATTTAGATCTTTCTGCTCAAAGAAATACTTCACACTCTTATGATCGGTGTACAATGTACACTTCGTTCCGTACAGATAATGTCTCCATATCTTCAAAGCGAAAACAACTGCCACGAACTCAAGATCATGAGTCTGGTAGTTCACCTTATTTTCCTTCAACTTCCTCGATGCGTAGGCAATTACATTTCCTCGCTGCATAAGCACGCATCCTAAACCTTATCGTGACGCATCGGAATATACCAATAGATCATCATTCCCTTCAGGTAACGTTAGCACGGGCGCTTCGGTTTGATAGGTTCAATTGGATCGTTAATATTGCTCACAATGATCAGAATCACACGCACAAACAAACAGTTCAATCACAAACACAATCCATACTAATAATTCTCTTTGTATATTGATGATCAAAGCAATTCGTAGTACAAGGTGCAGGAGAAACAAAATCACACACAGTTAATTCTCTCTCTAACAGTGTAAAAGTGATCTGGCCTCTTATAAATCCATGTTCTAGTAAATGCTTGGATAAAGTCTCATACCAGATTCTTGGAGCTTGGTGTAGACCATATAGAGCTTTACTCAACTTGTATACACGATGAGGATAGTCAGGATCTTCGAAACCCGGAGGTTGTCTGACATATACGTCATCTGTAATTGGTCCATACAAGAAAGCACCTTTGACGTCCATTTGGAATACTTTAAACTTCATGAAGGAAGCATATGCAAGAAAAACGCGTATGGCTTCAAGTCTTGCGACCGGAGCAAACACCTCTTCATAATCAATGCCTTCTTCCTGAGTGTATCCCTGTGCAATGAGTCTTGCTTTGTTTCTCACTACAATGCCACGTTCGTCTGGCTTGTTTTTGTACAACCATCTTGTACCAATTGCGTTCTCTCCTTCAGGTAAGTCCACAAGTTTCCAAACTTCCTGTTTGCGAAACTGAAGTAATTCCTCTTGCATGGCTTCAATCCAACTGTTATCTTTCAGCGCCTCTGAAATGTTATGATGAAAATATTTATCATGTTTTGGTTCAGTTTTAACAAGTTTAATCACTTTTAGACAGATATTCCATCGTTTTGATGTTTAACTTTTAAAAGCTTCAAAGTTCATCAATGGCGATTTTATCAGTTAAGAACATTTTGAGTGATTCAGTTGATTTTAAGGTGTTTTGATGCAAATGAGTGATTGTATGTTGATGATCGACAGATTTTAAACTTAAAACAACATTCGATTTAAGTTTTAACACACAAAATCAAAGTGTCGATTCAAAGTCCAAAACACTGTTCATCATCGTTTTTCTTTTTAACAGTTGATTTGCAGGTCTATTTAGGTCAAAAACACTTAATCACTACCTTATCCAATCGATCAACCTTGTTACAAAACAAACGATTGAATATGATAACACGGCGATTTTAAGTTCAGAGGATTTATGTGAAAGTGAATGTGTGAAATGATAAGTGTTTGTGAAGAGGCGGTCTTTTGTATCGTCAAAAATTTTAGGTCAAACTTTAAGTGCCGGGTCAACAAAAGGACGGGCAAGCTTAAAAAGCCCAATAGGCCTTGCCGGGTCAAGTACTGTAGTGACGGGTCATGTACTGTAGTGACGGGTCATTCACTGTAGTGACGGGTCAAGTACATATAACAAGTCACAAACATGTGAAAAACACTTGACGGGTCAAGCACTGTAGAGACGGGTAAGTCACTGTAGTGACGGGTAAAGGTTAGGAACAACTACACCTGATGGGTTTTATTCATCACCCGGCAGAATAGTCTTCAAACATCACCCGGCAACTTTTCTTCATCACCCGGCAACACAGTTGCTTTCCTTCTTCATCCGGCTTGCTTTCTTTATCACACGGCAACCTTCTTCTTCACACAGCAACCTTCTTCACACGGCAACCTTCTTCACACGGCATGCATTTGTTCATTACACGGCAACATAGTTGTCTTCTATATCACCCGGCATGCTTTCTTCTTCATTACCCGGCAACATAGTGAATCATTCACACGGCAAGATAAAAGACTTTTACCCGGCTGTATAGTGAATACTTGTCACCCGGCTTGATATCTATGACCTTCACCCGGCTGTATTTGACATGATCATTGCCCGGCTGTACAGTGGTCATAATATCTTCACCTTTTCCTCAATCACCCGGCATGTATCAGACTTACACTATTACCCGGCTGAACAATTCTTTACCCGGCAGAATAGTTGCATCTGATATCTTTGCCCGGCAATAACACTTGCAATTTTTCTTCACTTTTTCTCGTCTGTTGACTTTTTCAACGGCATTTATTGCACCTGCAAACATTCTCCGACAGATTAATTAGACAAGTTATCCTTAAAAAGAATGTTTGTCATATTAATTATCAAACAATATTAAACATTGCAACAACATTAATTTTCAATTAAAATTCATTTTTCTTTTCTTTTTCAAATATGTTTTTGCACAACCAATTTTTCTATATCCCGAAGCAATTTCTTAAAAACAAATTACAAGACCTTGGGTTTGTTTTTAACACATCCAATACCTTTGCTTTTCATACCACATAACCTTGTTCATTCAAAACACACTTATTCAAAACAAAATATTTTTGGATTTTTGTAGATATTTTTCTTCAATTTATTCTCCCCCTAAACTTGAAATTTTTTTAAATTTTTAAGTTTAACAAGGATGTCGATGTGTCAATAATGATTCCATATGCCTGCACACACAAAGCACACACATTAAAATAAAGACATATGCAATGCAATGAATCAAAATATCGCAGTGAGATCATACCACACATTATCTGAACATGTTTTGCAAGTTTTGAATAGACATTTGACATATGTTTGATTGAGTGATGATATGAAAACATACCAATTAGCTCGAGTTGACACACTTACTTTTTCAGTATCATGATGATATTTAAGGTTCGATTAGAATGACTTATGTGACCCACATGTATACATATGTTAACATATTTCCTTATCAACCACTACCTGAATGCATATTGCACAAAACCTGGTCACTTACAGTCATACACAGTGTGGAATCTGGGTTCTATTCGGATTTGGTCCACTTTGGGACTTCTTTTTAATTCCATCTTTGGGAATTTTTCTTTCCTATCATTCCCCTTGGGAATCTTCTTAATTCCATTTTGGAATTTTGTTTGGTGTTGGTCCACATTTGGGACTCTTTTTGTTCCATTTTGGAATCTTTTGCTGCATCTTGAAGCTCAAAAGAGACTTCGTGTGAGACTTCAGGTCTGTGGATACCACAACAAAGAAGCTCACGATGCGGTTCATCACACTGAATACACTGCATCGTTACCCGATCATGCACAAATATCATCACAAGCAATGTATCAAAAGATATATATCTAGACATTTATAACAATGGAACTTAACACAATATCATTAAGTTTATGTTTGTCAAGAATCAACTTACTTTTTCAGTCTAATTGCCTGAGCTGTCTCGCACATCAACTAACATTCATCAGTCTTTATTTAAAAATGATGTAACAAATAATGTCTAGTGTATCTATCATTTCTCACTTTGTGCAATATAGATTCTTATGACATGATATTTTCTTTTCTTTTTGCTTTTATATTTTGTTTTTGCTTTTCTATTTTTCTTTTTCACGCAAGCACACACAATGCAAAACATAAAGTAAAAGACAAAGGAATCAAAATATAACATCAAGTTATATATTTTTGGCTTTTATATTTTTCTGATTTTTGTTTTGTTTTTGAAAAATAGAATCAATCATGATTGATTAATCCTATGGAATGAATTAAGAATTCAAACCGTCCTGACAAAAAAGATTTTGTGAAAAGATCTGCCAGTTGTTTGTCGGTATGAACCTTAATCAAAATTATTAAACCCTTTTCAGAGTTGTCTCTTAAAAAATGATATCTAATTTCGATGTGTTTAGTTTTAGATTGTTGAACAGGATTAGCAGTTATGAACATAGCAGCAGTATTGTCTATGTAAATAGGAGTTTTTAGAAAGTTAAACCCGTAGTCAAGCAACTGATTTTGTAACCACAAAACCTGAGAACATCCTGCAGATGCAGCGATATACTCTGCTTCAGCTGTGGATACAGAAACATTGGTCTGCTTCTTGCATTGCCAAGAGACAAGCCTTGGACCCAAAAATTGACAGCCACCAGTAGTCGATTTCCTGTCAAGAGCACAACCACCAAAATCACTGTCAGAATAGCTATATAATTCAAAATTTCCTTCGTAAGGATACCATAACCCAAGATTTGGTTTCCCTTTGAGATATCTGAATATACGCTTCACAGCAACAAGATGCGACTCTCTCGGATCAGACTGATATCTGGCGCATACACAAACAGCGTACATGATGTCTGGTCTTGATGCAGTAAGATACATCAGAGAACCGATCATTGATCTGTATAGTGTTTGATCAACTGCTTTGCCCTTTGGATCAGGTTGAATCTTGCAGTTTACATCAGATGGAGTTCGAATTGTTTGACAATCTTTCATTTTGAACTTCTTCAACAATTTCTCAACAAATTTTGATTGATTGATGAAAATTCCGTCAGCTGATTGCTTCACTTGTAATCCAAGAAAGAAATTAATCTCCCCCATTGAACTCATCTGGAATCTAGACTTCATGATTTCTTCAAAATCATTGCACATTGACGCACTGGTCGAACCGAAGATAATATCGTCCACATATACTTGAACGCACAACAAATCGTCATTCTGCCTCTTCATAAACAAAGTTGGATCAATCTGACCTCTTGTATATTGATGATCAAAGCAATTCGTAGTACAAGGTGCAGGAGAAACAAAATCACACACAGTTAATTCTCTCTCTAACAGTGTAAAAGTGATCTGGCCTCTTATAAATCCATGTTCTAGTAAATGCTTGGATAATGTCTCATACCAGATTCTTGGAGCTTGGTGTAGACCATATAGAGCTTTACTCATCATTTGAAGCATGGGCAATGAGACAGGTTGTTTCGGTTTCAGCATCAATCTGCGACATATCCAATTTGTATACATCACGATCTCTTGGAGCTTTAACCACTACCCACTCATTGTCAATCTTGAAACCTGGTTTAAGAATATAACAGAAAGAATCATCAAAAAGAGTTGAATAAGATTTATCACAAATTTGAGATACACTAAGTAAGTTAAAGTTCAACTGTGCACAGTAGTTGACGTCCATTTGGAATACTTTAAACTTCATGAAGGAAGCATATGCAAGAAAAACGCGTATGGCTTCAAGTCTTGCGACCGGAGCAAACACCTCTTCATAATCAATGCCTTCTTCCTGAGTGTATCCCTGTGCAATGAGTCTTGCTTTGTTTCTCACTACAATGCCACGTTCGTCTGGCTTGTTTTTGTACAACCATCTTGTACCAATTGCGTTCTCTCCTTCAGGTAAGTCCACAAGTTTCCAAACTTCCTGTTTGCGAAACTGAAGTAATTCCTCTTGCATGGCTTCAATCCAACTGTTATCTTTCAGCGCCTCTGAAATGTTCTTTGGCACCACTTGAGATAGAAAACACGAGTAAAGACAAACATTTGCTTGCTCTGTCTGACTTCTGGTAGTTCTCTGATTCAACGGCCCAATAATCTGAGAGACAGGATGTTTCTTGTGAATTCGATGAATTGGTATGTCACCTCCTTGCACTTGACTCTCCAGATTAGAAGTATTCAGATTTGGTAGATCTTGTAGTATGGTCGAAGTATGCGGTGTGAAATTCGGGACTTGATCCGGTGAATTGATGAAGTAATCAAAGGATTCTGGAATAACTTCAGCATTCGGATCTGATGATGGTTGATTTTGAACGGATCCACCATCATTAGGAGAAATCACATCTTCATCATGATTGTTCGATTCTTGATCTTCATGAGAACCAGAAGGACCCGGATCTTGACTGGATTTGACATGATCAGGATTGTGAAAAGACATAAATGGATATTCAGAGTTGAGATTTCCATCTTCGTCATTATCAGAATCGTCACTAAAGCATCCCAAGTCACCTGATTCTTTGTTTGTTTTTCCTGAAAAATCAAATAAGTTAGAATTGAAGGATTTCGATAATGAATCTAAATCAAATAACCATTCGGGACCATGAGCCACTAACGGAAACGAATTTTCTAAAAACTTGACGTTAATAGTTTCAATAACAGTATTTGTTTTGCTATTAAAAACCCGATAAGCTTTAGAAACAGACGAATAACCTAGGAAAAATCCATCGTCAGATTTTGACTCAAACTTCCCGAGATGATAATTCAAATTTAAAATCGATACCGGACAACCAAATGCTTTCAAGTAAGAAATATTTGGTTTCCTTCCAAATAACAACTCATAAGAAGTTTTCTGTTTATCATGCACTAATAATGTTCTATTTTGTACAAAACACGCAGTAGCAATAGCTTCGTCCCAAAAAGTGATAGGGATTTTGGCATCTGCGAGCATGGATCTTGCTGCTTCAATCAGTGTCCGGTTTTTCCATTCCGCAACCCCATTCTGTTGAGGCGTTCTTGGCGCACTAAATTGTCTAGCAATCCCCTTTTCTGCACAAAATAAATCAACATTAGCATTCTTAAATTCAGTTCCATTATCACTTCTTAAAACTTTAACTTTGCATTCCAATTGATTTTCAACTTTGATGATAAATTCTTTTAATAATTCAGCTGTTTCAGATTTAGCATGCAAAAAATAAACCCAAGAAAATCTAGTGAAATCGTCAATAATGACAAAACAGTAAGACTTCTTTCCAATGCTTTGCACATTTGTTGGTCCGAAAAGATCCATATGTAGCATTTGCAAGGGTTTTGAAATGGAGTTTTCTTGCTTGGACTTAAAAGACATCCTATGCTGTTTTCCCTTCAAACACGCTGGACAGAGATCAGTTGTGGAGAATTTCTTCGATGGGATTCCCACAGCGTGATTTCCAGTTACCAAACGGTTCATGTTTCTGAAATTGGAATGTCCCAGCCGTCTATGCCAAAGCTGACTCTCATCATTTGAAGCATGGGCAATGAGACAGGTTGTTTCGGTTTCAGCATCAATCTGCGACATATCCAATTTGTATACATCACGATCTCTTGGAGCTTTAACCACTACCCACTCATTGTCAATCTTAAAACCTGGTTTAAGAATATAACAGAAAGAATCATCAAAAAGAGTTGAATAAGATTTATCACAAATTTGAGATACACTAAGTAAGTTAAAGTTCAACTGTGCACAGTAGTTGACTTTATCAAAACTTATGACCCCATTCGAAACAGTTCCTTCTCCTGTGATTTTACCACCCGCATCACCTCCAAATGCGACGTGTGTACCATTTTTCAGCTTGAAATCCTGAAGCAAGGCATGGTTGCCTGTCATGTGCCGGCTACACCCACTATCAACGAACCATGAGTTGATAGGTCTTCTTGGGCGTACCTGCAAATCAACAATCAATTAGTTAGTTTGGTCAACCCAGGCCCACACGGTCTTGGGTTTTCCGAATCTATCTACAATCGTAACTTGTTGATATTGAATATTTTGAAAATTTGTTTCGTTCATGAGATTTTGATGCTGATAACTATTATTTCGCCCATTGGCGTTCACTATTTGCTTTCTCCTCAAAGCACTAAACCTTTCCTCTAGCTTAGGATCAAGGTTATTTTCAAACTTTTGATTTCTCACCATTAAAGCTCTTGGCTTAAAACTGTTAACCTGCACACTTCTTGACAAGTTAGAAACAGAATTGTTTCGATTGAAATTTCTCAAAACCGGAGAATGACTTTGACTCATATTTTGAAAACCAAATGACTGATTTCTGTTAATGTTTGAAAACGGAGTCATTTCTCTAGTTGAGTTTGATCGAAAGAAACAATCCTTTGTGTCATGGTTTCTTCTCTCACAAATATCACAAAATTTGTTAAAATAACATTCTTCTGAAGAATGGTTTCTTTTGTTACAGAAACTGCAGTACCTGTTAAAGAAACATTCAGCAGTTGCATGGTTATATCTATCACAAATTTCACAATGCTTCTTGCTAATCCTAAAGAGCCGATTGTTAACTTTTGATGTTGAACCAAAACGTGATTCATTATCTTGGTTATTCGGTTTTAGATTAACGATCTTTTGTGGAGACTTGGTTTGAGATTTTGATTGCATGGGACTTTGGTTCGATTTTAAACTGTTCTGTTTGGTCACCTTTTTGTTTTCAATTCTCTTATCATTGACAGCGGAAGACTTAGGACCTGAACCTGTTTTCAGACCAGAGTTAGATTTGATTTGAGCATTGATTTGGTTACCATAAGAACCGTTCATGTCGAAAGTACCTGCAGACACAAATTTGATTGTCTTACCTTTTGACACTTTCTTGACAGGTTTAACTTTGTCAGTTTTAACACTTTGAACTTTGGTGTTTTCATTCGATTTTAAGACACTTTTGCCTTTTGATTCTTTTGTTTCAGATTGAGTGTTCATTACTTTAGATTTCTGCTTCTTTGCAGTTGAAACTTCATCCTTCTTCACTTCATTCTTCTTAAGCAGTTGAGCAGCAACTTTTGCCTTTTCTTCTTTCTTCTTCCATTTGATGTAATTAGGATCATTGAATCCTGAAAACTCACCTTCTTCCTTCACCGATTCTGGTTCAGGATTAAGCTTTGGATATTCAACGAGTTGAATTAGAACAAGCTCTAATTTGTTGTCAGATTTGTTGCTTGCTTCATCATCAGCTTCAGTTGTCATACCATCTTCTTCTTTCAAGCTTTCAATCAACACCTCAGATCCTTCGGACTCGGATTTACTTCTTTGAATTTCTTTAAATTTACGTTCATTTTCAGGTGAATGATCAAATTCATTAAAGTTTTCCGGTAAGGTTTGAGTGATTGAATTTGGCATCGGTTCATGAGTAAAACCCAACCCAGTTTTGTTTTTGTTACCTCTTTCATTAATGAGTTGTTCAACCATTGTTTTACAACTTTTAACTTTTTTTAATTCAACTTGTGTGACAGCATGTTCAACTTTTTCTTGTTCAAAGTTCTTTGTCATTTCTTCAAGTTGTTTGGTAACAAGTTCCAATTCTTTTAAAGTTTTGTTCCATGATTCAGTTAGTGACAAAATCTTCTCATCAGAAATTTTGTGATCAATTTTAAGTTGTTCATGAATCTTTTCATGTTTGCTTAATTTGTCACCTATTTTAAATGAATGAGTTCGATAATGTTCTACTTGTTGAATGCATTGTTCAGAACATAACCTTTCTTTCACATCAGCAGGTAATGGAACATAGTTAGGGGGTAAGTGATTACTAACCTTTGGTTGTTCAGTAGAAGATGAAGACTCACTGGATGTAGCCATTAACGCAACTTCAGATTCAGACTCTTCAGTAGGATCAGACTTTGCACTCCAGTCATAATCTTCAGAATCTTCACTCACATTATCAACCATTTTTCCATCCCCTTCTTCAGACCAGTCTTCTTCTTCAATTTCACACACCAGTGCCAGATTTGATGTAAGATCAGACGTAAATTGTTCTGCATATGCGCTCCAATCATAACCATCTTTTACGCTGACTACCAGTGCCTTTGTTTGGTCTTCTGGTTTCTTTCCTTCGTCTTTCAGTTCTGGCATGGGAAGACTTTGATATGGTTTCTGAAATGTACGTTGATTTCTGCTTTGGTAGCTTGAAAACTGTTGAGAACTTTGACCTTGACCTTGATTGCTTGAACTAGCTTGGTCATTGAAATTCTTTGGAGCTTTGCATTCTCTTGAGAAATGACCATACTGGTTACAATTAAAACATCTGGCCTTTGATTTGTCAAATCCAACTGTTTTGTTAGCATGAGGTTTGTAACTTCGGTTAACATATGCATGCTTTTGCGTCCTATATGCAACCATAACCATTTGCCAATTAAGATCCATTTCTTCAACATCAACTGGATCCATTTCAAATAAGTCTTGAAGGACCACGTCCATTTGACTTAAATGACTTCCTTGGTACGCTTGAAAACTTGCCATAAAAGCAGTGAAGGCAGTTTTAGTTTCGTCATCTTGCAACAGAATATTCATAACGTCTTTCACCTTAGCTTGAACATTTGAACTCTGATTTTCTGATTGACTTTGAACTTGGGCTCTTGGTGGAGATTGAGGTTGAGAATAAGTTGGTGAATTTGGAAAGTATGCTGAATCAGTAAAGAAACTTGCACCAACAAATAAGTCACCCTCATCTTCAAACTTTGTTGCATCTTGTGCAAGAAAAGCATTCTCCACAGTATTGGCATGATTTACCACATACTTATACTGAGTTTGTGAGCTTGATCTATCAGTATTTCTTGATCCTTCATCAATCTCAACTTCTTCTATCTTTCCAATAAGCAGATCTAATTCCATTGGAAATTTCTCAGTATGTTTCAACAGAGTAACAGTTTGCTTCCATGATGATGGTAAAGCACTCAACAATCGATCATTCAAGTCTTGAAGTTCAGTCTTAACTCCGAGGTTTCACATCTCAGTAGTTAAGTGAACAAACCTGTTCATCATCTGGTGCACTGTCTCTCCATTAATATGGTCAAACAGTTCCAATTGCCTTTTCAATTTCGACTTCTTCAGGCTTCTCAACTGTTCTCCTCCTTCACATATAGACTTCAATGTTTTGAAGCATGTATAACCAGTCTGATATGCATCCAATCTCGACAGAACTTGAAGTGGCAACCCCTTGCACATTAAAGAATAAGCCTTGCTATCATTCTTTACTTTCCTCAAATCTTCTGCTGACAAATTATCTTCTGGATAAGGTTCAGTAGAGTCTTTGGTGTAGGTACTTGCACTGTCTGGAGCAGTCTGAGTTGGAATATGAGGACCCTTTTCAATGGACTTCCACAAGTCATTGTCAATAGAACACAAATGATGTCTCAACCTGATAGTCCAGTTCTTGAAATCTGCACGATTTAAAAGTCTAGGAACACGGTTATCAGAATCATCAGTAGGAGCCATTTTTTAACAAATTTTTTAAAGAAAATATTTTTGGTTTTTGTTAATTTTTGAAAAGAAATGATTAAAATACTAAAATAAAGACAAGAAATTAAAGACAAGATAAGAAACAAGTATTAAAAACAACAAAAGTGAGTCACACGGCAAAACAGTGAAAATCCTTCTTCACCCGGCTAAACAGTGTCTTTGTTCTTCACCCGGCAGGAAAAAGTCTTTACACGGCAGAACAGTTACCCGGCTCAACAGTTGTAATAATTTTGTTCTTCACCCGGATGAACAGTTACCCGGCAACAAGAAAAACTTCACACGGCAATAAGTCTTTGACCCGACAGAATCTTGACACGGTAAAAAGCTTCCCCGACTGAACAGTACTCGATCACACGGCAGAGTTGTTTAACCGGCAACACAGTTGATGATTACCCGGCTGTATTTTGTTTATCACCCGACGTAACAGTGTTTTACCCGGCACAACAGTGTATCACCCGACTGAACAGTAGCACTTTTTCAAGTCAAATTCTTCACCCGTCTAGAACAAATTCCCTTACACGGCAATACAGGACCTAATTTCTTCTCAAATCTAAGTCCAAGGAAATTGTCTAAGTCAAAATAATCACCCGGCAAGTTAATCTTCAACCAACATCATACTGTTCATCATCTTCTCCATGAGAATTTTTTGGGTTTTGTCAAAAAACTTGTCCAATTAGTCCAAAATTCACACACAAGCTGTGAAATAGTCCGATTATCAATCCCTTATATCAATCAATCCAAAACATGATCAAATTTGAGCAAAATTTGATCGAACAGTAACTTCTTCTATTCTTCTTAATTCCTCAGATCTGATGATAATCTGATGGAATCTGCACAATCGTTGTGTATAGGAGTGATTATGATGATAAATCACAACTAAAAACACGAACAATTCATTCAGATCATGATATTTTGAGCAATATTGATGTGTTTTGCTTAAGAACAGCGAAGAACACGATACCGATAGCTCTGATACCAATTGATAGGTTCAATTGGATCGTTAATATTGCTCACAATGATCAGAATCACACGCACAAACAAACAGTTCAATCACAAACACAATCCATACTAATAATTCTCTTTGTATATTGATGATCAAAGCAATTCGTAGTACAAGGTGCAGGAGAAAGAAAATCACACACAGTTAATTCTCTCTCTAACAGTGTAAAAGTGATCTAGCCTCTCTCCTCACACACACACACTACATGCTTATAACAAAAATACAAGTTTAAGGAAAATACACAATAAACCCTAAACTATACAAACATATAAACAAAATACAAAGTAAATCTTAACAAGGAAATAACCCTAACACGGTTAACCTTTTTCTCAATTTATTAAACGCTTCTTGTTGATCTTTTCCGCAATCAAATAATACCTTCTTTCTTGTCAGCCTCTTTAGCGGGGAGGCTATCCTTGAGAAATCTTATATGAATCTTCTATAATAACCCACCAAACCCAAGAAACTACGAATTTTGGATGGCGTCTTAGGAATTTCCCACTTCATAACTGCCTCAATCTTCGATGCGTCAACCATGATTCCCTCGTGGTTTATGACATGCCCCAAAAACTAAACTTCTCGTAACCAAAAGGCACACTTTGAGAACTTAGCATATAATTTCTCGTTCTGTAGCATCTCTAACAATTCCTTCGAATGACACGCATGGTCGCTTTCGTTCTTTGAATAAATCAAAATTTCGTCGATAAATACAATTACGGACCTATCCAACATTGGTCGACACACGCGATTCATCAAATCCATAAATGCGGCTGGCGCGTTACTTAGTCCGAAGGACATAACCAAGAACTCATAATGTCCATATCTCATGCGGAATGCTATCTTCAGGATATCTTTCTCTCTAATCTTCAACTGATGCTAACCAAAACGAAGATCTATCTTTGAAAACCAACTCGCACCTTGCAACTGATCGAATAAGTCGTCTATCCTGGGCAAAGGATAACGATTCTTCATAGTCAATTTGTTCAATTCCGTATAGACGATACACATTCTCATGCTCTCATCTTTCTTTTTAACAAACAACACTGCCGCTCCCCAGGGAGAAGTGCCCTGGCGGATAAAACCTTTGTCTGGCAACTACTTCAGTTGCGTCATCAATTCCTTCATTTCACTTGGGGCTAAACGATATGTCACACCCCGATCGACGGCGGAATCCTCGGGCCCCACGATAGTGAATAGATTGCTCGTAGCTCATGGTAATAAAATAGTTGAAATATCATTTAATTCATATTTCATTAATTACAAGGCATTGAATTTCCAAATAAACAAATAAGAAAACAATCTGAATATATATTGATTAACTAGGTCCAAGCATGTCCTCGATTATGAGGCGTCTTGATTAACAATTAAGCTTCGTTTCCTGAAATCATGTGAAAAGTAAATGGATCAGCTAACGAATTAGCTGGTGAGTAAACATAGGTTTTGCATACATATAATAATGATAAAACATGTTTTAACTTGATTCAATTCACATGTAATGCTAAGACTATCAATTGCGAGTGTGAACACAATATATAAACAAATTGCATAATCAAACCATTTGACTGATTAACTTGCATCCACTTAATACACAGATTAAGTGCCGTGTTGTACCCAAACTGATTAAATATGCATCCACTTAAACACACAGAATAAGTGTCGTGTTGTACCCAAACAGATAAAGGCAGTTACAATCACCACTCGAAAGCCATATGGGGTGGGCTTGTCAGGCCGATAGATCTATCATTGAAATGAGGTTTGTAATAATTAATGATTATGTCTCTTAATTGTATATCACATTATGAACACGTATTTGCAAGTAATAACATAAACATGTATTGAATTGAACTGAATGTAATGAATAAATGAATAAAATGAATAAATGAACAAAAAATGAATAAAATGAATAAAAGTGATTTTGATAGATGTCACATGATTTCCCCCAAAATAATAAAGCGTAAAAAGGGACTATGAAATACTCACTTGATAATAAGTTGACGAATGAATATATAAAGACTAGAAATAAGACATCCGGAACCTCCTTAACGTTAACCTAAGGAATGATGTTTTATGTTAAAATAATGAAACTTAAGGTTCTAAGAATGATTTGGGAATTTGGGTTTCTAATAAAAAGGTGTAGGGTTTTAGATAAAGTAAATAAATAACTTTATAAAATATTAAATGATTCAAATTCTATATTAAACAAATGGAAAATGACAATAATTAAATAAATGGATAAGTAAATATCAAATTGTGTAAAAATACCTATTACTTAATAATTTGACTAAGGTAGTGTTTGGTATGTAGGAATGAGAGATGGAATGGAATGAATCATTGTGTGTGAATGAAAAAAAGTGTGTTTGGTTAGTCAATGGAATGGAATGGACCATTACCTAGGAATGAAAAATGTCTCATTTTCATTCCACCCATTACCCATGTTTTTTTTTCATTCCTTGAAGGAATGGAATATTTTTTTTAAGTCATGACAAATATCATGAACCGACTCATGCCCTAAACCTTGACCCGACCCAAGACCCAATGAACCGATCATGTCCTGACTCATGGTTCGAACCATGACCCAACCCATGAACCGACTCACGACCCGAGCCATCAACCGACTCATGACTCGAACCATGTCGATCCACGCCCTGAACCATGACCCAAACAATGATTCGGCTCATGACTTGACCCATGTCTCATATCATGACCCAACCCATGTCCCGATCAACCCATGACTCAATTTATGAACCGACTTATGACAAAATCTGTGAACTGACTCATGACCCGACCCATGAACCGAACAATGTCCTAACCCATTCCTCGAACCGTGACTCGAACCA